>CM046658.1:22400852-23000852 GCA_025594165.1 Tamias sibiricus | reverse complement strand
GCTCTCCGTGTTATTACTCTGTATCTTTAAAAAATATATAACCTAAGAATTCAGTTGATAGCAAATTTAAAAAGCAACAGAAAACAATAAAAACAAAACTCTCCAAGTTAAAAAAATTCCCTTTGTTTTCCCACATTTATTAAAAAAAAAAAAAAAAAAAAAAAGCTGAGAACATGTAGTTCAGTGGTAGAGCACTTGCCTAGCACGTATGAGGACCAAACAATGCAAAAAAGAAAAGAGAAAAGTTGCCCGGTCCTAGGTGTAACAACAAATATAAACACACACACACACACATAAAATAAATGTATGTAGCCAGGTGTGGTGGTGCACACCTGTAATCCCAGTGGCTCAGGAGGCTGAGGCAGGAGGATTGCGAGTTCAAAGGCAGTCTCAGCAACTTAGGCACTTGACAACTCAGCGAAATCCTGTGTCTAATAAAATATAAAAAAGGACTGGGGATGTGGCTCAGTGTTAAGCACCCCTAGGTTCAATCCCAAGTACCAAATAAAATTAAAAGATACACACATACACACTCACACATATTTTAAAGGTATCTAGGGTCATCAGAAAGAACTGTAGGATGCTGAGGGTGCTAGCCCTGGCCCTAGCTCTCTTCATGTAGTTGCTATAAACCACAAATAAGGATATCATGAAAATTTACCTTGCTTCTTGCTTGTATGGCCTAGGAGGAAATGAATTTAATCTCATCAACCAGGGGCTAATGTATTCATTTTGGTTCTCTTAGTCAAGTAAGCAGCCCGGATGTCACTGAACAGAAACCTGAAACATCGAGCCTTGCTTCAAACCTTACCATGTCAGAGGAAAGTAAGTACTATGCATGATGGAAGAGGCATTCCTATAACCAAGTAATGCTCTTCTTGTATAATTGGGTTTTTCTAATCATTGGATTATTCCAGAATATCCGGAAGGTTCTCATAGTCTTTGTGTGTGCATACTTGTGCTCTCCTATAAACTTTATTAACATACCAGCTGAAAAAAATCACATGGAATCTTCCTACCCAAGCAGTCATACTCAGTGATTTTGTTTTGAAGTTGGATGTTCTAAAAGTAATAGTGCCTTTCCCAAAATCAGAAAAGTTTGTGGGCCCACCCCTGATGGCTCCTCTGAAGTTCTTAGTATTTTTCTGCCTTTCTAATAAAAGCAAGTGATCGTACCTATCAGTCTTTGGGGTTGGGTTTTTATTTTTGTTTGTTTGTTTTTGTTTTTGTTTTTGTTTTGGTACTGGGGATTGAACTCGGGGGCACTCGACCACTGAGCCACATTCCCAGCCATATTTTGTATTTTATTTAGAGACAGGGTCTCACTTATGCTGAGGCTGGCTTTGAACTCACAATCCTCCTGCCTCAGCCTTCAGAGCCACTGGCATTATAGGTGTGCACCACCACACCTGACTCTCCTGATTTTTCCTTCAAAAACTCTCGTTCCTTTGAAGTCTTTGTCTATACCCTCCTTCCGTTTCTTTTTACCTTAGACTGAACTTCAAGCAATTTTGTTCTTTAAAGACTAAATCCTCTTTGTTTTTTCTCCATCTAAACTTGTATTGCTCTTTTGATTTTAAGATTGATATTCATTACTTAGCTAGTATCCTCTGTCTTGTTTTAGTTTTCCTATTTACCAAGCATAGATTTCTCTGGCCTTTTATTTTAATGACTCCCTTACATATACTTTCAATAACTTTTTTTTTTTTTTTGTATTATCACTTTTATTGTTTTCATAGGTGCAACTTTCTTTTTTTTTTTTTTTTTTGTATTGGAGATTGAACTCCGGGGCACTCAACCACTGAGCCACATCCCCAGCCCTATTTTGTATTTTATTTAGAGACAGGGCATTGCTGAGGCTGGCTTTGAACTTGTGATTCTCCTGTCTTAGCCAAGATGCTTTAATCCCAAGATGCTGGGATTAAAGGCTTAGCCAGCATGCCTGACTACTGGTGCAACTTTCAATACCTTTTAATAATAAACCCTTTTCTTACCCTTATATTCTCTTTGTCATACTCTAGTTCTAATTTAACCCAACTCTCCACCTTCCCCATAAATGTACACAAATAACAATATTGGATAGAATTATGTACCTCAGTCACTGGTTGCACTCTAGTCATAGCACAGGACCTCAAGTAGGCACCCAATGTGCTTTGAAATCCTACATTTCCTTGACAAATTCTGTTGAATATTTTACACCACTTCTTTCAAAGAACCAATATTCACTTTTCCTTACACTTGACTGATCGTGCCTTCTCCAGTAAAAGCCATTGGACAGGAAACTCCCTTATTTCACCACCACCAAATCTTCAAGCCTGCCTATTTTCTTACTTCCTTCTTGTTTATAGTGGAAGTAGTATTTTTGCTCCTGTCAAATGTACTTCATTTACTTGTGTTCCATAGTCCGTCCTGTCTCACTTTTCCCAAGGACTTCAGTACTGTTGTTATCCTCCCACCACTCCTATGTCATCACATTTTTCTTTTCTTAATCCTTCCTGAGAGTAAAGAGATATGCTCTGGTATCTACCATCTTCACACACCAACAAAGCCCCCTGGGACTCCACATCTTATACTAGTTGTAGACGTTCTCTCTGTTTTGTGGCATATCAGAAGCTCTTAAAAGAGTTGCCCTTACTTTCTCATCTCTCATTCACTCTTAAGCCTATTCAAATTTATCTTCATATCCCCTCTATTCCAGTGAGACTACTCCTGTCAAGGTCATCGGTTACTTTCTTATTGCCAATTCTCATAGAAATTTCTCTCTTATGTTCTGCCTCCCATCATATTTTCTCCTATCTTTCTCTTTTGATGGTCCTTCCTTCCTCATGCTGAACTTTGAATACTGATGGGCCTTAGGGCTTAGTTCTAAAGCTGTCATCTTTTCTCCTTCAGAATTCTCCCATTCATTACATTACTTTAAACATCTAATGCATTATTAATGAATCCCAAATTTATATTTCCAGTCTAATATCTCCCCTAATTTTAAAAAAAATTTAATATCTTCATTTTATTAATTTCTTTTTATCTGGTGCTAAGGATTAAACCCAGTGCCTCACACATGCCAGGCAAGTGCTCTACCACCAAGCCAAAACCCCAGCCCCAGTTTCCCTTGATTTCATTTAAATATACGATTGTCTTTTTCAGATCTCTACTTAGATGTCTGAAAGGAAAGTCCTATTTAAAATGTCTAAAAAAGAGCTTTAGATTCCTCAAGTTCCCATCAAGTCTGTTCGTCTCCCACACTGGCTCATCATTGGAGGAAATATCATTGTCTTACCACTCTCAAACTAAAAACCTAGAAACCATCCTGCATTTCTATGTTTTCCTTATTTCCTACATCCAAACCCACCAAAACATCATTAGTTGTGCCTTCAGAGTATATTTCAAAGCCTTTGCCTCATCCTCACTATTGATATTCTACTCTAAGCCAACATATTACTTCACTTATCCTCCTATTCATAATGACAGATTAAGCCTTAACTCTTTATAATCCTTTCATGATTCGCAAGTATTGCTGAGGTCAGCTTTGTCATTCTCTAGGAGAGTTAAAATTGGCCTAAGTTTCCCAGAACATTTTGATTAAATTAAATTTGAGGGGGATAATAAAGTTTTGAGTTTTGCCAAGTACCTGTCATCAGAGTGAGAACCATGATGTAGAATTCAGATGATCTTACCTTTCATTATATGTGATGGCTATTATTTGTATGTGGTGCTGAGGATCGAACCCGGGCCGTGCACGCGCTAGGCGAGCGCTCTACCGCTGAGCCACGACCCCAGCCCATGTGATGGCTATTAAAAAAACTTCCCCTTCATTTTTTAAAAATATTTTTTTAGTTGTAGACAGACACAATACCTTTATTTTATTTACTTGTGTGTATGTGATGTTGAGGATCAAACCCAGTGCCCTACACATGCAAGGCAGACATTCTACCAACTGAGCTACAACCCCAGCCCATCCCCTTCATTTTTGACATGATGATTATAGATGAATATGACCTTCAGGTGTCCCATAATTACTATTTTTTAAATATCTTTGTTTTATGCATTTATCTTTTATGTGGTGCTGAGGCTTGAACCCAGTGCCTCACACATGCAAGGCAAGTGCTTAACCACTGAGCTACCACCCCAGCCCCTCCCAATAATTATTTTTAAAGACCTCAAACAATGACATTGGATAATATCTTCTTTAATAAGCTCACAGGTATTGATTGCCTTACTCTTTTTTTTTCTTTTTTTTTAATATTTATTTATTTGCTTTAGTTGTACACAATGCGTTTATTTCTACGTGGTGCTGAGGATCGAACCCGGGCCGCGCACGTGCCAGGCGAGCGCTCTGCCGCTGAGCCACAACCCCAGCCCCAACCTTACTCTTTTTTTAAAAAATATTTTTAAAGATGGGACACAATACCTTTTTTTTTTTTTTAATTTGTTTAGATGGACACAATTCACCTTTATTTGTATTTTTATGTGGTGCCCACGTGCTAGGCGAGCGCTCAAGATCAAACCCAGTGACTCACACACACATGCAAGGCAAGTGTTTTGCCACTGAACTACAGCCCCAGCCCTTGGGCAAGAAATGTCTCCTTGTCTGCTCTTGGGGGTTTCCTTTTTGGGTCAGGTACTCTTTCAGTGAACCTAGCTAGACACAAACTTAGTTGGTTCACCTTCAATCCCTGTTGTCATTAGAATAGCTTCTTTTATTGATGAAGGAAGTTCTTGAATAGTTCAGGAGTCTGATGAAAGCATTTTGCAATGTGAACTGAAATAGAGCCTAATGAATGGCATTTAGCTACCTATCAAACTTGAGTCAGATATTTACAGCATTTATCTCAGATGTAATCATAAGGGTCACAGCTTCACAGCAGCTATTTCAATGTAAAGTCATGAAGTCAAAAGGATACCACCTGGTAAAGTCACTTATAATTGACAGTTTATCCAGAGTATCACATCAGTTCCTTTTTTGTGTTTTTTGGTACCGGGGATTGAACTCAGGGGC
Organism: Tamias sibiricus; assembly: GCA_025594165.1. Taxonomy (NCBI): domain Eukaryota; kingdom Metazoa; phylum Chordata; class Mammalia; order Rodentia; family Sciuridae; genus Tamias; species Tamias sibiricus. The sequence continues at coordinate 22,995,856 of CM046658.1, read as the reverse complement.
ACTTGACCACTGGGCCACATCCCCAGCCCTTTTTTGTATATTATTTAGAGACAGGGTCTCATTGAGTTGCTAAGTGCCTCGCCATTGCGGAGGCTGGCTTTGAACTCTCGATCCTCCTGCCTCAGCCTCCCAAGTGCTGGGATTATAGGCATGTGCCACCGCGCCCCCGGCCCTCACATCAGTTTCTTCTTCTTCTTCTTCTTCTTTTTTTCAGTTGTAGTTGGACACAATACCTTTATTTTATTTATTTATTTTTTACGAGGTGCTGTCGATGAAACCCAGGGCTGCACACGTACTAGGTGAGCGCTCTACCACTGACCACAACCCCAGCCCCACATCAGTTTCTTAAGTCTGTCTCTTCTTTACCAAATGTAAGCAAAGCCTTTACTATACATCAGAAAAAACAGTACTGTACTTGCATCTATTCTGCCATTCTTTATACACAGCAGTAACAACAGTTTTCTAATAAAATTGGTTACTTCCCCAAAAATTTGCAGGTCATTCTTATGATCTTTTACAGAGAATAGAATAGCACCAAAAGAATGAATAAGCTGAAGAAGCATAATGTGATTTCCCAAATACAATCTTGTTTTTTTAAGTTTTCCAATGAACACAGATGAGAGCTTAAGGGGTTACTTTATCTATGGTTTATATCAGTGATGTGTGAAGATATAGATCAGTTGGTACCAGCCTTTTGCTCTTTTCAATATCCTCATCCCCCCACATCCTCAGTTCTTTCATTGTCTCTGAAAGTCTACAAATAGGTCTATAAATGCATTTACATATAGCATTTTCTGCTATAGTCTTTTAAACTCTGTGATATCCAAACTGTGTTCTATTAATTTAGTTTGAAAGACTATTCCGTGGTATGTGCAATTTTTCCATTTCATTTTTTAAATGTTCTAACTTTTTTATCTGGTGATATATTTTTTTTTCAGTTATGACATGCACCGATTACATCCCTCGCTCATCCAATGATTATACCTCACAAATGTATTCTGCAAAGTAAGTTGAATGATTATTTCTGAAATATATGTATACCTTTTCTCTAAGTTTGTTGTAAAACTTAATTTGATATTTAACTTATTTTTACTTCGCTTGCTCTGTCTTTATTCCAGTTTTTATTTCTTCTAAATATAGTCCACGTAGAATCCTTTTTTAAAAAATTTTTGTGGTAGTGGAGATTGAGCTTAGGGGCATTCTACCACTGAGCTATATACCTGCCCCCTTTTATTTTTTGAGATAGGGTCTCTCTAATTGCCTAGGCTGGCCTTGGAGTTGTGATCCTCTTGCCTGAACTTCCTGAGTAGCTAGGATTATAAGCACACACTGCTGTACCTGGCTAACATCTTTTTTTGTTGTTTTTTATCCAGGGATTGAATCCAGGGGCGCTTAACCACTGAGCCGCATCCCCACCCTTTTTATTTATTTATTTTTTAAAATATTTATTTATTTGCTTTTAGTTGTACACAATGCCTTTATTCTTATGTGGTGCTATGGATCGAATCTGGGCCGCACACGTGCTAGGCGAGTGCTCTACCGCTGAGTCACATCCCCAGCCCCAGTGCCTTTATTTTTACGTGGTGCTGAGGATCGAACCCGGGTTGTGCACATGCTAGGTGAGCACTCTACAGCTGAGCCACAACTCCACCACCCTGACCCTTTTGTATTTTATTTAGAAATAGGGTCTCACTGACTTGCTTAGGGCCTAAGTTGCTGAGGCTTGCTTTGAAATTGGGATCCTCCTGCCTCAGTCTCTTGAGCCACTGGGATTACAGGCATGTGTCATCATGCCCGGCTACAACATCCTTTTAAAAAGTAAATAGTTGAATAGATTACTATTACACAGGAGCCCACTCTAAATGAGTAGACAATGAAAATGGAAATTATTGTTAGTGATCAAAACATATTACTGACTGACCTCTGATCATTCTCTTTACTCTACCTTAACCTATAAAAAAAAAAAAAAAAAAAAAAAAAAAAAAAAAAGCTCAAGATGGCCCCAGATTGGGATTTCTCAGCTTAATTGTGTCATTTCCTTGTTTGAGGAATGTCCTCAGAGTAGAATTGGGCTTAAAGTTAGACAGGTTTGATGGATTGAAATCACTAAGAGGTAAGGTTTGGGACCTTCAAAGGTAAGGTGTCAGCATTTTAGACCAACCAGGTTAGTCCTCTCAAGATGGGTAGGTACATAACAGTATGTATATACCAAGTTACCAGTTGTGAGTTAATGAAGAATGGACCTATGCATGTGTAGACAAGTTTGAGTATGCTCATTAAGCCAGGATATATTCTTATGCATTACAAATGCAGGAGACATAAGGAAATTGGTAACAGGTGAGAGATGTCTGTGAGACTGTTGTAAAAAGAAATTGGCACTTTTTTCTAGTTGTGCCCATTTTTCCTTTTGAATTTTGTATTAAAAATAAACTAATTAAAAAGTCAACTCATGCCGGGCATGGTGGCACACGCCTGTAATCCCAGCACTTTGGGAGGCTGAGGCAGGAGGATCGCGAGTTCAAAGCCAGCCTCCGCAATGGCGAGGCACTTAGCAGCTCAGTGAGACCCTGTCTCTAAATAAAATACAAAAAAGGGCTGGGGATGTGACCCAGTGGACGAGTGCCCCTGAATTCAATCCCCAGTACCACAAAAAAAAAAAAAAAAAAAAAAAAAACTCATTTAGTTTTTCATTTCTAACCTGATATTAACTAACACTAATGGCCTTGTCTAGTCATTTTCATGTGATTTTTTTTTTCCTGTGAAATGATTAAACCTATTCTGTGGGATCATTATGAAGAAATTAGTTAATAAATGTGAAAACACATTTGAGCTTTGAGATCTGCAGATACTTGAAAAAGGATACTATGATCTTTCTCATATCTGAGAATGAATCCATTCAAAGTCACTAATACTTCAGATTGTTCCCATATGACTTGAATAGTAACTTGTTTCCTGAGCTCAGATCTGGCTATGAATACAAGTCTCTTGGAGTCCACTGAGTCATGAATATGTTACATATGCCAAATTCATTTATAAAGTATTTGCATACCTGCTCTATTCAAGACATTGTATTTAGCTGTGCCTTCTATCTTAATTCACACCTCCTTACTACGTATCAGAACCATTGCATTGTGATCTTTTTTAATTTTTTTTTTCTTAGTTATAGTTGGACAAAATACCTTTATTTTATTTGTTTATTTTTATGTGGTGCTGAGGATCGAACCCAGGGCTTCGCATATGTTAAGCAAGCACTCTACTGCTGAGCCACAACCCCAGCCCTGCATTGTGATCTTTTTTTAACTGGACCTCCATTGAAGCTTCACCTCCTTCTAAGTCAGTTTAGAAAGCAATGTCAAATTAAGTGTTATTAAAAGAATAGCTTTGACGTTTTCATTCTTTGCTCAGCAATTCAGTGCCTCCCAGTTGTTTCAGATGTGTCTGAACTGGCATTCAGGGGCTTTGCTTTATCTTTCTGCTTTTGCTTGTTACTTTTCTTCTCAATATACTTCCCTTAATAATATAGTGTTTAGGGCTGGGGTTGTGGCTCAGCGGTAGAGCACTCGCCTGGCACGTGTGCGGCCCGGGTTCAATCCTCAGCACCACGTACAAATAAACCCATTGTGTACAGCTAAAGCAAATAAATAAATATTTAAAAAATATATATATAGTGTTTTATTCCATGGACACTGAAGCCCTTGCTTTCCTTCCTCTGTACCAGGGCTTTTTTCTTTCTAGAATACTGTTTCTTTTTAGAAACACCCTTAGATAATGTTCTTTTTAGAACACCCTTTCTCTCCTGTTTGTGTACATGCTATCTGCTTAGCTCACAATACCATTTCTTTGTAGCCTTCTCATTGTCCTTTTCCTCTAAAGTTGAAAAAAAAAAAACTTTTCCCCTGCTAAAACATATACCCTCCACCCTTATTTTGTTTTTATTACATAAGTAATACAAGAATAATACAAATAGCATTTTTTCCTTGCATTGGAATTACATCATAATATACCAAATAGAGTAACTGATACTTAAACATTCAGTTAATAGCATGGATGAATGACCAGGTCAGCTAGTCAGTATATGAAGTCCCAGGGACGTGCCTGCTGAATTCAAATCCTTAAGGATTCCTGATTGGTTGCCACCAACTAGTGATGGTATTACTATTACTTAAATATCAGTGGGGAGATAAGAGTCCTATCTGGGACTTTCCAGATTTTATTAGTTAACCTGGCTCTTGTTTTATAAGCTTGATATGAGAATATTAGAGCCCACCCCTACCCTCTGTTTTCTGATATGGTCGTTTGCCTTTTTTCCATCAGCGTCATTTTCTTTTCCAAGTACAACTTTCCTTCTTAGAATTTTAGTTTGGCCCAAGGAATTGGGTGGAGAATGAGATCCAATTGCCAATCTTTTTCTATCCAGTTTTCTCTGTGATTTTAGGATTTTATTCTGTATGTAGACATAAATAAGGGCATAAATATTTTTTTAGTCCTTGTGCCTCACATAGTGCCTTTTATGAAGTACATCATGGAAGTTTGTAGGGTAATAATTGAAACTTGGAAGGATGTTTGAAAGTATTAAATTTTCCTTGGTTGGATGTAGTGGAACTTGAAAAAAGAAAAAAGCATTCAGCTTTCTGACCATAAGAGCCATTTTATGTGACAGATAAGCTGCCTCATTTCTGATTCTTTAGTGTTATTAGCTGTTTTACCTATATTTTTATTACTAAAATAAGTCATAGTTTTTGTTTTCTTGAATTTTTCATGAAAGTTTTTGTTTTCTTGAATTTTTCCAGACCTTATGCACATATCCTGTCAGTTCCTGTTTCGGAAACTGCTTACCCTGGGCAGACTCAGTACCAGACACTACAGCAGTCTCAGCCCTATGCTGTTTATCCTCAGGCAACACAAACATATGGACTACCTCCTTTTGGTAAGGCATTCTATTGTAAGCAATTTCCAAGACTGTTGATTTTATACTCCCAGAAGCTTCAAAAAGCAAGCACGGTTAATCAGGAAGCTGAAAGATGTGTCATCTTTTACAGAGTACTTATTCAGAACTTGGGTATACAGTATGTTTAATGCATGTAATATAAAATTGTTTTTCAATACTCATTTGTTCACCCACCAAAATTTAGCTACTTCCAAAGTTTTGACTCTTAAGCTTGAAATCTTTAAGTGTTTGGAAAACTTTTTGAAGAATTACTGTTGATTTAACTTACTTTATATATAGCATGGTACCATAGTTAGGTAAGCATAAGTATATTTTGAGATGGCAAATTTTCTGTTAAAACAGGTATTCTGGTTTTTTTGTTTGTTTTTGTTTTTAGTACGGGGCACTTGACCACTGAGCCACATCCCCAGTCCTATTTTGTATTTGTTTAGAGACAGGGTATCACTGAGTTGTTTAGTGCTTCACTTTTGCTGAGGCTGGCTTTGAACTCTCAATCCTCCTGCCTCAGCCTCCCAAGCCACTGGGATTACAGGCGAGCGCCCCTGCTCCCGGCTAAAAACCAGGTAGTCATAATGTCCAGATGAAGTATGCCTCATAAATTACTCAGTGGCTTGTGGGTTTTTGCTTTTTGGTTTTGGCCAATTTCTCTCTTTCCTACTTATGCTTATCCCAGCCCCAAACTGATCAAATGTTCTGCTAAACCAAAAGTCTATGGAGGAAATCCCCAATTTTTCATAACCTTATTGTGTACATAGGGAACTATTTTAATTGATTTTAGGTATCTTGGACCTGAATTGCAAATCAGAGTGATTTACCAGAAGTTAATTTGAGGGTTTTTTTGGCACCTGATATCTATGCTGATTTTTCTATGTGTGTGTAAATTGATAGCTATATGCCGTATGCTTTATTGCACCTTGTCTGTTTTCCTAGCACTGTTAGAAAATTGAGAGGAATATTTTAAATATGCAGTATGTTAATAAAATTATATCTTTGTAGACTTTATTTAAACAAGCTGGGAATTAGAAAAATTTTCCAAAAATCACCACATAGATTCTGGATGTGTTAGTGTTGCCTGCTTTTGATTTCTACATTCTTATCTTTCCTGGCCCATTTGGCTAGTGTTTTATGTTAGTGATAGCTTTCTTACTTTTAGGCTTATTGGCATTCTTTGGCTCCTGGTAAATGCTAGAAACAAAAATTGAGGATAATTTTTAATGTGTAGTATTTCATAACTGTATGAGAAAAAGAAAACAAATTCTCTTTTCCTCATTTGTACTTCTATGTCTCAATGCTTATCAGCAGTACCAACCAGTATACTAAAACCTTATCTTTGTGATTTTTGTTTGTTTGTTTTGGTACCAGTGATTGATCCCAGGGGTACCCAACAACTGAGCCATATCCCCAGCCCTTTTTAAATTTTTTTATTTTAAAACAGAGTCTGGGCCACATCCCCAGCCCTTTTTTTTTTGCTACTGAGTTGCTTAGGGCCTCACTAAGTTCCTGAGGCTGTTTTTGCTAAGTTGCTTAGGGCCTCACTAAGTTCCTGAGGCTGTTTTCAAACTTGCAGTCTCCTGCCTCAGCCTCCCAAGTCCTTGGAATTACAGGAGTGTGCCTCTGTACCCAGCTTCTTAGTCATATGTTTAACCAGCCAAAACTCTTTCCTTTTGGAAAGGGAACCCTCTGAGATTTTTTTTTTTTTTTTTTTTTTTTTTTTTTTTTTGGTACCAGGGTTTGAACTCAGGGGCACTCGTCCACTGGGTCACATCCCCAGCCCTTTTTTGTATTTTATTTAGAGACAGGGTCTCACTGAGTTGCTAAGTGTCTCGCCATTGCTGAGGCTGGCTTTGAACTCATGATCCTCCTGCCTCAGCCTCCCAAAGTGCTAGGATTACAGGCATGCGCCACCGCGCCTGGCTGAGAATATTTTTGTGATTATTTCTTCATGTGTATTTTAAAGCTAATTTTTGAACAGCTAATAGTTATAAAGTAATTATTTTCACCTTTTTTTTTACCCCCTATTTTGATTTGAATTTATTATTAGCAAGTCCAGACCATTTATAACATTTTTGAACAGTTGATCATTCCTACCATTATATATGAAATAAGATTCCCATTATCTCTGAATTCAGTTTATGGAATGCCTAACATAATACCATGTGCATATAGATCCTAGGTATTGTGTCTTTTATGATCATTTATAAATTACATATATTTATAACATTCTGTGAATAGATCTCTGTTACAAACTTGGAGGAAGGCTGGGGCTATAGCTCAGTGGCTGAGCGTTTTGCTTATGTGTGAGGTGTTTGATTCAATCCTTAGCACCACATAAAAATAAACAAATAAAATAAAAGTATTCTATCCATCTGCAACTACAAAAACCAAAAACTTGGAGGAAACATTGTTTACATTGTAGAAAAATTTGATAATTTAGGCTCTTTTGATCTGTTTTTGTTTAACATCTGAGAGTAAGGAAGACTTGTGTTATATAAATTCTTTTCTCAGTAATTGAGAGCAGGGGCTGGGGTTGTGGCTCAGTGGTAGAGCGCTCACCTAGCATGTGTGCAGCCCAGGTTCAATCCTCAGCCCCACGTAAAAATAAACGCATTGTGTACAACTAAAGCAAATAAATAAATATTAAAAAAAAAAAAAAAAAAGAAGCCGGGCGCGGTGGCACACGCCTGTAATCCCAGCACTTGGGAGGCTGAGGCAGGAGAATCGCAAGTTCAAAGCCAGCCTTAGCAATGGCGAGGCACTTAGCAACTCAGTGAGACCCTGTCTCTAAATAAAATACAAAAAAGGGCTGGGGATGTGGCCCAGTGGTTGAGTGCCCCTGAGTTCAATCCCTGGTACCAAAAAAAAAAAAAGTAATTGAGAGAGACAGGTAGTCATTAACTTGACTTTAATTATGATACTTATTGGGGAGAAATATTTAGGTTGAGGTAACATGAATGATATAGCATATTCTCAGATTTTTTTTTTCCAGAGCCGTGTATAAGAGATGTTTGTAATACTTTTGAAAGTTACTGTATCATCAAAAGACATTTTCATGAGTTTTAATACATGCATTTTGGCAGTTTGTTCACATTATTTCTTTTGGAAATAAAATTTTGATGCTGCCTATTTTCAGATTAGCTAGTCTGTTATTTTATTTCAGATGTAAATAAGACTTTGAGAAAAACTCTTATAATGATCTATTTTTAGAGTACTTACTATGCCAAGCAATTTCATACCATATATTATTTATATGTCTCATTCAATCCTCAGAATAGTCCTAAGAGGTAAGTAGTAGCATTTTCACTTTTTATAGATAGAAAACTAAGACTTGGTTAAATCACTAGCCCAAAGTCATTTAATTAGTAAATGCCCAGGATAAAAATTGAACCTACATCTGTTTAATTCCAGAGGGACTTATAAATGTACAACTGTATCAAAAAGATGGTCTCAGAATCATGTCTGAAATTAAAGTTTTTTCCTCTCACGAAAAAGGAGAAAATAATAGAAGAAATTTTAGGAAGGGTTGTTAGAAATAATCTTAAAAAGATGAGGAATGATCATTTTCTTTTCTGAGCTATATAGGAGTTGGATGGGATGGTCAAATAGAAAAAGGGATTAGAAGTCTTAACTCTTAGTGATCTGAAGAACTTTATCTGAGGAAAAGGATGCTGATTTATTTCTAAGTGTTATGTACGATATGTTCATATTTCCACTCTTCTGATTTACTTTAAAAGAATTTTAGTGTGAGTTGAAATGTTTGGGGATATGTTTAAGGATGGTTCATTTTGTTTCACTTAGTAATTTCACTTCTGGGAATTTATCCTATGGAACTAATTAGAAATACAAAAATTTACTAAGATAGTCATTGCAATCTTATTTATAATATCAAAAAATTGGAAGGAACCTACATATGTAATATAGAAGGGTATGTGTCAAATTGCATTATATCTGTAGAATGGAAAACTGTAGCCAGTATAAATGATGTTTTTTAAAAAATTCTTTGAAATCTTAAGAGAACAGTATTATTAATTTTTTTTAAAAGTATGTAATGCTGGGACTGGGAATATAGCTCAGTTGGTAAAGGGCTTGCCTTGCATGTACAAGGCCCTGGGTTCGATCCCCAGTACCACCACCAAAAAAAAGGTATGTAATGCTAAAAAATACGGTATAATATCAATTTAGTATTTTTACAAATATGTGCATAGAGAATAATTTGGAAGGAAAAAATGTGGATTTTAATGGTATGGGTACTACAGATTTGATCTCAGTTACCACAGAACTGGAAAGCAAAGATGGTTCCAGTATGCGCAGGTGTCAGTTAACATACTCCCATGCAAATGTGACAGCTGCCTGTATTTTTTGTGTGTGAGGTGAGACTGTGATTTTTTTTTCTCTTATATTTTCTTCGTTTTCCTTATTTGTTATAATACAGCTTTACTTCTTTTATAATCAGGAATAGTACTTGGATTAAACTATTAGTGTGTAAGTAATAGCTTAGCCAAATGAATTATTGAATCAGCAAACCAATAAATTCTTTTTTTTTACCTAGCATGTGTGCCCTTCATTTCCTAATTAAACTAATTTCTAAAGAACCATGATTCTGATATATACTATAAACTGAGTGATCAGATTGGAGTGATAGAATTTGTGATAAGACCCCCACCCTGGGGCATCAGGTGACTAATACTTAGGTACAGACTTACTTTTCCTGTAGTCTCTTAACAGCAGGCTCTTGGTGCCTGCCTGAAAGAGCTCCAAAAGCTTTCTAGTTGTAGATCTGGCACAGTGTACCAAGAATCAAGAAACCAGTGGGGTAAGGTGTGCACACCTGTAATCCCAGCAGCTCAGGAGGCTGAGGCAGGAGGATCAAGAGTTCAAAGCCAGCCTCAGTAACAGCAAGGTGCTAAGCAACTCAGTGAGACCCTGTCTCTAAATGAAATATAAAAAATAGGGCTGGGAATGTGGCTTAGTGGTCGAGTGCCCCTGAGTTCAATCCCTGGTACAAAAAAAAAAAAAAAAAAAAGTCAAGAAACCCAAGTTTGTTTTTCTCATTTGTTGTGGGAAGTAGTTCTATATAGTCAGACCATTTATTTGGTCATGTTACCTATTAACTGGAATTCTGTGCAAGGTGCCTTTAAATGAAAGATATTTACATGTCTGAAAAACAGGACTACAGTGATACTGGAGGCAGTATTTTTATTCTCTTATTTAACTGTTCCTCATAAGATGATTTTATATTAAATATCTACTTGTGTTTCTCACCAAAAATGTATGTGCCCTTATAAGAGGGACCAGCTTATAAATATTTTACAATTTGAATATAGATAGATAAAATTTAACTCATAAATACACTAAATAACAAAAGCATTCTCACTTGATACTTTGTTATTAATGAGATATTGCTTTAGTATACTATAATAATATGTTCACAAATTAATGCCTCAGGGTCAAAATCTACTTGGAAAAAGGTATTACATTGGGGCTGGGATTGTGGCTCAGCAGTAGAGCGCTCGCCTAACACGTGCGCGGCCCAGGTTCGATCCTCAGCACCATGTAAAAATAAACGCATTGTGTACAACTAAAGCAAATAAATAAGCATTAAAAAAAAAAAAAAAAAAAAAGGTGGGCTGGGATTGTGGCTCAGCGGTAGAGCGCTTGCCTAGCATGTGCGCGGCCCGGGTTCGATCCTCAGCACCACGTACAAATAAACCCATTGTGTGCAACTACAGCAAATAAATAAATATTTAAAAAAAAAAAAAAAAAAAAAAAGGTATTACATTGACTGCAATATATCCGGAAATTGTGACATTTAAATTGTAATTTGCTTCCAAAAAAATGATATATAACCACCAAGAATTAAGGGACTCATATTGGCATTTCACATCATACATGTTTTAAAAATAATATGTTTGCTAGGCGTGGTGGCACATGCCTGTAATCTCTGTGACTCAAGAGGCTGAGCCAAAGGAGGATGGCAAATTCAAGGCCAGCCTTAACAACTTAGTGAGATCCTGTCTCAAAATAGAAAACAAAAGGGACTTGGGGGTATAACTCGGTAGTAAAGTGTCTGTGGGTTCATTTCCCAGTACCAAAAATAAATAAGTTAATAAAAATAAATCTTTAAACATTTTTATTATTGAAAAATCAAACTTAGCAAATATTACCTTAGGACTGACTGACCTGAACATGGTGTAGTTAAATGACCATGAAATAAACAGAAGAGGCAATTCTCCTAATTCATGCTAGATATATTACTATTATTCCATCTTCTCAGAAAAGTTATTTCATGTAGTTCATAGATAAGAAAAAAATATGCATTTTCCTTTTTTATGCATTAAGAGTTTGAGACAAAGCAGATATCATGTTCCAAGGTGAACCTAAGATTTTCACATTTCTCTTTATTATTAGACTTACTTATCAACAGAATTGACAAATCAAAGTTGTACTGAAGTATTTTAGCACCTTGGGGAAGCAGAGGTTTTTAAAGTATTTCTGTTGCTTTTACAGATTTCTTATCAGATTAGGAGTAAGTGAAATTAATCAATGTTGACTATGAAGCTATATTTGATGTTAGTACTGATTTTGTACACGCAAAATGCATAATATCAGCTTCAACTGCACTGATCCAACAGCCATAGCTATTCAGAATATAGTGGTAAAACTAGGCAAAGGGTTTTTTGTTGTTGTTGTTGTTTTGTTTTTTACAAAATAGCCTTTTCATAGCCAGAATTGTCACCAAATCTGTATACTCATGAGTATTTCACTCGCAAAAGATACCCTTAGGCTGTCATGTACAAAATCTTTGTTTATGGTTTCCTAGTTATTGTTAATTAAGAGGGAGTTAAAGTCAATCAAAGATGGGAAATTGTAAAGAAGTGACACATTGGGTAAAAAAAAAAAAAAAACAGTGATCTCAGAACCTAAAAATCATAGAACTATTAGCAGATTTTATTTAGTATTAAGTAAATGTCTTCACATTACAATAGCCTCTACTCTAATATTTATATATCACAGCATAATATTGATGTTGTAACAATAATTCTGAGAAACATCTATTCACTATTTCCTCCCTGCTAAGAAGGCAGGAAAGAAATATATTTTGGGAAGGCAGTCACTCAGAAGCATTATAATAAAAATAAAAGTGAGCCGGTCACAGTGGTGCACACCTGTAATTCCAACTGCTTAGGAGACTGAGGCAGGAGAATTGCAAGTTCAAAGCCAGCCTCAGCAACTTAGTGAGATCCTGTCTCAAAATAAAAAATGAGAGGCTGGGGCTGGGGCTCAGTGGTGGAGCACCTTCCTGGCACATGTAAGGTGCAAAATTTGATCCTCAGCACCTCATAAAAATAAAGCTAATAAAATGAAGGCATACTCTCCATCTACTACTACAACCCCCCCCCCAAAAAAAAAAAAAAAAAAACTGAGACGTGGCTCAGTGATTAAGTGCCCCTGTGTTCAATCCCTTGTACAAAAAAAAAAAAAAAAAAAAAAAGTGAACAGTTATGAATAATGGTATAACAGATTATGTGTTCTTACATGGAAAGATGTCTCTCAGATACTATATGGAAATATAAATTATGAATGGTATATATAAAATGATCTGTTTTTATCAAAAATAAGAAAGATTAGTACATGTGTAGAAGTCTGGGTGACTCTTTTGCAAACTATTAATAGTAGCTAAACAACAGAATTATATATATTACTTTTTTTCCAGTTACATATTTCTGTAATATTTTTAATTTATAAAAATAAGCAGGTATGCCATGCCTTAAATAATCAGAAGAAAAAAAGTTACAAATAATCGGCTTAAGAAACAGAGAAATGGGCTGGGATTGTGGCTCAGCGGTAGAGCGCTCGCCTAGCACGTGCGCGGCCCGGGTTCGATCCTCAGCACCACGTACAAATAAACGCATTGTGTACAACTAAAGCAAATAAATAAATATTTAAAAAAAAAAAAAACAGAGAAATATTTACTACATTTTAGAAAGATTCAATTCTTATTTAATGGGTAAGTGGATTTTAAACTTATGTGGAAGTTGTCCAAATTGTTTCCCACCTTAACAATTTGGATAAATGAACATCAGACACTCTTTATGACAGATACTCCAGTTTGGTGTCAGTAACTCTTTCTGAACCCTGGTCAATTACCTCTAGTCAGTGAAATGAACATATGTGTGTATGTGTATACATCATACACACACAAAAACACACAACACACACACACCCATTATTGGGGTTTTAGCAGGTTTTTTGTTTCTATGGCCCCACTTCCTAATTCTTTGAAAGTGTATTTGCTTGTGGTATATTACAAGTGGGAGAATCTTTATTTTCTCTTACAAGCAAATTTTATTTTTGTTTTTAAGATGTAGATTTTAAACCTACTGGCTAATAATTGAAAGCATAACCATGCTCCTCAGTCCCAGTGTATTGTTTGTAATTGGTCCAATTTATCTGATTCAGGTGCATTGTGGCCAGGTATGAAACCTGAAAGTGGTTTAATTCAGACTCCATCTCCAAGTCAACACAGTGTTCTTACCTGCACTACAGGGTTAACCACAAGCCAGCCAAGCCCAGCACATTATTCTTATCCCATTCAAGGTAAATAGGCATGGTTGTGTGTGTGTGTTATTTAATTATTAATTATTATTATTGTTTTTTAAAATTTTAAATCTACCTGTATATCTAAACAAATTGGATAATACAGGAGCTCTGTTCTAAAGTAGAAAGGAGTGATATGTGCATGCTTTTTGTGTTAGGCAAATCAGAGCTAAAGAATGTGGTTTGTAAGTAGTGTGGCCTTTGAATGTGAGGAGCTTAGTAGATTGAAGCCTTCCATTTTTTATGTTGGTGTTCAGAAAACCTTTCTGATCTTTTTCTAGTCTGTTCTCAGTGTCTTTTTATCCTATAAGTGAATAGAAAGAAGAGTCCATGAGTCTGAATTTTCTGACTTCTTGTATATGAATTGTCCAAGTGGTATGTGAGGTGTGTGCTGTTTTTTTTGCTATGGCTTTGTTGCACCTGTCCTCATTCAGTACTTCTTGGTGAGAGTATTTCTCTTGTTCAAAAGTTCATTGTTATTTGTCTCAGGATGTAAAGCATAGCATTAAACTTAAACTTTATATAACTTTACTTTTCTGAGTTGTTCTTTTAAAAGGTGATAAATTATATCAGAATAATCAGGAAAGAGGACCAAAAATGCAACGGCAATATGGAATTAATTGCCTACCCTACCAAATCCAGTGTAGTCAGTTTCTCATTGCTCTGTTCTGGGAATAGTGTCCATGTACCTGACTTCTCATCTGCCTCCTTTATCCTGGATTTTTATTTCTTACAAATGGACACTAGATGAATAAATGATGGACAACTAAAACTTGTGTGAGGTACTATTAAAATATGAATTTTGGTGATGACAAAATTTTATGTAAATTAAACAAAATTTTGATTTTCAGTTTAGTGGGAACTACTGTTTGGTCTACTGGAACAGAATTGGTCACTATGTTCACCTCTTGTCATTTATCAAGTCTCCTCTTTCTTTATGTTCCCTTCTTAGTCTCCTCCTTCTTCTTTATTTCTATAAACTGGGAACAAATCAAGAGGGAAAAACTCAAGAACATGACATTGTCTATCTTTACTATCTCCTTTCTTTTTTTTTCCTCCCCTGAGACAAGGTCTTGCTATGTTGCCCAGGTTGACCTTGAACTCCTGGGCTCAAGTTATCCTCCTGTCTCAGCCTCCTAAGTAATGGAGACTACCGGTGTATGCCACAGCACCCTACTTTCCTTTTCATATTTATGGAATGTTTCTCTAGGTTAATAAGTAGCTACTTCTCTCCTAAATAGTTATATTCCTGATGGCTACATCTTGGTTGTGAGAGTAAGAGTTCCCTTCTTTTATATTAATAACTTTCTACCAAGATAGAGAACCACCACTCTTCTTTAGTTGTTATCTTGAATTTGAAGAACCTGATACCTATATTTACTTCTCCCTCCTTGTAAAACAAAAAGAGTCATTTTCTGGGGTAAGTTAGGACCCATTGCTTTTAAAGCATCAGAAAAATATTTCTTCCGGTCTGGGAGTGGTGTGGCACATGCCTGTAATCCCAGTGACTGGGGGGGTGGGGGGGAGGCTGAGGCAGGAGGATTGCAAGTTCAATACCTGGATTCAATACCTGGTACCAAAAAAAAAAAAAAAAAAAAAAAAAAAAAAATCAGTAACCACTCTCCTTACTTGTTACTTATTGGTGTATATTTTTCCTTTCAGTCAGTTAACCTGGTTTCCCTCATTTTGCAATTTATGATAATTGCTAGTATTTAGTAAGTGCTTTATTCTTGGTATTGTTTTAAGCAATGGATAGGTGTTACTCGTGTGTTTTTTTTTTTTTTCCCCCTCAGTACTGGGGATTGAACGCGGGCCCTCACACATGCTAAGCAGGCACTCTATATCACTAAGCTATATGCCCAGCACCCTTCACCCTTCACCCTTTTTTGAGATAGGATCTCACTACATTATCCAGGCTAGCTTGGAACATGCTGTCCTCCTGCCTCAACCTCCTGAGTAACTGAGATTGCTGCTTGTGCCACCATGCCCAACTAACTTACTCATGTAATCTTTAAAACAACACAATAAGGAAGTACTTTTGGGCTGGGATTGTGGCTCAGCGGTAGAGCACTTGCCTAGCACGTGGGCAACCCGGGTTCGATCCTCAGCACCACGTACAAATAACACGCATTGAATAAAATGCATTGTGTACAACTAAAAGCAAATAAATAAAAAAAAATTTTTTTAAATAAAGATATTGTGTCTATAACCTAAAAGTTTAAAAAAAATAAGTTTATACCTCAATAGTACCATTGTGAGAAAGGACATCTCTTGTGTGCTTACAAAAATGCTTTGAATAAAATAGATCTGACTTCTTATTTTCCTTCATGATCCCCAGGGTAGTGGTCAGATCTGACTTTTTGTATTAGTCTTTTCCTAAAGTGTCTGGTGCTCATGTGGCCCTGGCTTTAGTCATTTTCTTCGGTTGGGGTGGCTTAACTTAATTAAACAATATTCAAATGCCAAAATTAAGATGTTTCAAAATTAATTTTAACATTTATTAAATGTCTTTGGGCTTTACTATTGTTGGTAACTATTCACAATAGTCTTTCTTTGAGTTTTTGTTTTGTTTTGTTTTGTTTTTATTAATAGACTTTATTTTGCCGGGCGCAGTGGCGCACGCCTGTAATCCCAGCACTTTGGGAGGTTGAGACAGGAGGATCGCGAGTTCAAAGCCAGCCTCAGCAATGGCGAGGCACTTAGTAACTCAATGAGACCCTGTCTCTAAATAAAATACAAAAAAAGGGCTGGGGATGTGGCCCAATGGTCGAGTGCCCCTGAGTTCAATCCCCGGTACCACAAAAAAAAAAAAAAAAAAAAAAAAAAAATAGACTTTATTTTTAGTATAGTTTTAGATTTATAGAAAATAGAATAGATAGTACTGAGAGTTTTCATATATCTCCCCACATACCCTGTAGACACTTTCCCCTATTATTAACTAACCCCTTATGTTAATATGTTATATATGTTACAATTAAAGAGCCATCTAAGTATATAGTTTATTCAGATTTCCTTAATTTTTACCTGATGTCCTTTTTCTGTTCTAGGACCTCATCTAAGATACCACAGTACATTTAGGTTCATCTAGACTTTGCAGTTTCTCAGACTTTTATTTGTTTTTGATGACCTTGAGAGTGTTGAAGAATACTGGTCATGTATATTGTAAGATACCCCTTTACTGGAATTTGTCTGGTATTTTTCTCATGATTAGACTTATATCATGGGTTATAGATTTTTAGGAGAAAGGCCACAGTGGTTAAATGCTTTTCCATCACATGTAAAGTGTATATACTATCCCCCTGATTTATGACTATTGATGTTGATCTTGATCACCACTAACGTAGTGTTTGTCAGGTTTCTCCACTGTAAAGTTATTCATTTTTCACCATTTCCATACTTTTTCTTTAGCTAGGAGTCCCACATCCACACTTAAAGTATCATGCTTCCTCTCCTTTTTTTAAGGACAGAGCATCTACATAATTCATTTGGAATTCTTTTGCACAAGAGATTTGTTTCTTCATTTATTTAGTTGCTTATTGACTTATAGATATTTATTTTACATTTTGCATTATAATCCAGTACTACATTATGTATTTTATTGTTTCAGCTTGACCACTAGGAGCACTTTTGCTTGGCTCCTATGCCTTTTTAAATACCCCCATTTTTTTGGTTTCTGTTTTCAGTACTTCCTTAATTTTTGACACTATGAGATGCTCCCATCTCATCTTGTATATTACCTGTCCAAGTCCTATAATCAACTATTTCTGCAAGGAATCCTTGTTCCTCTTATTGGAGAGGATGGTGTTAGAAACCAAGATATGGGCATGAGGGATGCTTATTGCTACTGGAGTATCAGATGTCTTTTTTTTTTTTTCGTTGTGGTACTAGGTATTGAACCCAGGGTAGCTCTACCACTGAGCTACATCCCCAGCTTTCTTCTTATTTTGAGTTAGGGTCTCACTAAATTGCTGAGGGTCTCACGAAGTTGCCCAGGCTGCCCTCAGACTTGCAGTCTTCCTACCTCAGCTTCCCAAGTTGCTGGGATTATAGCAGTGTGCCACTCCATTTGGTTCAGTGTCATTTCTTTAAGATTCTTTCAGTTAACAGAGAAAGAAATATATGTCTGTATGCTAACCCATGTAAGTACACATATGTAAAAATATTTCTATATGTAATAGTCTATGTTACATTAATCATGAGTTCTTGCCGGGGTCCAGCCCCAGCAGGGTCGAGGGTCTTCCTGGTTGAGGAGATGTGACGGGGTAAACAGCGTCGGCGATGGATGGACAACAACCACACAGACTCACAAGCCAGTGCAGAATGCTGACAAGTTTATTGAGTTCACACACAGTTTTTATACATTTTTTAAGGTATAACATGCCAAGAATGTAGTTAACATAAAACCCATAGAATTCCTAGTACAGAACAGGCTTACTGGAAAAAGTGATTGTATAAGACAATAACATCCCCACCACATCCCCTACTATTGTTCTGATTTAATATCTAAGCTATGAACGTAATAAGCAAAGTTGATCTTAAGTTTCTATTTCATCATAAATGCTCTTGACATAGTGCTTAGCTGTGGTAAACAAGCTAGACTCTTAACTCTATTAGCCTAAGTTAATCTTTAAGTTCAGGCTAGCAAGAGGGCAGTGATCTCAGTGGTTACCATGGCAAATTTCCTTGTAGATAATTGCCATATTGTTTAGTAAAGTAAATCTTACTAAAGCAGGATCACAGGCACCAGAATCTTAACATTTAACTTATGCCTATGAATACTTTTACCCCTCCACCATATAACATTTCCTGATTCTGGATCTAACTAACCCATGGGACACAAGAGAGGGTCTCTGTAGTAGGAAGCACTATAATTTTATTCTGTTTCTGATTACTAACAGTGAGACTATGTACTTTTTGCAAACTCATGACTGGAGAAACAGGTGGCTCTGTGACTGTTCTCACATATAACAATAGATGTTTATAACAATCACCCCAGGAAGAAAACACATCACACGGTGGCAGGAAATTATTTACTATTTGTGTAGGGAAGGGGCTATGGTTTCCTATATTTTATTAATATTCTCAGAAAATGCTGTAGTATTCCCCTCACCCCCAGCAATCACCACTAAAAAATAGTATGAATATTATATTATTAGGAAAATAGTGCAAAAAAGGCTCCAGAGCCCAGAGGCATACATCTGGCATTATCTCGAGATGATGAGTCCTTGCAAACATCATTCTCCCAGTGGATCCTTGTCAAACACTGGTTGGGTTGCCAGGTGCCCCCCACAAGTTCTTATTGAATTCTCTAGCTTTAATCCATTATCACATAAATCATTCCAGACTCTATTTCTTGAAGCTATAAATCTCTACTCCAAACATAAGAAACCTTGATCAGGAAATTTTTATTATTTTGAGTTACTAAGCTCCTTGTGGACAAATTTCTTTGTTCTGTACATTGACGCAACTCACACACATGAAACAGTACTTGCGCTCAATATTTGATAAATAAATGAGTGAATGAACAACCTACTTAGACAATCAGTTTTAGCCAAATATGCACAGTTTTTTACTAGGTCCCAAAAGAATTGGATGAGTTTTTGGTCAGGCATGTCTGTCACATACTGAGAGTTAAGTTTTAATAATCCACCCAACTGTCAGCCCATAGCAGAAAATAGTGGTTTTGCCCCACACATCTAGTGCATGCAAGATTCCTAGTGCATCCTACAACTGTGTATAGAGTATCATCTACCATATGCCAGGTGCCTTGCTAGGCACTAAAGGTAAGAAAATAAGAAGATACTTCTTTGTGGAACTTATAGTCTAGTGGTGGGGGGAACAAGCAATTACATAAATAAGTAAGATTGAAAAGTGCTCTGAAAGAAAAACAAAGTAGATTGCTATGATTGGGAAAACAAGAAAGGACTATTTTTTTTAAGCTTTATTTTATTTATTTATTCTTATGTGGTGCTGAGGATCGAACCTGGTGCCTCACACATGCTAGGCAAGTACTTTACCACTGAGCCAAAACCTCAGCCCAAGGACTTGTTTTAATAAAAAGGTCAGAGAGAGTATCTCTGAGGAAGTGAGACATGTTGAGGAGAAGCGCTATCATGCCAGGAGGGCTGGAGGGGAGGACAGTCCAGACAGAACAATTATTGCAGAGTTCCTGGAATGATAAAGACCTTGTCTTGTTTTGAGTAACTCAAAGAAAGCCAAAGCAAGGTAGATGGAGTGACATGTCATAAAATTAGACAGGTGGGTAAAAACTAAATCTCACACAAATTTTTATGTGCCATTACCCCTTGGGTTAACCTTCCGACTTTGGGACTGTATCACTTAATTCTGCTATGCCACTAACCAGTCTGTAACCATACCTTTGTATCAAAACTATATGTTGACTATATTAGGTTAATCTAATGGAGCATGGTTCTTAGAAGCTTTTTTTTTAATATTTATTTATTTGCGTTAGTTGTAACACAATGCGTTTATTTATTTATACGTGTGCTGAGGATCAAACCCGGGCCGTGCACGTGCTAGGCGAGCGCTCTACCGCTGAGCCACAACCCCAGCCCTGTTCTTAGAAGCTTTGTCTTTCTGATTTTGCAGCTCCATTGTCAGGAGTGAGGAATATCCACATACAGTTGGCCATGCCATTGACATTTAGAATTCTAATAGCATTTAGGTATATAATAATTGCTACCACTTAAATTTTTGATTCTTAAACTTTGTACTTTTGCTACATATTTTGTTGTTGCTGCTTTTGTTTTTTAACCCAATTTTTTGTGTGTGTGGAGAGGAGCATATTTATATATGTGTGTGTGTGTGTGTGTGTGTGTGTGCAAAACAATCAGTACATTTCTGGACTTTTAGTCATCATTAGATATGGCACAGGACATACAGTTGTTACACACACTTTTAGATGAATTTAATGAGCGTTCAGTGATAGAGACTAAACGGTATTACTTTTTTTTTTTTTTTTTTTTTTTGTGGTACCGGGTATTGAGCTCAGGGGCACTTGACCACTGGGTCACATCCCCAGCCTTTTTTTTTTTTGTGTGTGGTACCAGGGATTGAACTCAGGGGCACTCGACCACTGGGCCACATCCCCGGCCCTTTTTTATATTTTTATTTAGAGACAGGGTCTCACTGAGTTGCTAAGTGCCTCGCCATTGCTGAGGCTGGCTTTGAACTCGCGATCCTCCTGCCTCAGCCTCCCAAAGTGCTGGGATTACAGGCGTGCGCCACCACGCCCGGCTCCTTTTTTTTTTTTTTTTTTTTTTTTTTTTTTGTATTTTATTTAGAGACAGGGTCTTACTGAGTTGCTAAGTGCCTCGCCATTGCTGAGGCTGGCTTTGAGCTTGCAATCCTCCTGCCTCAGCCTCCCAAAGTGCTGGGATTACAGGCGTGCGCCACCAAGCCCGGCTTAAACGGTATTACTTTTTTTTTTTTTTTTTTTTAAATACCAGGAATTGAACTCAGGGGCACTTGACCACTGAGCCACATCCCATCCCTATATTATATTTTATTTAGAGACAGGTGTTACCACCTGAAGCGATGGCCGCTTGGAGCAACGAAGCCACGGGAAGAAGTTCAGAGGCGAACTGGAAAGCGGCCATCGCTTCAGGCGGCAACAGACAGGGTCTCATTGAGTTGCTTAGCACCTCGCAGTTGTTGAGGCTGATTTTGAACTCATGATCCTCCTGCCTCAGCCTCCCGAACCACTGGGATTACAGGCGTGCGCCACCTCGCCTGGCTACTTACTTAATTATTAACTAACTTTCCTCCCTAGATTTAAACTCCATGAGGTCAGGGACTTTGCCTTGCTCACTATTTTATTCCTTAGTGGCTGGAACAGTTTCTGGCATATAGTAGACTCTGATATACTTACTGTTTTGCTGAATAAATGAATGACAAATGTTAGAAATGTTATTTGACCCTATGAACTTTCTAGGATAGCAGGCGAGGATCCCCTAAGCCATTATTATTGGGAGAAACTTGTGATTTGTAGCATGGTTGGGGTTTTTTTTTTGTTTGTTTATTTGGGGGTGTGTGTGTGTGTGTTTGGTACCGGGAATTGAACTCAGGGGCACTTGACCACTGAGCCACATCTCCAGCCCCCCCCCCTTTTTTTTTTTTTGTATTTCATTAGAGACAGGGTCTCACTGAGTTGCTAAGTACCTTGCCATTGCTGTGGCTGGCTTTGAACTTGCGATCCTCCTGCCTCAGCCTCCCAAGTGCTGGGATTACAGGGGTGTGCCACCTCACCTGGCTGTAGCATGGTTCTTATTTAAAACTCAGATACCAGGGCTGGAATTGTAGCTCAGCCATAGAGCACTCACCTAGCACGTGAGCGGCCTGGGTTTGATCTTCAGCACAATGTAAAAATAAAGGCATTGTGTACAACTAAAACAAATAAATACATATTTTTTTAAAAATAAAATAAAACTCATACTTATCAATTAGCAAATCAAGTTACTAAGATTCCTAGTAATAATAATAGAGTATGTGGCCAATTGTTTGTAATGTCTCCTTTTTCACCACCAGCCCAATTTAGTAAGTGGTTTAAAGATTGTTTAATTTCTTTCCGGGGATTGAACCCAGGGGTGCTTAACCACTAAGCCACATCCCAGCCCTTTTTTATGTTTATATTTAGAGACTGGATCTCACTGAATTGCTTAGG
Organism: Tamias sibiricus; assembly: GCA_025594165.1. Taxonomy (NCBI): domain Eukaryota; kingdom Metazoa; phylum Chordata; class Mammalia; order Rodentia; family Sciuridae; genus Tamias; species Tamias sibiricus. Next base: position 22,973,630 of record CM046658.1, on the reverse strand, counting down.
GCCTGGCTGAATTTCGGAGGCTGGCTTTGAACTTGCAGTCCTCCTGCCTCAGCCTGCTGGGCCTCTGGGATTACAGGCGTGTACCACTACGCCTGGCTCCAGTCCTGTTCTAAATGGAGGTTTTCTTATTGACCATTCCTAATGGAGTTGGTAGTCAGTTAGCCCTACCCAATGGTGAGTCCTTGGGTTACTAATGACTACAGTAGAAATCATGTGTGAGTGTTTATGATAAGTAAAAGAGAAGAGTTCAAAACTATTACCTCACATTGACAAAAGTCCTTGTGTTATTTATTACTTATTGAGGAGTTCTAAATCCCTGATAGAATCTGTGTTTGAAAAATGTAAAATTTAATCCACATTCCTCATCTTAAGGCAGCCAGCCCAAGTAGTTTACCAAGTTCATTTCTCCTGACTAGCATATATCTAATATATTTTGTATGTTTGTTGGTAACAGTCTCTAAATGCCACATCATGGTGCTTTTTGTTCCTCATTAATAATCCATTATTTGAGTAGAGCTCAAGAAGTAATTTCCAAGCACTTTAGAATCTAGAAAACCAGCATTATTTCTCAGAATAATTATCTTGCATCATGAAAGGCATAATTTGAGGCAAGTGACAGTAAATGATATCACAGTGTAGAATTTACCAGAGCTCCACTAATGGTCAGTAGGTCACATTGCAGGTGAGTCCTTTTTCAGCTTCTAGAGAGAATGAAGTGGAATGATTTGGGTTAGTTCTGATTTCGTTGATATCCTTAGTATGAGCTGTGAAATGTATATGTATCCTTCTAGGACTTTAGTAGGAAGAGTTGAAGACTCAAGTTGAAACAGAAAGACGTTTGAAGTGTTTTGTTTCTAATCAAGTCTAAATTGAGGTATGACATGCAAAAAAGCAAAATGAGCATTTGTTTCTGTTGCTAATTTCCTTATCTCTTTGTAGATGTGTTCACTTAAAACAATGTATTTTTTAATGTCTTCTAGACTTTTATATAGTATCTTTAATATCTCTTAAACTCTCAATTCTGTAGCTTCAAGCACAAATGCCAGCCTGATATCCACTTCATCCACAATTGCCAATATTCCAGCAGCAGCAGTTGCCAGCATCTCAAACCAGGTACAGTATAGTTTATCTGGCTTGCTTTTTCTCTCTTCTTTCCCTGATCAGTTTTCCCATCTAAGAAACAACCAGGAATAATATGGGTTATGGAACCCTTTTTCTGGATGCCCTCAGAACTGAACCCTAGATGGCTTCTTAAGCTGCATCAGTTTCTCTTGTTCTCTATTAAGCCTTTCTAGAATATGGTTATAACTGCTGCTTTATCTATTGTATGGGTTTTTACCTCTTAACCTTCCCCCAATGTAAACTCCATGAAGGCTAGGATTTATTTTTCTATTTTGTTCACTTATATATTCCCCAAAGCCTACAAAGAGGCCTGGCACTCACTTCTTTGTGAATTCCTTGTGATCTGATCTTGATCACTGTTAACATTAACTCTGCTTAGAAGATCACTGTAACATCTTCAGCGTTTTAGAGGGTTTGCTGTTTTATTTTTGTATTGTTTTTCTCTGTAGTGATATCACCACTTCTGTGAATCTTTTTCTGGCCACTGTTAACATTACTTCTCTGGTTCATTTTCTGTGTTTCACTGTCCTTGCATTTGTTCTTTCTTTTAGTCCACAAATATTTATTAAGTTTCTAACTTTGTACCTAGCACTCTCATAGGAACTCTGTTTCTTTTTGTATTTCTTATCTATCCCTCCCTTCCTCTCTCTCCTCTGTTTTGCAATGGTGGGGATTAATTGCAGGGCCTTTGCGCATAATGCTAATCGAGGGCTCTACTACTGAGCTGTATCCCCAGGCATTCACATCTCTTCTTTTTGATTCTATCTTCTAACATGAACCATCTCTATTTAGCTTTTCTGCACTTAATAATTTCATCCTCAGGAGTGTTTAGCCATACTGATAAACTGTCTCTAAGATGAAGATTCTGGGCTACATGATTTTTACAGGCTTCTGGCTGGTTGGTAGTTGCATTTTCTTTGATGTCCTGCTATTTCCCTAAGTCCAGCGTATCTAGAATCACACCTTTATTCTACCCTTTCTTCTGTTTCCTTTTTCTTCCAGAAATATAACCACTTTTTCCTAATATTTCTGAATTATTGTCAGTGGCACCATTTTTTCCTCCTTAATTAATGAAGTCCTAAAATCAGACTGGTTGATTTTTATTTTGTTTCTCCTACCTTTCCCTAACCCAGCCATTTCTCAAAATTTTCCCTTCCTTTTTATTTTGCCGTCATTTCTGTTACTTTGGTTTTTCTTCCTTTAATCCTGAATTATTGTGGTTAAATGCTTATTTCATCTCCAGTTTTTTCCCCTGTGCTGTCCATTCTCTAAAACACTGATTCATTTTTTTTTTTTTTTTTTTTTTTTTGCAAATGCCACAATTTATGAAGTTATTCACTTGCTCAGGATCTTTTCTCGTTTTTACTGTTGGTTTAAAATCTGAAAGGCCCCATTTTCTGATTCACATAAGCTATATACTGTTGCCTAAAGAATCTAAATCATAATTGGGCACGGTGGCACAGGCCTATAATTCCAGTTACTAAGGCAGGAGGGAAAAAGAAAAGAAAGATGGAAAAAGAAAATAATTAGTTTGGTCAACTAGTGTTGTCCTATTTGTCACCAATGTCAGTGTCAGTGGAATTTTTTGAAGATGTTGTCACACTCAGCTTTATTTTACACCTCTATTAAGATATAATGGACATTGGGCTGGGATTGTGGCTCAGCGGTAGAGCGCTCGCCTAGCACGTGTGCGGCCCGGGTTCAATCCTCAGCACCACGTAAAAATAAACGCATTGTGTACAACTAAAGCAAATAAATAAATATTTTAAAAAAAAAAAAATATAATGGACATCAACAAACTATACAGATTTAAACTTTACAGTTTGATAAATTTTGGCATATATGTGTTTGTGAAATGACAAAAAGTTTCCTCCCGATATTTTAGGGAAACTTCATTTTTAAAGAAAACTTTTTTTAAGAAGAGATTATCAGTTTTTAAAATAGGAAACAGTGTAAGGTACATACATACTTTTTAAGTTAATTTGTCCTTAGAAACACTACCATTTAATGCAGTGGTTTATAACCTTGTTAAAGAGTAGACATTTTCCTTTAAAAATTCTATTTAAAAATTCAGTACATAAAATTGGGGGTGGTCTATTAGAGTAGAAAAAAGGACATAGTATGTATGTGTGTAAGTATACATGGGAACCTTTCCTTTCGGCCTTCCTTATCCCAAAGACATCTCTTGAAACCTTTCTTCTGGTCTCATGTTTCTAGAGAATGCATTTTGAAAGTCATTGTGTTCATTGGAGAGACTGATAGATAGGTAAATAAGAAGTCAAATTAATATTTTAGGAAAATTATGAATAAGAGGGAAAAGAAACCCTTGGGTTGAAATTAATATGTGTGCTTTCTTTTCTTTTTCTTTTTTTTTTTTTTTTTTTTTGTATCAGGGATTGAATCCAAATGTGCTTAACCACTAAGCCACATCCCCAGCCCTTTTTTATATTTTATATTGAGACTGGGTCTCTCTAAGTTGCTCAGGGCCTCGCTGAGTTACTGAGGGTGGCTTTGAACTTGTAATCCTCCTGCCTCACAGCCTTCCAGATTGCCAGGATTACAGGTGTGCGCCACCACACCAGGCAGTTATGCTCTTTCTAAGAGTCTTGGTTTCCTCCCTTATTCCCTTTGGCCTACAGGACTATCCCACCTATACTATTCTTGGTCAGAATCAGTACCAGACCTGCTACCCCAGCTCCAGCTTTGGAGTCACAGGCCAGACTAACAGTGATGCTGAGAGTTCCACATTAGCAACTACCACATACCAGGAGGAGAAACCTAGTGTCATGGTACCTGCGCCAGCAGCCCAGAGACTTTCCTCTGGTAAGTATCACAGCTTAGAAAACTGGCTTACGGGCACTTAATCCAACAGGTGTTTTCAGGTGATGGGGAAGATGATTTTGTTCTGATTTCAGCCACTTTCATCATGCTGTTGGCTTTCCCTCCCAGGTGAATATTTAAAATTTAGAAGTAGGCTATGAGGAGTTGTGGGTGGCTGAGGTCTGCCTGATACTAAGAATAGAAAAGTACTAACAATGAAAAAACTGTACTGTATTTCTGACCCCTACCCTCTTTCAGCCTACAAATTCCCCCATCTTTTTTTCCCCTTATAATTTATTTTATCCTTATAAAATGTTTTCACATCTTGCTGCCTTCTGTATTTTATTATAAATTATTAAAGGTTTCAGCTTAAGATGATTTTGCCCCCCAGGGAACATTTGGGCAACATGGAAACAGTTTTGGTTGTCACATTGGGTCAGGGATGCTACTGGCATCCAGTGAGTAGAGATCAGGAATACTGCTTAGTTAAATACTCCAAAATGTACAAGACATCCCCCTCAACCAAAAAAAAAAAAAAAAAAAAAAAAAAAAATTACCTGACCCAAAATGTCAATTGTGCTAAATTGGCAAACCTTGATCCAGTAATCCAGTTGTAGAGCAGATTCGGGTCTTTTTTTTTTTTTTTTTTTTTCTGGCAAAACAACTTGATGAGCAGTGAATAGTGGCCCTTGTCTGTAGTCCCAGCTACTTGCAGTGCTGAGGCAATATGAGACTGGCCTAGGCAACACAGTATGAACTTATCTCAAAAAAATAACTTCAAGGAACTCAGTCAGACAGCATGCATATAAAGCATGATTATGACTCTTTTTATGATGTTAGCCATTATAGGTGCTTAATGCCTAGATTTCTTTACATAAAGTCTAGTTTTCTAAACTGTATTCCTGAGTTATGACTCACAAGGGCACAGAATCTGCCGGCCCTCTTCATGCTCTGGTTCATATAGACTGTGACTACTGGCAGCACATGTCCTACTTTTCCTTTTCAGGAGACGCTTCTACAAGCCCAGCTTTGTCCCAGACTACACCAAGTAAAGATGCTGATGATCAGTCCAGGAAAAACATGACTAGCAAAAACCGGGGCAAGAGGAAAGCTGATACCAGTTCTTCCCAAGACAGTGAATTGGAAGTATGAGAAGAAACTCAAATATTTGAGTTACCTTCTTTGTTTTTTCTTGTTTCTTGAATTTATCAGACACGTATCTGAAATTTACAGAGATAATGTGGTTGTATGTTGTGTGCTCTTTAATTCCTATGCAAAAGAAACTGCATTGGCCAAGTAAATTAGAAAAATTGTAAGAAAAATAAAGTTTCTCCATGTCCATAACTTACCATATCACATTCAGATGCTTTTCACCAAAGCACTGAAAAAGCTTTGCTGAACTTAGGCAGCCACGTAATTTTTTAATGGAAAGAACAAACAATTCTCCGTATTCCAGACGAGAACAGAAAGAATAGTTCATTTTGTTCAGAAAGCAGAGGGATCCACAAGTGATGTCATACTGTTCTCCATTTAGAAATCTAAAAGGAAAACAAGAGCTTCAAACCCAAGTTTCTGTGAGACACACAAACAGATTTGATAACTTCTTAATGACATTGGCACTGATTTATTCTGTGCCTATAAGCACTGTGGGACTTTATTATGGACATATGTTTGACTTCATTATTAAAAAGACTAGAAAGATAGAGACCCTGTCTCTAAATAAAATACAAAAAGGTCTGGGGATGTGACCCAGTGGTCAAGTGCCCCTGAGTTCAATCCCCGGTACCACGAAAAAAAAAAAAAAAAAAAGACTAGAAAGATATAAAAATTCTAATAATAGTGGGGTTTTGTTTTTAATTTTTCTAAAAGGTGATTATTTGATAAAGGGAAAAGATATATTTAAATATAAATTCATTGATAGGTGCCCTAAGACATAGGTAAATTGAAGCCATGTTTAGAGCCTATTGTCTTTTTCATTCCTGGAGTGGGGACAAAGGAAGATGAAAGAGAAAGTAAAATTTTGATACATTTCTTAGGAAAAAACTGAGAACTTGCTCATTTTTAAAAATGGTAGTGAAATATGCATAACGTAAAAATTTTACTATTTTAACTGTTTTTAAATGTACAATTCAGTGTCATTAAATACATTCCCGGCATCATATTACCACTATATTTTTCCAGAACATTTTCATGATTCTAGACAAAATCTCTACACCAATTAAGCCATAACTCTCCATACTTCTGTTTTCCTAGTCCATTGCAACTACCATCCTATTTTCTCCTTCTATGAGTTTGCTTATTCTAAATACCTCATGTAAGTGGAATCATACAATATTTATTCTTTTGTGTCAGGCTTATTTCACTAAGCATTACACTTTTACAGTTTATCCATGTTGTAGCATGTATCAAAATTTCATTTCCTTTAAATGGCCAACATTAATTGCATGTGTATGTGTGTGTGTGCTGTATCACATTTTGTTTTATCCATTCATTTGTTGAAGGCACTTGAGGTTTTTCACCTTTGAGCTATTATGAGTATTTCTTTGAATACTATGTGCATTTACCTATTTGAGTCTCTCTCGTCCATCTTTTCAGTTCTTTTGGGTTACACAAAAAAGTGTTGATTTTGATCATATTCTATCTTCATCTTTTTAAGGAACCACCATATTTTTCTACAGTTTTACATTCCCACCAGCAATTCACAAAGGTTCCAGCTTGTCTACATCTTAATCACACTTGTTATTTCCCATTTTTTGGATAGTAGCCATCCTAATGGATGTGAAATGATACCTTATTATAGATATTTTAAACTCCTTCCCTCTCTTCCACCCCCACCCTAAGGTGGAGTCTCACTGTGTTGCCCAAGCTGGTCTCAGACTCCCCAGATTCAAGTAATTCTCCCATGTCAGCTTCTGTAGTAATTGGGTTTATAGGCATGTGCTATGGCACCTGGCTCTCTGCCCATTTTTTAAATGTTTGGTTTTTTGTTGTTGTTGCTGTTAAATTAATATGCTCCATATCATTAATTCAAAATATTTCTCCTATTGGGTTTGCTATTTATTTATTTGTTTATTTATTTGGTGTGTGTGTGAGAGAGAGAGAGATTGATTTATTTACAGTGCTGAAGATCAAACCCAAAGCCCAGAGCATGCTAAGAAAACACTCAACACCAAGTTACACTTTTCACTCAGTCTTTTCATTCTCTTGATTGTGTCCTTTGAAGCACAAAAGGGTTTTTTTTTAATAGTTTTTTTTTTAATATTTATTTGTTTGCTTTAGTTGTACACAATGCGCTTATTTTTACGTGGTGCTGAGGATCGAACTCAGACCGCACATGTGCTAGGCGAGCACTCTACCGCTGAGCCACAACCCCAGCCCCAAAAGTTTTTAATTTTGATGAAGTCCCATTTTTTTTTCTTTCATTGCTCTGCTTTTGGCATAATATGTAAGAATACATGCTTATGAAGATTTACATCCATTTTCTTCTAAGATTTTTATTGTTATTAAATTTAGGTGTTTAATTTATTTTGAGTTAATTTGTATAAGTTCTAATTTTATACTTTTGCATATGGATGTCCAGCACCATTTGTTGAAAAGACTTTCCTGGGGGACTGGGGTTGTGGCTCAGCGGTAGAGAGTGTTCGCCTAACACATTCGCGGCCCGGGTTCGATCCTCAGCACCACGTAAACATAAATGCATTGCATTGTGTGCAACTAAGGCAAATAAATAAATATTAAAAAAAAAAAAAAAAAAAAAAGACTTTCCTGGGCTAGAGGTTCAGCTCGGTGGTAGAGTCCTTGCTTAGCATGAATGAGGATCTGGGTCTGATACCCAGCCTCCCAAGTGCTGGGATTACAGGCTTCATTGGATAATTTTTGATTTTTGATCCTTGTCAAAATTAATTTGTAAGAGTTTATTTCTAGCCTCAGCTCTGTTTTATTGGTCTATATGCTAGCACCACACTGTTTTGATTACTGAAGCTTTTAATAAGTTTTTAAATTAGGAAGCATGAATCCTTCAGTTTTGTTATTTTTCAAGGGTGTTTTTGACTATTCGGGGTCTTGATTCCATAAGGAATTTTTTTTTTTTTTTTTTTTTTGGGTACCGGGGATTGAACTCAGGGGCACTCGACCACTGGGCCACACCCCCAGCCCTTTTTTTTGTATTTTATTAGAGACAGGGTTTCACTGAGTTACTAAGTGCCTCGCCACGGCTGAGGCTGGCTTTGAACTCGCGATCCTCCTGCCTCAGCCTCCCAAGTGCTGGGATTACAGGCGTGCGCCACTGCGCCAGGCTCCATAAGGAATTTTAGGATGTTTTTCTATGGTGATTTTGATAGTGATCACATTGAATCTATAGATTGGTTTGTATAGTATTGCCATCTTAACAGTATTAAGTCTTCAATCAGTGAACATGAGTGTCTTTCCCACTTGGTTATGTCTTCTTTAATTTCCTTCAATATCTTAATGGTTTTTAGCATATAGTACAACTGTTTTGCTTCCTTGGTTAAACTTATTCATAAGTATTTTACTTTTTGATTCTGTTTACTGCTTTTTAAATTTCCTTTTCTCATTATTTATTACATATGTACAGAAATACTGCTGATTTGATTTCAACTTTTTTGTGTATTCCTTAGGCTTTTTTTTTTTAACAAATAATATTATGTCATCTGAAAACAGAGATAACTGTTTTTCATCTTTTGAAATTGGAATGTCTTTTTTTTTTCTCCCCCTTTTCATACCAAAATGCTCTGGATAGAACTTCCATTACTATGTTGAGTGAAAGTGATGAAAAGGCATGCTAGGGGGCTGGGGTTGTGGCTCAGCGGTAGAGCACTCGCCTAGCACGTGCGCGGCCCAGGTTCGATCCTCAGCACCACGTACAAATAAACACATTGTGTACAACTAAAAGCAAATAAATAAATATTTTTTAAAAAAAGGAAGAAAGAAAAGGCATGTAGCATATTCCTCATCCAATGGATAAAACTTTTATTAGTCTTTTACAACTGAGTATGATCTTAGCTGTGGCTTTTTATGCATGGCCTTTATCATGTTGAAAGCATTCCCTTCTCCTAGTTTTACTGAATTGGTTTTTTTTTTTTTTTTTTTTTCCATGAAAGGGTGTTGAATTTTGTCAAATGCGTTTTCTTTTTCTTTTTCTTTTTTTTTTCTTTTTTGGTACCGGGGATTGAACTCAGGGGCACTTGGCCACTGGGCTACATCCCCAGCCCTTTTTTTTTTCTATTTTATTAGAGACAGGGTCTCACTGAGTTGCTAAGTGCCTCACCATTGGTGAGGCTGGCTTTGAACTCACGATCCTCCTGCCTCAGCCTCCCAAGTGCTGAGATTACAGGCGTGCTCAAATGCATTTTCTGCATCAGTCAAGATTATCATATGTCTTTTTATCTTCTATGAATATATTTTATATGTTCAGTGAACCAAGAACTAATCCCACTTGTCACAATGTATATTTTAAGGTGCTGCTGAATTTGGTTTGCTATTATTTTGTTCAAGATTTTTGCATCAATTGCCATAAGGGATAAAGTTGTAAAAATTTCTAGTTTTCTTACAAGTATAGTCTGACAGGGTGATTTTGGTTTTATTACATAAATTAGGAGTGTTTCAAGAAGATTGGTGTTAAATCTAATCTTTTTTTCTTTTTTTCTTTTTCTTTTTGTGGTGCTGGGATTAAACCCTGAACCTTGCACATGCTAGGCAAATGATCTACTACTGAGATATGCCCCATCCCTCTAGTTCTTACTTAAATGTTTGGTACAATTCACAAATGAAGCCATCAGGTCCTGGGCTTTTATTTTTGGAATGTTTTAAATTATTCAATCTCCTTACTATTTATTTGTCTTAATCAGATTTTCTTTTTTTAATATATATATATTTATTTTTTAGTTGTGGCTGGACACAATACTTTTATTTTTATTTGTTTATCTTTATGTGGTGCTGAGGATCAAACGGCCGCGCACGTGCTAGGCAAGTGCTCTACCGCTGAGCCACAACCCCAGCCCTTAATCAGAGTTTCTGTTTCTTCTTGATTTAGTTTAGGTACTTTGTGTTGTGTATTTCTGGGAATTTGACCATTTCATTTGGGTACCTGGTTTGTTATAGTATCCTTTTATAATCCTTTTTTTTTTTTTCTGTAAATATAGAATCAATAATAGTGTTCCCACTTTCAGTAACTTTAATAATTAGTAATAATGGTTTTAGTAATCTTGGTGTTCTGTTTTTTTCTTTTTAGTCAGTCTAGCTGAAGGTTGTCAATTTTATAGATATTCTCAAAGATCCAACTGTGGGTTTCATTGGCTTTTCTCTATTTTTCTATTTTGATTGTTTCCACTTTAACTTTATTTACTTCCTTCTGCTGGCTGTAGGCTTAGTTTGTTCTTTTTTGCCTAGTCCCTTAAGGTATACAATGTGGTTTTAGATTTTAGATCTTTTTTTTTTTCTTTTTGGTGCTGGGGATTTATTCCAAGGCCTTGTGTTTTCAAAGCATACACTCTACCACTGAGCTATATCCCCAGCCCCCTTTCTACTTTTTTAATGTATGTACTTTCAGTTATAATATCCCTTTTAGCACTGTTTTCATATGTTGTGTTTGTGTTTTCATTCATCTCAAGGTATTTTCTAATTTCACTTACAATTTCTTCCCATTATTTAAGATTGTGTTATTTATAAATTTTAGTATTTTCCTTCTATTACTGTTCTCGTTTCATTTCATTGTGATTGGAAGATGCTCATTATATTTTATATTTTCATCCTTCAGCGGGTATTTCTGTGGGACTTGGATGAAACCATCATCATCTTCCACTCCCTTCTTACTGGATCCTATGCCCAGAAGTATGGAAAGGTAATCTGAGTAGTTTTTGTTATAACTATCCCTCCTCTGACTATATGAGCAGAATTTTTTTTTTTGCTGCTGCCTCATCTTACTCTTTTGGCTTTTAACTTGTCATGTAAAATTTCACCAGATGGCTTGCACCAGGCAAGCTACATGATCAAGTGGAGTTGATGATAAAACCAGACACTAGTCCTAGGAACAGTGCTGAAAGCTGAAGTTGTTTGAGTTGAAATTGCATTTTATAAAGATTAAAGCGTAGGAATGAGGCTCAAAACACAGTAGTCTCAGGATTCTATTTCCAGAGACATGATTTGTTAAATCTTTAGTTACATGGTTGTTTTATTTTGTTTGGGTTCTGGGAATTGAACACAAGGGTATTCTACCACTGAGCTACATATCAAACCCTTTTAATTTTATATTTTGAGACGGGCTTGCTGGTTTATCCAAGGTAGCCTCGTACTTGGCAGTTTTTTCTGCCTTAGCCTCCCAAATTGCTGGAATTACAGGCATATATCACCACACCCCAGCACCTTAAATCACTTTTAATAATTAAAACTGAACATTTCATTTAGCCAAATAAATGTTAGACATAAAATATCTTTTTAAAAAATAAATATACCTAACCAAAAAAATTTTTTTTTTTTTTTTTTTTTTTTTTTGTACCAGGGATTGAACTCAGGGGCACTTGACCACTGGGCCACATCCCCAGCCCTTTTTTATATTTTTATTAGAGACAGGGTCTCACTGAGTTGCTAAGTACCTCACCATTGCTGAGGCTAGCTTTGAATTCACAATCCTCCTGCTTCAGTCTCCCAAGTGCTGGGATTACAGGCATGTGCCACTGTGCCCAGCCAAAATTTAATTTTTTAATCTTCAATTTTAGCAGAATAATTAGTTGGGGTTTTTTGTTTGCTTGTTTGTTTGTTTATTTGGGTTTTTTTGGTACCAGGGATTGAACTCAGGAGCACTCAACCACTGGGCCACATTTTCAGCCCTTTTTTGTATTTTATTAGAGACAGGGTCTCACTGAGTTGCTAAGTACCTTGCCATTGCTGAGGCTGTCTTTGAACTCGCAATCCTCCTGCCTCAGCCTCCCAAGTGCTGGGATTACAGGCATGCACCACCGCACCTGGCTAATTAGCTGTTTTGAGAAGATTGGGACTGTATTTCTATGCCAAATTATCTCCAAAATCATATTTTTCAGTTTCGGGTACAAATTTTTTTTTTTTTTTTTTTTTTTTTTTTTTTTTTTTTTGTGGTACCAGGGATTGAACTCAGGGGCCTCACCCACTGGGCCATATCCCCAGCCCTTTTTTGTATTTTATTATCTTATCACTAGTGTTTCTTCTAGGAGTGCTTCCACAGGCTCTTACTATCTAGGCTGACCAGCTGATATAAACTCATAAGTTATATTACTAAGATGACTTTAAAAATACAGCCTCTCAGTAAAGGACTGATGGTTCATCTTAAAGCAGCTTGCTTTGGTTTTCCTGTAAATATTTTGACTCTTCCATCTTTCTTTGCTTTCCTTTACTTTCTGGTTGTTGAAATTGTCAGATGTCTGATGTTATAGTGTGTGTGTGGCAGTAGGCTTTTGACAAGGAGATATTGTATCTCATATTAGCAATAATTAGGAGTTCCTCTGGAATAGAGAATTTCCCAAAAAATTTATGTGGAGGAAAAAACACCAAAGGGAATGATAAGTACAGTTTTGACTGCAAAGCAGTGAGCTAATTTCTTAAGTATATTCTCTGTTTAAATATATATTCCCTTTACTTTTATGAAAATACTAGTTTCCACAAACTGAAGTCTTGAAATTTCTAATTGCCCATATCCTCTCTATTGAACAATTTTACATTCTTAGAAATATCAGTGAAATATTCTCAGTAATACTTGAAGAACTGTTATAGACCTGTGTTGTTTTTGCCTTGACCCAAAATAATTTTTGAAATATTTGGAAATGAACCAGTACTGTGTTAAGTATCTTTTTATCTTACTGTCTTCCAGGACCCAACAGTAGTGATTGGCTCAGGTTTAACAATGGAAGAAATGATTTTTGAAGTGGCTGATACACATCTATTTTTCAATGACTTAGAAGTAAGTATGTAAAATTGTTTCTGTGCTTCAGTGAGCTGTTTGGTTCAATAACTTTAAGACTCTATGCTTGTTGAATTTGGAGGATACATGTTTAGACAGGGTAAGGATGAAGAGGCTAGGTAATACAGAGTCAGGCTGGACAGGCTAGCAGCCACAGGCATATATAGTCTTAGAGGAGTGTCATGGTTGAATCTATAGGCTTGCTTCTTTCTCTCAGTTTTATTGGCTCAATTTTTTTTTAAAATATTTTTATTTATTTGCTTTTAGTTGTACACAATGCGTTTTATTTGTACGTGGTGCTGAGGATCGAACCCGGGTCGCCCACGTGCTAGGCGCACGCTCTACCGCTGAGCCACAATCCCAGCCCCTGGCTCAATTTTTTCAGCTCAATTTTTTCATTTTCATTTGCATATTTGGAAGTAGTTAAGGGAAATGCCAACCCATCAGGCAAAATTATTAATAAGTATTAAATAATATATATAATAGGTTTGATTATTTGTACTCTAAATTATATTTTGACTGTTTTTCAATTTTACCTTCTTGACAGATAATCCCTTAATTTGTCCAATCTGTAAATGATTGCTCTAATTCATTGTATTTTTACACATTTATTATCCATGTGTAAGTTAAGCTTGATATACAGAATCATTTTATGGCTAGGTATCAGGAAGATCAGGAAACACTGAGAGCTTCATGGTAAAGTTTTTTTGCTTTGATATTGAATTTATCTTTGAGGTAAATGTGATATAGTAGAAGGAGCACAGATCTGGATTCTGAAGACCAGAGTGTGAGTTTCAAGTTGGGAAACTTATATATTTCCATCTTGGGCCACAGTTAAATAGTCATCCTATATAAGAAACTAATAGTTGTCTAAGGGAATGGGTTAGTGGGAAACAGGAGGGATGAGACTTTTTACTCTGTGTGTCTGAATTCTGAAATGTACACAATATGTATTACATAGTGAAGATTTGGGGTTGGGGTTATAGCTCAGTTGGTAGAGTGCTTGCCTTGCATGCACAAGGCTCTGGGTTCAATCCCCAGCACCACCAAAAAAAAAGTGAAGATTTTATAGTGAAATAAAATAACACTTTACAAACACAAAGTAATCCTACTTCTATTTAAATACAATATAGTTCTATTCAACAGCCATTTTTCCAGCAAATCAAATTAAAATATGACATTAAGCCGGGCATGGTGGCACACGCCTGTAATCCCAGCAGTTTGGGAGGCTGAAGCAGGAGGATTGCAAGCTCAAAGTTAGCCTCGGCAAAAGTGAGGCACTAAGCAACTCAGAGTCTCTAAATAAAATACAAAAAATAGGACTAGGATATGGCTCAGTGGTTGAGTGCCCCTGAGTTCAATCCCCGATGTCCCTGCACCCCCAAATTAATATGACTCTACTACTTGTATTTAAATTCCATAATGCTTTTAATTTTCCCTCAACTTCATATGTTGATAAATTAGGACAGCATAGTTTTTATTCAGCAAACACTTACTGAAAACCTACTATGTACCAATAATTATTGCCAAATTGTATTTGTAATGATTTTCTAGACATAGTCCTCACTCAGGACTGAAAGTTCTATGAAGAATTTGACCTGAATGTGTTCCTGCCCCCCCCAGGTCAGTGATTCTCAAATTTGGGGGGCATAAGAATCACCTGGGGTGCTTCTTAAAAATGGAGATTCTAAGACTTCACTCCCAGAAATTCTGATTCAAGTAGGTCTGGGATGGACTCAAAAATAGCCATTTTTAAAAAAACTTCCCCAGAGGATTCTAATGTAGGTACCCTAGAGGTGTCATGAGTACAACCAATAAAGTTAGACAGTGGGAGGCATTTTATGTCATAGTAGCATTCACTTGGTAGAAGGAGCCTTGGATTAGAAGCAAAAGACCTAGGTTTTTTTCTTGTCTATTTCTACTACTCACTAGTTGTATGATCCTAAGAAGGTCATTTTTATTTCCCTTTTAGAATGAGATTGGCTTAGATGACCTCTTCTTAAACTTACATTTGAATCTGTAAATTTCAGTTTTAGTCATTCTCACTTTTGGTACCATATTCCACCAGCATCTGTTTCGTCTACAAAACTTAATTACATATATACTACATAAGGTCACTGAACAAGACTAGAAGAATGCAAAGGGTATTTGAGATGTGGGTCCTTCCCCAAAGGGCCTGCTTTAACAGGATTTACAGGCTAGTGTAGGACATAGGCACACCTGATAGTATAAGAGAGCTCATGCTTATCCTTATGAACTACAGAAATGAACTATTGAGATAAGAGCAGAAATTAAAGATGGGTTAGTTAAAGAAGATGTCATGAAGACTATGGGATGTATATCAGGCTGTAAAGGAAGTTATACAGCTAAGTGGGGTGGTAAGTGTGAGTGATCCTCCACACATAAGAGACCAGAAGGTATTTCATTATCCTGCCATTGTACATGATCACTTTATAATGTCATGATGGTGATAGCACTTCTACCCCGACCCCCTCACTAAAATAGCATTTTGTCTTTTAACAGGAATGTGACCAGGTGCATGTGGAAGATGTAGCTTCTGATGACAATGGCCAAGACTTGAGGTGATAAACAGTGATGTTTTAAACATCAGTACACCTGTTATGTGCAAGACACTGTCTGGGTTCAGAGGAAAAGAAAGATGAAAAAGTTCACAATCTATTAGAGGAGACAGAAACAAGCATAGTTAACCAGGACATACAGTTTGAGAGTGTGACAATAGAAAATGTGATGGAGAACAGAGAAAAAAGTAATTCTGATGGGGTAAGAGAAGCGGTTGGTACCAACATTGGAGAGGCAGTGGAGCAGCAGTTGAGTAGAACCTCAAGAGTGGGTAGCAGGACTGGGGCTGTAGCTCAGTGGTAGAGTGCTCACCTGGCACATATGAGGCACTGGGTTCGATCCTCAGCACCACATAAAAATAAATAAATAAAAGTATGTGTCCACCTACAACCAAAAAAAAAGAGAGAGAGAGAATGAGAAAACAGCATTGTAAAGGATATACTCTCTGCACAGATTTTCAGTCAAGACAAAGTGTGCTTCCAGACTGTAGTTTTAGATGCAAATAAACATCAAAAATTTTTTAATTTTTTCAAGGAAACTAGAAGCCTGATGGTGTCAGGAATAACCCTATGGAAAGACTTTTTTTTTTTTTTTTTTTTGTGGTACCGGAGATTGAACTCAGGGGCACTCGACCACTGGGCCACATCCCCAGCCCTTTTTTGTATTTTATTTAGAGACAGGGTCTCACTGAGTTGCTAAGTGCCTCGCCATTGCTGAGGCTGGCTTTGAACTCGCGATCCTCCTGTCTCAGCCTCCCAAAGTGCTGGGATTACAGGCGTGCGCCACCACGCCCGGCTAGAAAGACATTTTTAGACATCATATTATAGCAAAAACTAAACCAAGGAAGTCTCAGTGGCA
This sequence comes from Tamias sibiricus, assembly GCA_025594165.1. Lineage (NCBI taxonomy): Eukaryota > Metazoa > Chordata > Mammalia > Rodentia > Sciuridae > Tamias > Tamias sibiricus. Next base: position 22,957,303 of record CM046658.1, on the reverse strand, counting down.
AAATGCATGCTTAGTCTCCTCATTTCTCTCTTGGTTACTGTTTTCTGGCCTAGTAAGTAGTCTTAGCTAAGAATTATCCAAAAACTTATCTACCTTATATTTAAAGACCTAGAAAAAAAGACTGTTACATCTTTTCATGTTAATTATTTTATCCCTCGTATAGGTAAAATATTCTTTCCTGTGATTACCCTAAAATTAAGTATCCTATCTGTGAATTCTCAAATACATGGCAGAAGTAGAACTATCACCTTAGTAAGGACCTAATGAAATTCTGAGAAGCTTGAAAGATTTCACTTTAAAACGGAGCAGCATCCAGTTGTGCATATCATGCATTGCATAGCCATGGAGGGCATCAATCTTACAAGACTTTTTTTTTTTTTTTTTTTTTTTTTTAATATTTATTTATTTACTTTTAGTTGTACACAATGCAATGCATTTATGTTTACGTGGTGCTGAGGATCGAACCCGGGCCGCGCACGTGCGAGGCGAGCGCTCTGCCGCTGAGCCACAACCCCAGCCCCAATCTTACAAGACTTTATTAGTCTTTTTAAGAAAGAGCATTGGTTGTCAGTCAAGCACCTTATGATCCACTCTGAACCCCATTTTTTATCTTTTGTACATGTGGCTAACCAATAATTACCTATTTTATGTCTTGGCAACTTTATTTTAATATATAATCTCATTTAATATAGTGAACACCATATTGACTTGATTAAACCAACTTATCTTGAATTTTGCCAGTTTTTTTTTCTTAATTTATTTTTAGTTGTAGATGGACACAATACCTTTATTTAATTTATTTTTTTACATAGTGCTGAGGTTTGAACCCAGTGCATCACACATGCAAGGCAAGCACTCTACCACTGAGCCATAGCCCTAGCCCTCTGCTAGTCATTTTTAAATCTTTTTATGAAATATTAGTTCTTCCCAGTTTATATAATTGTATTCATTATCTGTTACATAATAAATTACCCCCCAAATTAGTGGCTTAAAACAACTAGCCAGACGTAGTGGTACACACCTTAATCCCAGTGACTTGCAAGGCCAAGGGGAAAGGATTGTAAATTCAAGGCCAGCCAGCCTCAGCAACTTAGCAAGATCCTATCTTAAAATAAAAAGGGCTAGGAATGTAGCTCAGTGATAGAGCACCCCTGGTTTCCATCTCCAGTACCACAAAACAAGACAAAAATTAACTATTTATTATCTCACAGTTTTCATATCAGGAGCTTGAAATCAGCTTAACTAGGTAATTCTTAGTTTGGGCATATCATATGCCTCTATAAATTTGTTGATGCCTTCGAGATTTTCTATTTTATTGGAGTACAAATTTTCAAAATAATTTCTAATTATATTCTGTATTTCTGTAGTATCCATTATAATATTTCCTTTTTCATCATGGATGTTAATAATTTGAGTTTTCTTTCTCCTTCTCTTCGTTAGCATGGCTAATGGTTTATCAATTTTATTTATTTTTTCAAAGAACCAACTTTTTAAAAAAATATTTATTTATTTACTTTAGTTGTACACAATGTGTTTACTTGTACGTGGTGCTGAGGATCGAACCCGGGCCGCACACGTGCTAGGCGAGCGCTCTACCGCTGAGCCACAATCCCAGCCCAGAACCAACTTTTTGTTTTGTCAATTTTTTCAATTGTTTCTTTTGTTTCAATTTCATTGACATTAGCTCTGATTTTAGTAATTTTCCTATCTTCTACTGGGGTTTTGGTGATTTATTCTTCTTTTTGTAGGGCTTTGAGATGTAATATTAGGTCATTTATTTGTTGGCTTTTTCTTCTTTGAAGGAATGAACTCCATGCAATGAACTTTCCTTTTAGAACTACCTTCATAGTGTCCCAGAGATTTCAATATGTTGTATCTGTGTTCTCATTTACCTATTAAGAGTTTTTTAATCTCCTCCTTGATATCTTTTGCAACCCATTGTTTATCCAATAGCATATTATTTAGTCTCCAGGTGTTGAAGTAGCTTTTTTTTTAAATATTTATTTATTTACTTTAGTTGTACACAATGCAATGCATTTATGTTTACGTGGTGCTGAGGATCAAACCCGGGCTGCGCACGTGCGAGGCAAGCGCTCTGCCGCTGAGTCACAACCCCAGCCCCTGAAGTAGCTTTTATTTTTTATTTTATCATTGATTTCCATTTTCTTTCTTTTTTTTTTTTTTTTTTTTTTTTTTTCTGTGTACCAGGGATTGAACTCAAGGGCACTCGACCACTGGGCCACATCTCCAGCCCTTTTTATGTATTTTATTTAGAGACAGGGTCTCACTGAATTGCTAAGTGCCTCGCCATTGCTGAGGCTGGCTTTGAACTCTCGATCCTCCTGCTTCAGCCTCCCAACTGCTGCGGTTACATTTATCATTGAATTCTAATTTCATTCCATTGTGGTCTGATAGAATGCAGGATAGTATCTCTACTTTTTTGTATTTACTAAGAGTTGCTTTGTGGCATAATATATGGTCTGTTTTAGATAAGGATCCATGTGCTGCTGAGAAGAAAGTGTATTCACTCGTTGATGGATAATATGCTCTATAAATGTCAGTTAAGTCTAAGTTATTGATTGTATTATTGAGTTCTATAGTTTTTTTGTTTAGCTTTTGTTTGGAAGATCTTAGTCAGGGTCTCCGGAAACTAGGTGTTAGCTAGAGTTCCCATCATCTAAAGGCTTGGCTGGAGCTGAAGGGCCTGTTTTAAGTCTCTCAAATGTGGCTGATGACAGGAGGCCTTAGTTCCTCACTGTATGTGCCTCTCCATGGGGAAACTTAAGTATCCTCCCATGACAGCTGACTTCTTCCAGAACAAGTACTGCAAGAAAGAGCAAGAGCTGGGCGTGGTGGCGCATGCCTGTAATCCCAGAGTCTCGGGAGGCTAAGGCAGGAGTGTCTAGAGTTCAAAGCCAGCCTCAGCAACTTAATGAGGCCTTAAGCAGCCCAGCAAGACTCTTTCTCTTATAAAATATTAAAAAAGGGCCTGGGGATGTGGTTCAATGGTAGAGCACCCCTGGGTTCAACCCCCAGTACCAAAAAAAAACAAAGAGCAAGAGAAGCATAGTCTCTGAAGCCTGACACTGTCACTTTTACCACATTCTATTTGCATTCTAATTATAGCTGGTATCCAAGGGGAGCAGAATTAGAAGAAAGAAATATCAAAGAAATTGTGGACATATTTTAAAGCAGCCAACAGATCACTGCCGTTATCTTACCATTATTTAGCACTTTGGGCTTTTTCCTTCCATTGTTTTTTTCCCTTCCATTTTTTTTTTTTTTTAATATTTATTTATTTGCTTTAGTTGTACACAATGCCTTTATTTTTACGTGGTGCTGAGGATCGAACTGGGCCACGCACGTGCTAGGCAAGCGTTCTACCACTGAGCCACAACCCCAGCCCCCCTTCCATTATTTTTTAACATTTCTCATTTTTATATAGTTATGTCCATCAATTTTATATTTTGGGGTTTTTTTTTTTTTTTTTTTTCATTCTATAGAATTCTCTGGCATTAAAGAAAAAGGATGCTCCACCCCAAGCCACCCTCTAGGGAATGCTGGTGCTTGAATTATTTCTAGTTTTCTTTCCTCTCAGTCTTTTTTATTTGAGGATGGGGGAGTGAGGAGTGGGGTGCTTGGCATTGAACCCAGGGCCTCATGTATGCTAAGCACAAGCTCTACCACTGAGTTGAACTAAGTTGTTGCCTTTTATTTTTTCTTGAATTGAACCCAGGGTGCTCTACCACTAAGCCACATCCCTAGCCCTTTATGTTTTGTTTGTTTGTTTGTTTTTGAGGCTTGAACTTGCAATCCTCCTGCGTCAGCCTCCCAAGACATTGGATTACCGGAATGTGCCACTGCACCTAACAATGAGCTGACCTATAACCCAGTTCTCAGGCCTTTCTTTTTGGAAGTAATAGGGGTGAGACAGAAGACTAATTAAAGATAGACTCTGACATACAAAGATTAGTGAGAAGATTCTTAAACCTATCAGCTTTATTTATCAGATATTAGGAATAAGTGACAGAATCCCAGGTAGCACTCAACCAAAAATCCCATGCTATATAGATTTTGATTTTTCATCATCCTATCTCTTTGCAGCAACTATAGTTTCTCAACAGATGGCTTCAGTGGCTCAGGAGGCAGTGGAAGCCATGGTTCCTCTGTGGGTGTGCAGGGAGGTGTGGACTGGATGAGAAAACTGGCTTTCCGCTACCGAAAAGTGAGAGAAATTTATGATAAGCATAAAAGCAACGTGGGTGGTAAGTGTGGCATACAATCAGTCTGTTTCTTCCCGATTTCCTACTTTCCTTTCCAGGGATTCCTTAGATACCTATACTTCTGGAAACTGCTTATTAATTTATTCCACATCCACTTTTTAACTCTGTATTAAAAAAAACATGGATGTGATTGAAACCCTTTGGGGAAGAAGTTCTGTACTTCTAATGGACATTAGACTAAATGGTTAGAATAATAGAGAAATCTCTGCATTTCTAATTTCTCTTGGCATAACTTTGGAAAGTTCTCTTGTTCTCTTTAGACAGATGACTTTTTAAAGGAAATGATTTATGTAGATTATGTTTTATGGCATGTTTTTATTCTTGAGTCACAACCATTGTCAATACTAGTTAATAGGGTGTCAGATTTTGGAAAGCTAATTTCTGTAACCAACAGAACAAGGCAAGTAGAACTAGTTACTGTGTTTGTAATGGATGGGAAACTAGGTCTAGGATTACAGGTTGGCAATTTTAATGTGTCATAATTTGAAAGACCTTGGAAATTATTTCTACCCAAAAAATATTTCAAATGTTATGTGCAAGTATGCCTAAAAATCTGTTATTTGGAATTGATTAATCATACATTGTTCGAATTAGAAGAGACATTAGAGTCTAATCTAAATATCTCGTTTGGCAGGTGAGAAATTAACATTTATCATAGAGGTGGTAGGGGGAGGGAACAGCATATCTATGATCACATAGCAACTTAGTGACCATACCACATCCCCTGACTTTTGGTCCAGTGCACTTCGTGCCATTCCTTTTTGAGTGAGGTACCCTTTTTGAGAAGATATTTAAAGCTGTGAAGCATCCCCTGCAAAAGTACACACATTAAAATATTGCCTGAAGTTTCAAGAATTACATAGACTTAAGGTATTATGTTAACTTTTCATCATTGTGACAAAATACCTGAGAAAATCAGCTTAAAGGAGGAAAGATTTATTTTGGCACAGTTTCAGAGATTTCAAATAATAGTTCCATTATTTCTGGGCTTGTGGTGAGGCAGTACATCATGGCAGAAGGTCATGAAAGAGCAAAGCTGCTCACCTTGGGACAGCCAGGAAGCAGAGACAGAGGAAGGGGTTGGGGGCAAGGACACACCCCTCAAAACCCACTCCCTTCACCAATGTACCATCTGCCAGTTTCCACCACCTCCCAATGTGTCATTCATATGTAAATCTATCCATGGATTAATCCATTGATGAGGTCAGAGCCATCATGATCCAATCACTTTCCAACAGCCCCATTTCTTTCTTTCTTTCTTTTTTTTTTTTTTTTTTTTTAAAATACCAGGAATTGAACCCAGTGGCACTTAACCACTGAGCCACATCTGCATTTTACTTAGAGACAGGGTATCACTAAGTTGCTTAGGGTCTCACTGAGTTGCTGAGGCTGCCTTTGAACTTGTGATCCTTCTGATTCAGCCTCCCAAGCTGCTGGGATTACAGGCGTGTGTCACCCGCCCATACAGCCCTACTTCTAACACTGCTGCACTGGGGACCAAGCCTTCAACACATGAGCTTTTGGAGGATGTTCCAAATTAAAACCACAATAGGTATATTCCTCCAGTCAAGAGCCTTCATACTACACTGTGTTGCCTTAGAGAATGTTGAAAATAGAGCTTTGAAGTTCATTTTGGTTCATTCCTGTTATACCCCTCTTAATTCCACATAAAAATTATGGGCTTGCAGATTTTAGAAATCTAATTTTCTTTTCTCAGATTACCCTTTCTATTATATCTTTTCATGACACAACCAGTACTTTGTATTTTGGCAACTCCAAGTCTTTTTACTTTTCTTCTTTCATATACATTAGGCTTTGTTTTGTTAGTTTTCATATGCAACTTGAGTCTACCATCCTTTCCTTGCCTGAGTGCCTAGACTGTTTCCTAAATGAAGTGATGCAACCTTTTATCAGAGTCCCTGAGTCGTCTTTGGAGAACAGAAATGTATGGTCATGGGATAATTTAACAAAAGTGGTGCCATATCATATCTTAGTTAAGTATATGGTACTAGTTTTGTTTTTTTGTTTTATCCAGAATATTAAATGAGAGCATCATCTAATTCCAGGCTTGCATTGTGAAACCATCAATTTGAAAATAAATTGTACTCCTACTTCTCCTCACAGAATGCTTCTGTTTATGGAGTATTGTAATAGAACACAGGATTTTTTTTTTTTTTTTTTTTTTTTTTTTTTTTTTTTTTTTTGTGTGGTACCGGGGATTGAACTCAGGGGCACTCGACCACTGGGTCACATCCCCAGCCCTTTTTTTTTTTTTTGTATTTTATTTAGAGACAGGGTCTCACTGAGTTGCTAAGTGCCTTGCCATTGCTGAGGCTGGCTTTGAACTTGCGATCCTCCTGTCTCAGCCTCCCAAAGTGCTAGGATTTTTTTTTTTTTTTTTTTTTTTTTTAATGTTCACTACAGAAAATTCTGAGCCAGATTGCTGTTTGAATATTGTAACTCGGGTGTCTAATGACATGCTTCTATCATTTGAGTTCTGTTTTGTTTTAATTATGTAGTCTTAGGCAGTGTTTTAGTTTCTCATCAACTGCAGTTATTTCAGAAATGAGTAAAGTACAGAAAAGTCAACCTGGAGTCTTTTTTTTTTTTTTTTTTTTTTTTTTTTTTTTTTTTTTTTTTTTTTTTTTTTTTTTGGTACCGGGGATTGAACTTATTCAACCTGGGGCCAGTCTTTTTTGAACTGACATCTCACTGTTGCTAAGTGCTGAGGCAACTCGCGATGGAATTGAAGTCACCATTCTTAACTGACATGTTCTGAGGCAGATGGAATTGAAGTTTGTTGTTGTGGTGGAAAGATTGCCTGAGACCATAAGCTCTTAACTTGCTGTGTAATCTTAGGCCATCTTTGCCCATTGTGCTTTTAATTTCCTTAGAGATTAGAAATGCTAAAAACTCTTCCAGCTATAATACTCATTTCTCCATCTTTGGTTCTTTATATCCTATTCTGAAACAGTGCTACTTAAGTGTGGTCTTCCATTCTGCATACTTTATATAGTTGGTGTTGAAAGAAGGAACTTGCATCAGAATCTAATTGTGCTATTTATACGAGCTGATCTTGTTATTGTGCTCCCTAACAAAAATTTTGATGAAGAAAGTCAAAGTGACATTTTGAATAGCACTACTCTGATTGCCCCAAGAAGAGAAATATATTTGTTCAGGGCCTCACACTATTTCTCTTTTCTTTCTTGTTTTTTGGATACAATATCCTTATTTTATTTATTTTTATGTGGTGGATCTAACCCAGTACCTCACGTGTGCTAGGCAAGTGCTTTACCACTGAACCACAACCCCAGCCCTGCCTCACACTATTTCTAAATTGCTTTTTCAGTATCAGAAGTATATGATGTCAAATGATAAATATGTCTACTTTTCTTTCCAAAGGCCTCCTCAGTCCCCAGAGAAAGGAAGCACTGCAGAGATTAAGAGCAGAAATTGAAGTTTTAACTGATTCCTGGTTAGGAACTGCATTGAAGTCCTTACTTCTCATCCAATCCAGGTATGGAAATGATTCTTTTAGGTCTCATCCTCTCAAAGAGATACTCTTTCCCATCCTAGTCCCATATAACGCATTTCCTAAAATGAGGTTTGGGATAGGGGTGAGAAGTGTTTAGATGATTGAGGGAAGTGCTTAGATTAGGTGGGAGGCAAGGTTATTTTATGTTAACAGCACACCCTAGAAGTTGTTGTTATTGTTGTTTAAGAATTTAATCTTTATTTTTTATTTGTTTGTTTTTTATGTGGTGTCGAGGATTAAACCAGTGCCTCACCTAGGCTAGGCAAGCACTCTACCACTGAGCTACAGTTCCAGCCTACATCCTAGAGTTTTAAGAGGACATTTATATGTGAAATCCTTTTTCTTTCCCCTTGGTTTTTGCTCACAAACTAGAGCTCCATAACCTATAATCTCCAAGCCAAGAGATAAAAAAAAAATCAAAGAATACAAGTAGGAGGCATATCACAAATATCCTACGTACAGAAAGTTTCAAGAAATGTACCTAGACCCACTCAAGAAGGAAAGATTGAAAAGAAAAAGAGTATATTAAGCAGATTGAGGAGATATCAACTTGAAGCTTAAGACTAGGAAATAAATGCAGCCATAGCTATATCAATATGCTATTGTTCCTTCTCACAAAGCAATAATTCCAAATTCACAACCAAATGAACAGTAAAACTGACATGAGGGGTTGATATCCAGTGAAGTTAAAGGACTCATGGAATTAATATATATTCTGGAATCTGAGTAGCTGTTGTGTGAAGAGCAAAGAGAATTTGAATTACCTTGTTTATGGACTAAATTATATTTAGATTAAATAGAAAAATAAGTGAGAACTCTGCTGTTAATTTGTAAAGTATGGTATCAATGACTTAAGTTAGTGGTATTTGCTAACAAGTTGCAGTGAGCTGCAGCATGGTCAGCAGGGAAATAAGTCATGAATTAAGTTGCTGCTCTTTGCTTACTGAAAGACAAAACAAACAAAATAGTATCTCTGCCCTTTGATTAGAAAATAAAATCTGATCTGAGCACAGTGGTGCATGCCTATAATCCCAGCTATTCAAGAGGCTGAGGTAGGAAGGAGGATTGCAAGTTCAAGGGCAGCCTCAGCAACATAGAGGGACCCTATCTCAAAAAATAAAAAGGGCTAGTGTAGCTGCCTGACGTACAGCCACAACGCCGCGGGAGAAAATCTCGGAGGCAGAATGAAGATGAAAGAAGGTTTTTTTATTCTTCTGCTTTAACTATCTCTCAAAACTCTAACACTGGCTCTTTCAGCAATCTCCCTGACTCTTTACTTCTTCTGACTACTGACTCTTTACTTCTTTACTTTACTTTACTTTCTTTTACTTTCTTAGAGCTTAGAGAGAGAGAGAGAGAGATTCTTCTTTCTTCTTTCTTCTTCAGCTTAGAGAAAGAAAAAGAGCTTAGAGAGAGAAAGAGAGCTTCTTCTTTCTTCTTTCTTCTTCGACAGCCTCGGCCTGACTCTGACCAGCCTTCTCTTCTGACCGAACTCTTAACCGCTCTGACTCATTTCTTCTTCTGACTACGTTCTGGCCGCTCTGACTCTTTTCTTCTTCTCCGACCCGAACTCTTCTTCCGACCGACTGAGCGACTGCACGACTGACTGAATGAATCCGTTCTGACCGCTTTCACCCGGTTATACACCTTTAGCTTTGCGAGTGCGTCACGTGCATACTTATTATCAGGTGGAACTTATGGCTTCCAGCTAACCGCAATAGCCATCTCCCTAATTGGGGCTCCTTCAGGCTAGGGTGTAGCTCAGTGGTAAAGCACTCCTGAATTTAGTCCCTAGTACCAAAAGAAAAGAAAAACTGAAGTTTTAAGAGTATTAGCTAATAATACCAGTCCATTTGAGATTAATTTTTAATAGATCATAAAAATTGGCCCATTTGAATTCTTGCTCCTAAGTTGGTTTAGTTTCACATTTTTCTTTTCCTTCTTGTTCACTTTTAGAAAGAATTGTGTGAATGTTCTGATCACAACCACCCAGCTGGTTCCAGCCCTGGCCAAGGTTCTCCTATATGGACTAGGAGAAATATTTCCTATTGAAAACATCTATAGTGCTACCAAAATTGGTATGGTTTCTATTCTTTTTCTCATCACTGGCCTTACAATAAAACTTTTTACTATTTGTATATTATTTACCAGCTCATATGTGAGATACTTTGTATATAATATCCATACAACAATTGTTTGACAAAAGTAGAACATTGGTTACTAGGGATTGGAAGGAAATAGGGAGTTGTTGTCTAATGGGTTAGAATTTTATATTTGCATGATGGAAAGTTCTGGAGGTCTGTTGCACAACAAGGTGCACTAACATTACATTTAAAAAAATGACTAAGTGGTGGATTTTATGTTTTTTGTACCACAATCTAAAAATATTTTAAAGATTAAATTAGTAAATTTTATGGTGTTTTTGTGTTTTGTTAATACTGAGGATTGAACCCAGGGAGAAATTTTAGGTTATTCTTTTTTTTTTTTTTTTTTTTAAGAGATGGGTTCTCGGGCTGGGGTTATAGCTCAGTGGTAAAACACTCACCTAGCACGTGTTAGGCACTTGGTTCAATCCTCAGCACTACATAAAGATAAATAAATAAAGGTATTGTGTCCATCTACAACTTAGAGAGAGAGAGAGAGAGAGAGAGAGAGAGAGAGAGAGAGAGAGAGAGATGGCTTCTCACTATGTTGCACATATTTTACCACAGTTTTTTAAAAAGTAAATAAAAAGGAAGGACTAGGGTTCAAGTCTGGTTCCCCCAGTTACTAGCTTTTACTATAGGCAAATTGTCTTTTTTCTTGATATAGTTAGTTTTCTCATATAAAATGAGAATTTATGAGGGAAGTCATAAAAATAAATAAGTACTTACTGAACAGATTGACACCAGGTTTACATAAATCAGTTTGTGCAGCTGAGAGGGCAGCACACCATCCCACTCTGCTTGTGTGTTGCACATAGTCTGTAGAAAGAGAGGTGTGACAACCACCCCATTTCCCCATCCCTTTTGGTCTTTGTGTGTGGTCCCTTTTTCCCTATTATAGCAAAGGAAAGGAAAGGGCTTAAGAGTTTAAAAGATGAGTTGTGAAGCTGGGCGTGGTGGTGCTTACCTGTAATCCCAGTAGCTCGAGAGGCTGAGGCAGGAGGATTGCGAGTCAAAACCAGCTTCAGCAACTTAGCAAGAGCCTAAGCAACTTTGTGAGATCCTGTTTTGGGGGGTTTTGTTTGTTTGTTTGTTTGTTTTTAAGTTATAGATGGACACAATATGTTTGTTTTTTTGTTTTTCTCACGTGGTACTGATGATCGAACCTAGTGCCTCATGCATGCATGCGAGGCAAGCACTACAACCCTAGTCCGTGAGACCCTGTTTCTAAACAAAATATAAAAAGGACTGGGGATGTGGCTTAGTGGTTAAGCACTCCTAGGTTCAATCCCCAGTACCAAAAAAAAAAAAAAGATGAGTTGTGGTTGTTTTTAATCTACTATGTGCCTGTGAATCAGCTTTTTCCATGGGAAAAAAAAAAATCTTTTTTTAATATTACAGAATCTGGAGGCTATAAGTAAACCTATCAAATCCTATTGACATTTCTTCCACCCTCTCTCCTTCAAAAATTTACTGATCACCATTTTAGGACCAAGGGATATATCAGTGGGGGGGGGGGGGGATTAGAAAATTCCTGCTCTTGTAGGAGGAGGCAGTCAGTAAACAAGTAAGTAAAACATGTCAGATGGTAATGAGTACTATGGGGGGAAAAAAAATCAAGAGAGAGGTAGAGTTGTAATTTCATTTTTATTGTCTTTTTTTTTTGTGTGTGTGCTGGGGGGATCAAACCCAGCACCTTGTACGTGGTAGTGCTCTACCACTGAGCTACATTCCCAGCCTTAGGGCCATGTTTTAAATAGGACTAGGGAAGGCCTCTATCTTTTGAACAAAGAATTAAAAAGAGATGAGGGAGTGAGGCTTTAGCAGTTTTCCAGAGAACAGCCAACCAAGAAGAGGAAATGAAAAGTGGAAAAGCTTGGAGGCATGTTCAAAGAAATGCAAGGGATAAAAGAATAGTAAAAAATAGGTCAAAGAAGTTGAAGGAGAGTGGGGAGACATTCTGTAGGGCCTTACTGAATGAAATGTGCGGGGTCTTGAGGTAGATAGTTAGGAGACAAGTGAGGAGGTTACTAGAGTAATTCAACCTGTGATCATGGCTGGCTTGGACCAGGTTATGGTAATGGAGGCTGAGAAAGAGTCGGTTAAATTTCAGGTAGATTAAAATTTAACATGAGCCAGGTGTGTTATCTTATTGCCAGCTAGCTGGGATGGCGAGCTGAGCTGGGTTCACAAGAGCTGGCTACATCAATAACTAAGAAAATGGCGAAGGAAACACGCAACACACAGAAATACCTTTTGCTTGCAGGGACGGCTCTCGACCTTAAGGGTCTGTTGAAAAGAGAGAGCCACCTGAAAACCCTCTATTTTTTTTTTTTTTAACATTTATTTATTTGCTTTTAGTTGTACACAATGAGGATTTTTTTTTTTTTTTTTTTTTTTTTTTTTTTTTTGTGCCGGGGATTGAACTCAGGGGCACTCGACCACTGGGCCACATCCCCAGCCCTTTTTTGTATTTTATTTAGAGACAGGGTCTCACTGAGTTGCTAAGGGCCTCGCCATTGCTGAGGCTGGCTTTGAACTTGCGATCCTCCTGCCTCAGCCTCCCAAAGTGCTGGGATTACAGGCGTGCGCCACCGCGCCCGGCACAATGAGTTTATTTTTTACGTGGTGCTGAGGATCGAACCCGGGCCGCGCACGTGCTAGGCGAGCGCTCTACCACTGAGCCACATCCCCAGCCCGAAAACCCTCTATTTACTGGGGAGAAGACATTAGTATATCCCACCCAAATAAGGCAAAGGATTGGGTTTTGAAGGGTGGAGTCTTACTTGGTGATGTCTTGTGGTCAGCAGATTGACTGACATCTTGGAAAGCCACACCCATCTCAGGTGCTGTGTGGGATCAAAGGCAGAGGGAGAGAAAAGGACACGTACGCATTGCCCAGCCCAGTCAGAGCAGCAACATCAGCTCAGTCCCCTCATGTGCTCAAATGTGCATAGCTCTCACACACAGCCCATGGCTGGCTCACTACACAACATTTATAATCCCACTGACTCGAGTCTGAGGCAGGAGGATCCCAAGTTCAAAGCCAACCTCTGGAGTTTAGGAAGGCCTAAATAACTTAGTGAGAACCTGTGTCAAAATTAAAAAATAAAAAAGGGATAGGGATATGGCTCAGTGTGTTAAGTGCCTCTGGGCTCAGTCTCCAGTACAAAAAAAAAAAAAAAAAAAATTAGCATGAAAAGCAAAACTTTTTAATTTTTCAGGAGGAAATATAGAACATTATCTGTAATGTCTTAAGAAAGTCAAGAGGTATGGAAAAAAAAAGAAAACATTTTGATTGCATGAAGCTTTTAATTTTTTATACAATGAGAGATGACCAAACAAATCACAGACTGGGAGAGAAGATATTTGTATTTAATTGACAATTGGCATACAGAATCCATAAAGAACTCCTGCAAATCAATAAAAAGAACTTTAGATATGCAATTTCACATATATAACTGCATTCACACTGCAAGCAGAGTTGAATAGTTGTAACAGAGATCATATGACCTGCAAAGCCTGAAATATTCATCCTGACTCTTTGCAAAAAAAGTTTCCTGACCCTTGCACTTGAATAATTCTCACATGCATAATGAGACATGTGCAAGTATTATTCAGCCTTATTTATAATAGAAAGTAATTAATTTGAACCTGTCCATAAACAGAAAATAGGTAAATAGAAATATTCAAACATTAAAATACTATTTTGCAGTTAAGGTGAATGAACTAGGAACCTGTAATCCCAGCAGCCTGAGAGGCTGAGACAGGAGGATTGTGAATTCAAAGCCAGCCTCGGCAAATGTAAGGTGCTAAGCAACTCAGTGAGATCCTATCTCTAAATAAAATACAGTATAGGGCTGGGGATGTGGCTCAGTGGTTGAGTGCCCCTGAGTTCAATCCCCAGTACCCGAAAAACAAAAACAAAAAATGTAAATGAACTAGGGCTGGAGATGTAGCTCAGTGGTAGACCCTTTGCCTAGCACATGTGAGACTCTAGATTCAGTCCCCAGAGTTTAGTGAATGAACTAAATTATAACTTCAACAATACCTGTGAAGTGTGGAAGGATTAGTGTGAAAAACAGTGTTGAACACAAAAAACACATTGTAGACAGTTAACATAGAATTTATTGAACATTTATATAAAGGTTTTTAAATGTTTGCATTTTTAAGGCTACTTAGTAAATTCTGTAATATCTTATTGTTCTAATCTAAAGCAACAGTGAAATGTTAAGAGCTTTTTGTTTGTGTTTGTTTTGGGTTTTGATACTGGGGATTGAACCCAGGGGCATTTTACCATTTAGCTATAATCCCAGTCCTTTTTGAAACAGAATCTCACAAAGTTGCTGAGGCTGACCTAGAACATGTGGTCCTCCTGCCTCAGCCTCCTGAGTCACTGGAATTATAGGTTACACCACCATACCTGGCTTTTGTTTTTGGTACTGAGGATTGAACCCAAGGGCACTTCACCACCAGTCCTCTTTATTTTTTTGAGACAGGGTCTTGCTGAGTTGCTGAAGGTCTTGCTAAGATCTGAGGCTGGCCTCAAACTTGTGATCCTTCTGCCTCATCCTCCCAACTCACTAGGATTACAGGTGTTGTTAAAGTGTTAAGCTTTGACAAAGCTGAGTTATTAGTATGTGGCTTAGTTAGTTAGTACCTACTACTTTGTTTTTTTATTCTCCAAACTTTTTCATGGGATTGAATATTCTATTTACAAGGGACTGGGTAGGGGGGAAATGGACTTGAAAGCTCCCTTCACTGTTGCTGCTACTTGACTGTGCACTTCTTAAGAACCCAGAGCTCACATTGTGAGCTTTCCACACCTGATAGATTTTCTGTGGTCCTCATTATACCAAGTCCTGGCACCCACAGGCTCATCAAACTACTGGAAATGATTTCATTCTCTCTGACAGTAACTGGGCTTATTTGGTGAATTTCCTCAGTCTCAGTTCACCCGCAGCTAATTTGCAGAGCTATAATGGGATCTGATGCCATGGGGACTGCAGTGAGAGTTTTGAGGCTTTCATTACAGGACTGTGAAATGGGAGCAAGGAGATGTTTTTCAGTTCCTCTGAAATGATTTGAAAATTATGATTCTCTTAACGGTCATTCTGTGATCTTAGACATTATAGAGGATTCTCATAATCATTTCTGAAAATGTCAGAGTGTTTTTGATAGAGAAAACCCAGGAACTAATATTCTCCAAAAGTTTGGTTGGTCTTGCAGATCACCATGTTCAGTTGCTAGACTTTTTTTTTTTTTCAATTGTTGATGGCCCTTTATTTTATTTATTATTTATTTATTTATATGTGGTACTGAGAATCAAACCCAGGGCCTCACACATGCTAGGCAAGCACTCTACCACTGAGCCACAACCTCAGCCTCAAGTTGTTAGACCTTTTTGTGTGTGTGTGTGTGTGTGTGTGTGTGTGTGTGTTACCAGGGATTGAACTCAGGGGCACTCGACCACTGGGCCACATCCCCAGCCCTTTTTTTTTTTTTTTTTTTTTTTTTTTTTTTTTTGTGGTACCGGGGATTGAACTCAGGGGCACTTGACCACTGGGTCACATCCCCAGACCTTTTTAGTATTTTATTTAGAGACAGGGTCTCACTGAGTTGCTAAGTGCCTGGCCATTGCTGAGGCTGGCTTTGAACTCGCGATCCTCCTGCCTCAGCCTCCCAAAGTGCTGGGATTACAGGCGTTTGCCACCGCGCCCGGCAAATTCTGGGTTTTTTTAGGTTTTTTTTTTTTTTTTTTTTTTTTTTTTTTTTTTTTGTGGTACCGGGGATTGAACTCAGGGGCACTTGACCACTGGGCCACATCCCCAGCCCTTTTTTTTTTTTTTTTTTTATTTTTTATTAGAGACAGGGTCTCACTGAGTTGCTAAGTGCCTCGCCATTGCTGAGGCTGGCTTTGAACTCGCAATCCTCCTGCCTCAGCCTCCCAAGTGCTGGGATTACAGGCGTGCGCCACCGCGCCCGGCTTTCCTTTTTTTTTTTTTTTTTTTTTTTTTTATTTTTATTTAGAGACAGGGTCTCACTGAGTTGCTAAGTGCCTTGCCATTGCTGAGGTTAGCTTTGAACTCGTGATCCTCCTGCCTCAGCCTCCCAAAGTGCTGGGATTACAGGCGTTCGCCACTGCGCCCTGCCCAAGTTGTTAGACTTTTGTTAAACTGACTAGCCTCTTCCTCCTGGACGGGAAAGTTCATGCCCAGGATTATTCTGAGAATGTAAAAAATACAAGTATTTTACCAACTTTATTGGAGTCTTTTTCTTTTTTTTTTTTTTTTTTTTTTTTTTAATGTATGTTGCTTACTTCTTTTAACCAATAACTCTCTTATCCTCTTAGTCCTTTTAAAGGGGACATTGATATACACACATTTCATGCCAGGACAGTGAAAATTTCTTTGGGTCCTTGACCCTAAATATGAGGTTCATTTTACTAGGTCTTAGGAGAAAAGTCTGAAATCGGACTCAAGTTCTTTTCTATAGACAGATCACATTTGACCGTGGGTCTGGAGACTTGGCTTAATTTGATACACTGCAATGTTCCTTCGAACTGTCTGCAGTAGGACTGGGGCTGTGGCTCAGTGGTAGAGTGCTTGCCTGGCATGCATGAGGCATTGGGTTCGATCCTCAGCACCACATAAAAATAAAATAAAGGTATTGTGTCCACCTACAACTAAAAAAATACATTAAAAAAAAGAAGAACTGTCTGCAGTAGATTTCTATCACTTATTTCCCAAGATCAGTATTAGTGATGCAACATCTCAGTTGCAGCCAAAAAGTATAGAAAGTGAGGAAATTCCGGATGTGGCAAACTTGGTCACTTTTCTCTGTTTTATACTGACTCTTCTCCCACAAGACCATTCTCTGTTTTACACTGACTCTTCTCTCCACAAGACTAGGACCATTTCTGAAAAATGAAGATTTGGAAGGAAATGACTTTTTTGTCTGTAGTTTATTTCTAAATAAACCAGGGCCTTATGGTTTTACTTTTATTTCTTATAAAAAAATCATTCATAGCCGGGCGCGGTGGCGCACGCCTGTAAAGCACTTTGGGAGGCTGAGGCAGGAGATTTGAGTTCAAAGCCAGAAATGGCGACTTTTTTGTCTGTGAGACCCTGTCTCTAATAAAATACAAAAAAGGGCTTATGGTTGTGGCCCAGTGGTTGATTTCCCCGGTACCACAAAAAAAAAAAAAAAAAAAAAAATCATTTATCATGCTGGCTGCAATAGTGCACACGTAATCCAAGCAGTACAGAAGGCTGAGGCAGGAGGGTCACAAGTTTGAGGCTAGCCTCAGCAACTTAGCAAGACCCTGTCTCAGAATTTTAAAAATCATTCATCATGGCACAATAATGGCAATTGTGCCATCGTACATCATGGCACAATTCCCAGGGCTGGGAATTGGGTTTCAAACCCCAGTTCTAACTACTACCTTGTTTGTAATCTGGGGCAAGTCACCAAACTATAAAGTCCCATGATTATCTGAAAAGTAGGGAATGAAGCTGGGGAATGTGGCTCAGCGGTAGAGTGCTCGCCTAGCATGTGCACGGCCCGGGTTTGATCCTCAGAACCATGTAAAAATAAACGCATTGTGTACAACTAAAAGCAAATAAATACATATTAGTAGGGAATGGTACCCATCTCACTAGATTATTTTGAGAATTAAATGAAGAAATAATAGAAAGGTGTTTTGTAACATAAAAAAGGAAGCCGGGCGCAGTGGTGCATGCCTGTAATCCCAGCACTTGGGAGGCTAAGGCAGGAGGATCGTGAGTTCAAAGCCAGCCTCAGCAATGGCGAGGCACTTAGCAACTCAGTGAGACCCTGTCTCTAAATAAAATTCAAAAAAGGGCTGGGGATGTAGCCCAGTGTCCCAGTGCCCCTGAGTTCAATCCCCGGTAACCCCCCCCCCAAAAAAAAAATACATACATATATATATATGTATATAAAAGGAGATATATGAAGTACAGGAGATATAGAGAAACAGGGTTGTATTTAGAGCCAAGGCCCACCTCTTCCCATTTTTTTTTTTAGAAAATCCTTTACATTAAGATTTTAGGAACTTCACCATCAATGTAAAGGTTAAAATAAGCTGTTGTTGTTGTTGTTGTAATGACATAGTTTCACAGTCTTTGGACTGAGGGACCTACTGGATCTCTGGCTTCCACCCCTAACTCCTACCAAACAAACTATACTGCCATGTAGTCTGTCTAAGCACTAACAGGTGAATGTAGCAGCAAACCCTGGTACTGAAAAAAAGATAGGAGAAAAATATTCTAATAGGAAATTTTCTTTTCTCATCAGGTAAGGAGAGTTGCTTTGAGAGAATTGTGTCAAGATTTGGAAAGAAAGTCACATATGTAGTGATTGGAGACGGACGAGATGAAGAAATTGCAGCCAAACAGGTAACTGATTAAAAAAAATAAAAAGTTTGGTTGTGCATGGAGCAATTAGAAAAATGGTAAAAACTACAAAATTGGGGCTGGGGTTGGGATGTGGCTCAGTAGAGCGCTCGTGTGTGGGCACCCGGGTTCAATGCTCAGCACCACAAATAAAAATTGAAAGAAAACGATTGTGTGCAAATTTGGGGCTGGGGTTGTGTCTCAGGCACTCAATGCTCAGCACCACATAAAAAAAAAAAAATTGTGTCCATCTACAACAAAAAAAAAATTTTTTTTTTTAAAGAAACTACCAAATCTTAGCTATTTATTTTGTAATGGTAGTGTTTCTCTTCTCTTCCTCTCCCATTTTTCTGTAGAGAAAGAGAAAGACAATCATTCTTTCCTCAAATGGAGTTTTCCTTCTAAATTGGTAGGTCCTCTACCCTCTCCTCCCTGCCAACTCAAGAATCTTAAAAGCTTCCAGACCTGTTACAGGGATTTCCCATCACTAAACCTGAAATGGGCCCCATCTTTTGTCTTCATGTGAGAAGTCAGTGCCTTCTCAAGGGCATCAGACTTGATTGCAAAAAGGCAAATCATTCTGACTTTTCCAGACTTCAGAATTTCAACAAACAAAAACATACAATCAGTTTGGAGCTTGCTTTTGTGGAGGAAGTCCTTCCTGGTTTTAAGCTTTAGAAAGTTTGTTCTAGCCGGGCGCGGTGGCGCACGCCTGTAATCCCAGCACTTTGGGAGGCTGAGGCAAGAGGATCGCGAGTTCAAAGCCAGCCTCAGCAATGGCGAGGCACTTAGGAACTCAGTGAGACCCTGTCTCCAAATAAAATACAAAAAAAAAAGGGCTGGGGATGTGGCCCAGCGGTCGAGTGCCCCTGAGTTCAATCCCCGGTACCACAAAAAAAAAAAAAAAAAGAAAGTTTGTTCTAATATTAACCCCATCACTGTACAGGTCCAAATTCCATGTCATGCCTTCTTTTTTCCTTTGTTTCTTGTTTTTTGTTTTTCTAGTATTGGGGATTCAACCCAGTGGTGCTCTACCACTGAGCTACATCCTCAACCTTTTGTATTTTTTTTTTTGAGACAGAGTCTTACTAAGTCACCTAGGCTGGTCTTGAATTGTGATCCTCCTGACTCAGTTTCTCAAGTCATTAGGATTACAGGCTTGTGCCACCTGCTTAGTTATGTTTTCATTTGCCACTTTTATTAGCTATTGAGGAACCTTTGGTTTTTCACATATGTAGTCACTGAAACTTTGATTCTAAATTACTTCTTGTTACCCTCTTTGGGAAAGACTACTGAATGAAAGCATCAGTACTTCTCAGTCTGTAGAAGAAAGTTGGGGAGAAAAAAGAGTCATTAGCAAAGCCACCATCTCTAAGCTCATGTCTGTAATCATCTACCATAAAATGTACCCACTAGGAGCTAGGCATGTAGCTCAGTGTTAGAGTGCTTGCCTAGCACTCGCAGGGCCCTGAGTTCATCACCAGCAACACAAAAAAAGAACAAAATAAAATTAAATATACCCACTGGAAAATGCCCTAGAGCTTTATCTAATTCAGCCTCCTCCTTATGAAAGATATTTACCACAGCCTCTCTGACAGAGGATTTGGTGGTCCCTGCATGAATATGTACCCAAGGGTGAGGTTAGGATGTTCCTCTTTCCATTAGACAAAAATTTCTCTCTCAATTTTCACATACTGGTCCTAGCCTGGCATTCTTGAATGTAGTGTAACAAGTCTGCTTCCTTTTCTGTATACTGTAGCCTTTTTATTTTTTTTATTTTTTTTTATTTTTATTTTTTGGTACTGGAGATTGAACTCAGGGGCACTCAACCACAGAGCCACATGCCAGCCCTATTTTGTATTTTATTTAGAGACAGGGTCTCATTGAGTCGTTTAGTGCCTCGCGATCCTCCT
This sequence comes from Tamias sibiricus, assembly GCA_025594165.1. Lineage (NCBI taxonomy): Eukaryota > Metazoa > Chordata > Mammalia > Rodentia > Sciuridae > Tamias > Tamias sibiricus. The sequence goes on along the minus strand of CM046658.1, from coordinate 22,937,014 downwards.
GCTTCTGCCTCCCAAGCTGCTGGGACTACAGGTGTGCACCACCGCATCCAGCTGCTATAGCCTTTTAAATACTATACATGAGGGGCTGGGGTTGTGGCTCAGCGGTAGAGCGCTCGCCTGGCACGTGCGTGGCCCGGGTTCGAGCCTCAGCACCACGTACAAATAAACTCATTGTGTACAGCTAAAGCAAATAAATTAAAAATAAATAAATAAATAATACATGAGCTACTGACCTGAAAGAAACAACCGTGTGTCAAAAGAACTGTGTTCTAGGACCTCAGTGTTCTGAGGAACATGGAACCCATTTGAACAAGACGATTAGTAAAAATAATTGCCTTCAACTTCATGGTACATGGTTTCCAGTAATTGGGTGTATCTAAGCCCTCCTTTGAGTTTGTGACTTCCAGAACAGCACACAGTATTCTTTTTTTTTTTTTTTTTTTTTTTTTGTTAATATTTATTTATTTACTTTAGTTGTACACAATGCAATGCATTTATGTTTACATGGTGCTGAGGATCGAACCCGGGCCGCGCACGTGCGAGGCGAGCGCTCTGCCGCTGAGCCACAACCCCAGCCCCACACAGTATTCTTTTTTTTTTTTTTTTTTTTGGGGGGGTACTGGGGATTGAACTCAGGGGCACTCGACCCACTGGGCCACATCCCCAGCCCCTGTATTTTATTAGAGACAGGGTTTCAATGAGTTGCTAAGTGCCTCGCCACGGCTGAGGCTGGCTTTGAACTCGCGATCCTCCTGCCTCAGCCTCCCAAGTGCTGGGATTACAGGCGTGCGCCACCGCGCCCGGCACCACACAGTATTCTTGACATCATTCTGACTACATGATATGGGGATTATTATTTCCTGAATCTATAGATTCTGCCTCTTGGACATGGACAAAATTTGGGCCCTATAGATCTAAAATTTGTAAGAAATTGTCTTGATAGTATAATCTTATATTAATTCTAATTTGTCTGGATTATTTAATATGATCCTGAAGACCTCATACAATAGTTGGAGCAGGAAAGCACAGTTACTGCTGAAGCCTGATAAAAATTCTCCCGTGTGGAAAGTATCCTATGATATACAGGGTCCTTGTACATATGATTTATTTCACCCTTATGGCAGCCCTGTGAGGTGGGTCAGGGAAATTAGTGACCAAGCACCTCAGAGAAAGGGCTTTGGAGGAAGGCATATGGGTAAGTAGAAGCTCCCAAAAGAAGTTGGATTAACCAGTTATCCTCCCTCTCTTCCAGCACAATATGCCTTTCTGGAGGATCACAAACCATGGAGACCTAGTGTCCCTTCATCAGGCTTTGGAGCTTGATTTTCTCTAAGAACTGAAATGAGGAGTCTTCCTCATGAGCTCCTTTTCATTCCTGAAGGGAGCCAGAGGCCAGAACCAACTGGGAACTTCCTTCCCGTCCTTCTCTCCCTCCCTCTCTCTCTTTTTCTCTCTCCATGGAATGCTGGCGAGAACACAATCAGAACCAACAACTGCTACAAGTTTTTGCTACGAGTGAGCTGCAGCCCCGTGTTCATCCTTGTACAGATGCAGGAGACAGTTGGATGAGAGCACAGTGGATCTACTGCAGCCACAGTACTTATATTTCTTCTGTTTTGTTTCAAAGAATGAAAAAAGAAAAGGAAATTCTTGAGGCAGAGTTGTACTCTTAGTCCATGACCAGACAGAGAGCTGCTCTTGTGATAGGATAAATGCAGCAGAGTTTTTTAAGAACATCTCTTGCAGTCTTTAGGATCTTCTTAGCTGTAGAACTTCTTTCCAGTGAATGTGTATGTTATTTTTATAGGTAAGGGTCTGGTCTCTGTAGCAGGATTTCCCCCCTTTTTCTTTTTCTAGCAAGAAAGGGACGCGTAATGTTTTCATGAAAACAGTAATTGAAATATCAAAAATACCTCTCTGTGTCGGCACCACCTCCTTGGCTGCTCCAGTGGTCTGCTCTCTAGGATGGTTCCTTTCCGTCTGTGGAGCACTGGACTTTGGCATTTCCCATCCTGCAAGCTTCAGCCCCCTTGCCAGTCCCTCTTCCTCTTTAACCATGTGGCCCTACCCTGGAATCTCTTCCCCTTAGGGAATAAATCCTAAGCCTTCAACTTAATTCAGAGTGTACATCCCAAGAGGCTTAGTCTCCAGACTGGAGAGAAAGGACTTGGGCTGATTGGAATTTCAGCTTCCTTGGCTCTTGAGACAGGAAGAGTCCACCTATTCCTTCTGCAGAGAAGCAGCATCCTTTCCCACCAGATGCTCAGCCTGCAGCCTCTTCTGTGTTAGTCAACAGATGCTGGGCTCTGACCTCTTCCTGCCCTCTGCATTTCATATCCACCTCAGTGTGTCTCCAGCAAGTCCCACTGTTGGACTCAATTCAAATCAAGTCTAAGAACAGGCTTATAACTACTTCAAGGATGCCCTTCAGCCACATGCAGGGTGTCCCAGGCATATATGTACTGAGATCTCTTCCTGGAACTAGAGATCATATTGCTGTAATCAAACCCAGTTTCCCATGGAATGCCCTGTTTCTCAAATCCCATTCTAAAATGGGAAGCCAGGAGATCAGAAAGACATTCCTGATTTAAATGAGGGTGCTGGCTTCCTTACTTCAGGCCCAAAGACTGGGCCAAATGCAGGAGCATCTCAGCCTGTCTCACGGGAATTGTGAGAACCCAGGCCCTAGTCCCAGCCTTCTAGACCACCCATGTTTATTGGATGCCCCATTCCTCCAGGACCAACCTGGGCTCCTGTTCAGATATGAGAATCTTCTGCTAGAACTGAAAGAGGTGGTTAGATAAGCACCTTGGTCCTCGGGAGGAGATCCTTGACCAACCCCAGCTGTACTCACTTATCCCCAGAGATGCTCTGCACCTGTTTCTAGAGATATTATAGCACAAAGAGTGCCAAGTCACCTAGAGAGCAGTAGCAAGGCTGGCACACACATTCCTTCAGAACTGATGGACAGTGCTTCATGAATCAGAGTTTAGGAAGGAAGTTTTTAGAGAGGAGCTGAACTCAGTGCTCTGTCACTTGGCCACCTTGGGCTTGTATCCAGGTGGGAATGGGAGGAGGGAGATGGAGTCTGAGGTAGACCTTCCAGGTCTGTGTGTTCAGCACAGCTGTCCAGATGCTGCTCTGCCTTGCTTGATGGTCCATCTTAGAAACTCTAGGGTGGGTTTTACTTCAATGCCTCAGACCCCCTCCCCACGTTGCCAGTTTAGCTATTGGTTTCTTGCCCTGTACTGTGCTTCGGGATTATGAGGCTGCACAATGGCACCTGCTCACACATATAGGTAACACACAAATGTTCTTTTTCCCACCTGTGGCGGGCTATTTATTCTTAGAATATGACTTGGACTCCCTTTTTTAATGGCCTTTTTCTTCTTGTTCTGACTGCCCATGCTTAGCTCTTTCCAAAAGGAACTTGAGTGTGGCCAAGAGGTGAGAGCAGCCTCTACATCTTTCTAATGGCTCCTACCCTTATGCAGCGAGCAGACAGCAAGCAGGAACTTCTCTATCTCTACCAGGAGAAATTGTCCAGGGAACATTGCCCTTCTTACCATCTTCTCTTCTTTGGCACAAAGGCCTGGAAAGGAAAATAAGTGGGTAATATCAAGAGTTCAGTTGGAAGCTGAGGCCAAAGGAGGCTGTGGGTCCTTTCATCTTTACTGGAAAAAGTGCACATGAAATTAGCCAGATGAGGAGTCCTCCCCCATCCAGGCACTGTGGCTCTATAAGGTGGTCTGGACATCTCATGGTGAGGACTATTAATTAGTGACTCTGGAGGTGTTGATGTGCCCTGGGATAAGAGGTGGCTTGACTTTCGAATGTAAAACTGATCGTGCCTTAGCATCACCCTGTCCATTGTCCCTGGGGCAGCTGGTGGTGTCCAGGAGAATGGACACCTGCTACAGATTTTAGATGCCTATTTGGGCTTTTGTTTGATTTGGGGTGTTCCTGTCTTCTGCTCCACAAGTTGGGGGACAAAGCTAATGTCCCAAGAGACTCTTGCCACAGCTTGTTTGCAGTTTATACAAATTCCACAGCTCCAAGTAGATCTGATTAGCAGACTCCAGCTGCAGCACATGGAGCTTCTAGATGCTCGCTACCTTGAATGGATGTCAGTGCCACTGACTGACAGAGTACAGGGCAGAGCATGACCCCCTCTTCCTGGGAGAGCCATGCCTAGGCCAGCAAGCAGTGAGCTTGGGGCCTGCCTCTCCTCATTCCTCTGCAAGGAACAATTAGCGCCACCCCCCCCCCCCCCCCCCCTTCAGCAAGGTTCTATTTCTTACCACCAAATTGGTTTCCTTTTTCAACTGAAAGTTAGAACTCCCCAGATATATGTACACAATAGAAGTCAAATCTCAGAATTCTGAGATTGTAGAACATCTTAATCACAAGAGGGAAAATTGAGTTGTATCCCAGCCTTGAAAATGGGCTCTGTCCCTTCCTCTGCTCTGAGTCAGCTCTAGCAAGCAGGGCTCCTTGGCTGCTTCCTAATGCACTGACAGGAGCCATCCCATTAAGGACGACCTCTACTCCAAACATGACTTTCTGGACTTCAGATGCCTCTTTTAGCTGGAAAGGCATTGATTGGATTGGATGTATTTATATGACTGCGGGCATTCGTGGCTGTAGAATCCTTGACCATAATGTTATATGTAATGGGAACTATCTTATAAACTTGAAAAAAAAAATAAAGTTTTTATTTTCTATACAGTTTTCTCCTGTGTCTTTTCTAAATAGGATCAGCTTAGTCGGTCAGCCATGTGGGCCTGATCAGGGCTTCATAAGTATTCTGAGGTCATTAGAAAGATGTCACCCTTTCAATAACTGGGTCACTAATTTCACCAAGAAAGTAAAAGACTAACCACTTGGTATAAATAAGCATACATGGGAAAAGTAAAATAAGTATTTTTAAGTAATTTGCAAGGTAGCATTTATTTCTGAAACGTTTCTAAATGACATTGCTTTTTAAGGTTTAGAACTGGAATGATGAGAAATTTCATTTGCTGTCAAATGTGCTGAACTTTAATTATTAAAGAGAAAAATCAATACTTGCTATGTTGAGCTTAACAAAAGCAATAAAGCTGACAAACTGATATTAAACCTCCTGTGATTTGGCCTGATTTCATGTCACATCAACTACTTTTCTTATTTTATTTCTTCAGATTCGGGTCTGACTGTCCTCCACTGGTCTAGAGAAAAGGCAAGAAGCCTTTTTGCCTATTATTCAATGAAGGAAATTAGAATTGGGTTTTATTTCTAAGTACCATACATGTCAGATTACAAATTGTATTTTTCCCCAAAATCAATTTGCCCAGAAAATAGGAAGCTGCCCTTATTCTATGTTTTAAATCTTTTCATTATTAAATGCAGGTTTTGAACCATGGTTGAAGAAAACCTGATAGTTGCTTATATCCCTTTTCAGTTGTAAGTATACATTAGAGGTGTTGGTCGATTTCTAAGCCCATAGAGTAAATGAACGTCTCCATCTCACCCTAATATAACTAATAAAGCATGCACATTTTTCTTACAAGTGTTTAATGGCAGGTAAAAATCAGCAACTCAGGAGGGTTTTTTAACCTTAAAAAATAAGTTTCTCCACATGTAGAATGTATTTTAACATGTCACACATCATGAAATATAACTTCCCACTCTTGTGGTTGTACATGATGTAAAGTTACACTGGTAATGTATTTATATACGAACATAGGAAAGTTGTGTACAATTCATTCTATCTTTCCCATTCCCCCTTCCTACACCCACCCCCCACCATTGGATGCTGTCCAATCGGGTGAACCTCCACTCCTGCCTCTCTCCCAACCCTATTGTGAGTCAGCATCCACATATCAGAACATTCAGCCTTTGGTTTGGGGGTATTGGCTTATTTCACTTAGCATGCTAGTCTTCAAATCCATCCATTTATGGGCAAATGCCATAATTTCATTTTTTATGTCTGAATAATATTCCATTGTGTATATGTACCACATTTTCTTCATCCATTCATCTGCTGAAGGGCACCTAGGTTGGTTCCACAGCTTAGCTATTATGAATTAAGCTGCTATGAACATTGATGTGATTGCTTCACTATAGTATGACCAGCCATTTATTCATTCGTTTATTTATTTATTGGTACCCAGGATTGAACTCAGGGGCACTTAACCACATCCCCAGCCCTCTTTTGTATGTTATTTAGAGACAGGGTCTTACTGAATTGCTTAGGGCCTTGCCGAGTTGCTGAGGCTGGCTTTTAACTCAAGATCCTCCTGTCTCAGCCTCCTGAGCCACACACCACACCTAGGCAGCCCTTTATTTTTGAGACCTAGTGTTGCTGTGTTGCCCAGGCTGGCCTCAAACTTTCAACCCTCCTGCCTCAGTCTCCCTAGTCACTGCAATTACAGATGTACACCACCCTGCCCATTCTCATGTTAGCCTTTTTACTGGTCTATGAAATTCAGAAGTCTCAAAGACTAGGATTTGCAAAATTCTTTCTGCCTATAACATTCTATAGATGTAAAAATCGCTAGCATCATCTTCTCAGAGCCTCTTCCTGGTGCCAGCCTTCAGCTCTGGGTGATCCTCAGCTCCAGGCCAACACCACCACTACAAGTACTCCTTCATCCAGTGGAACTGTGGTCCTCAGGAACAGTGTCTACAACACTCCTTCCGTTAGTAGTGACTCCAGGTCCAGCTCCTTATCACATTTGTAAGCAACAGGCGACAGTCACTACTGAAGCTTCTCTCCCTCACCTTTAGGACTTACCAGTTCCTCAAGGAGGACTTCCTTGGCCATTCTTTGTAAAGTTGCTAACTCCCACTCCAACATACAAACACCTTCCCCAGCCTGCTATTTTTCTTTTAGCACTTAACACTATCTTAAATATTAAATGTTTTACTAATCCTGTTTATTGTGTCTCCACTGTAATAAATGAATAACAGAACTAAACTATCCCAGATGATATCACAGTGGTAACAAAACCTTTCATCTCTGACTCCAGTGTCCTCTTCCTATTCCTTGTTTCTCCAACCCACAGACTTCTCAGAGCAGCAAAAGGTTTAAACTTCCTGGGACCATTGCTCACATCCATGTCCCCTAAGCCATCTTACCACATAAGCTCAAAGAACCTCCTGCACCTGGCCTCTCATACTCACTTCCTAATCCTAAAGATGCTTTTAGCTGCTCCCGCCAGGCCCAGGAACAGAGCCAGTGGTAAGAGAAAGCACTAAGTCCACCCAGACCTAGATTCCGACCCCCTGCTGAATGTGCAAGCCCACGGAGGCTCACCAGCTCCTGAAATTTGGAGTGTTCCAATTTTAAGTGATTTCACATCCTTGATCCATTTTTTCTAGGAGGGGCAGTAAACTTTGTTTAATGACACAGACTAGAGGATTTCACATATATTTAATAATAACCTAATAATACTGTTAAACAACAAAACGTGTACTCACTGGCAGCAACACATTATACACATTCTCTTCCTCTCACATCAACTCTGAGGTAGGAGGTACACTGGTTAAAGAATAAAAATACTCAATGGGCTGTGCATGGTCCAGACCACAGGTCCACAAGGCACTTGGGTGAAAGGCAGCCCCTGGAAGAGCTGAGGCTGAAACAACTGCGCTAAGACCCGGGAGGTGTTGGCAGGGGCCGTGCAGAATTGGGCATCCCTGGCCACCAACCTTTGAGATCCTATCCACGATTGGTTGGAGCAGGCAGGGGATGAAGCTATAGAGGAGCAGGTAGTTCCACAGTTAGAAAAATGTTCCCAGCACATAGTGTTCTCAGTAAACATTTGTTGAATGAATTGAACAAATGGGGTAGTACAGGGAAAAATTCCAGAGAGCAAGCCCGTAAGTGGCCTGGAGCCTTCTAGGCAAGATAAGGAAACCAAGGGTGGTGTGGCACTCCCACCAATTACTTTAAAGGTGAAAATACCAGCAATGGGAAGCTCTGGGGACACCAGCTACACTGGTTGGGGGAAAGAAGAAAAGTGTCTTGTACATAATAATTAGTACCTGTGCCCTCCAGGGCCCAGGCCTTCCCGTGGCTGGTCTGACCCTGCCTTAAAGGACCCCATTCACCTCTCCCTTCCCTGGCAAAGCAGCCTGATCCTTAGCCTTGGGGAAAAAGTTCCGTGCCAAATGAGTCATGCGCCTGTTCTGAGGCAGCTGACTGTGTGACAAAGGAAAGAGACTTCGGGCCCCATCCACCTGGTCAGGCTCCCAGCCACAGCTAGGGTGGAGCCAGCGGTAGTAGACAAGGCGCAGAGCCAGACCTAGAAGTAAGCAGACACCTCCCACAGGAAGCCATATGTGCAATGGGATCCCTTCAGGCAGCCAGGTGCTATGAGTCACCCAAGTGACCGCCAGCAGAACACTGTCACTTAGGAGGAATGCCACGTGAATGGTGGCCCGGCCTCGGGTATGGCCCTCAGATACATTGAACCAGGAGAAATAGAGGATGGTGGCCACTGTCGCCTGGTACAGCCACTCGGAGACAGGGCCTGGCATGAAGTCTGTGCCCTGAAGCCGGATCCAGAGCAGCAGCACCAGCCACAGGCCCAGAAAGTGCAGGGCCACGTAGTGGGGGAAGAGGGCTGAGAACAGGGCCACAGCCAGGACTCGGGGCCACAGTAGCAGCAGATTCCACAGGAAGTAGATGAAAGAGGAGCCCAGGCCCAGGCGGGGCTTGGAGGGAAGGCAGGTGCGCAAGGCCCGGTGGTAGTCCAGCAGTGCCCAGGAGATGCCCAAGAAGGACGTGCAGATGCTAATCCCTATAAAGAACAAGAGGAAACAGGTGAGCTCTGGGAGCAGCCTGCCTAGCATCCCCCAGGCACACAGGTACCCCAGGGGCCCTCCTAGCAACCCTGAGTTGGATATTAGAATGCCCCCACTTGTAGATGGGAAAACTGCCAGAACATTCAGTGAGTTCACACAGCCAGAGGACAGGGATCCAGTTGTGTAGCCTGACCTCACCAGTAGGCTATACTGGGGACATCTTTCAAGGATGAGCGGGTATGAAACTTGGCACCCTTGGGCCTTGGCTATACCCTTAGCATCTTCTAAGACCCATAACCCTTCCTTTCTCAGAAGAGCTTAAGCTTTCCTTGGGTATGAAAATCAGTCATCAGAAAGGGGCTGATTTCTCCATGTCAGAAATGGGGGCAGGAGATTCCATGGTCTCTGCCTGCAGCTGTCCTCAGGCTATAAGAGATGTCCCTGCTGCATGGCAGAAGTTCTCATTCCCCTCTGCACCCCTCCACGCACAGCCTGACCCTGGTCTTGCTTGCCAAAGATCCAGAAGTTGACGATGAGGGCCTTATCCCACATCCTGGTTGCCCAACCTACACTGGAAGCACTAGGACCTCCAAGGAAAGATAGAAGCAGCACTGGAAAGTCTCTAGAATGCTTCTTCCCTTTCTCTATCCACCTCATTCACTCAACAGATGTTTATTGGGAACCTATTGTGCACCCATCAGGTCTGTGGCTATCCCTCTCTCTAACTACCTACCTTCTACGTCTGAGCAGGGCTAAAGATTTTCTTCTCTTTTCTTTTTTTTAATTAAGCTTTATGATTTCATATATATATATATATATATATATATATATATATATATATATTTGTTTTAGTTGTATTTATTCTTTTTTTTTTTTTTTTTTAATATTTATTTATTTGTTTTAGTTGTACACAATGCGTTTATTCTTTATGTGGTGCTGAGGATCAAACCCGGTCGCGCACGTGCTAGACGAGTGCTCAACCCTGAGCGCCCCAAGGCCTTTATTCTTTACATGGCGAGCAAACCCGCTCCCACGTGCTAGGCGCGCTCTTCCGCTGAGCCACAATCCCAGCCCCTAAAGTTTTTCTAGTTTGTCCAGCATGCCACAGCCTGTGACTTTTACAAGCTTTTCCAGGTTATTAGGAAAGCCAGAAGCACATGCCCCACTTCCCTTGACCCACTCCTCCTCACCCTACTAGCCCCATCTTGAATATCCACTGGGGTCACCCATCCCAACCCCAGCCCACACACTCCTTATGTCAGGTATTTCTGTAATACCTGACCCACTTCTGCCTGGAGTCTGATCACACAGCAATTACCTACTTCCTTATTTCTATGTTCCTGGAGGGTAGAGAACAGATTCTGGCTGGACACAGTGGTGCACACCTGTAATCCCAGCTACTGGGGAGGTTGGGACAGGAAGATTGAAAGTTCGAGGCCAGCCTGGGCTACTTAGCAAGACCCTGTCTCAAAATAAAATAAAAAGGGCTGGGGATGTAGCTCATTGGTAAAGCGCTTGCCTAGCAGGTGCAAGGCCCTGGGTGTGATCCCCAATACTACGAAAGGCAGGCAGGCAGGCAGATTTTGCTCACATGGGATAATGTTTGCCTAATAAAAAGTTGAGAAATCAAATCTTCCCCCACCCAACATATGGTATAGTCTGTATCCACTTGGCTCTGGTCCTAGATACTTTAGCACCCTCAAACAGAAGAAAAAAAAATGCACCCAGTAAATGCTGACTGACCCAGGCTGTCACTTCACCTTTTTGCACCTCTTTCCTCTGGTATAAAGTGAAGATGGACTCTCCCTGTGTCACAGTGAAAGTGATGGCAGGTTGGGGAATGAGTTATTTGGGAGGCTGTGGCATTTTTAGCAGAGGGCTTTGGGATATTCAGGGGTGGCAAAGGCAAAGGGGAGGCCCTGGACTCTGAATGAGCTGCGAGTTGGAGTCTAGCGTGGCCACCCTTGACCTTGGGCAAGTTACTTCCCTTTTTACAAGAAAGCCTCCCAAGTTTCCTTACTGCACAAACTTTCCCAGTGGTTGTTGAGGCCCTGCCAGCCTCTGCCACCTGCTTCTCCGTTTTCCAGTCACTCAGCACATTTATTGTAACTACTTGTTTTATAGTCACTCATCCTGATAGGGCAGAGGCTCTGTGTATCTTACTCAATACTGTGTCCCCAGCACAGTGACAGGTACAGAGGAGATGCTCCATAAAAACTTGAATGTGCCGGGCGCGGTGGCACACAACTGTAATCCCAGCACTTTGGAAGGCTGAGGCAGGAGGATCGCGAGTTCAAAGCCAGCCTCAGCAATGGTGAGGCACTTAGCAACTCAGTGAGACCCTGTCTCTAAATAAAATACAAAAAAGGGCTGGGGAGGAGCTGGGGTTGTGGCTCAGCGGCAGAGCGCTCACCTCGCACGTGCATAGCCCGGGTTCGATCCTCAGCACCACGTAAACATAAATGCATTGCATTGTGTACAACTAAAAGTAAATAAATAAATATTTTTTTTAAAAAAAGGGCTGTGGATGTGTGGCCCAGTGGTCGAGTGCCCCTGAGTTCAATCCCTAGTACCACACAAAAAAAAAAAAAAAAAAAAAAAAAAAAACCTTGAATGTATGAAGGTACTCAATAAATTGTTTATTGAATAACAAGTTGCCTATTATATATCAGGTATCCTCCATGCTTTATCTAATATCATCAAAGTAGTAAAAATTATAATTAAGATTTATTATGTGCCACTGAGCATCAAACATAGCACCCCATTTAATCCTTTCATCAGCTCTATGAGGTAGGATTTTTTTTTTTTTTATTGGTACTGCAGATTAAACCCAAGAGCACTTTACATCCTTAGCCATTTTTATTTTTCGTTTTGAGACAGGGTCTTGCTAAGTTGTTGAGGCTGGTCTTGAGTTTGTAATCCTCCTACCTCAGCCTCCTAAGCAGCTGGGGGCACATGCCACTGCACCTGGCAGGACCATACATTATATCCATTTTTCAGATGAGAACAAACTGATACTCAGAGAGGTTATGCATTCTTCCATACTCATGCAGCTAAAGATTAGATTCGAACCCAGATCCACTGTCTAAAGCTTGGTCTCCTATTTTCTCAACAGTCATTTTAAAAAAGCGAAAATATTACTGACATTGGAGGGAAATTCTGCTAATCCATAAAAGGAGGGCCAGCTGCTGGCCTGGCACTCACACTGGTAGTATTCAGCGCGGCCACTCTGTAGCACAATGGCCAGCACCAATGTGAGCTGTGGTGTCGTTTCCAAGAAAGTCTCAAAGAGCCGCAGCATGCTGATGTCCAAGGACAGGAAGTCGGCATAGGCCAGGTCAAACTCGGAAGGCTCCTCTTGCTGCCACACCAACAGCCCCTGCTGCAGCCCCTGCAGGCACCTAGGTGGCACACATAGATGCCCACAGGGCAAAGTCAGTGTCCTGTGAATTCCTCGGTCTCCTACCCATCTGTCGGAGGCAGATAGTCTCCAATCCTAGCTTGTCCACTTACATGGTAGAGGGACTTGGGCAAGCTACCTAACTTCTCTGAGCCTCATTTATAAATTGGAATAAACACAACTTCTAGTCCTGCTGGTTAAGCACTGCCCCAAGAGCATCACAAACCTTGTCCTGTTTATCCCTCACAAGAGCCCCATTTTACATCTGGGGAAATGGCATAAAGAAGCTAGTAGTGAGGCTGGGGATATAGCTCAGTTGGTAGAGTGCTTGCCTCACATGCACAAGGCCCTGGGTTCAATCCCCAGCACCACAAAGAAGAAAAGAAAAAAAAGAAGCAGCAGCTATCTGTAGGGGAATCAGAATGGGACCCAAAACTGTTTGAATTTGAAAGGCACACTATAAAGTTGTCCAAGGCAGTAGTTCTCACTTTTACTATGCCTAAGAATCTCCTGGGATCCTGTGGGCAAAGATATTATGGAGCGCTTCTGAGCATGGGCAAGATGGGATCAGATTGTGCTTTAGGAAGACACTGGCTGGGGAGAGGAGGAAGGGTGGGAAGAGTTACAGTGCAGCAGGAATCCCATTTTAAGAGGCTGCTGGAGCCAGGCACAGTAGCACACACCTATCATCCCAGCCTCAGCAATTTAGCAATGCCCTAAGCAATTTAGCAAGACCCTGTCTCAAAATAAAAAATAAAAAGGGCGGGCTGGAGTTGTGGCTCAGTAGCAGAGCGCTCTTCTCGCACGTGCACGGCCCGGGTTCGATCCTCAGCACCACGTAAACATAAATGCATTGCATTGTGTACAACTAAAGTAAATAAATAAATATTAAAAAAAAAAAAAAAAAGGGCTACAGATATAGCTCAATGACAAAATACCCTGGGTTCAATCCCTAGTAACCATCCACCCCTGCCCCAAAAAAAGAGATTTCTAAAACAGCCCAGGGAGAAATGATGGGAGCCTGTCCCAGACCGGTGGGGATAGAGACTGGGGAAGAATTAAGGTTGTCAAGTGTTAGCCGCCGGAAAGGGATTGCAGCCTGGAACGGCAGCGCCGCGGGAAGGAGTCCGGAGACAGGATGGAGACGAAAAAATTCTTTAATCTTTCTGTCTCTGTCTCTTGTAATTTCTAACACTACATACACACTCTCACAAGAAACCAACCACGTACTCTTACAAGAAACTACAATGTATCTATACAATAGCGATAACCCTGTCCTTTCTCTCTCTGGTCTCATCCCATGCGCCCGAGCAGGAATGGTGCTTGCTCGATCTGCCGAGTCACTCCTCAAATCTCTCGAGATCTTGGGCCAAGTCCCGTGAGACTACGGAAGGCGACAATGCCCAAAAATGTCAATCTGCTGAGTCATTGCTCAAATCTCTCGAGATCCTGCTAAGATTGCGGTTGACTATGGGCCATAGACATTTTTGGGCATTGTCGCCTTCCGTAGTCTCACGGGACTTGGCCCAGGATCTCGAGAGATTTGAGCAATGACTCAGCAGATTGACATTTTTGGGCATTGTCGCCTTCCGTAGTCTCACGGGACTTGGCCCAAGATCTCGAGAGATTTGAGGAGTGACTCGGCAGATCGAGCAAGCACGGGAGATAGCTAAGATTGCGGTTGACTATGGGCCATAGTCAACCGCAATCTTAGCTATCTCCCCAAACAGGGCTCCTGCAGTCAAGAGGTTGGGCAAACAGGCCTCAGGGAGCAGCTGGAACCCAGAACCGATCTCACTTGGCTCTGCGGGGAGAGTCCATTCCCTCCATACAAATTCATTCATCAGATGTCAGCTGTCACTTGCCTGTATAGACCTAATAACACACTGAGCAACAGGCAAGCAGGGCTCTGTTAGGGCTCTCCCTCACAGGAGCTTCTGCCTTGGGTCCTCCAATGCCTCAACAGGACCCTCCACTTCAGCCTTGTCACAGGCAGGAACAGAGACCCTATTTTCAAGCCAAAAGTCAGCAGAAACAGGAGAAGGCAGATGCATGAAGCACTCATGAATACAGACCTAGTGAGGCCTCCCAGACAGAATTACTGCGCCCCTCCATACCCGCCTGGGTTTTACGGTGTCTTTGCAGTCCCTCAGGAAAAATGGCAACATCAGACCTCCTCTCTACTTCTGGAGACTCCATGCAGCTTTGTCAAGGCAAGATCTGAATAGAATTTGTAAAAATGGACTCCAAAGCAGATTTCGCCTCCAGCCATCCTAACCCAGACCACACAATGAAGTCCTGACTTCATGGCATGGCTCTGATCCTTTGATTTCAGTTTCCCCATCTCTACAGGGCCCTGCTAATTCTGAAAAGGAGCATAGTCTGCACATATTTTCTGAGACCCAGCCTGTGCCCAGCCCTGGCTGGCTCCAGGGGCGTTGGATAAATCAAACTGCATCATCTCTGTTTTTGTTTTTAAATGGTACTGGGGATTGAACCAGAGGCACTTCACCACTGAGCCACATCCCCAGTCCTTTTATTTTATTTTATTTTTGTTTTGAGACAGGGTCTCACTAAGTTGCTTTGGGCTTGCTTAGTTGCTGAGGCTGGCCTCAAACTTTTTATATTTCTGCCTCAGCCTCCTGAGTCACTGGGATTACAGGAGTTCACTGGGGAGCCCAGCGCACCTCTGCCCTTTTGCTCCATCTGGGGATGGGGAGCCAGGGTTGAGGGAGAAGCACACAACTGGGAAAGAAAGAGGGAGAGGGAATGAGCATGCTCTGGGGGTTCAGGGATGCTGAAACACATAATCACGAAGCTAGCTGACACTTGTTGGATGCTTACTCTGTGCCAGGACAATTTACAGGTGTCATTTCATTCAATCCTCACAAAAGAGAAGTGGGCACTATTACCATCCCCACTGCAGCAATGAGTAAACAGATCTGGACAGGTCAGTGACCTGCCCAAGGCCCTGCCCAGGACTAAAAGGAACAGCAGTCCTGAACAGTGCCAGCACAGCCTGAGGTACCTTCGCACTCTCTTCCCTTGATTCCTCACAAATGACATGCCTGCCAGACCTCTCTCTCTCTCTCTCTCTCTCTCTGTAACTGCCTCTTTTTATAGAGGAGAAAACGGGCTCGGAGAAACGCAGAAAGGAAGTCACAGGCGGCATAGCCAGGCACGGACCCCAGAGAAATCTGACTGCAAAGCCCTCTTTCCCTCTTCTCTGAACGCCAGTTTCTTTTCCGGAGCCTAGATGAGCTCTCGGGTCTCTCGATCTGCCTTAACGGTCTGGAGGCTCACCTGCTGATGAGGTGCACACTTAAGTCTGGTTCCTCTTCTGGCGCCCATCCTCTCCTTCCACCCCCTTCAGGGTGTCAGGAGTCTCGCCTGTACTAGTAGTAAGTAGCCCAGCTGCAGGAGGTACGGATCTCCCTCCCCTTTCCGAGAGCGCAGCACTCACCTGTACAGGTAGCCCAGCTGCAGGAGGTGCAGCAGCGCCAGGCAGCGGCGGGGAGGTTGCGACTCGTGCAGGCCAACGGGGTCGGCGCGCAGCCAGACCCAGCTGAAGAGCTGCAGCGCCACCGATGCGAGGACTAGCAGCGCCAGCACCAGCGCGGCCCACAGGTAGCGGCCGCCGAGTGCATACTGGCCGGCTGCCCACAAGTCCGCGCCCAGGTCAAGCAGGAAGGCGGCGGTGCCCAATACGCCCAAGATCAGGTCCCGAAGGAGAGCGGCGCGGGACGACCAGGGCATGACCCGCCTGCCTCTGCCCGCTCCCTCCCCTCACCCCCGGGACCCACGCTTTATCCCAGGGTCGCAGTTGCAGGAAGGAGGCGGGAGCAACCCTTCAGGCAACCCCAGGGCCGGGGCCTGCTAGGCGGGACTTCCCCGTCCCGCCCCGTCCGGGGAGGGGCTAATCCGGTGTACTGCCCGAGCCCCCAACGCCAGCCCTTCCGCAGCCCAGATGGCGCCCCCGGATCTAGTCCTGTCTCCAGCCCTTGGGGTTTCCTGGACCAGCCGAGCGGAGCTTCGAGGGCCTGGAAGACCGATGCCTTTCGCTTGGCTGGCTTCTAATTGAGTAGTTTTACATTTCAGGAGCCTGGAGACGCCAGAAGGAGAGAATGGCGGGAAATCTAGAGCCTAGAGTCCAGGCTACAACCGTGACTCTTTACGTTTGCATTATTGCAAACCCAAACAAAGAAATAAAGGCACATTCTGACCCCTAAATGCGAGATTTTGCAAACGACGGGTGCGCAGTTTAGACCCGAGCGAGGGATACACCAGGAACGCAGGATGGACAGGGCACATCTTCATGGTGGCTTAGTAACTACAAGTGAGTCACTTTAAACATAATTTACATATTAAAAGGAATAATGTACAGAATAAAATGCACCATAAGCATTGTTTTGTGGACGTGAAACTTGAAAGAAATGTGCTTCTGGAGGAGTCTTTGGGGCTTCGTTTCCTTTTCCTGATCGGGAGGTCCCAATCTAGTTTACTCCCCTCGGATGCGGGGGGGGGGGGGGGGGGGGGGGGATGGGGGGTGAAGTCCAGGTCTCTAGGAGGTGATGCTGCTCCCATTTGCCAGAAGAAAGATGAGCTCAGCACAGGGCAACCAAAGTCACTGTGCTAACAGTGCATGCAGGCCCAGAAATGATGCCAGCAGGAGCGTCAGCAGGGGCAGGGGCGCAGGCTCAGCGGCGAAAGCCTGTAGGCAAGTGGCGTAGGCGTCAAAGGCAACCTGTTGGATGGCACACACGTGCTCCGCCCGGCAAGGCTCATCACAGGACGCAGAGTCGTAGCTGACTGAGTTGTAGACATAGTAGCGCTGCAACATGCCCTGGTTGGTGGCGATGCCAGTCAGCGCAGCGTGCATGGAGCGGGCACCTGCATCTGGCACGCCGAAGGCCTCAGTCAGCCGGTACTCGAGCTCCCAGCGTGGGCTTTCCTGCAAGTTCGCCTGGCTTAGGTTCATGAAGTAGGTCACCATGTCCTGGAAAGGGGACACCGGGTCAGGTGAGCGGTGAGCAGTGTTTAGTTGCACCCCTAATCCTATACCTTGCATTTACCCCCAGATTCTTTATAGTCATAATAATGAATGCTATTAATGAATGTTTAACAACCTACCAGGTATGCTTGGCAGACATCCTCTGATGAGGTAACCGTGCTTATTACTCCCATTTCACTGATGAGGCAACAGAAGGCCTAAAGAAGTTAATTCACTTGACCAGGGTCATGCAGTGGCAGGGTAGAATTGGGACCTAGGTTGTTTACCCCACTGCCTGTATTTTCTGTTCCATAAGGAGTACCTGGTTGACCAAAGTTATAGAACTGTCATTGATGAAGATGTAGAATACATTCAAGCAAGACTCCCTAAGGCCCAGAAGCATCTTCAGGTCTAGAATCTGAAAAGTCCTAGACCCTTTCCAGTTAAATTTGTGTTCACTAAAGATCTGTGTATGGATGGGAGCTGACAAGCTGGGCACATTACATTATTACTTGCATTTACAAAAGGAGAAGCCAAGTGCCATGTGGACAACAGGCTACACTGCTGGGAATGGAACCCAGGGTTTTGCACATGCTAGGAAGTGCTCCACCACTAATCTATATCCCCAGCCCCAAGCCACACTCTAAAAATCCTCAGGCTTCTTTTTCTACACTAGAATCAAGAACCTAAATGATCTCATCCTGTCTCTAAATGCCCTCCTCCAACTTGCCTTTTCCTGTCTTTTTTATTTATTTATTTATTTATTTATTTATTTATTTTATTTTTGAAGCAGAGTCTCACCAAGTTACCCAGGCAGTCCTCAAGCTTGTGATCCTCCTGCCTCAAACTCCCAAGTCACTGGAATTACAGAGAGTTGCCTCCATGCCTGGCTTCTCCCTGGCCATTTCTACTTGGATGCCGAACTGGATCTTCCCTCTGAAACCTCATCTTCCTGCAGTCATCCTGTCTCAGTGACCAGCAACCTCATCTTTTCAGTGCTCAGGCCAAAAGCCTCAGAATCCTCTGTCATTTCTCTCTGTCATGCCACACTAGTCCACTAGCAAATCCTAGCTACTCTGCTTCTAAAATACCTATAGGATCACACTTCTCACCAGCGCCCTGCCACCACCCTGGCCCAAACCACCACCATCTTGCAGTTGGTTTCTGTGACACTTATGTCCTAACTGTCCCTCTACTTCTCCCCTTGGCCCTGAGGATCTGTTCTTGGCACAGTACATGTGGTGATTCTGTAAAACTGTAAGTCAGACTATGTCACGCTCTGTTCCAAACCCTGCCAATTCAGAGTCCTCCTTGTGTTCTGCATGACATGGCCTCGCCCCTTCCACTGTTCCCTTGTGCTTTCCACTGTGGCCACCGGGCCTCCTTGCTCTTCCCCGACTCCCACCCAGGGCCTCTCCCTTGCTGTTCCCTCCACAGTCCCAAGATCCCCACCTGGCTCAGTCTCTCAATTGACTCAGAACCCAAATGTCACCTTGCTTGTGACCTATTCCCTGTCCTAAGAGCACACAAAACTCTTAACCATCGCTACCCTTCTCCTCCTTCTGTTTTTTC
Organism: Tamias sibiricus; assembly: GCA_025594165.1. Classification (NCBI taxonomy): domain Eukaryota; kingdom Metazoa; phylum Chordata; class Mammalia; order Rodentia; family Sciuridae; genus Tamias; species Tamias sibiricus. Next base: position 22,918,262 of record CM046658.1, on the reverse strand, counting down.
TTCCTGGCTTTACTCCCTGTCCCTACTCAATTTTAACCTATTCATTGATTGTCTCTCTCCTGTCAGAATGTCAGGTCTAAGAGAGCAGTGAGCTTGTTTTGCTCTCATGTGCATCTCCTGAGCCAGAACAGGGAACATGGCAGAGGCTTCATGTTCAACATTTTGTTGAACAGATGAAGGAATAGTATTTCTTTGTCATTTCAACAATCATAGCACATCTTAGGAGGTGAGGGCTTGCTTGACAAGTCCTGACTTGTCAAGGAGCCTACTGGAGCCTACTCAGTATTTGGGAAGTGGTGGGCAATGGTCTTGAGATCAGAGTGGGGGAAGCCTCAAATACCAAGCCAAATACCAACCAAACTCTCCATTTGGAGAGTTTCTTGTTTGCTTGGATATTTTTTGTTTGTTTGTTTGTTTTTTGTTTTTTGTACCAGGGATTGAATTTGGCAGCACTCGACCACTGGGCCACATCCCTGGCCCTCTTTTTGTATTTTATTTAGAGACAGGGTCTCACTGAGTTACTAAGTGCCTCGCCATTGCTGAGGCTGGCTTTGAACTCGCGATCCTCCTGCCTCAGCCTCCCAAATGCTGGGATTACAGGTATGCGCCACCATGCCCAGCTGCTTGTTTGTTTTTGTTACTTGGATTACTTGAACCCAGAGGTACTTTACCACTGAGCTACATCCCCAGCCCTTTTTATTTCTGATACAGGGTCTTTCTAAGCTGCTTAGGGCCTCACTAAGTTGCCAAGGTTGGCCTCGAACTTGCTATCTTCCTCTCTCAGCCTCCCAAGTGGCTGGGATTACAGGCTTGTGCCAAGCATCCCACTCACGTGGAGATGTTTGAGGAGAGAAACAAGATGAAAGGAGTGCTTTAGAGAGATGAATCCCTTCTTTGTGTGTAGTGGACGGGTTATCCCAGGGAGGGTGAGAGGCAGGAAGACGGGGGAGAAGGCTATGGCAGCCATCCAGGATGAAGGGAGAGTTGGGGAAGAACGGACCTGCTTTAGTGGCAGGCAGCTCCAGGGTTCTGAACCTGAGCTTGAGAAGAGTGGAAGTAGCTTGACCTTCCTGAGGCTCAGAGGTCAGTAGCAGGTAAGCGGGCTCGCTGAGAGTTAGGGAGTCCCTCCCACCCTCCTCCTCTGGCCCCAGCAGACCCAGGCCCCTGACCTGCAGGTTCAGCGTGTCTCGGTCGTACTCCAGCACCCGGATGCCTGGATTGTTGGCTCCGTTGACGACTCCAGGTAATGTGGTTTTCCACGGGGTGACCCCAGGTGTGAGAAACATGACGCTTATGGGGGCACCTTTTAGGAGAGAGAAAGTGGGACTGAGAGGTCAGTGAGAGAAGGAGGTGGGCATGCTGGCGTTTGCCCTCCAGACTGAGTACCTGCATCATCATAGAACATCCGGAAGCTGTCGGTGTGGTGGTGCCCAAAGAACTGCCCTGCTATGACTCGATGGTGCTTCCGGACCACCTTCAGGTACTCCTCGTTGAAGCCCTCCCGGAACCATGCCTTGTTCCGTGTCTTCTCAAAGAAGCCCGGGGGCACGTGGCCAATAATGTACACCTGCGGGGAAGGGGTGCCCGGGACAGAGGTGTTCTCTCCAGATCCTCATTTCTGTCTCTTAAAACTGCCCATCTCCCCAAAGGCAGGTGGGCAGCTCACAAGCATCTCCTCCCTGACATTCCTCCCATTCTCTCTCCTGGACAGATTCGGGCATTCGCTCTATACCCCAAAACAAGTGTGCCACGTGCCTTCCCACCTCTGAGTCTTTGTCCATGCTATACCTGCCAACTGGAGAACCCTTCTCGTTTTCAGCCCTATAAATCCTACCCCTACTTCTGAATATTGCTCTAAAATCACCTCCTCCATGAAGCCTTCCTGTTCCTTCTAAGACTAGTCTTCTCAGAGAGCTTGAGCGTTCTTGTATAGCATATGCTGTGTAGTCATGTATGCTCATGTCTTACACTCCCTGAGTCACTTGGTTAATAACCCCTGGCCACTCGGCCACCTTTGCAGGAGACAGAACAAGGGCCAAGATTAAGAACATGAGCTTTGGAGTCAAACTGCTGCTTGGACACCAGCTGTGTGTCACTCTCTGAGTGTCAGCTCTCTCATCGGGAATAGCACCTACCTGGTGGAGTTTTCAGAGTTAAATAAGATCATCCATAAAAACCACTGACTAGCCGGGCACGGTGGCGCACGCCTGTAATCCCAGCACTTTGGGAGGCTGAGGCAGGAGGATCGCGAGTTCAAAGCCAGCCTCAGCAATGGCGAGGCACTTAGCAACTCAGTGAGACCCTGTCTCTAAATAAAAATACAAAAAAGGGCTGGGGATGTGACCCAGTGGTCGAGTGCCCCTGAGTTCAATCCCTGGTACCACAAAAAAAAAAAAAAAAAAAAAAAAAAACACTGAGTTCAGCAGTTCAGCATCATGAGTGCCCACAAGCACCAGCCGTGATACCCTGCTGGAACATGCTGGGCAGTGCAAGAACTCAGGCACATGAGACGCTGTGCCAGTCCTTAAGGAGGTGCCAGCCCAGCAGACTAAATGGACACATCTCAAGGCCAGGGCATCCCTCTGAGATCTAGTGTACATTACGGGTGGCCACGGTGGTATAGTAGCAGTGAAAAGAGCTCTGCCCTTGGGGTCTGGAAACTGGGGTTCTACCTCTGCTCCATCACTTCCTGCATGACTTGGGACCATCACTGTTCCTATGGGCCTCAGGGTCTTCATCTGCACAGGCTCCAGGACCCTCCTAGCCCCCAGGGCTGTCATGGGAGTAGAAGCTACCCTCTCTAAGATGTGAGCATCTCGGGGTGGGCAGATGAGTTTGTGCCAAGTGGGAAACTTGTTCAGGAATAACCCAGAGGGAGGGAGGAAAAAGCAGAGCCCTCACCATCTCCCCAGCCTGGGACGCATTGGTCAGCACATCTTCCAGCCACCGGAACTGTAGGCCCGGGTCAGCCATGCCAGCTGTCTGCTCATTGTTGCTGTAGTACAGGTTGGTGTTGAGGACCACGATTCGCCCCGCCCTGCTCTGGCCTGGCAACTTCTCAGAATAGAAGGCACCTAGGATGTCACAGCCAGGGAGAACCTGAAGGGGGCTTCTGCCCCGCTCCACCTCACTCTCCCACCTTCTCTTTCCCACCTTTCCCCTAGGAGGAGCAGCAAGGAGTAAGACAGGGGCTCTGTCATTCATTAGCTGTGCTACTTTCTATGCCTTAATTTCCTCAACTTGTAATGGGAATAACAATGAGGTGTGTTTGCCCATCCAGATCCACAGTCGACCCTCCTCTGCTCAGCTGTCTGTCCTGGGAGCTGACCTGTTCAGACTAAAGCAATGGGCTTCTGCGCGGCAGACTTCTGGTTGGTTTTGACCCATGGGGAGTCCCAGCAGCAGGAGACAGAGAAAAGGGAAGAGAAGGGTCAGGCACCCCTGGGGCTGCCTAGGTCTCTGAACCAATGGTTCTCAACCAGGAAATTTTTGACCCAGGGAACATTTGACAATGTTCAGAGACATTTTTGGTTGTCACAAATGGTGTGTGAGTGGCATATTAGTGGGTAGAGGCCAGGGTTGAGGCTAAATACTCTACAATACTCTCACAGAGGATGGCCCTCTATAAGAAAGAATCATCTAGGCCACAATGTCAAAGGTGGCAAGGGTCAAACCAGGTTTAGTTGAAGGTCTGCTCCTTCCTAGAGTTGCTGTGAAGATTTTATTTTATTTTCTTAAAATATTTATTTATTTGTACACAGTGCCTTTATTTTTACATGATGCTGATGATCGAACCTGGGCTGCTCACGTGTTAGGCGAGCGCTCTTCCACTGAGCCACAACCCCAGCCCCAGCTGTGAAGATTTTAGAACTGTGCTAAAAAGACACTGGAATACAGTAATGACTGAATACATATTGGCTTATGATCATCATTAATGCTGTGAGGTTAAAAGCACAATCCAGTCTGTCCTTGATTCTGCTCTCAAGCCTGCCTGTGCTAAGCTGTGCAACCTCAACCAAGTGACTTGATATCTTCAGGCCTCAGTCTCCTAATCTGTAAAATAGGGATAAAATCAGTACCGATTTCAAGGGGTTGTTTGAAAATGAAATTAGATCAGGTCCTAACATACAGTAAGTGCTCCTTATGGTAGCAAATGGCTTTTGTACCTTCTTTGAAGAGAGTGATAGATTCGTTACTAAGCCATGGTCTCCATAATTCTGCTACATGATTGTAGATGTTGTTGCTCCCTGCTGGGAACTGGTTTTTAGGGTGAAAGTCATGATTTCCCAAAGCTGCGTAGACTTTAGTGTCTGGGAGGAAAGGAAGAAATATTTTTAAAATTTGCCAAAGACTTGATGGAGTTAGCCATTTGCAGTCAACTACTGGCCATCAGAGCTGATGGGAAAGAGCGATAACAGATGAGGAAACCACGAAGATAGTAGAAAACCACATTTGATAGAATCTTGCTGAACTCTGCTCAGGTCTGGGAAGGAAGAGCACTGAGTTGCCTGATCCCAGCCCCTAACCCCATTCTGGTCATAAAGCAGGTCCCAGATGATAAGGGGAAAGTTGGAGGGTCTAAATAATTCATCAACATCATCAGCCACTTGATACCTTAGTGTTCCCTATTCTTGTCAATTCCAGATCCATCTTACTGTTAGGGAAGCAGCTTCATTTACTCTGGGAGGACTTAGGAGTTTCCCTCATTCATTAAGTCAACAAATTTTTATTAAGCACCTACTATGTGTCAATGCATAGAACTGGGAACCAGATTCTCACTCCCAGTCCCAGAGGACCTGCAGCACAGTAAGTTACCAGGTATTGAGTAATTAGAGGTATGAGGGCTGTTTTTAAAAAAAAAGGGAGGAGTTTACTTGCTATGGGAGTAATAATGGAGGTCTGGAAGTGTGGGTTAGGGGAAGCCTCCCTGAGGAATTGTCCTGTGAATAAGAACAGGAGATATAGGGGGGCCCAGCAGACTTATTTCCTCCCTGTTAACAGCCTTACTACTGCTTTGATTTTATTTTAGACTCTGTGCCTGACACATAGTAGGTGCACAACAAATATTTGATAGTGAATAAAAACCTCTCTAGAAAGAGAGAGCAAGAGAGAGCAGGGTGGGGGGAACCCTCTTGTGCTCATATACAAGTTTGGTACATCCCAGGAGTGACCTTGAACCACTGTGAGAGGCGGGAGCCTTCAGTTCCAGGCTGGGAAATGCCTCTAACAAGCCCGTTGCCATGTATAATCTATAAGATCTGGAAATGCAAAGAGCTCTGCGTCAGGAGGAGGTTGTTGAATGCTTTACTCTAACTGCCTGGAAGCGCCTCTCTAAAGTATATGCCAACAGCCACTAAGAATCCTGGGAAGGGCCAGGCGCGGTGGCGCACGCCTGGGGATGTGACCCAGTGGACGAGTGCCCCTAAGTTCAATCCCCGGTACCACAAAAAAAAAAAAAAAAAAAAAAAAAAGAATCCTGGGAAGGGCTGGGGGTATAGTTCAGTGGTAGAGCATTTGCCTACCATACGCAAGGCACTGGATTCAATCCCCCAGCTCTGCAAAAAAAAAAGAAAGAAAAAAAGCAAGAAATATTTTAAGAAAAAGCACAAACCCCCAGAGTCCCAAAGGCAGATGAGAAGGGAAGGAATCGCTTCAATTTTTTTTTTTTTTTTTTTTTAAACTGCTGCTGTGTGCCAGGCTCCTTACAAACGTAAGGTCCTCTATCATCCCTAAAGAAAAGGGGAAAGGTGAAACATCATGTCCCTGAATGCCGCCTCTCTGTTCCCAAGAACCTAGCCAAATTAGGGGAACAATGACGGGAAGCCTCGGCCAGAAGTTATCTTGAGGGACACTGGCTTTCTCTTACGCACACTGGGGACTAAGGCAGTCAGTAGAGAGCTGTAGAAAGCTACTTTCTTGCATGTACACCAGGACAGTGGCCCTGAGGACACTGATCAGACAAGCAAACTAAGCTAATGCTGATGATGTCACTGCATCTGCAGCCCAACATATAAAACTCCCCTCTGAGTGGGACAGGTGCAGAACTGAGAGCACTGTGGAAAGGATCCGTGTCATTCAGCCAGCCAGGACACTGGACAAAGGCCACAGGAGAGAGGAGGCGCTGCTTGACAAAGCACCCTGAAGGAGGAGATGCTATCTGTCAGCCTGTCACGGCTGAACTCCCTTGAAGCAGTCACTCATTTCGTGTAAACTTTCCCCAACAAATCACGCGTCTTGCACACTGCCTCTGGACACTTCATATGGCCTTTCGGCAACTTGCCCCACTGCCCTGGCACAACTGGGCTGTGGACATAACAGCTCCATCCAGGGCATGACCTGGCATCTTGTTTATTGTCCTATCCCCAGCCCCTATAGTGGTGTCTCACTCATAGTACTTGCTCAATAAATATTTGTTGATTAACCAAATGAGTGAATGGGTTATCTTATTTCATCCCCATAACAACCCAGGAGGCAGAGACAGGTCCCATTGTTATCCTTTTTTCACAGGGAAAAAACAGAGGGTAGATGAAATTACCCAGTCAGAATGTGGCAGAGTGAGAATTGGGACCTGGTTTGGTTTTTTTTTTGTTTTTCATTTTATAAACCTGTGTGCTAGCAAGGCAGGGCCAGTGTCCTCTGTGACTGGTGGGTCATGCAGATGGAGCGTGGACAGAAGAAGACATGGAACACGAAATCTCAAATTGTGTCCCTTCCTCTTCTTCTTCTTTTTTTTTTTTTTTTTTTTTTTTTGTGGTACCAGGATTGAACTCAGGGGCACTCGACCACTGGGCCACATCCCCAGCCCTTTTTTGTATTTTATTAGAGACAGGGTCTCACTCAGTTGCTAAGTGCCTCACCATTGCTGAAAGCTAGCTTTGAACTTGCAATCCTCCTGGCTCAGCCTCCCAAAGTGCTGGGATTGCAGGTGTGCGCCACCACGCCCAGCTTTTTTTTTTTTTTTTTTTTTTTTTTTTTTTTTTTTTTTTTTGGGTAATTATTTTGGGGGCTAGAGATTGATCCCAGGGTTGGGTATATGCTAGACAAGTGCTTTACCACTGAGCTACAGTTCCAGAACCCTCATTCCTCTTGAACAAGTTGTTTGACCTTACTTATTTATAAACCGGGAGGCGTTCTGTTTGGCCCGTGTTATTATAATTCTCCAATAAGTTAATGCCTCATTTCTTCTCTTCCATTTTGGTCTCTTTTTAACATCTCTCAAAGTGAGCTGTGTCCTCCCGTGATGGTCATGAGAAAGCACTATGCCATTCTCAACTGGCAGCATTGTCTTCTTGGCCATACATAAAATAATGACACATTCTACAGTCAGTGGCATCTTGGATATTAAGAAATTTAATAATGGGCTGGGGTTGTGGCTCAGCGGTAGAGCATTCGCCTAGCACGTGCGCTGCCCAGGTTCGATCCTCAGCACCACGTAAACATAAATGCATTGCATTGTGTACAACTAAAGCAAATAAATAAATATTAAAAAAAAAGAAATTTAATAAATGTGCCAGGGTGACATAGACTACAAAATCTTATCATTTATATTTGTGTGTTAAATCAGAGTCAGTAAAACATTTTCTTATTCATTATTTTACTTCTATTATAGAAGCTCCATGTGGAGCAGAGGAAAGAGGCTCAAAGTTGGATCTGAGTTTGAATCCTTCCCTAGAAAGTGACTAGCTTGGAGCCATAGTTCCCTATGTTTGCATTGGGAGTGATAGGACCTATTGCTGGGTGAGGGGGATTTCCTGGTTTGACCTTAAGTAGTGACCTCTGCTGGAAGATGAACAAGCCCAAATGCATTTGGGTTGGGCATGCTGGGTTGAGTTAAATAAGCTGCAAGCTTCCAGGCATCTCCTTGACCTAGTTGCTTTATGTTAAGGGGAGGAGGCAGAGGGAGTGGTGATAAGAGCAGTGTTCCAACTAGGACTTACGGCCTCACCCTTGCCACATGACCGTGGCCAGTGGACTTGACCCCAAGGCTCAGCAGTAAAGGTAAGGAGATAAGAGCTTCCCTCTCTAGGGACTATCAAGACAATGCATGAGCTAAGACGTGAAATTCTCAGTTTGGACACTTGGCTCAGTTATTAATGCAGCTGTTTTTTATTTTTATTATCATTGTTCCATATCTGGGTTCTGGGGACCCATGACTAAGACCTTTAGAAGGAGCAGCCATACCAGAACTGAAGAAGGTGGGGGCTGGAAGCTAGAGGGCAGCTATCTCAAGTCCCCAGCTGGCAGCCTGAGGGCTTGATTCAGGGCCCAGGACCTTGCATTTGGCAGAGCCTGCATACACACATATTCAGCATGAGATGGGGCACACAGACCCCCTTTCTCCCTGTTGTGTGCCCTAAAGCCATTGCCTCACTCCATTTTCATCCCTGTCTGTCCTGCCAGGCTCACAAGGCCTTAAAAGCACAGAGACATCACCTTGGCTAGAAATCAGCTTTTCCCAGAGGCCCTGGCAGCCTGGATGGTTTGAGGACAGCAGATGCCAACTCCAAGGACACAGCAGGACATGTGTGTGAGCCCACTTGACACTTACCCAAAGACGCCACAAAAGTATAGACAAAATGAGAAAGGTTTGTGAGTCTAGTGTTCAAACAAGAAGGAGTAGAAGGTAGTAAAACGCCAGGCATCTCCTTCCACACCCCTTGCAGGATTGTGCAGAAGATAAGAAATGGTCACTGTGAAGCACCTGGCACAGGATCTGGGCAGCAGCCATCATGGTCAGAGGATAAAGGCCTTTACTTCAGGTCTCACTGCTGCTGTTGGACCCCTGTACCAGGCACCATCTGGAGTTCAGGAAACAACAGTGTGGGGACCCATCAATGGTAGAGTCTTACCTGGAAAGACCTCTCTGAGGAGGCTGGTCAGGCGCTCCACAATTTCCAGCACAGCTGCCTCTCCCAGCCTCTCGTTAGGCACGTGAGGCGTGTCATCACTGAAAAACACCACAGAGCCAGCTGGGGGTAGGAAACTCAGGAAGGAACAAAAGAAGAGAAAGGGACAACTCTGCAGTGGAAGAAAGTTGTGGAACTGGGCTTAAGATGTCCACATGAAGCCGGGCACGGTGGTGCACGCCTGTAATCCTAGCACTTGGGAGGCTGAGGCAGGAGGATCGCGAGTTCAAAGCCAGCCTCGGCAATGGCGAGGCACTTAGCAACTCAGTGAGACCCTGTCTCTAATAAAATACAAAAAAGGGCTGAGGATGAGGCCCAGGTGTCGAGTGCCCTGAGTTCAATCCCCGTTACCAAAAAAAAAAAAAAAAAAAAAAAAAAAAAGATGTCCACATGAAGGGGAATGGTCAGGCTGGAGCAGAGACAGAAAAGAGTTCTAACATGGGCTCTGCCATTTGCCTGTTGTGGGTCCCTGGCCTGGTTCTTAACCTCTCTGAGCCTCTATTAGCTCATATGTATGTATATATGTATGTATGTGTGTATAGACATACATATATATATATATAGATACACACATACATGTATATGTATAAACATATAATGTATTAATAGTATCTGTTAGCTTTAATTAATATTAGTTATTAGCATTATTACTTTCTAAAGAAAAGAGGTTTATTTCTAAAGAAAAGAGCTCACTGTTTTGGAGACTGGTGGTCCAAACAGTCTGTGCAGTTTCTGGTGAGGGCCCCCACTGGCTGAATCACATTATTGCAGAAACATGTTTGTATCTCTATGTTTTTGTCATTTAGGGAAGAAAACTCTGGAGTTCCAGTCCCACCTATAAGCCCAGAGGGAGCTCAGGGTTGACAGGCATCTCTGAATTCTATTCCTTTCCCTAAAGAGCTCTAAGGAAACTGGAGCTGGCTTCAGAGTACAGGGTTCAGATCTTCTCTAGGGAAGGCCCAAGGCCATTTTGTCCCCCATTCAACTGACCTAAAAATCTCAGCAGGGTGAGGGGAGAGGAAAGGAAAACAGTGACAGAGTTCTGGGAGGGTAGCAGCAGGTGGGGTAATCCAGACAATTTATATCCCGAGGCTTCGGCTGGACCAGACAACGAGGCAGTGGCTATCCAGGTTCTCACCCAGGGAAGTTCATTAGCTTAATGCTAATTATTAGTGCTACTGCTCCCACTAAGAGCTCACACTGGCTTAATTTATGCTGGGTTTTTTTCTTTTCTTGGTACTCGGGATTGAACCCAGGAGCACTTAATCACTGAGCCACATCCCCAGCCCTTTTTATTTTTAATATTTTTTTTAGTTATAAATGGACACAATACATTTATTTATTTGTTTGTTTGTTTATTTTATGTGGTGCTGAGGCTTGAACTCAGTGCCTCATGTGTGCTAGGTGAGCACTCTACCACTGAGCCACAACCCCAGCCCTGCCCTTTTTATTTTTTTTTTTTTTTTAATATTTATTTATTTGCTTTAGTTGTACACAATGCAATGCATTTATGTTTACGTGGTGCTGAGGATGGAACCCAGGCCGCGCACGTGCAAGGCAAGCGCTCTCTGCTGCTGAGCCACAACCCCGGCCCTTTATTTTTTATTTTGACATAGGGTCTCCTTAAGTTGCTTAGGGCCTTACTAAGTTGCTGAGCTTAGCCTTGAACTTGGCCTCCTGAGGCGCTGGGATTACAGGAGTGCTCTATCGTACTGGGTTTGTGCTTAGTTTTGATATGGTTTGAGTGTGTCCCCCAAAGATTCGTGTGCTGGAAGCTTGGTTCTCAGTGTGGTAATGTTGGGAGGTAGTAGAACCTTTAAGAGATAGGGGGCCCTAGTGCAAAATAATTACGTCATGGGTGTGTGCCCTCAGGAGGCACTAATGTAGTTCTCACAGGACCCAGAGAGTGGGTTGTTATGAAAAGAGTGAGCTTGCCAGTTGGGGGTGCATGTCTACAATTCCAGAAACGTGGGAGGCTGAGGGAGAATTACAAGTTCAAGGCCAGCTTCAGCAACTTAGCAAGACCCTGTCCCAAATGCAGAATAAAAAGGTCTGGGGATGTAGCTCAGTGTAAAGTGCCCTGGGTTCAGTCCCCCAATACCAAAAATTTAAAAATAAATAAATAAATAACAAGCTTGGCTCCTGAACCCTCTGGTTTCCTACTTTGCCATGTGACTGCTCCCCCAACATGTGCTCCCACCCTGATGCCATCCCCATGTTGTGATGTAGCCAGTAGGCCCTCACCAGAGCTGAGCAGATGCCAGTATCACACTCTTGAATCTTCACAACTGTGAGCTAAATAAATCTCTTTTCCTTATAAAGTACCAAGTCTTGGGTATTTTGTTATAGCAACATAAAACAGACTAATACAATAGCCATATCCATTCATTTGTTCCTCATAATAACCTTACAGTATAGGTTCTATTGTTAGGCCCATTTGACAGATAAAGAAACAAGGAACAAAAAGGTTAGAAATTGTACCTAAGGGTATAAACTAGAAAGTGAGGAGCCAAGATTTGAATGCAGTCAGCCTGGCCCCAAGGACCTATGCTCACATATAATACATCCTACCATGTCTCTCATACCCTCATTAGGGCAGTAAAAGTTGCTGTTTAATCCTGACAAATCCTTGGGGACGGGCATGAAATCAAAACTCCACTATTGCCGGGCGCGGTGGCGCACGCCTGTAATCCCAGCACTTTGGGAGGCTGAGGCAGGAGGATCGCGAGTTCAAAGCCAGCCTCAGCAATGGTGAGGCACTTAGCAACTCAGTGAGACCCTGTCTCTAATAAAAACACTAAAAAGGGCTGGGGATGTGGCCCAGTGGTCAAGTGCCCCTGAGTTCAATCCCCGGTACCACACACAAAAAAAAAAAAAAAAAAAAAAAAAACTCCACTATTTTTTTTCTTTTCTCGTTTGGAGGATTTAATTTGTCTCACAGAAAACAAATCCAGTTTCCACGGGCTATTCTGCAAGGGTTCACAGCTCTCTCAGAGAGGTAAACTTCTTTATAAATGAGGACAGCCGGGGGCATTGTGGGCTTCATCCTGCCTTCCAGAAGTGTCCACGGAAGCTGGCAGAGGAACACCAAGTCTGAGCTCCCTCCAGCCTTTCTTACCAGCTCCCCTGGTTCACTACTTGTTGTAGAATGTCCTTTCCAATCCTGCCACATGTCCTGCGAAGCTCCCATATGCCCCAGGTGACCCTCTCTCCTCAATGGGATGTCATGGTAAATGGGGCTTCTCCGCATTTCCTGCAAGACTGTGAGCTCCTTGAAGGCAAGTCTGTGCTTGTCTTCCCCGATCCCCAGTGTCTACCCCAGGGCATGTGACAAGTTGACCCACCAAATGAGGGAGTGGGCAAGGGCATGGGGAACCCTTGAGTGAGGAGGAAGACAAGTGCCCAGGGAAGTTGAAGGTGTTACAGTTGCATCCTTGCAGGAGGAACAGAAAGTGAGTCTCTGTGGCTGAGGGGAATCACCCCTCCAGCTCTCCCCATAACAAGCAGTACCCTGACCTGCAAGTACTCACTAGGGCCACTGGGAAGCCCAGGGGTGGCATACAGCTGACCAGAATACTTGGCCCCAAAGCTGGACCACTTTAAATCCTTGTCCCTTCTTCCCTTCCTGGATTTGAATCTCTCAGGCTTAGAGTCCCTAACACAAAGGGAGTGGCTCTCATGTCCCTCCCTAGCTTAAAATTTGGGAGTTCTTCAGGTGCCCAGATGGGCTACACCCATGTCCCCAACTCCAGTGAAGGCTGTGTTCCACTGGGTCCAGAACACAGAGGTTGAGGACAGTCTTTGAAATCAGCCAGGGTCCCTTGGCCAAATGACATAAGTCCTTGAAACAGGACTGATGGGAGACAATGAGGACAAGGGACCCAGTTGGCAGGTGCCCAGTGAAGGGGAGCTGCTGTCATGACTGCTCTTACCCCGTCCAGAGAATGAAGTCTGGCTCCGGCTCTATCTCCTTCATGGCGTAGATGGAGGAATTGATGAGGGCCCAGGGAGAATCACAGAGGTAGTCACCCCAGGGGCCTGCATTGGGCACTGGCTGGGAGCCTGCTGATGGGCACACCTGGAGGGGATCTTTGGATACCGTGTAGTTGGGGTCGAGGTGCAGGTCAGAGATGTGCCAGAACTTCCCTGCAGTGGAAAAGAGACCCTCCCTCAATGCTGGGCCCTCTTTGAGCTTGGATGGGAAAGAATTCCAGAGGAACATGGGCTGGGGCTGGCGTGCTATACAGGTGGACGGAGGCCTTCTCTGGGAACCCAGGTTCAAGGAGGGCCCAACAGCCTGGCTTTGACCAGGATGGCACTGAGCAGTGCAGAGAAGAAGCTTCCTCCATCCCTGACCTGTGCCCCTTGACAAGACCCTTTCTTTTTTTTTTTTAATATTTATTTATTTGCTTTAGCTGTACACAATGGGTTTATTTGTACGTGGTACTGAGGATCGAACCCAGGCCGCGCATGTGCCAGGTATTGCCCACCCCAGCATCCATAGTGGCCACATGGAGGAAAGGGGTTCACAACCCTCAAGATGCTCAGAGTAGGGTGCTGGTTTTCAAGCAAAGGCAAGAGTGAACAGAGGTTAGTGCTCAGGCTCTGGAGCCATTTACGGGCTGTGTGACTCCAGGCAAACAAGGTCACTCTCTGAGCCCATCGCTATAGCCAGATCCTGTCATCTGCCAGTGGAATACATAACAAAAATCTGAACTGGGCGGGGCGTGGTGGCGCACGCCTGTAATCCCAGCACTTTGAGAGGCTGAGGCAGGAGGATCGCGAGTTCAAAGCCAGCCTCAGCAATGGTGAGGCACTTAATAACTCAGTGAGACCCTGTCTCTAAATAAAATACAAAAAAGGGCTGGGGATGTGACCCAGTGGTTGAGTGCCCCTGAGTTCAATCCCCAGTACAAAAAAAAAAAAAAAAAAAAAATCTGAACTGGAGGAGACTTGTACCCCAAATGCATTAGAAGATCTCACTAATGAATACCAGCAAAACCCCCATGGGATATGGGCAGCAATGAGTTTAAGAGTACTAGACCCTGGGCTGGGGTTGTGGCTCAGCGGTGGAGCGCTCGCCTGGCACTGCACAGCCCGGGTTCAATCCTCAGCACCACGTAAAAATAAAGACATTGTGTACAACTAAATCCTCAACAACATATAAAAATAAATAAAGGGGCTGGGATTGGGGCTCAGCGGTAGAGCGTTTGCCTAGCACGTGCACATCCCGGGTTTGATTCTCAGTGATAGATGGGCTACCCTCGCCCGCCCCCCCACCCCCTCCCCCACCCCCACCCCCACCCCCGGGGAGTTTTCCCACATCCTGAGCAAAGCAACCTTGTTTCATTCTCTGGGCAGGATGTTTCTTCCCAGGACAGAATGTTTCTTTTCCCCAGGCAAGAGCCAATAGGCTTAAAGGTCGCCCTGTTTTTGTTTTTTTTTTTTTTTTTTAAACATTTATTTATTTGCTTTAGTTGTACACAATGCGTTTATTTTTACATGGTGCTGAGGATCGAACCCGCATGTGCAGGTGAGCGCTCTATCGCTGAGCCACAACCCCAGCCCCAAGGTCGCCCTGTTCTATGGGCAAAGAGCCAATGGCGTTGGGGTTGCTCTGGTGCACCTCCCACCAGAAATCACTATATAGGGCCCTGTTCGAGAGACTCAGAAGACACACAGACACACACATCAGCTCGTCACTGCTAGAGGAGGAAGCCACTCAGACACATCAGCTCAACCCTGCGGAGAGGAGGAAGCCACTGCAACAGCTCCAGACCCATCACCTTCAGCCCAACGGCCTCTCCCAGCCAACAGCTCCAGCCAACAGCTCCAGCCTCCAGCCAGACAGCAGCTGCTTTAGCTGATAGCTCCAGAGATCCTAACCCGTGCGACCAAGCACCCACCTTCTGTTCAGAGCTTGCACACTCCCTTCTCCCTGACTCCCCTCTCCCAGCACTTCTTCTCTGGTTTTGCTACCAGCCACAAAGGCTGTTGAATAAATCTCTTGACTGCATGGCTGTCCCCGGTGTGATTTTTGCCCTTCACTCAGCACCACGTAAAACTAAAAAACCACATTGTATACAACTAAAGCAAATAAATAAATATATTAATAAATAAATTAATAAGTAAAGGCATTGTGTACAGCAAATAAATAAATATTAAAAAAAAAAAAAAAAAAAGAGTACTAGATCAGAGAAGAAGGAAGGTGCTTTCAGTGTGGGCTGAGTTTCCGGTGTGGGTGGCAGCTCAAGCAGTTGGGAGGAGTCCCATTCACTGATGTGGTTGACTACACCCAGCTCCAAACCAAGGGAAGTTGAAATGACAAAAAATTCTTGGCGTAATACTGAGAAAGGAATCCAAAGAAGCAGGCCAAACAAAGTGGGTTTCTCATGTGGACCCAGCCCAAGCTGCTTTAATGACTGCTTATCGAAGGAGGGTTGAACAAGCCTGGCCTGTCCCCTAAATCCTGTGTTTCTAGCTAAGATTAGGGCAAAGGCTGAGATATCCTCACCTTCTGCCACAGCTGCCTCTTCCCCCTCCACTTCCTGGGTCACACACAGCACACAGGCAACATTCCTCACCCAAGGAAGCTGAACCTAGGCCTTCCGAGTCTGGGCTGCTTCGGTTGGTTTCGGGGCTGGATAGCCAGGGCCTCACCCACGCCACAGGACATTCCATGTGACTCCAGGACTGACCCCTGACTCTCACTCCTGACTTTTTCTCCCGGATCCTCCTGAGCTCTTGCCCACCTCTACTGATCTAAACCTAGCCTCAGAAAAGAGCTGAAACTCATTCACACTAAGGTGTAAATGACTGATTAAGCAAATCATTGCCCCTCCCATGTGCACTGTACAGTCATCTTCACCACAGCCCTGGGAGGTTTTGATCATTATCCTATTTTAAAGATAGGGGGGCTGGGGTTGTGGCTCAGCGGCAGAGTGCTCGCCTTGCACGTGCGCGGCCCGGGTTCGATCCTCAGCACCACGTAAACATAAATGCATTGCATTGTGTACAACTAAAGTAAATAAACAAATAGTTAAAAAAAAAAAAAAAGAAGAAAGAAAGATAGGGAAGCTAAGGCTGAGAGGCCAACGTGCCTGAGATCCTGTGGTCTATGGTGGGAGGTGGCCTATGGCTCAGGTACCCTCCCAGGGAGATGTGATTGCTAAGGGAGTAAAAACAATGCCGTTTTATTTATTTAAAAAAATTTTTTTGGTTGTAGATGGACACAATATCTTTATTTATTTTTATGTGTTGCTGCAGATTGAACCCAGTGCCTCACACATGCAAGGCAAACACTCTACCACTGAGCTACAGCCCCAGCCCGCCATTTTATTTTAGATGTGCTTTATTGTTGACAACATATGTCTGCATTTTTTTTAATTCAGACTGAGTCTTTGTTTATGAGGGAAATTTAACCCTTTAATACATATTGTGATCCCTAAGGTATTTGAAATTATTCCTATAGTGGGGGCAAAACCCTAAGCCAGAGTAAAAGATCAAACGGCCCCATTCTAATTAGTAGGTGGGCACAGCTGGTGGCTTTCCAAGCCCCTGGACATATGCTGAGTGGGTCACACCTGTGTCTCAGGCTAGGTTGGCCAGGCTGATGCAACAAGAGGCCCTTGTCCTTCTCTCAGTCTGTAGTTCCCTCACTTCCCTAATACACGAACTACTTCTCTGCTTCAAGTAGGCTGTTTCTTCATTAGCCACAAAAACTGAGCAATTTGGCCCATTTGACTTCAGCCCACAGCGAAGATTTCCCCACCCCAAAAACTCCTGTCTGGTGACGGAGACTCATGTCAGTTGTCAGTCTCTAGCCAGTGTGTAGAACCGAAACTTATTCCAGCCTCCCTGGCACTTCCTTCAGGGGTGTGTGTGTGTGTGTGTGTGTGTGTGTGTGTACGCACGCGCGCGCATATCCCCCAAGGCCTGACTTCACAGACGGCCAGGATTGTGGAAAGAACAGCAGAGAGTGCTGGAGATCCAAGCAGGTGGCTCTGCCTCCTTGGGCTCCAGTCACCTCACTGTGGAAGCCTGGATCTCAGTGACCTCATCTGCTGCTAAGCCTAGTCTTCCCCAGTCGTCATGTGGTTGCTTGTTCCTCCTCATTCAGGCCTCAACCCAAAGGTCACTTCCTCAAAGAAGCCTTCCCTGACCACCTCATCTCAGGTAGCACTCCACTGCCCCCAAATGTGGTCACTAGCTATGGCCTCTTCCAGTTTTATTTTCTTTGGAGCATTCTCACTGATGGAGTTATCTTGCTTGCTTGCTCATCAACCATTCTCCCAGTGTACAGTGTCAGCTCATGAGCACAGAGCCTGTCTTGTTCCCTTTGTGTCCTGAGCACCTAGAATAGCACCTGGAATACATAAGATGTGCCAATATGTACTCAGAGCATGTGCAGGATGATTCAAACAGGAAGCACTTGGAGAATGTCAGCCAGGCACCTGGCCTTTCAAATGCTTGCCTCACTGTATTCTTGCAACTATTGCGTGCAGTGGGGATTTTTCTCTCTCTCTCTCTCTCTCTCTGTCTGTGTCTGTGTGTGTGTGTGTGTGTGTGTGATGTTGAGGATTAAATCCAGGACCCTGTATATGCTAGACAAGTGCTTTTCCACAGAGGTACACCCTCAGCCCCACCCACCACCACCACCACCCCCCTTTTTTTTTTTTTTTTTTTTTGACATGGATTCTCACTACATTACCCAGGCTGACCTTCAACTCCTAGGCTCAAGTGATCCTCTTGCCTCAGTCTCCTGAGTAGCTGAGACTACGGGCACATGCCATAGCACCTGACTGAGGTCATTCTGGCCCAGGAAGAAGGAGGCTGTTAAAATACACATATCCATAAAAGAATAGGAACCACAGTTTTTTTGTTTTGTTTTAATTGGCCACAGGTGGTAAGGGCTCAGGCCCTACTCCAAAGAAATTAAGCCCTAATTAGCATGTGTTGGAGAAATCCTGGGCCTCAGGACCTTGGGTGGGAGCACCCAGGTGGGAGGTGGCCATCTGGTTTCTTTCTGGAGTTTGGGAGGTTCTTTTGGTTTGTTTGTTTGTTTGTTTTTGTGGTGCTGGGGTTCGAACCCAGGGCCTTGTCCATGTTAAACAAAGCTCTATCACTAAGCTTCATCCCTAGCCCTGGTCATCTGGTTTCTAATCCAAGCTCTTTCATGTATTGCCCAAGGGACTTTGGACAAGCCAAGCCACTTGGCTTTGCCAAGCCCAAAGATGTTGATATCTGGCCTGCTCCCTGTGAGCATCAAATAAAATAATGAACAAGAAATGGCTTCTAAAGAAAAATTCCAACATACTATACCTGTAATTAACCCTGGGCCAGGAGTGAGGCTGGAAAGTATAAGGAATTTTGTACTCTAACACTACTTTTTAGACCATAGCTTCCCAAACTTCACTGTGCAGATGCCTCACCTGGTATCTTGTTAAAATTAAGAGGCTTTATACAGACTTGTACTGCTTTAATCTTTTACGGTAAATTCATATACTGAGGTTTTATTTTTTATTTTTACAATACTGGGGATTGAACCCAGGGACACTCTATCATTCAACTATATCCAAGGATTTTTATTTTTTTATTTTGAGGCAGGGTCTTGCTAAATTGTCCAGGCTGGCTTCAAACTTGTGATCCTCCTGCCTCAGCCTCCCAAGAAGAGAAATGATCACAGTGCACTGTACTCTGCTATTAGCTGTCAATATGACCTTGGAGATATCTATATTTATATCTATCTACCTACCTTCATCTATATCTATCTATATGTACCTTTAGAGACTCTACATATGTGGTCATTTAAACTTTTATAGCACTTTATCATGTACGTGCATGATCTCACTTAACTATAACACTTAATCTTTCCTCTGCTATTTACCTTACTTTACAGATAGCAAAAGAGAGGCTCACAGTCACATAGGTATTCAAGGCAGGACCAGAGCAGGATCCAACCCACTGGCTTGGGGCAGTGGGTTGTTTTTGCAAAAGCATGCATGAAGTTTGTGATCAGGGAAATCTTATTTTGAATCCTGCCTCCTCCATACAGGCCATAGTGACTTCAGCCAGGCATTTCCCTAGCTGAGCCTCAGTTTCCTCATCAGGAAGATGAAAATGAGAATAGTCTGAGCAAAGGTGGGTTGTGTGGATGAGTTATCTCCTATGGAGCACCTGACCATGGGATGAGCAAGCTAGCCAGGGCTCATTCCCTGGGCCAAACTAGCCTTTGGGCCTCAGTTTCTTCTTTCTCTCTCACTCTCCCTTTTTCCCTTGCTCCCTCTCTCCTTTCTCCTCCCTCCCTCTCCCTCTCCCTCTCCTCCAGTGTGAGAGGAGAGCACTGACCAAGGTTCTCTGTGGCCCTCCCAGATACCATGACTTTGTCTGTTATTATATTATAACCCACACCACAAACGGATCCTGATTCTTATTTCAGTCCTTGGCTATTGGTGTTCAGCAATAACCCCAAAGCACTTGGATTGCAATTCCTCCTCTGTAAAAGAAGCCACACAGGGTTCCTTTGTTAAAACCAACACTTGCTGTCCCTGTGCTGTCTACCTGGATTACTCCCCTCACAGCAGCTCCCCAAGTTAGAAAGGAAGCAGAGGCTCAGGCCAGACACTATGGGGGCTATCAGTCCCCTTCCCCAGCGGGTCTTGCTCCCTCAGCCTTGAGAGGCTGTTTTGCTACCATGCTAACCTGCACTGGAAGAATTTGTCTGTTTCTCTGTGATTTGAAACTAAGGAACAAGAGGAAAGTTTCACAGGTATGTGGTGGGGGAAAAGGTGCCAGCAGGTTGGCCCCCACCCAAGCTCTCTTGGCCAAGGAAGGTAGAGGTAGAAGCCCCACAGCTTCATGTAAGTAGGGAAGGCTGCTCTCTGACTGGGTGTCTCAGTGCTCTCCTATACTTCAGGAAGACGTGGAATCTGAAGGGGAAGAAAAACCTTGTAGGTGCTGGGGAATTATTTTTAAATTACTTTTGTTTTAAAATTAGGGGCTGGGGTTGTGGCTCAGCGGTAGAGCACTCGCCTAGCATGTGCATGGCCAGGGTTCAATCCTCAGCACCACGTAAAAATAAATGCATGTGTACAACTAAAGGAAATAAATAATTTTTTTTTTAAATTAGACATGTATACATCCAGCAAGCTTGAAGAAAGAAGATAATACTTCAAAAATCTACTATCCTGCCGGGCGCGGTGGCGCACGCCTGTAATCCCAGCACTTCGGGAGGCCTCTGAGGCAGGAGGATCATGAGTTCAAAGCCAGCCTCAGCAATGGCGAGGCACTTAGCAACTCAGTGAGACCTTGTCTCTAAATAAAATACAAAAAAGGGCTGGGGATGTGGCCCAGTGGTCGAGTGCCCCTGAGTTCAATCCCTGGTACCACAAAAAAAAAAAAAAAAAAAAAAATCTACTATCCTAGCCAGATGTAGTAGCACACACCTATAATACCAGTTATTCTGGAGGCTGAGGTAAGAGAATCCTAAAATCCTAAATTCGAGGCCAGCTTAGGCAATTTAGCAAGACGCCATCTTAAAAAAAAAAAAAAATTCAAAAGGATGTGTGGAAAGGTACAAAGCTTATCTCAGGCAGGTGCTGTGTCCCCCCAGGGACTCCTTATCTGCAAAATGGGTATAAGGGTAACAGTGCCTACTTTACAGAGTCTATCTAAACCTAATGAAGCTGGGCAGGGTGGTATGCCCCTGAAGTCCAGCTATTCAGGAGGCTTCAGCTCAGGAGTTCAAAGCCATTCTGGACAATATAGTAAAATCCTGCCTCAAAAATAATAATAATAATAATAAATAGGGCTGGGGTTGTGGCTCAGCGGTAGAGCACTCACCTAGCACGTGCGCGGCCAGGGTTCGATCCTCAGCACCACGTAAACATAAATGCATTGCATTGTGTACAACTAAAGCAAATAAATAAATATTTTAAAAAAAATAATAATAAATAAAAAAGTTTTTTTCTTTTATCTTTCAAATAAGTTTCAAAAGGATAGTGTACGCCAAGTGCCTAATACTAAGTCTGACTCATTGTAAGTACTAAGTGTTAAATCTTGCTATTTTTACCAGGCATGGTGGCACACCTGTAATCCCAGCGGCTTGAGAGGCTGAGGCAAGAGGATCATAAGTTCAAAGCCAGCCTCAGCAAAGTATAAAATACAAAATAGGGCTGGGGGTGTGACTCAGTGGTCGAGTGCCCCTGAGTTCAATTCAATCCATGGTACCAAAAAAAAAGATTTGAAATAAATCTTACTACTTTCCTTAGTGGTTTGCTTGTATTCTACATTATATTTATAGCATTGTTATAAAAAGAGTGTAACTGGACAGCCTGGGTTTATGTCCAGACTCAGACACTTAGTAAATGTGTAATCCTGGGCTAGATGTTTCTCTAAAGTTCAGTTTCCTTGTCTATAAAATGGGGATGATAATACCTCACAAAGATGTTGTGAAGGTATGATGCAAAAATAATATATGTAGAAATTTTAAGGGTGACTGGTACTAAATATTACTTATTGTTTTAAATTTTGTTGTATTGTCTTGAAACCTTTCTACCAGACAGTTACACCATAATCTATTCAGCTATTTCATTCTTGCTGACAATTTTTTATTATTATAAACAATGCTACAATGAACATCTTTGTGCAATTAGGGAGGAAGGAGATTCCCTATGCTGAGGTGTGAGTGCCCATCAGCATTTGGATTTCTAAGAAAATATTTAAAAATGAAAGAGTGAAGGAGTGGAAGATTCTTTCTATCATTTCCTGTAAGCTACCGAAACCCGGGAGGAAAACTCGGAGGCAGAGTAAAGCTATTACTACTTTTACTTCTACTTTCTTAGAGCTTAGAGAGAGAAAGAAAGATTTTTCTACTTTCTTCTTTTCTTCTTAGCTTAGAGAGAAAGAAAGATAGAGCTTAGCTTAGAGAAAGATTATTTTTTAGAGCTTCTTTCTTCTTTCTTCCTCAGGAGCCTCGGCCTAACTCTGACCAGCCCTCGGGAGCCTCGGCCTAACTCTGACCAGCCATTACTTCTTCTATCTGGTTTCTCTTCTGTAACCGCTCTGCCTACGTTCTGGCCGCTCTGATTCTCCGACCCGAACTCTTCTTCTGACCGACCGAGCGACTGCATGACTGACTGAATGAATTCTCCTTCGTTCTCCTAACTCGGACTGCTTTCACCCGGATATATACCTTCAGCTTTGCGGGTGCCTACAGGTGTGTCACATACATATCAGGTGGAACTTATGGCTTCCAGCTAGCTGCAACAGCCCTTCCTAATTAGGGCTCCTTCAATTTCCAAACCACAAGTCAGACTAGCAGGGGTCCTGGGGTGTCTGTCTCCAGGGCAGAAGGAGGACTGCCATTCTCAGCCTTGTCCTGAACAGGTTGCCCACACAGGGGACGACATAGCCCTCTCAGGGATTTTCCTAGAGGTACTTTCCACCTTTAAGTCTCAGCTTCTGAAGGTCAGTCCTTCCCAGGCATTTCACTCTTGCCTCCTGACCACCTAACACTGGTGTTCCTGGCCTCTGGGGATACCTGGTCACACCAGCAGGGTTCTTTGCCAAGGTCCCTTTTACTCTTAAGTGTCTAAGAAAGTGGACTGACCAGAGGAGCTCCTTAGGAGACACTGACCCTTTGGACTCCGGCCAAGGAGAACTGAGTCCTGCACCTCAGTTGTCCCCACCTCACAAAGGACAGTCAGATCCTTCCATTTGCTGAGACAAAAAACATTGGCATTACCCTCAATCCTTCCTTCTCTCCCACAGCCAATCTTTTTTTTTTTTTTTTTTTTTTTTTTTTGGTGTGGGGACACTGGGGATTTAACCCAGGGGTGCTTAACCACTGAGCCACATCTCCAGCCCTCTCTATTTTTTTATTTTGAGAAAGGTTCTCACTAAGTTGCTTAGGACCTCGCCAAATTGCTGAGGCTGGCCTCAAACTTGGGATCCTCCTACCTCAGCCTCCAAGTCACTGGGATTACAGGCATTTGCCACTGCACCAGGTATTCCACAGCCAAATCTTATCCAGATTGGGGAATTTCCTTCCACCCCTGCTTCTACCACCTGCTCCCAGCTCCACCCTCTCTCACTGGAGGACAGCAGTAGCCTCCTCCCTGTATGTATGTACACAATACACATACACACAATATACATATATATATGTGTATATATAATACATATATATTATTTTTAGTTGTAGATGGACACAATACCTTTATTTTATTTACTTACTTTTATGTGGTGCTGAGGATCAAACCCAGTGCCTTACATGTGCTAGGCAAGTGCTCTACCACTGAGCCACAATCCCAGCCCCCTTCTCCCAGGTTCTGTTGCTTCTCCTTTAGCAGGAGACCAACTATTCAGTTTGCCTAGGACCAAGAGAGTGCCCAAAGCACTGGACTTTAAGGAGAAAAGTCTCAGGTGAACCAGGACAAGTTGGTCACATTCCCTGAACCCATTACACTCTCTTCCCAATACCACATTCCAAGTAAGATCATATCATACTTAAAACCCTCGAATGATGTCCCATTTCGCTCTGAGTAGACCTGAGTCCTTAAAATTGTCCACAAGCAGCCGGGCGCGCGGTGGTGCACGCCTGTAATCCCAGCACTTGGGAGGCTGAGGCAGGAGGATCACGAGTTCAAAGCCAGCCTCAGCAATGGCGAGGCACTTAGCAACTCAGTGGGACCCTGTCTCTAAATAAAATTTTAAAAAGGGCTGGGGATGTGACCCCGTGGTTGAGTGCCCCTGAGTTCAATCCCCAGTACCACAAAAAAAAAAAAAAAAAAAAAACATTGTCCACAAGCAGCCTTGTGCGATGGCGGACGCCTGTAATCCAGCACTTGGGAGGCTGAGGCAGGAGGATTGTGAGTTCAAAGCCAGCCTCAGCAATGGCGAGGCACTTAGCAACTCAGTGAGACCCTGTCTCTAATAAAATACAAAAAAGGGCTGGGGATGTGGCCCAGAGGTCAAGTGCCCCTGAGTTCAATCCCCAGTACCAATATATATATATATTATATATATTGTCTACAAGGTTATCTGTGAGCTGGCCCCAGCCTCCACCCCCTTTGCACTGCTGATGTCCCCTGTCATCCCTGTGTTGACTCTGCCCCAGCCACACTGACTTCCTTGCTGCTCCTCATGCACATCACCCGTGCATCCACTTTGGGGCTTTTGCACCTTCTGGCCTCTGACTGGAATGTTCTGACATCACATGGCTCTCTCCCTCCTTGCCTCAGGATCTATTCAGATGTCACTCTTCTCTGGCCACTCTGTACATGCTCCCCTCCCCCACACTCCCTACCTCTCTATTCTATTTCCTTATTCTCCATAACACTTATCTCCTGGAATACTATGCATTTGTTCATCTGGGTTTTTGTTTGTTTCTGCTCAGATGGAGGAATGATCCCTGAGGACCAGGACTTTGTCTTCCTCTCTGCCTTCTTTCCTGGCTCCTGAAATAATGAATGCATGGTACAGAGAAGGCCCACCACCAACGTTTTTTTGGCTTTGTTTTGTTTTGTCGGTGCTGGGAATCAAATCCAGGATCTTAGGCAAGCACTCTACCACTATGCTGTACCCCAGCCCTCCACCAATGTTTTCTGAATGAGTTCATGAATCTTTCCTGCCACTTTCTACCTCTACCAATCCACCAGCTCTTATATACTCAGGGCATTAACATAGTCAGAGTCCTCTCCCTGGCTCCGTTTAAAATCTTCAGGCTTCAAATAGCACCCTCCCTGGCTCACTGCCTCTCTCCACTGCCTCCCTACCTTGCTATTTTTAGCAGCACTTTGTTTCCTGTGAGCAGCTTCCAGGACCTGCTGGAACCCAAGTCCACAGTACAAAACAAAGACATCACAGGCATTCCTGACGCCCTACCTGGTTCAGCCCTGGTGACTCCCCAGTGGGCCAGGAAAACCAGCCACTTGAGCAGCCTCATGCTTGGCAATCTCCTCGCAGCAGCAGCAGCAGCAGCAGCAGCAGCAGCAGCAGCAGCAGCCGTGGGTCCTCCAGAACTGCTCAGGCAGACTTCCTAACTAGTTGTTGCAGGCCATGTGCCTGAGCAGAACTGTACCTGTGTTCCCAGCGATCCAGGGCGCAGGCTCCTCTTGCTTTTCCTCCTTTGCCCAGCAGGGTGTGAGCTGGGCTGGGCAGAGGAGATGTACCGGTCAGGGCAGAAGGGCCGGCCTTTGCACTCTTCAGTGGGAGCAGTGCTGTCTTGCCAGGTGATGTGTGTTAGAAAGAGTTCATATCTTTTAGGAATATATACTGAAGCATTATGGGCAAAAGGATATAATCTCTGTAATTTACCTTAACATAATTCAGTAGGATTGGAAGTGTTTTCAGTCCAACCAGCAACTGCAATCTCCAGGAAATTCACCTAACCTCAGTCACTGGAATGCAAATATCCACTTTTTGAGTTACATTACCCCATCTCAGCAGAACTGACAAAACCATATGAAATGGCTGGCTTGGGCCATCAAAGAAACTTAACTACTAGAAGATGCCCAGACACAAATGAACGAAAACTTTTAGTCATCTATCCACTCTGCCAGGAACCATGTAGTTGGGAAAATGGTGGGGCTGGTTAGCGTCTGCCCTCCAGAGGCAGGGTAAACCACCAGATCCCAGCTCAGCAGGTGAAGTGAAATGACAAGCCAGAGGAGGGCTCTGACTCAGATAGAGAAAGGTGAGTCTTCTGGGAGGAGGTAACACGGGCTTAATGCCTTTGCTTTGTTGTTGTTTGCATGCTGGGGATCAAACCAGGGCCTCACTCTTGCTAGGCAAGCACTCTACTGCTGAGCTACACCACCATGCCCAATCAATCAGCTTATATACATACACATACATACATACATGTATATGTATATATATATACACACACATATATATTTTTAGATGTTGATGGACCTTTATTTTATTCATTTATTTATATGTGGTGTTGAGAATTGAACCCGGTGCCTCACACATGCTAGGCAAGTGCTCTACTACTGAGCCACAAACCCAGCCCTCAATCAGCTTAATCTAAATGCATAAGTAGGCGTTAGCAGAAGGGGAAAACCAGGGAGAAGAACATCCTAGGAAGAAGGAGCAACTTTTCTAAAACACAAATTGTGTTACTTCTTGTCCTGAGACTCTTCTGTGTCTCTCCTAGCTACAAATGAGCACACCCTGGGATGCTGCAACATCTCTGCCTTTCTTTCTCTCTTTTTTTTCTTTCTTTCTCTCTCTCTTTTTCTTTCTTTCTTCCTTTCTTTCTTTCTTTGTTTATTTGTAGTACTGATATTTATATCTAGTAAGGCAGAAATTTAGCCAGGCAGGATTATGCCTGTAATCTCAGCTACTTCAGAGACTGAAGCAGGAGGATTGCAAGTTTGAAGCTGGCTTGGGGGCAACTTAATGAGTCTCTGTCTTATAAAAATAAAATAAAATAAAAAATCCATGGCTAGGCATGTACTTCAGTGGTGCAGCACCAGTCTAGTATGTGTAAGGTCCTCAGTTTGATTCCTGGTACTGAAAAGGATGTAAAATAAAATAAATGCAAGCCGGGCGCAGTGGCGCACACCTGTAATCCCAGCACTTTGGGAGGCTGAGGCAGGAGGATCGCGAGTTCAAAGCCAGCCTCAGCAATGGCGAGGCACTTAGCAACTCAATGAGACCCTGTCTCTAAATAAAATACAAAAAAAGGGCTGGGGATATGGCCCAGTGGTCGAGTGCCCCTGAGTTCAATCCCCGGTACCACCAAAAAAAATAAAAATAAAATAAAATAAATGCAGAGAGATCCTGAAGTATCCCAGGGAATACTGTCAGGTATTGTTGGACCTAGGCTCCTGCAGCAAGAGAAAGAGAAAGCAGGTAAGAACCAGATATGCTCAGCTGTTTGAGCTAAGAGCTATGGAAGCCATGGGAGAGTCTTAATTAGGAGCAAGACACAACCCAATTTGCATTTAGGGAAGACTGATTGACTCTGTAAAAGATGGATTTTAGGGGAGACCAGCAAGGAGGCTGAGGCAGAAAAGTTGTCTTGGTCCATTTTGTGTTGCTATAACAGAATACCTGGGTCTGGGTAATTTATGAAGAACAGAAACTTATTGGCTCACATGTCTAGAAGCTGGGAAGTCTAAGGTCAAAATGCTGGCATGTTTGGTGTCTAACAAGACCATCTGTCCTCCACGATGGTATTTTGAACACTTAATCCTCTCAGGGGAAGAAGGTTGGATCCTCACATGGCAGAAGTCCAAAGGGCCAAGGGACAAAAGGTTCAACTTCCTCTTTTGTAAATAATGATATTAACCCCTCCCCCCAAAACTGCCACAATGACAACTAAATTTCAACTTTTTTTTTTTTTTTGGTACCATAGACTGAACCAAGGGGTGCTTAACCACTGAGCCACATTCTCAGCTCTTTTTATTTTGAGACAGGGTCTTGCTAAGTTGCTTAGGGACTCAATAAGTTTCTGGGGCTGGCTTCAAACCTGCAATCAGCCTGCCTCAGCCTCCTGAGCCACTTGGATCAACATGAGTTTGGGATGGGACAAACATTCAAGACAGGATGGAGTTGTAGCTTGGTGGTAGAGCACTTGCCTAGCACGTGTGAGGCACTGGGTTTGATCCTCAGCACCACATGAAAATAAATAAAAGTATTGTGTCCAAACTAAAAAAATTAAATAGACTATGACAGTTGATCAGTTGGGTGATTTGTGTTCTCACCTTTTTTTTTTTTTCAGTGCTGGGGGTTGAACTCAGAGCCTCACATATGCTAGGCAAGTACTCTACCACTGAGCTACATTCCCAGCTCTGTTTTTTAAAACCCTGTTCCAAGTAGGCAGCCCAGATTGCTTCTGGGGGTGGGGAGCAGGGTGGAAAGCCCTGGCTCCTTGAAAACAGCCGCTTCCATGCTTTTGTCCTCTGATCTGTTAGTGAGGATAGTGAAAGTCGGGAGGGGGCACCAGCCAGGGCGGCAGACAGAGGTTATGGTCCAGAAGAGTCCAGGTTGTCTTTAGGAGGTAGCAGATCCTCAAACTGGAAGTCCTTGGACATTTGCTTGGGTTCAATAAATATTGAGTGTGGATTAGGCTCCAGGCCCTACAGACACTATGGTGAGTAATGAAAGCCTCCGTCCTCCTGGCACTTGCATTCAGCAGAAGAATGTACACCACACAGAATGAATCCACAAAGCACCACCCCCTGGGGGGGTGGGGCAGAGCCACAGCAGAACTGTGGCCCCAGGAACAGTACATATACCAACAGTGCCTACAAATCGTTAAAAACTAAAGCTCCATTCCTGTTCAGGGCCCTGGGTCACCCCAAGCAGAAAGAGGCCATCAAAATAACCATCGAGACTGAATTTTCTACCAGTCCAGAAGGCTGGGGGCTCAGAGACCAATTATTATTAACAAAAATAAAGCTGAGCCGGGCGCGGTGGCGCACGCCTGTAATCCCAGTACTTGGGAGGCTGAGGCAGGAGGATCGCGAGTTCAAAGCCAGCCTCAGCAATGGCGAGGCACTTAGCAACTCAGTGAGACCCTGTCTCTAATAAAATACAAAAAAAGGGCTGGGGATATGGCCCAGTGGTCGAGTGCCCCTGAGTTCAATCCCTGGTACCAAAAAAAAAAAAAAAAAAAAAAAAAAAAAAAATTAAAAAAAATAAATAAATAAATAAAGCTGTGTGTCTTTTCTT
Source organism: Tamias sibiricus (assembly GCA_025594165.1). Taxonomy (NCBI): domain Eukaryota; kingdom Metazoa; phylum Chordata; class Mammalia; order Rodentia; family Sciuridae; genus Tamias; species Tamias sibiricus. The sequence continues at coordinate 22,889,670 of CM046658.1, read as the reverse complement.
GTATGCAAACCTGTGGCCTGATTCCCAACTGCTGGAAGGCATCTAGGGCACCCTGAGCTCCTTTTGGAAGGTAACCAATGGGACTGGTTGGGGGAGGGCAGGTGAGGCTTCTAGGGCCACTGCTTCCCCAAGGGCTGAGCAGGGAACTGGCAACGAGGCTCAAAATTGGAATGAGGGGGAGAATCAGGAGCATAGGAGATTCTCATAAACTCACCCTAGGGGGTGCTGGAATCCCATTCACTTTTGGCTGGGTGTGGAGACTTCCTTAAACACTCAGCTTTTTGGTCAGTATTCCCAAAAGCCCCCATCACCATCACCACCACTGACCTATAAGATATTTTTTAGACAAGTTTTAAAAAGCACTCCTCTAGGCCTCTGTGTGAATTAGGAAAAGATTCCCTCAGAGGCTGGGGGTATAGCTCAGTGGTAGAGCTAGAGCCCTTGTCTAGGCTGAGGCCCAGGTTGGATCCCCAGCACCACAAAGATAAAAATATAAGCAAACAGAAAGGAAAGAAGAAAGGTAGGGAGGAGGGAAAAGAAAAGATGCTCTATCCCTGACGAACACATCAGCATCGAGTGGAGCCAGAGGGGATTTCTGTCCCACTCAGCCCTCTACCAGGAGCCTGTTACCAAAATGGTAGTGGCTTTTTCGTGGGCCAGGTCTGACCAGCTGGCTCAATCTGTGCTGGGTTTGCTGGGAAAGTAAATAGATAAGAAATCTTAATGATTTGGACTTTGCTTTTTTTTTTTTTTTTTTTTTTTTTTTTTTTTTTTTTGGTACTGGGGATTGAACCCAGGGGCACTTGACCACTGAGCCACATCCCCAGCCCTGTTTTATATTTTATTTAGAGACACCGTCTCACTGAGTTGCTAAGCACCTCACTTTTGTTGAGGCTGGCTTTGAACTCACAATTCTCCTGTCTTGTAGGAGCCCTGTTTGGGGAGATGGCTTGAATGCGGTTGACTATGAGCCGTGGAGATTTGGGCATTGTCGCCTTCCGTAGTCTCACGGGACTGGTCCCGGTATCTCGAGTGGCTTGGCCGAAATTGCTGATCGGGTCAGCGCCATTTTTTGGTGGTGTGTGTGGCGTGTGTTAGTCGTTGTTAGAACCAGAGAGAAAAGTTATCAGAATAAAAAAAAGCTGTTCGTCTCCAGTTTGCCTCTAAACTTCTTCCCGCGGCTCCGTTGCTCCAAGCGCTTCAGACGGCAACACTGTCTCAGCCTCCCAAGCCACTGGGACTACAGGCGTGTAACACCTTTAGATTTTGCCTTCTTAAGTACAAAGAATCCCCTTCTTCAAATGACCCAAAGCATTTATTTGACTCTTGGTAACTGTGATTTCCAGAAAATCCCCATCATTCAAGGTAAAAGTATGTTGGGGTGATGCTGATGAGAAGCAAGCATTTTTTTTTTTTTTTTTTTTTTTTTGGTACCGGGGATTGAACTCAAGGGCACTCGACCCCTGGGCCACATCCCCAGCCCTTTTTTGTATTTTATTAGAGACAGGGTTTCACTGAGTTGCTAAGTGCCTCGCCATTGCTGAGGCTGGCTTTGAACTCGCGATCCTCCTGTCTCAGCCTCCCAAGTGCTGGGATTACAGGCGTGCACCACCGTGCCCGGCTTTTTTTTTTTTTTTTAATATTTATTTATTTGCTTTAGTTGTGCACAATGCGTTCATCTTTATGTGCTGCTGAGGATCGAACCCCGGCCGCGCACGTGTTAGGCAAGCACTCTACTGCTGAGCCACAACCCCAACCCAAGAGGCAAGCATTCTTCACAGTCACTTTTGCGGACTCATCAATCCTATCAACTCAGCAGTGTGTACAAAACAAACACCCTGGTGGCAAATCTCTCAGAGGAGTGGAGTCGAGGGGCAGATCTCATGTGCCAAAGACATTTGTCCATTCCTGGCCTTGGAGCCTCTGGGAAGCCAGGCTGCAGCTGTGGTAGATCTGGGGTTCAAGTTCACAGAGACCTTAGTCCAAGAAGGTCAGGAATCGGGTCAGGACAGAATCTGTGAAAGCAAAGGCACATTGCTCTTTTGCCCTCATATTTTCATTTACTCATTCTTCAAACAAATGTTTATCAAGCAGCCAGATACTGAGCCAGGTGCTGGTGAAAATATCATGAACGAAAAAGTTTACAGTATAGTGAAAGAAAGAGGCGTTAAGCAGATACACACAGATGAATGTAAAACTGTAACTGTGATGGTGCCCAGTTTGGATGCCATTCTAAGGACCTTGAACTTTCTCCTATAGATCATAGGGAGCCACTGAAAGTTTTGCATCAGGAGAGTGAAAAGATCATAGAATGATTATTCAAAACATTCCCTCTGCAGCAGTGACTGATCCAAAAGAATAAATATTTGATGATGGAACCTGGGAAGGCTTTAATTATACCATATAGTTTTTTCTACTGTAAGCTGAGTTTTTGTAATAGCTGTTCTTTAAAGATCTCAAAGACAGCCAGGTGCAGAGACACACGCCTGTAATCCCAGCTACTCAGAAAGCTGAAACACAAGGATCACAAGTTTGAGGTCAGCCTCAGTAACTTAGCAAGACCCTGTCTCAAAAACAAAGGAGGGCTGGGAGTGTACCTCAGAGATAGAGTACCCCTGTGCTCAAAACCTAGTACCAAAATAAAAACAAAACAACAAACAAAAATCTCAGAGAAATTCTGAATTTAGCCACAGCTGACAATATGGGCACGACCAAATATTCACTGAGGAAACATGCTTCTGTTCCTGGTTCTTCACCTGTAGAATTCCTTGTCACCCAGGTCCATGTTAAGAATCAGTTCAGGGTTAAAACATCTCTTCATATAAGATATGCATTCGGGCTGGGGTTGTGGCTCAGCGGTAGAGCACTCGCCTCGCATGTGCGCGGCCCAGGTTCGATCCTCAGCACCACGTAAACATAAATGCATTGCATTGTGTACAACTAAAGCAAATAAATAAGTATTTTTTTAAAAAAAGATATGCACTCATAAAACCAATAAATGTATGGTGGAATAAATGAACTTTACTAGATGAATAAAAAAATTAATGACAAACACACCTGAAATCGTCCCCTTTTCTATGACTTCCGCTTTATCTGTGCTTTATTTATTTATTTATTTATTTATTTTATTTATTTATTTTTTTTTTTGTGGTACCAGGGATTGAACTCAGGGGCACTCGTCCTCTGGGTCACATCCCCAGCCCTTTTTTTGTATTTTATTTAGAGACAGGGTCTCACTGAGTTGCTAAGTGCCTCGCCATTGCTGAGGCTGGCTTTGAACTCGCGATCCTCCTGCCTCAGCCTCCCAAAGTGCTGGGATTACAGGCGTGCGCCACCGCGCCCGCTGTGCTTTATTTATTTACGGTACTGGGGATTGAACCCAGAGGTGCTCCACCACTGAGCTGCATCCCCAGCCCTTTTTCATTTTTTATTTTGAGACAGGATGTCACTAAGTCCTCCAGGCTGGCCTTGAACTTGCAATCCTTCTACCTCAGCCTCCCAAATCACTGAGATTATAGGTGTGTGCCACTGCACCCAGTCTATCTGTCCCTTTCATTCCCTCTGTGTCTGCTGTGGTTTGGGCCCCCATCACTGCTACCTTGGTCTGTTAATCCAGTTTCCTAACAGATCTCCTTGCCTCTTATCTCAAGGAGTCCCAGCTTCCCTGTACTCCCTCACTCTGCCCACAAGATCATCTCAAAACCTGGAAATGATTTTGTAACTCCCCTGCTCTAGAACCTTCAGTGGCTCCCCATGGCTGTGGAAAAAAAACCAAAGTTTTTAGCATGACAACCATATTGGACTATTACCCCTTTGTAGATTTCTCTTACCATCTGCCCTCCTGGGTACACCACTCCCCAGGACAGTCTAAAAATTGCAAGGGTTGGGGTTGTAGCTCTGTGGTAGAGCATTTGCCCGGCATGTGAGAGCCCCAGGGTTCTAGCCCGAGCACTCCCCCCCCCCCACACACACACAAATTGCACACTTTCTAGAAAAGTGACTATAAGCCTCTTTTTGTTACTGTTTGATTGACAACAGTGCCAAAGTACTGAGTGTTGGAGAGCCCAAGTGCTAATGAGGTTGATTGAATGGACAAAAAAAAAAAAAAACATAAGAAAAGACAAAACATTGTGGGAAAGACTTGGGCTCAGGAGTTATGCATTGCTAAGATTGGTCCCATCTCCTCTATTTAGCAGCTGTAACTGAGGCTGACCTCTCAGTCTCGCCACAATGGCCAGGTACACTGGTGCAGTTCTCAAAGGTCAAAGGTTACAGGAGCATGCCTGGGTATGGTGGCCCACACCTGTAATCTCAGTGACTTGGGAGGCTGAGGCAGGAGGATCACAAGTTCAAAGCCAGCCTCAGCAACAGCAAGGCACTAAGCAACTCCTGGGTATACTTAGTGAGACCCTGTCTCTAAATAAAATACAAAATAGGGTTGGGGATGTGGCTCAGTGGTTGAGTGCCCCTGAGTTTAATCCCCAGTACCAAAGAAAGAAAAGAAAAAGGGGGGTTAGGGGCGGACTGTGGTTGTAGCTCAGGGATAGAGTGCTTGCTTAGCATGTGTGAGGCACTGGGTTTGATTGTCAGCACCACATATAAAAAACAAATAAAATAAAGGTCCATCACCAACTAAAAAAAAATATATATATATACACATATATATACATATACATATACATATACATATATGTGTATATGTGTGTGTGTGTGTGTTTGTAAAAGGGTTGGAGACATAGGTCAGTGGTAGAGTGCCCCTGGGTTCAATCCCCAGTATAAAAAATCACGGGAGCAATGACATAATGAGGTAGTTATAAATCAGCCAGAAACCTTCAACAGCACCTCCCTAGGGTATGGGGTCAGTTTTTGAGGGAGGAGTAGAGGGGTGGGGATATGTCCATAGGACAGGGAATTTCCTGTTTGTCTAAAAACAAAATTGTAAGATTTTGATTTAGAGTTGCTTTTTTTCTTTTTACTGTGCTGAGTATCAAATCCAGAGCCTCTCACATGATAGGCAAACACTCTACCACTGAGCTACACACCCAGATTACTGATTTATTTTTAAAACATTATGATCTTATCTGTTGAATTTATGACTAATTGAACCCCAAGTGAAGCCAATGAACTCAAGTGCACCTTTATCTTAAATTCGCCAGAATACTAGAGTCTTTATTTCAAACATATTTGTATTAGACATTGAAAATATGCTTAATGTCAGACTATGTATGTCTCAACTACCTTCGGCTTAATAAACTAATACCACCTTGGTATGCCTCAGTCTTCTGTCCTTGGCTGTATCTTGTTTATTTCTCAGTGATTTGGGGGTTACAGAATTACAGAATCTAAGAGAGAAATAGTACAGAAGTTAACATGTTCTCACTGCTGTTACATTTTGTTTGGCCCACATAGTGTTTTTCAAATTTATTTATAAACATATAAAATTCAGAAATTTTAACATAAGAAGAAAGATTTGTCATCTTCTTCTTCTTTTTTTTTTTGTGGTACCTGGAGTTGAACTCAGGGGCATTCGACCACTGGGTCACATCCCCAGCCCAGCCCTTTTTTGTATTTTATTTAGAGACAGGGTCTCACTGAGTTGCTAAGTGCCTTGCCATTGCTGAGGCTGGCTTTGAACTCGCGATCCTCCTGCCTCAGCCTCCCAAAGTGCTGGGATTACAGGCGTGCGCCACCGCGCCCCGCTAAGATTTGTCATCTTCTAAAAAAATCGATGACCTAGCACCTAGCAATAGTTATTGTATCAGTCATTATTTATCACTATTCTTGTGTGGTTTTCTTACAGTGTAGAGAAAAATATCTTTGAAAATTACCTGCTCCAACCCACCATATTTAGTTTTCTTGCCTGAATCCCAGGTGTTATTTTGAGCTTGTGACCCAATTCTAGAAGATGCAGTAACTACACCAGTTAATGGAATCGGCCTCCCTGGGTTTGAATTCAGACTTCAACAGCTTCACCTTTCTGTGCCTTAATTACCTCCTCTGTAAAACTGCAACAGTAATAATACCTACAACCCTCACAAGATTTAGTAAATGTGGTAAACGTGGTGGTACACGCTTGAAATCCCAATGACTTGGGAAGGTATGGTAAGAGGACTGCAAGTTCCAGGGCAGTCTCAGCAACTTAGCGAGACTGTCTCAAAATAAAAATTTTCAAAAGGATTAAAGATATAGCTCAGTGATAGAGCGTCTTCCGAGCATGCGTGTGGCTCTGGGTTCGATCCCCAACACGCTTAAAAAAAAATGCAGTCATGGGTAAGAGGTTGTCGGTTTCTTACAGCCTCCCTGGGGAGAATCAGGACTACCAGGTGAGTGGAGTCACAGAGAGAGAATTTTACTCCTTATGATAAAGAACAAGCAACCTCACGAGATGCTGTGAGGCTAGCACGGTGTCTAGGGTGTCCAAATGCCACAAGATATGGGGCCAGAACGTCAAACCGGGATCTGTACAAATAGCGATTTGGATTAAGCATCGTCTGCCCAGTGATGTTTGGCGGGAACATCGCGCAAAGGAAGTGACGTAGGGGTGGCTCACTTGACGGGGGTGGAATTTCGCATCTTACGAAGGTGTTGTTTGATTGGTTGTTTTCTTTAGATACCGTCCTATCAGCATCTCGCACCTCCTTTCGTTTGCTTGTGCGCAAGTTTTGCCCTTGGTAAAGATGGCCACAGAGGCTTCTGATTCCACTTGCGGCTGTGCGCGCTTTTGGAATCCTGGCCTGAGGAGACAGGAAAAAGCGTAGAATTCGTGAGCGTTGATTGGCCGAAGAAAGCGAGAAACGTCCTGGGCGCTCACTGGCTCCGTCATTCGCGGGAAGGAGTTTGTGGCGCCAGAGAAAAGTAGAAACAACGTAGTCGCTGCAACGGGGTTCTGAGGAGTTCGGCGAGCCCAGCAAACCGGAACTTTCTGGACTTCTTTCCCAAAGAAATCGCGACCAATATGTGGAATAGTAATGATGGGTGGGGCGGGAGGAGGAGAGGCGCAGGAGGATTTAGCCGGAGCGCGAGCCTCGGGTGGGAGAGACGTGGCGGCAGGTGGCGTGGGGAGTGTGGAGGGGAAGATGAGGAAGATGGGGCAGTGTTTGGGAGGCCTGAAGTTTCTGGGAGCCGCGGGGCTTTCAGACCAGGCAGATACTAATCCTGTTGTTCAAAAACCAGGTGGATTTGAAAGCTATAGCAGCTCCGCCACCTTTGGGGGAGCCAGCAGCTACACTCAGTCCCCGGGGGGCTTCGGATCGCCCACAGCTTCCCAGGCTGAAAAGAAATCATCATCAGTAGGTTGAAAGACTTTGTTTTGTTTTATTCCGTTCTGTTGTGAAGCTCTTCACTCATCCGTAAGAGAAAATTTTTGAGGCGAAGGAAGGGTGTTTAAACACAAATTGATGATGTCCTATGTCTTTATAATTAGATGCTGTAAACTTTAAAAATGACATTTTCCCTAATTTCGCTTCTGCTGTTCTTCGGCTTTGTTGTGAACTATTAAGTTCACTAGCTATAATCATATAGCCAGTGAATTGGTGTTGTGGAAAAACTCCGAACTTGTGTTAATAACTTGTTTTACATTGTTTCTGTATTCAGAGGCTTTTTCTAATTAAATGTGGGGAGGCGACAAACTGCAGTGGAAAGAGCATTGTTCTCTAAGACTGCTTGCAGGGTGGCATTGCATACTTTTCTTAACCCATTGTGTACTATCATCCTAGATACAGAACATCTATACAAACTGATAAAACTTATAGGACATCTATAAAATCGCTCAATTTAAGTTTGTATAGATGTCCTACGTTAAGAACAATGAGACGATGGAATACTATTAATCTTCTTGGAAGTCAGTTTGGCACCCACTAAATGAGATTAACACATACCTTACAAGGTTGTAGTGAGACTTAAATACAAAGTGCCTGCCCTGTATAAAGGGTCCCTGATGTTTATTATTAAAAAGAACATGGGTTTTAGAGCCAGAATACATAGGCTACAGATTTAATTTTGCCTTCTAAGTGGCAGTCTGACTTTGGTGAAGCAACTTGAAGCCTGTGACCCTTCACTTTTCACATCTGTTGATGGTGCCAGTACTACTGATATCACAGGATGGATCTGAAAATTGATAAGAGAACATGTAGGAATGTGATCTATAGGAAGCTGTCTAAATGTTTATTCACTCTTTTAACCACACGCCATTGGCTTCATCCTATAATACAAAGTTGATTTGGCTTCTCTGTAGGTGTCAGATGTGGTGTTAAAATTCAATATAAGCAGGTTGTAGGTTTCTTATACAGGATAATAAGCCTTTATCACTTTTAATTCAGGAGTATGGGTTGGTGGTGGGGGAGGGGGAAATTCATTGGTAATTCCTATACATTTGGTCATTGCTTTATGTTTTTATGCTAATTATTATTATTATTATTATTATTTGGGGGGGCACCTGGGATTGAACTCAGGGGCACTCGACCACTGGGCCACATCCCCAGCCCTTTTTTGTATTTTATTTAGAGACAGGGTCTCACTGAGTTGCTAAGTGCCTCGCCATTGCTGAGGCTGGCTTTGAACTTGCGATCCTCCTGCCTCAGCCTCCCAAGTGCTGGGATTACAGGTGTGAGCTACCGTGCCCAGCTATGCTAATTATTTCATGTAGTTGTATAAGGTGTTTATTCCAATGTACAGCAGAGATTCAAGTGTATTTAAGGACAGGGCTAGTGAGTAATTGGAAGCAGAGAATGCATACATGATGCTGGGTAGATTTAAAATCTGGTGAGCAGCAGCTTCTGTCTGTTTTCTTTTTTCTGGAAAATCAGAGGGGCAGAGGGAACTTTTTTTTTTTTTTATGGTACAGGGGATTGAACTTAGGGGCACTCAACCACTGAGCCTTGTCCCTAGCCCTATTTTGTATTTTATTTAGAAACAGTGTCTCACTGAGTTGCTCAGCACCTCACTGTTGCTGAGGCTGGCTTTGAACTCTCAATCCTCCTGTCTCAGCCTCCTGTACCACTGGGATTACAAGCCTATGCCACCATGCCCGGCTTCTATTTTTAAAATTAAAAAATTTAAATGGAACCCAGGGCCTTATGCAACAAGTGCTTTGCTACTGAGCATACTCCCAGCCCTGGGGTTTCACTTCTCCAACTTTGTCTTAAAGAGAAAACAGGAGATGGATTACTAGTTCTTATCTTTTCTTCTCAAACTTCTTTATTTTTCTCCATTCTGGTTATTAGAATTTTTAGTCTTGGGGCTGGGGTAGAGTGCTTGCCTCGTACATGTGAGGCACTGAGTTTGATCCTCAGCACCACATAATAAATAAATAAAATATTTAAAAAATTTTTTTTAGTCTTAAAATCTCTGGTTTGGGCTATGCATTAAGACAGCTTTTCAGAAAAGAATGATGGTTAGTAAGTTAGATAAAAGCCTTCTCTAAAATGTTTCTTATGGAGTATAAATTTGTTATATTTGGTTGAAATTTACAATACTGACCATTTCTTACCTATATTGTGATTTTCATACAGTACTGTTAAAGTAGCATGTGGTTCATACTGTTATGACTATTTAATTGTTTAAAAAATTAAAATGTACTTTTGTAGGCACTGTCTTTTAACAAACCAAGAACCCTTGTGATGATCAGTTCCTGACTTACAGTACATGCTAAAAAAATAAAACCAAGAAATACCTGATTTGAGATGAATTCGGAGACATTTATACCTCAACTACTACCCATATGTAAATTTTTTATGAGAGGAGTAATAATATTTATTTAATATCTACTGTGTACAGAGATTGGTATTAGCACGTTATATACATTGTATATTTTGTTTAGAATTTGAAAGGTAGATATACTCATTTTCAGAAAAGTGGCCACAGCTTCAAGCTGAGTGTCTCCACATCTGTCTAGGCCAGGAGCCAGGAAGGGGGGCCGAGTAGATGCCCCCAGGAGGGAACATAGCTTTCCTTCCAGACCCTACTGGTACCACTTCCTCTGCTGTACCCTCCTCCCACCCACCTCACTGGACTTCAGACAGACTGAGCTACAGAGGGAAGTTAGGAGCTGGGACAGAACTCGACATTAGAAGGGGTGGGGAGAGGAGGCCAAGGGAGACAGGACTCTGAGGAGCAGAGCACAGAGGACCTCTCCTCTGAGGCATGGTGGGTCAGACCTGTTGTGCAAAGCCTCTGCACCCATCTATCCTGCCATCTTCTATGGTATTTTATAGGTGAAGTTATATGCTATGTTAATATTTATATTATTTGCAGAGGTTCTAGGATTTATGTTGCACAATCTGCTATATTTCTGTTTTTACCTATCACAACTGAGATCTTCATAGTATTTTCAGCATAAACTAGGAACCAGCACAGAAAAGCAGCAAAGACATGGGTTGTGGGGCCAGAAAGTACTCTAGACCTGTACTCAAATCCCAGCTCCATAGCTCTGGTTGTGCCACCACCTGGTTTGACTCCAGCACTGCAAAAAATTTGAAAACAGCCAGGCGCAGTGGCACACTCCTGTAATCCCAGCACTTGGGAGGCTGAGGTGAGAGGATCGCAAGTTCAAAGCCAGCCTCAGCAATGGTGAGGCACTTAGCAACTCAGTGAGACCCTGTCTCTAATAAAATACAAAAAAGGGCTGGGGATGTGGCCCAGTGGTCCAGTGCCCCTGAGTTCAATTCCCCGGTACCAAATAATAATAAATAATAATAATAATTTTTTAAAAATCCAACCCATATGCTACTTCTTCTCAAGAAGACTCTTAAGTTTGAGGCTAGCCTCAGTAAATTAGGGAAATACTATCTCAAATTAAAAAATGAAGAGCTGGAGATGTAGCTCAGTGGTAAAGTACCTCTGGGTTCAATCCCCAGAACCACTGGAAAAAAAAAAAAAGGTGTTGAAGGCAAATTCATCTTACTTATCTTTTTGTTACCCAGAATACCCCTTCTCCATGATAGGCAATAATAAGAGTTTATACTTTTGTCAGGCTGCTTTAGGTTATGATTTGAGTGTCCTCTGTAGAATCTTCTGTCCACCCCATCTCACCATTAAAATGTCCAGCATGGCTAAGCTCTTACCTCATTTTCCTCAGATTGTTAGAACATCTGTCCTTAAGAAAGCCATACTTCTAACTTTTTGTTACATTTTATCAGAAGATTAGAAGAACTCTAAAGTTCTATCTCTGCTGCCTTTTCTCAAACCCTTTCCCAACACTGTGTCATCTTATCAGTGTCCTGAACAGCCTGCCTTTACTCTAAAGCTGTGTTTTTTTCCTAAATGCCTATTTTGGCAGCAGACCTTATCTTGTCTCCTCATGGGTCTGCGTATTTGGGAGTATCCACAGTGCAACACAGACTCATTCTGTAGGAACTTTGGCGTCAGATAAACATGTGTCTGAATTCCAAAACATTTGTTAGCCTTATGACCTTAGTTTCTGTTTGTAAAATAAGAACAATGAGGTTCATTTTGAAAGTTCCATGTTAATATATTTAAATTACTTAGCACATGGTAACTATTAAATGAGTGGTAGTTATTTTTCTCTCAGTTTAATTCATGTACAATTTTTCTCTTCAGAGAGCCCGAGCCCAGCACATTGTACCCTGTACCATATCTCAGCTGCTTTCTGCTACTCTGGTTGATGAAGTGTTCAAAATTGGGAATGTTGAAATTTCTCAGGTGTGTAAAAGAATTTGTAGAAAAGTCACTCAATCATGAAAAGAATGAAATAAGACTTCTTTTAAAAGCATATACATGTTGCTTTGGTTTCCAGAAAAATTGAACTCTTGTATTTTTCCCTCCTAACCTAGGTCACTATTGTGGGAATAATCAGACATGCGGAGAAGGCTCCAACCAATATTGTTTACAAAATAGATGACATGACAGCTGCACCCATGGATGTTCGCCAGTGGGTGGACACAGATGTAAGCGACTGTTATTGGATCAGGGTGGGGTTGCTTTGAAGATGTTGAACTCTTTTTTTTCAGTCTTACCTTTTAAAGGCTTTTCATATAAAAATAATACATAAGCAAGATATGAAAGGCAGAAACCCTAAAGTGAAAGGATATTTAGCTACATAAAACTTAAAACCTAAATTTCCCAAAATACTGTAAATAAAATTAAAAGGGAAGTGGCAAGAGATAGTAGAATGTAAAGTTCATGAGAAGGATTTTTTTTTTTTTAAATGTTTATTTATTTTAGTTGTACACAATGCTTTTATTTATTTTTACATGGTGCTGAGGATCGAACCTGGGCCACTCACGTGCTAGGCGAGCGCTCTACCGCTGAGCTACAATCCCAGCCCAGTGAGAAGGATTTTTATCTTGGTCACTACCGTATCCCCAGGCCTTGAGTAAATATTGTTTAGATGACTGGGAAGAATATTTGCACATTTTACAAACATCTAAATTTATAATAATAAAAAAAACTCATTTTGCCAGGTGCAGTGGTGCACGCCTGTAATCTTAGCACTTGGGAAGCTGAGGCAGGAGGATCGAGAGTTCAAAGCCAGCCTCAGCAATGGTGAGGCACTTAGCAACTAAATGAGACCCTGTCTCTAATAAAATACAAAAAAGGACTGGGGATGTGGCCCAGTGGTTGAGTGTCCCTGAGTTCAATCCCCAGTACCAAAAAAAAAAAAACCCCCACATTTTGGGGCTGGGGTTGTGGCTCAGCGGCAGAGCGCTTGCCTTGCACGTGCGCGGCCCGGGTTCGATCCTCAGCACCATGTAAATATAAATGCATTGCATTGTGTACAACCAAAGTAAATAAAATTGATATTTAAAAAAAAAAAAAAACCCACATTTTTACAAACATCTAATTAATAAAGAACACTACAAGGGATGTAGCTCAGTAGTAGAGTGCTTGCCTAGCATATATGAGGTGCTGGGTTTAATCCCCAGCACCAATAAGAAAAGAAAAAAAGAAATTGCACCTTACAGAAGTGAACAACAGAAGATTCACAGATAATTTACAAAAGATACAGTATAAATGGTAACAACAATAACAAAACCAGATTTAGTACACATTGAAATAATTTTAATGTATTAGGTTGGCAAAGGAAAAAAACAATATTGTCTAGTTCTCTTGAGAAAGCAGCTAGCACAATTCCTCTACTACTTAGAAGGCACTAAAACAATGAATGATTTGTCATTGTTTTTCTTTTTTTTTTTATATTTATTTACTTACTTTAGTTGTACACAATGCAATGCATTTATGTTTACGTGGTGCTGAGGATCAAACCTGGGCCTCGCACATGCGAGGCGAGCGCTCTGCCGCTGAGCCACAACCCCGCCCTGTCATTGTTTTTCTAAGGAAATGGATGTCATACAATCTTGAGAGCATGAGTACAAACTGGTATAACTTTCCTCAAAAATAAGCCTGTATCAGAATAATCAATCATAAAAAATGCGTGAGGCACTGGGTTAGATTCTCAGCACCACATAAAATTAATAAATAAAATAAAGGCATTTGTCCATCTACAACTAAAAATTAAAAAAAAAAAAAAAATCACCTGGAATCCCATTTCCCAGAGCTGACTACTATTATAATACATTTTGGTAACTAGCCTTTCATACATCTGTCTAAAATGTCTGTACATAGACTTGTATGCATATATTTTTACCAAAAATGGGGTGATATGTTATGCAACTGTTTTGTAATCTTCTCTTTTCATGCAAAACTATGTTGTAAAACTGATTTTTAAAAAAATATTTTCAGTTGTAGATAGGCACTATACCTTTTTTTAAAAAAATATTTATTTGTTTGTTTTAGTTGTACACAATGCGTTTATTTTTACATGGTGCTGCTGAGCCACAATTCCAGCTCCATGGGCACAATATCTTTATTTTGTTTATTTAATTTTATATGGTGCTGGGGATCAAACCCAGGGCCCCGCACATGCTAGGCAAGTGCTCTACCACTGAGCTACAACCCCAGCCCCATGAAACTGTTTTTTTTTTTTTTTTTTTTTTTTTAATATTTATTTATTTGCTTTAGTTGTACACAATGCGTTTATTTGTATGTGGTGCTGAGGATCGAACCCGAGCCGCGCACGTGCTAGGCAAGCGCCCTACCGCTGAGCCACATCCCCAGCCCTGAAACTGGTTTTTTAATAATAAATGGAAGCTGGGCATGGTGGCACACACATATAATCACAGCAGCTCAGGAGGCTGAAGCAGGAGGATCTTGAATTCAAACCCAGCCTCAGCAATTTATCGAGGCCCTAAGCAACCCAGCAAGACCCTGTCTCTAAATAAAATATAAAAAAAGGGCTGGGGATGTGGCTTAGTGGTTAAACACCTCTGGGTTCACTCCCTGGTATCAATATACAAATAATAAAAAAAATATAGATTTGCATCATTTTTTAGTTATTGCCTGTATCATAGTAAAAAATATATTATCCTGTAACAATGGACCCTATTAGGAAACATTTAACTTGTTTCTAATCATTTACTATGATAGATAATGCCCCAGTGAGGTGTCTTGTTTTGTTTTGCTTTTGTGTTGCTGAGGAACAAAACCCAGGGCTCTCACATGTGCTAGGGAAATGTTTTATAACTTGACTTATATCCCCAGAACCCACATCCCATGCATATTTTTTTTAAATATTTATTTATTTGTTCTAGTTGTACACAATGCCTTTATTTTTATTTTTTATTTTTATTTTATTTTTTTTTTTTTTTAAATATTTTTATTTATTTGCTTTAGTTGTACACAATGCGTTTTATTCACAATGCGTTTTATTTATCTGTACGTGGTGCTGAGGATCGAACCCGGGTCGCCCACGCACTAGGCGAAGTGCGAGTGCTCTACCGCTGAGCTACAATCCCAGCCCCTTTTTTATTTTTTTAATAGTTGTCGATAGATCTTTCTTTATTTATATGTGGTGCTGAGAATTGAACCCAGTGCCTCGCACATGCCAGGCAAGTGCACTACCACTGAGCCACGGTCTGAGCCACCACAATGCCTTTATTTTTACGTGGTGCTGAGGATCGAAACCCGGGCCGCGCACGTGCTAGGCAAGTGCTCCACTGCTGAGCCACAACCCCAGCCCCCCCCCCTCCCCCCCATGTGTATTGTTAAATACATTTCTTTATGATAACAAAGTATCCTCCTTAAGATGAATTCCTAAAATCAGGTTTTCTGGGGGGAAATAATATATTTTACTTTTTTTTACTGCCTTCCATAAATGTACCAATTCACTCTTCAGTAATGAATGAGAATGCCCAGTTAGTCTCTACACCCTTTTTTTTTCCTGCACTCCTTTCTAATAGTTTTATGAATTTTACATTTTTACCAGTATGATTAGTTTTTTTAAATTATCTTTTCTATGAGAATTTTCTCATTTTTATTTGTATTTCTTTGGTTTTTAGCAAGATTTTTTGTTTGTGAGTTGTTTTGTTCTTTTTATTTTTTTCTAATTTTTATTAATAGTAGTATGTATTACAGTTCATACTATACATATATAGCATTCTTTTTACACAAAACAGTTTGTATACAAAGTATATTCGCAGCATTCAAGTTGTTTTGTTCTTTTTTGTGGTTTTGGGGGATTAAACTTTTGCATGCTAGGCAAGCACTCTACTGCTGAACCTCATCCCCAGTCCAAGATTAAATTTATTTATTATTTACTTTGTATAAAACCAATGACTTGGAAAACTGTGCTCTTTATATGTAATATGAAAGGCATTGTACTCTAAAAGCATGTTATAACAAATTACATTGAATAAAAAATTTTTAAAAATTTTATTATTTTTTTTTTAGTGTTTAATGTTAATTTGTTTTATAATTTTTCTCTTAAGTCATTTGATTCCCCCACGTCCAGGAGTGTTTATTTTGTCTATAAAAGCTTGAAAAATAGTGTATGCACAAGGACCTGGGTTCAATCCCCAGGACCACAAAAAACAAACAAAAAGCTTGAAAAATAGTAACCTCTTAGCATAACACCACTTCTGTAGTGTTTTTGTTTTTGTTTTTGGTAGTGTTAGAGATTAGGTAAATATCCTGAAGTATTTGTGGGTCTCCCCAATTCTAGAGATTGAACTCAGGGCCTCTCACATGTTAGGCAAATGCTCTACCCCTGAGCTGTATCCTCAGCCAAATTGGTTATTTGGCTGGCCTCAAATATGCAATCCTCTTGCTTTTGAGATTACAGTCATGTACTATCATGCTCAGCAGTTTTCTAAAGTCATATATTTATATAATCAGAAAAGAAATTTAAAAGTCAGCTAATATATTTTCCTTATAAGTAATGTGTATGTGTTCTAGGAAGCTCAAAAAAAGGAAATATAGTTTGCCAGGCCTGGTGGCACATACCTGTAATCCCAATGACTTGGAAGGCTAGGGCAGGAGAATCACAAGTTCGAGGCCAGCTTAGCAACTTACTGATACCCTGTCTCAAAAAATAAAAAGGCTGGAGATGTAGCTCCTTGGTAGAGTGCCCCTGGGTTCAATCCCCAGTACCAAAAAAAAGAAAGAAAAGATACTAAAATCACTTGTAATTATCCCAGTTGACCATTGTTAACATTTTAGTGTATATTTTCCTCCACTAGAGAAGTCAGCTTTTATCCATTTTGTTGTCACTGCTCTTCCTAGGCAGTGAATAGAATTCTGCCTTATTGCTTTTAATAATGTGAAGTATTTAAGTGCATACTTTCAGTCTCCTGAGACTCTGTAGTTACCATTCCTGCCTTTAAGCCCAGTAGCAAATTAAAAGGATTATTTAAAATTCAAAATAAAAGGTACATAGTTTTGGTTGGCTATTTAGGATGTTTTAAATTTTTCAGTATTTTTTCTGGGAGGATACCAGGGATTGAACTCAGGGGCACTCAACCACTGAGCCACATACTCAGCCCTATTTTGTATTTTATTTAGAGACAGGGTCTCCCTGAGTTGCTTAGCGCCTCACTGTTGCTGAAGCTGGCTTTGAACTTGTGATCCTCTTGCCTCAGCCTCCTGAACCACTGGGATTATAGGCATGCTCCACTGCCCCCAGCTGTTTGTTTTTTTATGATGGGTATGACAGAACTTTGAAACTGGAAATTACCCTTAGATATTTTATTCAAGTTTTTGAGTTTTACAAAAATATAAGCTATAAAAGGCAGGACAACTGGTTAATGCCATTTGAGGATTTAGCTCTTTTACTTTATTATAACTTTCTTTTTCTGTATATAAGTTAGAAAATTTAGAGAGGCTTTCACCAACATCACCAAAACCTTGGTGATTTGTTTGTATTTTATCTGTTAGGACTCCAGTGGTGAAAATACTGTAGTTCCTCCAGAAACATATGTCAAAGTGGCTGGCCACCTGAGATCCTTTCAGGTAAGGTTAGAATAAAGTGGCAATTTAAATGTATTTGCATGAAGTAATTTCTGGATTCATATATGGGTTTAGGATAAGTCTCCATGATTAATGGGAAGTTATTTTATTATTCTCTTCTTCAAGAGGAAATAACTTTTTTCAACTTAATATATAAGTAACAGGATGGTAGAGAACAGAATCTGCCTATAATTGTCAGTTATGGTGTTTCATTAGTGTAGAAGGGGAAAAAACACTAGATTTGGAGTCAGGAGACTAGACTCTGCTTGGTTTTGCAATCTTGAGCAAGACATGAATATCTCTGAGCTAGTTTTGTTTGTGTATCCATTATTGACTATATTTGGATTACCCTGAGTTAAAAATTCTAAGGGTATAACAGATATTTTTCTCAAATTGGCAAAATATTATAAGCAAGAAAAAAGCCACAATGTTTTGATCAGAAATTAAGTTGAATCTGCTCATCCTTTACTTACATTTTCCTCTTTATTCTAATAGAACAAAAAAGAGCCTGGTAGCCTTTAAGATCATGACCCTGGAGGATATGAACGAATTTACCACACATATCCTGGAAGTAGTCAATGCGCACATGGTGCTGAGCAAATCCAACAGCCAGGTGAGCAGCTTCACTCTTTGGCTTTTTCCCTTCCCTGAAAGAACATAGAATACTTTAGTGCTCTGGCTTTGATGTCCTTGACATTTTTGAAGGTTGAGCCAGAAAGGCATCTCTCAGTCTCTAACATTTTCTCCATGAGTTTTGCTGTTGTATTTTATTCCAGATGAAGCATTCATGTTTTCAGAATTATGAGTTACTCTCCCCTCTGGCCTTGGTGATTGAGGCCTAAGACAACCCTCAGGTAGAAAAATAGCTCTTAGCTCCCTATTTTTTTCTGGGAGGATACCAGGGATTGAACTCAGGGGCACTCAACCACTGAGCCACATACTCAGCCCCCTATTTTGTATTTTATTTAGAGACAGGGTCTCCCTGAGTTGCTTAGCGCCTCACTGTTGCTGAAGCTGGCTTTGAACTTGTGATCCTCTTGCCTCAGCCTCCTGAACCACTGGGATTATAGGCATGCTCCACTGCCCCCAGCTGTTTGTTTTTTTATGATGGGTATGACAGAACTTTGAAACTGGAAATTACCCTTAGATATTTTATTCAAGTTTTTGAGTTTTACAAAAATATAAAGCTATAAAAGGCAGGACAACTGGTTAATGCCATTTGAGGATTTAGCTCTTTTACTTTATTATAACTTTCTTTTTCTGTATATAAGTTAGAAAATTTAGAGAGGCTTTCACCAACATCACCAAAACCTTGGTGATTTGTTTGTATTTTATCTGTTAGGACTCCAGTGGTGAAAATACTGTAGTTCCTCCAGAAACATATGTCAAAGTGGCTGGCCACCTGAGATCCTTTCAGGTAAGGTTAGAATAAAGTGGCAATTTAAATGTATTTGCATGAAGTAATTTCTGGATTCATATATGGGTTTAGGATAAGTCTCCATGATTAATGGGAAGTTATTTTATTATTCTCTTCTTCAAGAGGAAATAACTTTTTCAACTTAATATATAAGTAACAGGATGGTAGAGAACAGAATCTGCCTATAATTGTCAGTTATGGTGTTCATTAGTGTAGAAGGGAAAACACTAGATTTGGAGTCAGGAGACTAGACTCTGCTTGGTTTTTGCAATCTTGAGCAAGACATGAATATCTCTGAGCTAGTTTTTGTTTGTGTATCCATTATTGACTATATTTGGATTACCCTGAGTTAAAAATTCTAAGGGTATAACAGATATTTTTCTCAAATTGGCAAAATATTATAAGCAAGAAAAAAGCCACAATGTTTTGATCAGAAATTAAGTTGAATCTGCTCATCCTTTACTTACATTTTCCTCTTTATTCTAATAGAACAAAAAGAGCCTGGTAGCCTTTAAGATCATGACCCTGGAGGATATGAACGAATTTACCACACATATCCTGGAAGTAGTCAATGCGCACATGGTGCTGAGCAAATCCAACAGCCAGGTGAGCAGCTTCACTCTTTGGCTTTTTCCCTTCCCTGAAAGAACATAGAATACTTTAGTGCTCTGGCTTTGATGTCCTTGACATTTTTGAAGGTTGAGCCAGAAAGGCATCTCTCAGTCTCTAACATTTTCTCCATGAGTTTTGCTGTTGTATTTTATTCCAGATGAAGCATTCATGTTTTCAGAATTATGAGTTACTCTCCCCTCTGGCCTTGGTGATTGAGGCCTAAGACAACCCTCAGGTAGAAAAATAGCTCTTAGCTCCCTAGTTGTGGGTCTGTATTCAGAGAAAAATTCCAAATAGGATACATTTTGCTGCTTGTCTTCCACCCTATTGCTCTAGTAGGGAAAACTATGCATTTGTTTTTGTTTTTGTTTTTTTGTCCCCCTGAAATCATATATCTTGGTTCATATTGAAATATCTCCATATTATTTTTTGTTGCATGAATTCACTTTGGTGAGTCTCTCTAGGACCACTCAAAGGGTTTGTTGATTCTAGTATTAGAAAATCCTCTGATGATTGAATTGGCAAGGTGGAAGATTGGTTATGGTAGGAGAAACTGGAGAACTGAGAAGCCATTAAAGATTGCTCCTGGGGCTGGGTGTTGTGGCTCAGTGGTACAGCGCTCGCCTAGCACGTGCGTGGCCCTGGTTCGATCCTCAGCACCACGTAAAAATAAATGCATTGTGTACAACTAAAACAAATAAATATTTAAAAAAAAAAAAAAAAGATTGTTCCTGCTGTGTGCCAAACACTGTTGAACACTGTTAAGAATGCAGAGAAACTTGGGGCTGGGGTTGTGGCTCAGTGGTAGAGCGCTCACCTAGCACGTGCGCGCGGGTCCCTGGGTTTGATCCTCAGCACCACATACAAATAAACGCATTGTGTAAACTAAAGCAAATAAATAAATTTTTATTTATTTATTTTTTTTTTTGTGGTACCAGGGATTGAACTCAGGGGCACTTGTCCACTGGGTCACATCACCAACCCCTTTTTTGTATTTTTATTTAGAGACAGGGTCTCACTGAGTTGCTAAGTGCCTCGCCATTGCTGAGGCTGGCTTTGAACTCGCAATCCTCCTGCCTCAGCCTCCCAAAGTGCTGGGATTACAGGCATGCGCCACCGCGCCCGGCAATAAATATTTTTTTTAAAAAATGCAGAGAGGACTGGGGTCGTGGCTCAGTGGCAGAGTGCTCGCCTCGCACATATGCGGCCCGGGATCGATCCTCAGCACCACGTAAACATAAATGCATTGCATTGTGTACAACTAAAGTAAATAAATAAATATTTTTTTAAAAATGCAGAGAAATTAATTCCTTTATTTGAAAAATATTTATTAAGCCTACTAAATACCAATCATTACTCTAGACCCTTAGAATATAGCTATGAACAGATAGATAAAGTATCTGCCCTCTGGCAGAGAAACAGGCATTAAACAAAACTAGTATGTAGTTTTAGGTAGTTAGGTGCCCTGAAGTAAAGCAGAATAAAAGACAGGGATGGGAAGAACAAGATGGTACAATTTTTTAAAATATTTATTTATTTATTTTTAGTTGTACACAATGCCTTTATTCTTACGTGGTGCTGAGGATTGAACCCAGGTTGTGCACATGCTAGGCGAGTGCTCTACCGCTGAGCCACAACCTCAGCCCCAAGATGGTACTTTTTTTTTTTTTTGGTACCGGGGATTGAATTCAGGGGCATTGGACCACTGGGCCACATCCCCAGCCCTTTTTTTATTTTATTAGAGACAGGGTCTCACTGAGTTGCTCAGTGCCTCACCATTGCTGAGGCTGGCTTTGAACTTGTGATCCTCTTGCCTCAGCCTCCCAAAGTGCTGGGATTACAGGTATGCGCCACCACGGCCGGCTCAAGATGGTACAATTTTTTTTATATATATACTTTTTTAGTTGTAGGTGGACACAATACCTTTATTTTTTATTTATGTAGTGCTGAGGATCAAACCCAGGGCCTCACACATGTGAGACGGGCGCTCTACTGCTGAGCTATAGCTCCAGCCCCAAGATGGTACAATTTTTTTTTTAATATTTATTTACTTTAGTTGTACACAATGCAATGCATTTTATGTTTACATGGTGCTGAGGATCGAACCTGGGCCTCGCACGTGCGAGGCGAGCGCTCTGCCGCTGAGCCACAACCCCCTCGCCCAAGGTACAATTTTTAATAGGGGAAAAACATTCTAATGAAATAGGAAGTTCAAGAGCTCCAAGGATGAAGCAAGCTTGCTATATCTTGAGACACACAGGAAGGTGGACCAGTGTGTGTGTGGAATGAAGTGAATGACAAGGAGAATGGAAGAAGGATATAGGCAAGGACACGGGGTCCCACATTGTGTAGGGCTGGGGATATGGCTCAACAGTTAAGTGCCCCTAGATTCAGTCCTCAGTATTGCAAAAAGAAGGAAAGGGAAATGGGAAGAGGAAAAAGAAAAGAGAGTGTTCAAAAATGACTCCTAGGATTGGGGCTTGAGGACGTAGATGAAGAAAGCATATTTGGAAGGTAAAATCCAGAGCTCTGTTTTGGATTTGCCATGTATGAGATGCCCGTTAGATATCTAAGTGGGCAGTTGAATAATAAGGTTGGGACTCAAGGGAGAGATCGAGTGAGGTTAGAGATTGAGCTTTGAGGGTCATCATCAATAGGTGATATTTCAAGTCTTGAATGACAAGAAAACTAGAGATCTGAGCTTTGGAACACACAAACCTTTAGAAGTCTAGAAGCAGAATAGTGATTACTGAAAGTCATCAAAGACTGCCCTGAATTCTTGGGCTCAAGTGATCCTCCTGCCTCAGCCTCTTGAATAGCTGAGGTATATACTGCAAGTGTGTATCACCACACCTGGCTTTGGAGAATGTTATGAAAAAAATATTTCAAGAAGAAAGTAGCTGGAAGTGGTGGCATTTCTGTAATCCCAATAATTTGGGGGCTGAGGCAGGAGGATTACAAGTTCAATGCCAGTCTCAGTAAGTTAGTGAGGCTTTAAGCAACTTAGTGAGACCTTGTCACAAATAAAAAAGGGCTGGGAATGTGGCTCAGTAGTTAAGCATCCCTGGATTCAATCTCCAGTATCAAAAAGAAGAAGGGAGTAGAGACAAATTGTAGAATGCTGCCTGAAGTCAAGTAAGATAATGAAAGAGGTTACTGTGGGATTTAGAAATGGGGATCAAAAGAGGGGCTTTAGTAGACATTGGGGATAGTGGGTTAAAGAAATTGGGATTGAGTAGAAACTAAATGTCGGATATGGTAAAAATGGTTTTAAAGTGAGAATGAGTGGTTAAGGAATAAAAACTGAGGGTAACGCCGGGCGCGTGGCACAGGCCTGTAATTCCAGCACTTGGGGGAGGCTGAGACAGGAGGATCGCGAGTTCAAAGCCAGCCTCAGCAATGGCAAGGCACTTAGCAACTCAGTGAGACCCTGTCTCTAGTAAAATACAAAAAGGGCTGGGGATGTGGCCCAGTGGTCGGGTGCCCCTGAGTTCAATCCCCAGTACCCAAAAAAAAAAAAAAAAAAAAAACTGAGGGTAACGATAATATTGAGGATTACAGTAGGGGTTCAGATCCCTTATCCCCATGAAAGCATTGATAAATGGCAAGCACATGAGACCACAGATATCTTGATCTTCAAGATTTCAGATCTTGGTGTGGACATTAAGAAAGCCCCTCTAGGGTTGGGCATGTAGCTCAGTGATAAAGCACTTGCCTAACATGCATGAGGCCCTGGGTTTGATCCCCAGCACCACAAATGAATAAATAGAAAGATGAGCCGCCTGAGCAGGAAGTGATGTCTGTTCCACAAAGGTATTTGGATAAGAAAGAGCATACGATTTAGTATTGCTGGATTGTAAGTCTCCTGTTTTGCCAGGAGGCAGTGTGAAGGCATCTAGCTTGAAAACAAGGAATGATGATTAGATTCTGCTTAAAATAACAAATATGTAGTGGACATTTTTTGTGTCAATGAACCTCCTGGCTGCATAGGATTTCTTGTGATATGCTTCCACATTGCTCTTGTATCTGCTATGAATATGTAATATTTTTGATCCTCTCTCAGTCTTATTCATTTAGTTGAATAGATGAAATATTGACAGCAATTACATGTCTACCAGGCCTGTGCAAAAAAAGATGAACTGATTGTATAGGAAAGTGACATGCAAAGACTGCAATAGGTTCTATCATAGTGAAGGAACCAAGGAGGAAAATAACTAACTTGGCTTGGGAATGTCAGTGAAGGCTTTATAGAGGCAGGAAGTAAGTTGGGCTTTGAAGGATGAGGAGTGTTTAGCAGGCAGACAAAGGGAAGAGCATCTAAGCTAGGAAACAACAAGTTTAGGTCAGAGGCATGTTTCAGGATGGCAAGAATCCCAGGTGCAGCTGGGGAGTAAAATGTGATGAAAAGTAGTGGACAAGAATAAAATACAGATTTTGATTTATTTTGTGGTATCTTGAATATGTAGGTGTTTTTGTATTTTCACAGACAGAGGGAGCTATTTGAAAGCTTTTTTAAGTGGAGGAATGAATTGATCACAGCAGTTTATGACTTGTAGCAATGGGGGAGGTTGATTGGAGTTTGAGAGACTTGATAGAGGATGAGGTTCCAGTCAGGAGTCTAGGCTAAGGAGGATCAACTTGATTAATACACTCTTGTGACATTATGGGAAGCTAAGAGCATGGACACTCATAGGTCCACAGGATTGGATTTGGGCTTGGATTTGCAGTAGAGGTGGCATATAGCAGAGTGAGCAGATTTGGAGAGGAAAGTAATGATTTTTTATGGTAGTATCTAGATATAGAGGTGGAGGCATCTTGTAGGTGGCTGGTAGTTAGAATTTATGACCTTAGGAGGCTTGAGAGAAAACACTTGGGGGAACTGTTAGACTTTTGGGGAGACAAGTAGAAGAGGAGTCTAATGAAGGATACTAAGCGGGTACAGTTTAACAGATAAATGGAGAACCAGAAGAATATGGTGTCAAGCAGCCTAGGGAAGAACACAGGAGGACTAAGATCAGCAGTCTCTATTTCTGAGAGGTCAGGTGTTGTGAAGACTGAGCCTTGGCTAGTTGGTTGAAAAGTCATTGGTGAATTTGGTGGGTATGGTTTCAGAGGTATATGTTTGGGAGAACCCAAATAGTAGTGGGCTGAGGCATAAGTAAGGAGAAGGGAAATGAAAGCAGCGATTATAGACTACTTTGTTTGAGAAGTTTGATGGTTAAAAATAAAAAAAGGAAGGAGAGGATGATGGGGACTGGGTCTCCTTTTCTCTCCCTGCTTCATGACAGTCCATACGTGTTTGAATGACTGAGCCCTGAGGAGACCATTACAGCAAATCTCTGCGTAATTTTCTTCTTGGTGTTTCTTTTCCTTTGGTTCCTCTCACATGAGAAAGAAAAGGAGGAGCCAGAGTATCTTCCTCTTTTTGATATCATATGTGTAAGAGGGTTACTTTCCCATCCTATGAATGTTCCTTTTTTTTTTTTTTTAATATTTATTTATTTGCTTTAGTTGTACACAATGCAATGCATTTATGTTTACGTGGTGCTGAGGATCAAACCCGGGCCGCGCAAGTGCGAGGCGAGTGCTCTACCGCTGAGCCACAACCCCAGACCTGAAGTGTTCTTTAGATAATAGCTGTCCCTTCCCATGTAAATGTAAGCAGTTGTTAACTAGTCACTTTTTTTTTTTTTTTTTTTTGGTACCAGGGATTGAACTCAGGGGTACTCGGCCACTGGCCACATCCCCAGCCCTTTTTTATATTTTATTAGAGACAGGGTCTCACTGAGTTGATAAGTTCCTCGCCATTGCTGAAGCTGGCTTTGAACTCACGATCCTCTTGCCTCAGCCTTCCAAGTGCTGGGATTACAGGCATGCACCACCGCGCCCGGCTAGCAGTTGTTAACTAGGAAAACTCTTTGTGGAGGCAGGGTGCTAGGGGTTGAACTCAGGGGCACTCGACCACTGAGCCACATCCCCAGCCCTATTTTGTATTTTTGCATTTTATTTAGAGACAGGGTCTCACTGAGTTGCTTAGCACCTCATTTTTGCTGAGGCTGGCTTTGAACTCATGATCCTCCTGCCTCAGTCCCCCCTACCCCCCCAACCCCCCACCCCCCTAGATGATGGAATTATAGGCTTATGCCACTGCAGCAGGCACATCTAAGAAAACTCTTGAAATTCTTAAACATGTTCTGTGAGGTAGCAAAGACCATCAACTTTGTGAATTTTCTAATGTTGTGAACTTACTTTTTAATTCAGCCCTCAGTAGGGAGAGCATCTATCAGCAATCCAGGAATGGGGGAAGCAGGAAACTTCAGTGGGAATAGCTTCATGCCAACAAATGGCCTCACTGTGGCCCAAAACCAGGTAAACTCCCTGAGGGGCTCCAGAAATGTGAAACACAGACAATCCTAAATTTTGTTATTTTCTTAATATTAATATTTGCTATTTTCTTAATATACTAACGTATATATAATATAATTGCCTTAGTGCCTGGTTTTGTTTTGTTTTGTTTTTGTTTTTCCCCTTATAAACAGACTCAGGTTTGCAAAGGGGAACTTGTTTGAGTTTTTGGTAAAATCTTTTTAATTTGAATTGTTAGGTGCTGAATTTGATAAAGGCTTGCCCAAGACCTGAAGGATTGAATTTTCAGGATCTCAGGACCCAGCTCCAACACATGCCTGTGGCGTCGATCAAGTGAGTGTTGGTTACCAGGAGCTAGGGCTCCAAAATCATGCCATTTCACCTCTCTAATATTTCCTGGTAATAAGAAGTGAGTTAAAAAAGTACAGCTGTACCTGTTGACAGAGGGAAATGGTTCAACCCGGGAAAAACTAAAAAAGAACTCAAAAAGATGGTACTACCCATCACATCACTGATTCATTTTGCTCACTCCACAAATACTAAGGTGTATTATATATGAGGGATATAATTCTTTTTTTCTTTTCTTTTTTTTTTTTTTTTTTTTTTTTTTTTTTTTTTCTTTTGTGGTACCGGGGATTAAACTCAGGAACATTCAACCACTGGGCCATATCCCCATCCCTTTTTTGTATTTTATTTAGAGACAGGGTCTCACTGAGTTGCTAAGTGCCTCACTGTTGCTGAGGCTGGCTTTGAATTAGTGATCCTCCTGTCTCAGCCTCCCAAATGCTGGGATTACAGGCGTGCGCCACCGCGCCCTGCTTGAGGGATATAATTCTGAGCAAAAATTGACCTAACGTTTTTTGGGGTTTAGTCTGAAGGAATCTTAGCTCCTGGTCATCAGGTACACATTCAGTGCCTTTGTTGTTCCTGTCCCCACAGTAGACATGTGAGTGTATTAAGCTACCAGGACATGAAGCCATTAGACAGTCCTTCCTACACCCTTTACCTAATTCCATCTTAGATGAACAGTCTCCTAATTTCAGCATAATGAGCTAATAAAACAAATGGAGTTTGATGGTGCTTGTAATAGTTGTTACTGTAGATCAATTGATACTCCAGGCCAAGGTTAAAAATGCTGATGTGGCTGGGCGCGCTGGCACACGCCTGTAATCCCAGCACTTGGGAGGCTGAGGCAGGAGGATCCCGAGTTCAAAGCCAGCCTCAGCAATAGCGAGGCACTCAGCTACTCAGTGACACCCTGTCTCTACTAAAATACAGAAAAAGGCTGGAGATGTGGCCCAGTGGTTGAGTACCCCTAAGTTCAATCCCCAGTACCAAAAAAAAAAAAAAATGCTGATGTGTTAGGCATGATGGCCAGCAACTCAGGGCAGCTGAGGCAGGAGGATTGCAAGTTTGAGATTAGTCACAGCAATGTCTCAAGGCTCCAAGCAACTTAGCAAGAACCTGTCTCAAAATCAAAATCAAAAGGTCTGGGGATGTAACTCAGTGATGAAGTGCTCCTGGGTTCAATCCTTAATACCAAAAAAAAAAAAAAGAAAAAAAATTCAAAAAACAAAAAACGAGAGAGAGACTGCTGTGTATACTATAAGACTTAATGTGCAAGCTGTACTACAGCTTTAGAATCTTGTTCCACTTTGCTTACTTAGACTGGTATTTAAGTGAGGCCCTATTTTTTTATCTTTTCACAGTTTGGGAGAGGGATCCAGGGCAGCCCTAGTAGTTATTGTCTGTATGACCTCAGTTTTATAATATTATTAACATTCTCCATGCAAGAGCCTTGTATGAGCAGAATCGCTGTGAATTTTTCTTAGCAAAGATAGAAAGTGCAGAAGTAGGTAATGTTTGCATATTTAGCCATATCCAAAAAGGCAGTTTCCTTTCTTTCTCTCTCTCTCTCTTTTTTTTTTTAACCAGGGATTGAACCAAGGGGCGTTTAAACACTGACCACATTCCCAGCCCTTTATTTAGAGACAGGGTCTCGCTGAGTTGCTTAGGGTCTTGCTAAGTTGCTGAGGCTGGCTTTGAACTCACAATACTCCTACCTCAGCTTCCTGAGCCACTGGGATTACAGGTGTGCGCCACTACACCTGGCCAGGCAATTTCCTTTCTATTACATTGGTTTGAAAATGACCCCCTATCCCTTTTTTTTTTTCTTTCTAGGCAAGCTGTGGATTTTCTTAGCAACGAGGGGCACATCTATTCCACTGTGGATGATGATCACTTTAAATCCACAGATGCAGAATAAACTGGATTTCATTGGGTACCTGAGATATTTCCAGCAGGATCTGTTTGCACAGTCCATTGCCTCCAGCTGTGCATATGTTTGGCCAGGTGACTTCAAGGAAGGAGATTCATCTGCAAAGGTTTTCAGTTGGCTAGGAACTTACTGGCTGCTTTTCTGTTTCTGTATTTTGTGGTTTTGAAGCTCAAAGGGAGATGTACAGTTGACAGGGATGTAAACCAGGGCTTTCTTAAGTTTCAAGTAAGCTCATTAGGACACCAGGATAGATGGGATTAAAAGAGATATGCTACCAAGAGAGTTGGGCAGTTACTTAACACCTGGAAGTTTCTGTTCTTGAATGTTTTTCTGTTCAAAGAAAATGAGCAAGATGAGGATCTGTGGGCAGAGCACAACCAAGGAACCCACTGCCTTCTGACTGTTTTTGTTTCCCACTCTGGTTCTATGGTGTTACTTTCAAAATTGCACTTTTGTTCCCCTTTTTACCTTGTGTCCTGCTGAAGGTGGGTTTACGTGAACATGAGGTTTAGCATGTTAGCATCATAGGACAGAGGAGGGGAAGAAATGTTAAATAAAACAGTTCTGTTATTGCAGTAGCTTATGTTTTTTTTTTTTTTTTTTTTTCCTGAGCTGCTATGATGGCACTTTATCATTGGAGGCCGTGTAGCATAGTGAAACTTGAATTTGAATCTTGGCTCCCACATTTTATTAAGGATTTTGAGTAGACTGTGTCGTCCATGTCATTTCTTTTTTTTTTTTTTTTTTTTTTTTTTTTTTTTTTTTTTTTTTAGTACTGAGAATTGAACCCAGGGGTGCTTAACCACTGAGCCACATCTCCAGCCCTTTTTTAATATTTTATTTAGAGACAGGGTCTCTCTGAGTTCCTGAGGCTGACCTTGAACTAAAATCCTCTTGCCTCAGCCTCGGGAGCCGCTGGGATTATAGGCATGTGTCACTTTGCCTGACCAAACTATGTCATTTCTAAAATCCTTCATTTCCCCTTTTATGGAGAGAAAACTGTTATCTTACAGGTTTCTTTTCTTTTCTTTTTTGTACCAGGGATTAAACTCACGGGCACTCGACCACTGGGCCACATCCCCAGCCCTTTTTTTTTTTTTTATTAGAGACAGGGTCTCACTGAGTTGCTAAGTGCCTCAGCCTCCCAGGTGCTGGGATTACAGGCATGCGCCACCTCGCCCGGCATCTTAGAGGTTTCTTATGCATATTGAATGAGATGTGTAAAATTTGTGGCAATTTCATCAGTACGGGTTACAAATTGACCTTAATGTTGACTCTAACAATGTGTGATCATGTAACTGAATTGAATACCTGTGATTTGATCTCAAGGTGAGACTTTCCAAAGGCCTGTGGCTGTTTGGGGGCCAACTTAATCTGTTATTTCTTGTGTGAAAGGAAACTAGTTCAAAGATTTTTTTGACAACTCCAGAAAATAAGCTACACACTTAAATGAAAGAACTAATATTAAGACAAAGTTCATGAAATATAACATGCAAATAAGAACTTTATATCTGCTTAAACTCTTTCTAAATGAGATCTAACAACTGTTTGGAGAAGACTCTACCTACCCCTAGCTTCTAAGGGTGAACATCCAGTTACTTTCTGTGTACAGTAGTTCCTGTTTTGAGTAGTTACACAAATGCTTAAAGCTTGGTCAACCACTGTGATATTTGTAAATGAGCCTATTCTTGGACAAAGAAGAAAGAATGATGGCTAAAAACAGGTTAAAAAAATGAATTTGGAATATATGATAAACTACTTTAATGGGTGAACAACTTGTCTTTCTAGTTATCAGGCCATCAGTCTTCCCTTTCAGATGGGCAAAGTTATAGCTGTGATTCTAGGAGTACATTTGGTTTTTTGGACTTTTTTGTTTGTTTTTGGTACTACAGATTGAACCCAGGAATTCTCTACCACTGAGCTAGATACCCTGCCCTTATTATTTTTTATTTTCAGACAGGGTGTTATTAAGTTTCTCAGGCTGGCATCAAACTTGTGATATTCCTGCCTCAACCTCTCAGAATTCAGGTGATGACTTAGTAATTAAAAGAACTTAGCCAGGCGCGGTAGCACACGCCTGTAATCCCAGCACTTTGGGAGGCTGAGATAGGAGGATCACGAGTTCAAAGCCAGCCTCAGCAATGGTGAGGCACTTAGCAACTCAGTGAGACCCTGTCTCTAAATAAAATACAAAAAAGGGCTGGGATGTGGCCCAGTGGTTGAGTGCCCCTGAGTTCAATCCCCGGTACCACAAAAAAAGAAAAAAAAGGAACTTGCTCATTAATTGAGTAAGTATTGGATACCAGTTGTGTCAACTAGGGGATATAAAGCACAATAAAAGATTGGCATCACCGGGTATGGTGGCGCATGCCTGTAATCCCAGCCCTTGGGAGGCTGAGGCAGGAGGATCGCGAGTTCAAAGCCAGCCTCAGCAATGGCGAGGCACTTAGCAACTCAGTGAGACCCTGTCTCTAAATAAAATACAAAAAGGGCCAGGGATGTGGCCCAGTGGTCGAGTGCCCCTGAGTTCAATCCCCCGTACCAAAAAAAAAAGATTGGCATGGGCTGGGGTTGTGGCTCAGTGGTGGAGTGCTCACCTAGCATGTGTGAGGCCCTGAGTTCGATCCTCAGCACCACATATAAATAAATAAAATGAGGGTATTGTATCCACTTACAGCTTAAAAAAAAAAAAAAAAAAAAAAAAAAAGATTGGCGTAAGCTGAGCATGGTGGTACAGGCCTGTAATCTCAGTGACTTGGAAGGCTGAGGCAGGATGACCACAAGTTCAAGAGTAGCCTGGGAAGCTTAGCAAGACCCTGTCTTAAAGCAAAAGATGAAAAGGGGTAGGAATGTACCTCAATGGTAAAGTACCCCTGGATTCAATCCTCAATACCCTCCCTCCTCCAATAAAAAAGAGAGATTGGGGGCTGGGGTTGTGGCTCAGCAGTAGGGCACTCGCCTAGCACGTGCGCAGCCCGGTTCGATCCTCAGCAGCATGTATAAATAAATACATTGTGTTACAACTAAAGCAAATAAATAAATATTAGAGAGAGAGGGAGATTGGTGTCATGGGACTTACTGGGGCAGCATTCCCAAGAGCAGAGAATAGCCTCACAGTGATACTGACCTCCCTTCCACACTGGCATTTCACAGTCTCCCAGGAGTTTTGTGTTTTTGTTGTTGTTGTTGTTGTTGTTGTTGTTTTGGTACTGGGATTGACCTCGGGCATTCAACCACTGAGCCACATCCCCAGCCCTATTTTGTATTTTATTTAGAGACAGGGTCTCACTGAGTTGCTTAGCGTCTCACTTTTGCTGAGGCTGGCTTTGAATTCAAAATCCTTCTGCCTCAGCCCCCCAAGCTGCTGGGAGTACAGGTGTGCACCCAGGAGTTGTGTGATTTCTGAGCATTACAGGGGCGTGTGGGGCCAAGCAGTCTGGAGAGCAAGCCAGGCCATTCCTTAGCAAAATGGAACTTAAGCCTTTTGTAGAGCTTCTGCTCTATGCAAGCAGGAAGAACTTGCATCTTGGGCATTTGTGGTCCCCTGATAATGTCTGTTGTACAGAATTCTTTGGGCACATTAAGACAGCAGGAACAGCAATTCTTAGAAACCACCCAGTGTCAGCCTAGCAATGGGTCCAGCTTACTCTCAGGAGAATCCTCCAGGTCTACAGGTGGGAAATGAGGCCCCATGAAGAAAAAAGATAAAAACAGTTGGGGGTGGGATTTTAAAACTTGGTAATTAAACATTTTTGAGCCAGCTGGGCACAGTGACACATGCCTGTAATCCTAGGAACGTGGAAGCTGAGGCAGGAGGATTGCAAATTTGAGGCCAGACAGGGCAACTTAACCACCCTGTCTCAGAATAAAAAATATAAAGGACTGGGCATTGAAGGAGCCCCAATTAGGGAGATGGCTATTGCGGTCAGCTGGAAGCCATAAGTTCCACCTGATAATAAGTATGTATGTGATGCACCTGTAAATGCACGTGAGGCACCCGCAAAGCTAAAGGTATATAACCGGGTGAAAGCGGTCGGAGTCAGGAGAAGAATGAATTCATTCAGTCAGTCATGCAGTCGCTCAGGTCGGAAGAAGAGTTCGGGTCGGAGAAGAAGAAAAGAATCAGAGCGGCCAGAACGTAGGCAGAGCGGTTACAGAAGAGAAACCAGATAGAAGAAGTAATTGCTGGTCAGAGTCAGGCCGAGGCTCCTGAGGAAGAAAGAAGAAAGAAGCTCTAAAAAATAATCTTTCTCTAAGCTAAGCTCTCTCTTTCTTTCTCTCTCTAAGCTAAGAAGAAAAGAAGAAAGCTCTCTCTAATCTTTCTCTCTAAGCTCTTTCTAAGAAGAAGAAAAATCTTTCTTTCTCTCTCTAAGCTCTCTCTAAGAAAGTAGAAGTAAAAGTAGTAATAGCTTTACTCTGCCTCTGAGTTTTTCTCCCGCGGCACTGTGGCTGGCCACGACAGGCAGCTTACAGGGCATGTAGCTCAGTTATAGAGCACCCCTGGGTTCAGTACCTAGTACCAAGGGGAAAGTATTTTTGTATTTATATTAGTTTTTATGTTAATTTATTTAGCAATTATTTACATTAATATGTTAATACATTATAAAGCATTAAAAAATAGAAATGAGGGCTGGGGAATATAGCTTTGTCATTAAATGCCCCTGGGTTCAATCCCTGGTACAAAAAAAAAAAGAAAAAGAAAAAGAATAAATATGAAGCAATATGCCAATACCTATTTTCTGTTCTCCCATGTCCTGTGAACTCCCATGGATATACTTCTCACTTGGGAGACCACTGCTCAGGGGAGACATACCCAGACCCATTGTAACACAGGTCCTCCCTCAGTTGGAGATTTAAAATATCTCCCAACCTCCCACTAGGAGTTATTCATGAGACTAAAAAACTCCTGTATGAAGTTTAAAAGGAAAAAAAAAAGCACCCAGAGACCAGTATCTGCCTCCAGTTCCTTGCCAACACTTTTTGCTCTGATAATAGTCAACAGTTGTGGTTTTTAAGTATGTTTTCCTTTTAAGCGCTGCTTTTGCTAATGAGAAATTGCTTATTTTCTCCACACTGCAGCATTTGGTTACTCAGAAAGCCTGTTTTGTAAGAACTGTCTGCCCTCCTTTTGTGCCTTTGATATTTATCTTGCTCAATTTTGTGCCAAGGTTGAATACAAACATGGGAATGAAAACTGGCATTTTGGGGCTGGGGTTGTGGCTCAGTGGTAGAGCACTTGCCTAGCACATGCATGGCCTGGGTTCAATCCTTAGCACCACGTAAAAATAAAGGCATTGTGTACAACTAAAACAAATAAATAAATATTTAAAAAAAAAAAGAAAGAAAAGAAAACTGGCATTTGGCCTTCAGGCCCCAAGGGTTCAGTGCCAAGTAGGCTTTTTTTTTTTTTTTTTTTTTTTTTGGTACCAGTTATTGCGCTCAGGGACACTGGACCACTGAGCCACATCCCCAGCCCTATTTTGTATTTTATTAGAGACAGGGTCTCACTGCTGAGTGCCTCGCCATTGCTGAGGCTGGCTTTGAACTCGCAATTCTCCTGTCTCAGCCTCCCGAGCTGCTGGGATTATAGGCATGCGCCACTGCACTCAGCCAAGAAGGCACTTTTTGTTTCAGTCTTATTACTTCTCCCATAGTACTCTCTTCCTGGGGATCCTGTGAAGTATAGGTTAATTTCTCTGGAGGAAGGCATGGGAACTGATAGGCATATGAGGATAGGATGCCAATACTAGGACTATAGTATCCTGTAAGAGCCAGTCAGAAGTCACCTAGAGAAATCCATACAGGAGTAGGGTGCTGGGAAGACCTGTGAAGTGAAGTAGGTCCAGATAGCCCAGCAATGAGCAGGCAAAGGAGGACACATAAAGTTCTATGCCTAGAATCCAGGAACTAGAACTCTGACCCTCTTAGGTCCTCCCTCAATTGAAGATTCAGAATATCTTTTATGTCTGTCTTCTCTAAACTCTCAGCACTTTCAGGAAGTGGTGGCTTTACTTAACAAGACATGTTGAATTTGGAAGCCGAGATAATCTCTGCAAAAACAAGGGTTTGTATTTGTTTTCTTATCTCTACTGCACTGGACAGGGGAGGCTCTCCAGCTAGCATACCGTCTCTGTAGTGTACGGCCCTTTTTTTATTTGGTACTGGGGATTGAACTCAGGGACACTCAACCACTAAGCCACATCCTCAGCCCTATTTTGTACTTTTGAGACAGGGTCTCACTGAGTTGCTGAGTGCCTTGCCATTACTGAGGCTGGCTTTGAACTTGTGATCTTCCTGCCTTAGCCTCCTGAGCCTCTGGAATTACAGGCATGAGCCACTGTGCCTGGTTTGTTTTTTTTTTTTTTTTCCTTTTGATACAAGGTATTGAACCAGGTGTGACCTACCATTATCTCCATCCCCATTCCATTTTCATTTTTTATTTTGAGGCAGGGTCTCACTAAGTTGCTGAGACTAGCCTCAAGCTTTTCACCCTCAGCCTTCTAATTCACTGGGATTATAAGCATGTATCTTAGTACCTGGTTGGGAATGGCATATTTTAAACATGGTATGAATTAGAAAACAGTGTACAGGTATGGGAAGAGTACAGACTAGAGACCAACACAGCTGCATGATCTTGGTCAACAGTGCTACTATTAACATGTTTAGTGAGTATTTACTGTGTGCCAGGTACTAAAGATTATCTCACTTGATCTTTAAAACAGTATTGTTAGGTAGATAGCTATTAGTTGTTGTTGTTGTTGTTGTTTTTTAGATGTTGATGAACCTTTATTTTATTCATTTATTTATATGTGGTGCTGAGAATCTAACCTAGTGCCTTACACATGCTAGGCAAGCGTTCTACCACTGAGCCACAACCCCAGCCCCAGATAACTATTAGTTTTATGTGTCAAGAAACAAACTCAGCTGGGTGTGGTGGTGCATGTCTGTAATCCCAGTAACACTGGAGACTGAGGCAGGAGGATCACTAATTGAGGCCAACCTCAGCAACTTAGCAAGACTCTCTCAGCAAGTTAGTAAGACCCTGTCTCAAATTTTTAAAAAAGGGAAGGGATATAGCTCAGCAGTAGAACATCCCTGGGTTTGATCCCCAGTATCAGAAGGCAAAAAACAAAACAAAACAAAAACTGAAGCTTACAGAGGTTAAAATAACTTGCTGATAGTTATATCTGGAGGATGGCAAGCTGGAATCCTAACCTAGGCTCTTGCTTTTGTGGAACTCACCCTTAGTCACTGACTGCTCTAATCTTCCTCCTGAGGCACTTGATCACTCAATCTTTTTCCTTATCTTTAAAATCAAGCCATTGTCTGCCTCTAGGAGTTAAGTGTTGCTGCCTGAAGTGATGGCCGCTTGGAGCAACGAAGCTGCGGGAAGAAGTTCAGAGGCAAACTGGAGACAAACAGCTTTTTATTCTGATAACTTTTCTCTCTGGCTCTAACAACGACTAACACGCGCCGCACACACCACCAAAATGGCGCTGACCCCGATCAGCAATCTCGGCCAAGTCACTCGAGATCCCGGGCCAAGTCTCGTGAGACTACGAAAGGCGACAATGCCCAAATCTCCATGGCTCATAGTCAACCGCAATTCAAGCCATCTCCCCAAACAGGGCTCCTACAGTTAAGGATTTGGATATGGTTTGTGAAGGGTCTGGCATACGGGCAGAAGTTAAGAAAATACACTCATGTAGAGGTCCAGCCTGGTGTGGTTGTGCATGCCTGTAATCCTAGCTACTCCAGAGGCTTAGGCAGGAGGAACACAAGTTCAAGGCCAGCCTCAGCAACTTAGTGAGGCCCTAAGCAGTTTAGACCCTGTCTCAAAAAATTAAAAATGTTCCTGGGTTCAATCCACAGCACCAAAAAAAAAAAAAAAAAAAAAAAAAGTCCAGATGCTACTTGCTACTTTTATTATATGGTTTTAGAAGAAAAAATCTTGAATAGTCACTTACAGCTTTAACAATATCAGCACCACCTGTTGAAACCTGTCAGTCTTCCACAGCTTTGGGTCTCCATAAAGTTTTTTCATGTGTGTTTTGCTGGGAATTGAATCCAGGGCTTCATGCATGCTAGGCAAGTGCTCTACCAACTGAGCTATATTCCTAGCCCCTCCCTAAGATTCCTTTTGAATTGGATCCCATAGTTCCAGCACCAGCTTTTGAGAACCAAGGCCCCAAGATTTTGTTCTTGAAGCCAAATGCCACGTACATTCATAGAAGTCCCATTTAGCAAGTGCTGATCATGTGCTAGATGCAACCAAGATGAGGATGACACAGTCCTGGTCTCTGAGGGGCTAAGAACCCAAGAGGGTGGCAGACATGAAGGACTCTCGATGCAGTGTGGTCAAGGAAATCCC
Source organism: Tamias sibiricus (assembly GCA_025594165.1). Lineage (NCBI taxonomy): Eukaryota > Metazoa > Chordata > Mammalia > Rodentia > Sciuridae > Tamias > Tamias sibiricus. The sequence continues at coordinate 22,853,328 of CM046658.1, read as the reverse complement.
CCTTTACCAGAGTCCCCTTTACTCAGTGAAGGTTGGTGGCCTTTCTGACTTCTCTGCACCCACCAGTGAGACAACTGGTGGGGACGGACACAAGATTGAGTAGAACCCAGCGGGCTCCAGATACCAAAGCTTAGGCTGAGGGAGCCATGAGCAAGGAGCTGGTGCAGTGTCTGCTGTTGAGTTCCATTCTCTGCCTGAGTGAGTTCTCTGAGACCTTGTGCCAGGTTTTGGAGGCTTGCAAGGGTTGGCTGGTGTCCTTATTCCCCGAGTTGCAGTAGTTAGGAAGTTGAGCTTCTCCAGCACCTAGATAGTTTTCCGCAAGTGCTCGGCTATTTCTTCATAATCATGTTCATCAATATCTGCAAAAGCGTCCACGTCAGTGAGAATCTTTGGCATTAGGCAAGTTCCTTCCCCTCTTTAGTTTCCTCACTTGAATAGGGAAGGGGTTGACCTGAGTGTTCTAAGGTGCTTGGTGGCTGAGAAACCACAATTTTGTTTTCTGAACACCACAGCTATTGGTTTGTCCTGTGTGCTATGGGGAGGGGAGTGTGTTGGGGACTGAACTTGTTTCTTGGCCAGGGCCCTGCAGCCCCATGAGAGAGAGATGAGGGACCTTCCTGGCTCAGTCCTCAAATTGGGACCACATTAGTGAGAACAGTGCATTTTCCTGATGTACTGAGCAGCAGAGGAACAGGGCGGGAAGGGGAGAAGCAAGGACGAGGTGGGCAGGCATTGAAGGGACTCACCTGGATCCTCTGTTTGGGACTCAGTAGGCCTGAGGTCCTTATGGGTGGTAATCTTGCTGTACGTATCTGATTTGTCCTTGTAAAACTCTGGCAAGGTCTTTGCCTTAGGTTTGGGCAGCAAAGGGGTCTTAGGAAACTTTGGTTCTGAGACTTTAGAAGACTTTGGGAAAAAAAGTAGAAATTAGCAAGGTTGCAAGGAATGGCAGCAGAGTCTGAAGTATAATTTACCTACAATGGTCCCTTCTGTCTACTTGCTTTTCAGGTTAGGGCTTCCTGGGAAGCTTGGTTTAGGTACAAGCACATGAAATACTTGGTGGGGTAGGAAATATAGGGTTGAGGACTAGAGGCAGGGTACTCCTGGGATTCTCCACATAGGGTGCCAGTGACTGTCCTTTAAATCTGTGGTTGGAGGGTGGAGGGAAGAAAAGTGGAGATACCACGGAAAGATAATCACAAAGCTTCAGAACAAAGCTGCTGGTCTGAGGGCTCCCAGAAGGACTTTTACTGAACAGGCCGTACATGTATGCACACTGAACCCTCAAGTGACCCTCTGAATAGGGTCTGTATCAGTTCTCAATTTACAAATAAAGGGACAGTGTGCCTTGTCAGCACTCCCCACAGGGCAGAGGTCCACAGCGGGGCCAAGGATTGGCCAGAACCACATCATCAGTGGCCTCTGAAGCCAGTTGCCTTTTCACCACACCTTGTTTTTGAGTGTGAACAGTCCTGGCCTCCTGATCAGAAACGGAGAGCCTGGTGTCTGGAGAGGAACAGGTACTGTTCAAGGGCAACAGGAGTGACTCCCTATGGAGCTGAGGCTGGGACTGAGGGGTCTCAGTCCTTTGTGCTGTGTTCTTTCCAACACAGTCACAGGCCTGTGTTTCAGGGACCTCAGTCTAGCCTGTCAAAAAACAACTGCCTCATCCCTGCCCCACAGATGTGAGGACAAGACCGCTCAGTACTGATCTTCCACTGCTATATGGCTACCAACATCCCATGTTCCCAAAACAGCATGCTTGTTACAGTTTACAAAGCATTTGTTTTATAGCTCTCTGCTCCTTTTCTAGTTAGGTGCACAGGCTGTACGATCAGACCTGATTTCAAACCTAGCCCTGCCACTCTAACTGTGAGCTCAGGTTGAAATTGCCTTTCTTTCCTGTTTTCTCAATGAGGAAAAAGAATATTGGTTTCTGCTGGGCGTGGTGGCACATGCCTATAGTCCCAGCTACTCTGGAAGCAGAGGCAGGAGAATTGCAAACTCAAGGCCAGCCTGGGCAACCTAGTGAGACCCTGTCTCAAAATTAAAAAAAAAAAAAAAAAAAAAAAAGGCTGAGGATGGAGATCTGGTAGAGTGCTTGCCTAGCACATGTGAGGCCATGAGTTCAATCACCAGGGTAAATGGTTTAGCCCAGAACAGCTCCTGTGTTAGTGTAACAACTTTCAGAAGTGAAAAAAATAGATTAACAAGAACTATAACCTAATCAATAAGTTAATCTGGTGGATTAATAATTTAAATGGATTACTAGGTGGTAACTATAGGCAAGTGGTATGTGGCTGGAGGAAGTGGGTCAGTGGGGCATGGCCTTATGGGTTATATTTTGTCCTGGGCTCCTTGATTTCTCTGCGTCCTGGCCACCATGTACTGAGTAGCTCTCCACCAAGCCCTCCCGCCATGATGTTCTGCCTCACCTGGATCCCGGAGCAATAAGAGTTAGCAAACTATGGACTTAACCTCTCTGAAACCATGAGCCCCAAATAAACTTTCCCCCCTCTTAGGTTGTTCTTGTCAGGTATTTTGGTCACAGTGATTAAAAACTAACACACCCAGCACCATGGGAAAAAATAAATAAAGGAATTGGTTCCTATCTCAGTGGTACTGAGAGTAGGTGGGCTAGTGCTACAGAAGACCTGCCATGTAGTAGGCACCCCCTAGGAAGGCAGCTAACAGCAGTGGTGCTAGTGAGGCCATCTCAGGTCTACCCTTGAGAAAGCCTATGTGGAGGAGTAGCTTGTGCTGGTCATGGAATGTAATGTCTGGAATGTAAACTTGGTCTTAGATGACTATGCCTGGGTCTTTCCTCACACCTGAGTCCCTGTGATTCAGTTCAGTGGAGCTCACTGGCCCTGCAGCAGGTTGTGTTCCTTCCCAGCCCCACCCTCAACTCTAGCCAGAAACTGGAGCATATAACTGAAACACACACACACACACACACACACACACACACACACCCGCCGCCCCAGCAAGACAGCTGTGCCCAGGGGTTTCTGAGCCTCACTTCACCTCATGGAAGAACAGTGTTGGCCAAAGGCCTGATATGCGCATGGTGCCACAAGGGAGTCCTTGGCCCCCTGTGTGAGGCTTCAGGAGCCCTTCAGTGGCTGGAGTGGGGACTGCAGAATGGGTTGTGGGAAATGGCCTAGGAAGGCCAGACTTGAGTCACCTCAGAGGAAACCGATATGGAGCCACTGAAGGTTTTAGCACATGGAGCCAAGGCCCAGCAATAACCAAAGAAGGATTGGAGAGGCCATTCCGACAGCTGTGGGGGAGGGCTCAGCGAGGCTGCTGAACAGTGAAAGTGAACAATGCTGAGGCTCAAACTCCAGAGCGCCAGCAGGTGGCAGAGACGGAGAAGAACTGCAAACTTGGGATCAGAGTGTTTATGCTCAAGTTCAGGCCTCCCACTTACTAACTGGACTTTGGGTGAATCTCAAGGTCTCAGTCCTCATGTTCTCAATCGTAAAATATGGATAATCACACCAACCCCAGGAAACGAACCCCTGAGGAGCCCGAGAAGTGACCCCTCCCTGCCATTTCAGTTAAATTGGTACCTTGCTGCTTCCCTTCTTGCTGCTTGTTCTCTGCTCACTGAGGCCCTGACGCTTCGGGGGCCTGGGTGGGGGTGCTTGGTTCTCAGAGGCTGGTAACTTCCGAAGGTTATAGTAGAAAGCATCTGACAGCTCCTCCACTGTAGCTACGGGCAGTGGCTCAGCCAGCTGGTCTGGCTGCCTTTCGGCCTCCACCACGGTCAGGTCCAGCCAGCGGGGAGGGATCTCGAAGTATATCCCTGGCATGGAGTCCAGGCCCACCACCAAGAACGGCTCTGTGATCTTCTCCTCTAGCCGCAAGCCAGGAAAGGAGACCAGAGGATCGGCAGGGTTGGTGGAGTCCTTGGCCACCACCTTGACCTCACAGGGCAGTGAGAACTGGGCAGTCAGATCTGCCAGGCTATAGCGCCGGCTGTCATTCATCTCCTCCACGAAGCCACCAGGTGTGTGGAGGGGCAGCAGAATCCGTTCTTGGTCTTCCACCTCTTCGTACTCGTCTTCATTTTCCTCCCCAAGCTGGTCACTCAGCCGCTGACAAACCAAGACACTCAGGTCCTGGCCTTGAGCCCCATAGACTTGGCCAGTCCCTAGCACCTCCAGCCGGTCGCCCACAGCTAGGGAAGAGAACCCAGGATGTTCCTCCTCTTCCCCCTCACAGTCTTTTGTGACCACCACCCGGAGGGGCTGGCCTGGCTGGAAAGCACCCAGGACATCATAGGCTGTGGGGAACTCCCTTGGCCGGAGCCGCAGCTTGCCCTGGTAGGCCGCAGAGACCATAAAGTGTCTGGGCACCTTCCGGCCCTTGCTTGAGGCCAGGACCCGCCATGGTGATGAGGCCAAACCATAGATGCAGAGCTTCTGGCCTTTGTACAAAGAGCCCACCCACGGGCTGAGGAAGATGGGGGGTCCCTCTGGAACTTCCAGGATCTCCGTGGAGAGGGGGAAGGGCCCCCCCTGGGCCAGGGCCTCACTCAGCAGCAGTGGTTTGATGAAGTGGACGTTCTGGGAGGAGGCAGTGACGTCCTGTACATCGACCTCCAGCGTGGAGGGGATCTTGACAATGGTCCTGCGCACTGTGGGGGGAGGTCAGCTCAGGGGTGCACGACACAGCCCCAGTATGTTCCCCACCCCAGGCAAAGAGCATTGTCAGTGCTAGTGGGCCTCCTTCCTGTTTGTATCTTTCCTTTTCTACCAGCATTTTCCTATTGTACTAGATTCTTTGCCTTCTCTTTTTTTTCCAACCTCTTTTTTTTTTTTTTACAAAATCGCTATTTTTAAATTTTTAAAAAAAATATTTATTTATTTGCTTTAGTTGTACACAATGGGTTTAAATGGGTTTATTTTGTACGTGGTGCTGAGGATCGAACCCGGGCTGCGCACGTGCTAGGCGAGCGCTCTACCGCTGAGCCACAACCCCAGCCCTATTTTTAAATTTTTAAACATTAACAGAATAGTTAGTTTAATGCACCCTATGTACCCAAGATGCAGCTTCAACTTTTAACTCATATGCTTCTGTCTGTATCCCTAGCTACTCCCCCTCAACTAGGTTCTGACTTAGCATAATCACATCATGCCACAGGTGACTATTTCAGTGTTCTCCTAAAAAGGGAGATAATTAAAATCTTTAAAATGCCATTACTGGGCTGGGGTTGTGGCTCAGCTGTAGAGCGCTTGCCTAGCATGTGCACAGCCCGGGTTTGATCCTCAGCACCACGTAAAAATAAACACATTGTGTACAACTAAAGCAAATAAATAAATATTAAAAATATTTTTAAATGCCATCACTCAATCACTACTTCTAAATAATTGTTTGATAATTCCTTAATACCACCAATCAGTTCAACCACTTTTTTGTCTTTTTTAAAATATTTTTTTAATTGTTGATGGATCTTTATTTTATTCAGTTATTCATATGTGGTGCTTAAAATTGAACCCAGTGCCTCACACATGCTAGGCAAGTGCTCTACCACTAGGCCACAACCCCTGCCCAAACTGAACATCAGATTTTTTTTTTTTTTTTTTTGTACCAGGGATTGAACTCAGGGGCACTCGACCACTGGGCCACATCCCCAGCCCTTTTTTGTATTTTATTAGAGACGGGGTCTCACTGAGTTTCTAAGTGCCTCGCCATTGCTGTGGCTGGCTTTTTTTTTTTTTTTTAATATTTATTTATTTACTTTAGTTGTACACAATGCAATGCATTTATGTTTACGTGGTGCTGAGGATCGAACCCGGGCCGCACAAGTGCGAGGTGAGCGCTCTGCCACTGAGCCACAACCCCAGCCCATGCTGTGGCTGGCTTTGAACTCACAATCCTCCTGCCTCAGCCTCCCAAGTGCTGGGATTATAGGCGTGTGTCACCATGCCTGTCCAGATTTTTATTTTTGTGGTGCTGGGGATTGAACCCAGGGCCTTGTGCATGAGAACCAAGCTCTCTCCCAACTGAGCTATATCCCCAGCCCTTTTGTCTTTTTTTTTTTTTTTTTTTTTTTTTTTTAGTTGTTAATGGACCTTTATTATATTTATTTATTTATATGCGGTGCTGAGAATCAAACCGAGTGCCTCACACATGCTAGGCAAATGCTCCACTACTGAACCACAACCACAGCCCAGTCCAACCACTTCCTAAATTTACATTTTTTAAGGTTTTTTTTTTTTTTTTTTTTTTTGTAGTTGTAGATGGACAGAATGCTTTTATTTTATTTTATTCTATTTGTTTTTTATTTTTTAAAAATATTTATTTATTTACTTTAGTTGTACACAATGCAATACATTTGTTTACGTGGTGCTGAGGATCGAACCCAGTGCCTCATGCATGCTAGGCAAGCACTCTGCCACTGAGCTACAGCTCCAGCCCAAAGTTTAATTTAATTTTAAATACAATTTCATAAACTGCCTATCCAAATCCTTTCTGAATTTAAACAGAAAGATAAAACGATTGGGGGAAAAAAAAAAAACACCACTTTGGCTGACTTATTTCTTCTCCAAGCACTGATTTGAATCCTGATGGATAAACTCAAGAAGTGGCTTTAAAAGACTATGAAGAAAACTGGCTCATCCACTGTGTTGTTTGATCACAACACATAAAGATAGGGCAGAGAATACTCTCCCCATTTTACAAATGAGGATACTGAGACTTAGAGGATGGTGACTTCACTCAGGTAGTGTAGTTGGGATTTTTGCTCAATACTTGAGGAGCTGATAATTGGTTGAAGCTGGGAGATGTTCATATGGGGCATTCATTATACTGTTCTGTTTTTTCTTCAAAATAGTAAGCTGAGTTGCCCTATTATCCAGGGCAGCCTGCCAAGCCTCAGCCACTGCTCAAATCCCTGGCTGTCCAAACTGTGGTCTCTTACTACCATTTCCCAGAGTGGGTTCAGGGCATCCTGGGAAAGAATTTCAGTTCCTGGAGAGGAAGTGTTCAAGAGGAGTCTAGAAAACCTTGTACCAGAAAGCAAGAAAATCTGTTCAACACCATACAGGTCTGTCAAAAAGATTCAGGAGCCTGAAGCAGTGGCATGCACCTGTAATCCCAGCAACTCAGGAGGATGAGGCAAAAGGATTACAAGTTTGATGGCAGCCTTGGCAATTTAGTAAGAACTTGTCTCAAAATTTAAAAAAATAATAATAAAAAGAGCTGGGGATGTGGCTCAGTGGTAGAGTCCCTGAGTTCAATTTCCAGTACCAAAAAAAAAAAAAAGATATCTGGGGTCTGCCTTGAAATAACCAGGTGGGTTAGGGGGAGTGGGGATGGGCAAAAATGAAACAAGATGGATTATGAGTGGTCACTGTGAGGTCATGGGGCTCCTTTTACTTCCCCCCACCCCGCCTGTTTTTGTTTGAATTTTTCCATTGCAAAAAAAATTTAGGGCGTGGAATTCAGCTCAGTGTTAAGAGTGCTTGCCTAGCATGTGCGAGGCCCTGGGTTCTATCACCAGCACCACCTTTTTCAAATAGAAGGATCAAAGAATCACACTTGGTGCTATGGTTTGCAGTCAGCCCTAGGTGCTCTGCAGGTAAATTCCAGAGAGCTGAGCTGCAAACAATCTGTGCTCCCAGAAAGAAGCCCAGGCCCCCAATTCTACCTCAGCTCAGCCTTGGCCTCTCACCAACCAGCTCTGGCCAGGTTCTGCCTGTTTCCTCAACCCTGATTTGCATGCTGCCACCAGCCTGCCCTGAGAAATACACCAAGAAACAATGGGAAACAGCAGGGGGTTCACTTTGATAGTATCCTCTGGGGAACTTCAGGAGCAGTCCTGCTCTCCCCAAGTCAGGAAATGTTCCAAACAACTGGTCAGCTTTAGGCTTGGCAATATTGTCTCTTTGTACCAGCGTTAGCAAGCTCACAACCCAACTCTGCCAATGCTACAAAGCACAGTGGGACCGCCCATTTTCTTATCTCCTTTTACACCAAATTCCCCACTTGGGCACTTTTGTTTGTTTACATTGTATATACTGGGCAAGCCACCTGATACCCCTAAGAGTAGGGGAGACATCACCCCATGGAAGGATGATATCTTCCATCAGACCATCTCCCCAGGGTCCTCTATCCCCCCATACTCTTTCCCCGTGCCCCCTGCCCAGGAAACTCACTGCGCATGATGGCTTGGATCTCATACTGGGGCCTTAGGATCAGGGAGTGCCAGGGAAGGCTTGGGCAGGTGAACGTGCCATCCTTATAGGCTGGGTCCTGCAGAACCTGGAGCAGGGTTTGGGGGGGTGCCAAGCTTCCATCTCCAGAAGGGCCCTTTCTGGGACAGGGGCAGATGCAGGACAACCCGCTGGGCCCCTGAGCCCAAGACACAGCGTGCACAGTGGGTCCTGAGGTGCATTTCCACAGCCTCAAGCATGAGAAGCTGGTTCTCAGTCACCACCCTGTCCTTTGTGGCAATGCTGTGGGTTGATGTGAAGTAAATGGGCAGCTGCATGGAGCTCTGAGTTGCAGCAGAGACAAGTTCCTTCAGGGTTCTGTAGCTCTGGGGGCTGGTGAGGGGGCTGAAGTGACCTGTGGGATTCAGCAGAGGGAGGAAAAGTCAGGGTGGGTGCAGATCTTATTGGATCCAGGTCCTGGTCGGGCCCTGTATATAACCCAGCCAGAATCCTCTGAGGGTGGGCCTCCATCTGGACATCCAGGCTGCAGAACTGAGGGACAGAATGCACAGTCACAGTGTGTGAATGGACAGTGAGTGTCAGAAGTGGTGACACAAAAGCCGGGTATGGTTGCATATGCCTGTAATCCCAGCACTTGGGAGGCTGAGGCAGGAAGATCGAGAGTTCAAAGCCAGCTTCAGCAATGGCGAGGCACTTGGCAACTCAGTGAGACCCTGTCTCTAATAAAATTCAAAAAAAGGGCTGGGGATGTGGCCCAGTGGTCAAGTGCCCCTGAGTTCAATCCCCAGTACCAAAAAAAAAAAAGTGGTGACACAAGGGGACTGTCACTGGAGACCGAGAACAAAACAGTGCCCCCTTCACCAGAAGACACAGATGACTTCCACAGTTTCCCACTTCACGACCCCTCCCTGCCTCTTACTTTGCCAATTTGTCATTTCTACCTGATGCCTCACCACAGCTCCAACCCCACACATCCAAAATCTGTTGTCCCCTACTCTACACCCCGGGGTAATGCCATTGTCCCTTTCTCCCAAACTAGACCTCCAGGAGTTACTGGCCAAAGTGTTTTCTGACCACCACCCTACCTCTCATCCTGTCTGCTAGCACAGTCTGACTGCTCTTCTGCTGTGCCCCCAGCCAACAACCATTCATCTGTCATAGTGGCCAAAATGCCCAGTTCTGAAGCCATGTTTCCTGCACCAAACCCACAACTCTAGTCTAATCAAGGAAACATCACAACACCAGGACTGAGGGACGTTCTACAAAAGTACTGATCTAGGGGCCAGTGGTAGCATGACTTAGCATGTGCTAGGTCCTGGGTTTGATCCCCACCACCAAAAAAAAAAAGAAGTATTGATCTAAAGTCTTCAAAATGTCAACATCAAGACAAAGGAAGGCTGAGGAAATATTCCAGCCTGAAGGAGACTAAAGAAATAGGACAGGGCTGGGGCTGTGGCTCAGCGGCAGAGCGCTCGCCTCACAAGTGTGCAGCCCGGGTTCGATCCTCAGCACCACGTAAACATAAATGCATTGCATTGTGTACAACTAAAGTAAATAAATAAATATTAAAAAAAAAAAAAAAGAAAAAGAAATAGGACAGGCTGGGTACAGGCCTGTAATCCCAGATACTTGGGAAACTGAGGCAAGAGAATGGCAAGTTGCAGGCCAGCCTGGGCAATGTAGTGAGACACTGCCTCAAAATAAAAACTAAAAGGATGGGCCTGGGTTGTGGCTCAGTAGTAGAGCACTTGACTAGCATGCGTGAGGCACTGGGTTCAATCTCTGACACCACATTAAAAAAAAATAAAGGTATTATATCCATCTACAACTAAAAACATATTTAAAAAAAAAAAAAAAAAAGGAGCTTGTAGAGTTCAATTCCCAGCACCAGGAAACAAAACATCACTTGCATATTTAAAAACCTCACTGGACTCTATATGTGTATTACAAATTGTAATGCATTCTACTGTTATATACAACAACTTCGAATTAAAAAATAAATAAATAAATAAAAACCTCACTGGGTCTTCAATACCTTCAAAACAGAGAACTAAGCCTGGTGTAGTGGCCCACCCCTGTAATCCAGAAACTCAGGAGGCAGGAGGATCCCAAATTCAAGGCCAGCCTCAGTAATTCAGTGAGGCTATAAGCAACTTGTAAGACTCTGTTTCAAAAAAAAAATTAAAAGGGCTAGGGGTGTAGCTCAGTGGTAAAGCACCCCTGGGTTCAATCCCTGGTACCAAAAAATAAAATAATAGACCAAACTGTACTGAGCCCTCCTCAGACTCAGGTGGTATGGCTCCTGCTCACCTCCCTCAACTTCCCCTCACCTGGAATCCACACCCTTTCACATCAGCCCAGAGTGTGCTTGCTCTGTGCCAGCCCTGTTCCACGTCACACACCCAGCTCCTCTAATTCTCACATCAAGCCTAATGCCCTCACTATAGAAGAGGAAGCTGTGGCCCAGTGAGGCCCCAGGAACTTGTGGTGGTCAGAGATAACAGCAGAGCTGAGATTCCCATCCAGGCTGCTGTTCAAGGCCTGGGCCCATGGTCCACCACGTTACAGGTCTCCTATGATCACTGAGTGCCTTGGGTTTTTTTTTTTTTTTTTTTTTTTTTTTTATATTTATTTATTTGCTTTTAGTTGTACACAATGCGTTTGTACGTGGTGCTGAGGTTTGAACCCAGGCCACGCACATGCTAGGCGAGCGCTCTACCGCTGAGCCACAACCCCAGCCCGCCTTGGGGTTTTTTGAACACCAAATGTACACGTGCAAATCCTTCAAGCTGGCATCCTTCTTCTAGCTTTAGAGCCACTTCTTCCAGGAAGACTTACAGAGCATTGGCAGGGCAGGTTTCTGCACCCAGAGTCCTCTAAAATGTGTGCCTACTTCAACTGTCGTCCACCTCTCACTGTCACCCTGGAAGCACCTGGTTTATCCTGAGTTCCACACTCCTGCTCCTGCTAGGGCCTGACACATATTGGTGTTGGCAGGTGTTTGATGAGTGAATGTGTGAGTGAGCCCAGAGACTGGCACCTGGCAAAGGCCTGGAACAGAAGCAGTCGTAATCAGAGTGTCAGACCACTCTGAAGTCCTTCATCCTTGGCCTTGAGGCTCGATAGTGATAGATGTGAGAACCTCATGTATAAAGCCAAAGGGGTGGGAATGGGTACTGGGATCAGCAAGCACACCTACAAGTGACCCACAAGGATGCCTGGAGGGTGCCAGGGGAGGCCAAGGTGTCCTTCTTACCTTGAAAGTTGGGAGCAAGCGCCAAGGTCTGACCTGTCTCTGGATCCTCACAGACCACCTTCTGGAGGCAAACCTGGATGACCTTGATGAGATCCCCAGTGGAGAGGCAGCACTCATTCCCAGCGATCTCATAGATGGAGCCTGTGGAGACAGGGACTCAGTTTCCCCATTTAGCAAGGCCCAAGACCTGGGTGGCCCGTGCCCTGTTCCCCATGAGCTCTGCTCCGCTGAGCCTTTGCACAAATTGCTACCTAGAACGTGCCCTTCCCTCGCCACCCCTCCTCTGCCAGCTGGCTCAGCCATCCTCAGGACAACCCTGTCATCGCTTTCCCTTAGCATTATATATACCCCTCTGTGGTGCCTTCTCTGGCCTTTTTCACATGGCCGTGCCTCTTGGCATGAGCTCACAGGTAGGACTGACCCATCTCAGCATCACTGCAGCCAGCACAGGCCTGGTCTCTGACTATATGTTAAAACTATGAGCCGGGCGCGGTGGCGCACGCCTGTAATCCCAGCACTTTGGGAGGCTGAGGCAGGAGGATCGCAAGTTCAAAGCCAGCCTCAGCAATGGCGAGGCACTTAGCAACTCAGTGAGACCCTGTCTCTAAATAAAATACAAAAAAGGGCTGGGGATGTGACCCAGTGGACGAGTGCCCCTGAGTTCAATCCCCGATACCACAAAAAAAAAAAAAAAAAAAAGGCTGGGGATGTGGCCCAGTGGTCGAGTGCCCCTGAGTTCAATCCCTGGTACCACACACACACACACACAAAAAAAAAAAACTATGAATGAGTAAATAATCCAGTGACTCTCAACTCCCTGACTATACAGACTCAGAGAGAGTCAGTTGTTCCCTGCAGGTCACACAAGTTGGCCCCAGGCCCTCCTAACACCTTGCTTTCTCCTTCAAATGCTTTTTTCTTTCTTACTTTTTTTTTTGGTATCAGGATTTAACCCTGGGGGTGCCTTGCCACTGAGCCACATCCCCAGCCCTTTTTTGGGTTTTGTTTTTTTTTTTGTTTTGTTTTTTGGTTTTTTTTGAGACAGAGTCTTGCTTAGTGCCTTGCTAAGTTGATGAGACTGACTTCAAACTTGCAATCCTTCTGCCTCAGCTTCCTGAATTGCTGGGATTACAGGTGTACACCACCACTCCAGGCCAGATGAGTTGCTTTTATTTTTTAATTAATTAATTAATCTTTTTTTTGGGGGGGGGATTGAATCCAGGGGCACTTAACCACTGAGCCACATCTTCAGCTCTTTTTTTTTTTTTTTTTTTTTTTTTTTTGTGGTTACCGGGGATTGAACTCAGGGGCACTCGACCACTGGGTCACATCCCCAGCCCTTTTTTGTATTTTATTTAGAGACAGGGTCTCACTGAGTTGCTAAGTGCCTCACCATTGTTGAGGCTGGCTTTGAACTCGTGATCCTCCTGCCTCAGCCTCCCAAAGTGCTGGGATTACAGGCGTGCGCCACCGCGCCCGGCTCTTCAGCTCTTTTTTAAAATATTTTATTTAGAGACAGGGTCTCACTGAATTGCTTAGGACAGCTTTGAACTCACAATCCACAATCCTTGTGCCTCAGCCTCCTGAGTCTCTAGGACTAAAGGCATGCACCACCACGCCTATCCAGATGAATTGCTTTTAAAGGAAGCACAGCAGACAGTGGAGAGCAATGACAGGGTAAGGCCCAGTGGCCAAGGTTCTGGGTGCCATCTTCACGCTTGGCAGCTCTGCTTTCCTGTTTTAAATTGCTGAAGCCATGCGGAAAACTTAGAAGATGCACGGTAGAGATCTTTCACCGTGTAGAATACACAGGCTCCCCATCCAACTGATGGCGGACAGGAAACTGCAGGTGGGAGGCCTTGGTGCCACCTGACCCCACCCCACTCCCAGGGCACCCCCAGTAGAATCCCTCACACTGGCCCAGAGAACTTTACTCATTTTTTTAGATTCATTTTTAAATTTGTTCTTTTTAGATATATATAACAGTAGAGCATATTTTGACATATTATACATACATGGACTGTAACTTATTCTAATTAGGATCCCACTCTTGTGGTTGTACATGATGTGGAATTTCACTAGCGGTATTCATATATGAACATAGAAAAGTTATGTCCGATTCATTCTATAGTCTTTCCTATTCCCATCTCCCCTCCCTTCCCTTCATTCCCCTTTGTCTAATCCAGTGAGCTTCTATTCTTCCCTCTACCCCCTACTGTGTGTTAGCATCCACATATCAGGAGAACATTTGGCCTCTGTTTTTTGGTACTGGCTTATTTCACTTAGCATGCTAGTCTCCAGTTCCATTCATTTACTGGCAAATGCCATAATTTCAGTCTTCTTTGACTGAGTAATATTCCATTGTATATATGTACCACACTTTCTTTATCCAATCATCTGTTGAAGGGCACTAGGTTGGTCCCATAGCTTAGTTATTGTGAATTGAGCTACTATAAACATTGATGTGGCTGTGTCACTGTAATATGCTGATTTTAAGTCCTTTGGGTATATACCAATGAGTGAGATAACTGGGTCAGTGGTTCCATTCAAAGTTTTCTAAGGAATCTCCATACTGCTTTCCAGAGTGGTTGCACCAATTTGCAGTCCCACCAGCAATGTATGAGTGAACCTTTCCCCCGACATCCTCACTTGTTACTTGTATTCTTTTCTTCTTTCTTTTTTCTTTTCTTTTTTTTTTTTTTTTTTTTTTTTGTAGTGCTGGGAATCGAACCCAGGGCCTTGTGCATGTGAAACAAGCACTCTACCAACTGAGCTACATCCCCAGCCCCTACTTGTATTTTTTTTTTTTTTTTTTTGGTATTGGGGATTGAACTCAGGGGCACTTGACCACTGGGCCACATCCCCAGCCCCCCCTTTTTTTTTTCTTTCATATTTTATTAGAGACTGGGTCTCACTGAGTTGCTAAGTGCCTCACCATTGCTGAGGCTGGCTTTGAACTCGTGATCCTGTTGCCTCAGCCTCCCGAGTGCTGGGATTACAGGTGTGCGCCACTGCACCCAGCTTCCTACTTTATTCTTAATAATTGCCATTCTGACTAGAGTAAGATGGAATCTCAGTATAGTTTTAATCTGCATTTCTCTAATTGCTAGAGATGTTGAACGTTTTTTTATATATTCGTTGTCCATTTGTATTTCTTCTTCTGTGAAGTGCCTATTCAGTTCCTTTGCCCATTTATTGCTTGGGTTAAAAACAAAGAAAAGCCGGGCGCGGTGGCGGCGCAAATCCCAGCACTTTGGGAGGCTGAGGCAGGAGGATCGCGAGTTCAAAGCCAGCCTCAGCAATGGCGAGGCACTTAGCAACTCAGTGAGACCCTGTCTCTAATAAAAACACAAAAAAGGGCTGGGGATGTGGCCCAGTGGTCAAGTGCCCCTGAGTTCAATCCCTGGTACCACAAAAAAAAAAAAAAAAAAAAAAAAAAAAAAAAAAAACAAAGAAAAAAAAAACATTTGATATATTTTAAAGGGGGCAGGGGATGTAGCTCAGTTGGTAGAATGCTTGCCTAGCATGCACAAGGTTCAATCCCCAGCACCAACCCCCCCAAAAATATTTTTTATATTGATTGGGTTATTTGTTTTTTTGGTGTTAAGTTTTTTGAGTTCTTTGTATATCCTAGAGATTAATACTCTGAGATGCAGGTGGCAAAGATTTTTTTTCCTTTTCTATAGGCTCTCTCTTCACGTTCTTGTTTCCTTTGCTGTGAAGAAGCTTTTTAGTTTGATACTATCCCATTTATTGATTCTTTCTTTTTTTTTTTTTTTTTGTTTTTGTTTTTTGTTTTTTGGTACCAGGGATTGGACTCAGGGGCACTCGACCACTGGACCACATCCCCAAGCCCTTTTTTGTATTTTATTAGAGACAGGGTCTCACTGAGTTGCTAAGTGTCTCGCCATTGCTGAGGCTGGCTTTGAACTCGAGATCTTCCTGCCTCAGCCTCCCAAGTGCTGGGATTACAGGCGTGCACCTCCGCGTCTGGTTCCATTTATTGATTCTTGATTTTGCTTCTTGTGCTTTAGAAATCTCGTTGAGGAATTCGGTTCCTAAGCCGACATGATGGAGAGTTGGGCCTACATTTTTTTCTAGTAGGTGTAGGGTCTCTGGTCTAATGCCTAGGTCCTTGATCCACTTTGAGTTGTGTTTTGTGCAGGGTGGGATATAGGAGTTCAATTTCAATCTATACATATGGATTCCCAGTTTTCCCAGCATCATTTGTTGAAGAGGCTATCTTTTCTCCAATGTATGCTTATGTCACCTTTATCTAGATAACTGTATTTATATGGGTTTGTCTCTGTCTTCTATTCTGTTCCACTGGTCTTTGTGTCTGTTTTGGTGCCAATACCATGCTGTTTTTGTTACTATAGCTCTACAGTATAATTTAAGGTCTGGGATCATAATACCTCTTGCTTCACTTTTCTTGCTAAGGATTGCTTTGGCTATTCTGGGCCTCTTATTTTTCCAAATGAATGTCATGACTGCTTTTTCTTTTCTTTTTTTTTTTTTTTTAAATATTTATTCTCTTTAGTTCTACACAATGCATTTATTTTTACGTGGTGCTGAGGATCAAACCCAGGCGGCGCATGTGCTAGGCTAGTGCTCTACCGCTGAGCCACATCCCCAGCCCCATGACTGCTTTTTCTATTTTTTTTTTTTTTTTTTTTTTTTTACCGGGGATTGAACTCAGGGGCACTCGACCACTGGGCCACATCCCCAGCCCTTTTTTGTATTTTATTAGAGACAGGGTCTCACTGAGTTCCTAAGTGCCTCGCCATTGCTGAGGCTGGCTTTGAACTTGTGATCCTCCTGCCTCAGCCTCCCAAAGTTCTGGGATTACAGGCGTGCGCCATCGTGCCCGGCTGCTTTTTCTATTTTTATGAAGAACATCACTGGAATTTTAATAGGAATGGGATTAAATTTGTATAGCCCTTTTGGTAGTAAGGCCATTTTGACAATATTAATTCTGCCCATCCAAGAACACGGGAGATCTTTCCATCTTCTAAGGTCTTCTTCAATGAGAACCTTATTCTTTTTTTTTTTTAATATATATTTATTTATTTACTTTAGTTGTACACAATGCAATGCATTTATGTTTACGTGGTGCTGAGGATCGAACCCGGGCCGCGCATGTGCGAGGCAAGCGCTCTGCCGCTGAGCCACAATCCCAGCCCCAGAGAACCTTATTCTTACCCCAGGAAAATGCACACAGGCTCACCACAGTTCAGTCTACAATGTGAGGACATGGACCCTCCTGGCTGGGGAAAGCAGCAGCTGCAGAGCCACATAAACCTGACCCTCTTCTAAGTGCTACACATGCATCACTGCGTTTTAAACCTAGGCGTGCCCTGGGGAAAGGAGCAGTTTCTCTTAAATAATGACTCAGACTGAAGAGGTTGAATGCATTCATCAGATGATCAGGTAACAGGAGGCACAACTGGGGGTCAAGCCCAAGGTAGTTGCCTCCAAAACCAGTGCTCCTAACCACGTGGTCAACCAGTCCAGAGTCCCCTGCCCTGTGCCTGCTCCTATCAGTATAGCCAACTGTCCCTCCTCACACTCACCACATCTGCACACTCACACCCTGTCAAGCTCTTATCTAATCACGTCACTCTGACTTATGCCACTTCCTACCACCCTAGATCAGGCAGAATGAGGAAACTCAGGTATTGTGACATGGGCAGGCAAAAGAGCTGGTAGGTCAGAGGAGCTTGGTCCCAGGCTGGAGGAAGAACAAACAGATCCCAGGTGCCTGTCTGCAGGAAGCCCCCAGAGGTGGAGTCAGAACTTGAACTCAAATCCTTCAGATTCCCAAATGGACTTGGAGAGACCCACCATGAGGTGGTGCCCCCCCCCCGCACCCCCACAGCCTGTGTTCCTTCCTCCCTGTGTCTTAGCCTAGGACCCCATTTGGGCCCTCAGAACACTTTGAGGAAATGGCTGTGGCACAAAAAGTGCTCCTCCAGAGAGGAAGCAGGCTGGGGCTGGGCACTCCTGCTGAAGTACTGCGCAGAAGTCAGAAGCCTGCATCTGACCACCCCCAGCATCTCTCAGCTTTCTCTCCTCCACCTCCCCTTCTTCCACTTTGGCCCAAAGTTTCTCCCTCCCCACAGAGCAGCCTAGCTTCCCATCCACTGCCTGTCAATCCCTCTAGTTCTTTCAGGCAATAACTAATCACTGTGCCTCTGCAGGTGGGCTGTGGGCAGAGGGCAGTGGGCAGGCGAGCCAAGGAGCAAAGAGCAGGGAAGTCTTCCTGGAGTAAGAGCCATTTAAGTTAAAAACTGAAGAACAGTCAGATCAGGTACTGCCCACCTCTAGTGAAGGGCCAAGATGAGACGCGGCAGAGGGAAGACAGGGTAGGGAGGAGTGGTAGGGCACAGAGATGGGAGGACCAACCTGTCACTTAAGCAATGGGGGCTGGGATGTAGCTCAATAAAGAAGCATGCCTGGCATGTTTAAGCCCTTGAGTTCAATCCCCAGCACCACAAACAGTCAAGCAACAGCAATGCTCAAGAGCGCCCTGATGCCGCCCCCTGGGCACAGTCCCAGATCCTCAAAACGCACAGTATGCAAACCGTGGTTCCACCAGGTCTTGGCTCGTCTCCAGCCCCTCCCGTGCGGAACTCACCGACTCCTCAGCACCACCCTGCGAGGCAGGTCAGCGTCCCCCATTCCACGAAAGCAAAAGCTGAGGTGCAGAGGGGTTGATTGTGGCACCAAATCACCAATCTTGGGCTGTGGTGGCGTCAGCATTCAAACCCGGGCTGAGGCTTCCCTAGGTTATAACGCCCTCGCCCCACACCTAGGGAGAGCCTGGCCCCACTCACCCTCCAAATAGACTCCGGAGTAGACCCGCAGCACGCGCGGGAGGGAGGCGGGGTCCAAGAAGCGCACGAAGTCCTGCAGCGGCACAGGTTCCATGGTCCCTGCGGCTCTTTGGATGCAGCCCAAATGGCCCACAGCCCGCCCAACCCCGGGGAACCGCGCGGCCCCACCCTAGGGAAACCACAGCCACGCCCACTCTACGCCCCGCCCCCACCGAGGGGGTAGGAGCCGGGTCTGGAGCTGTCGGACCTGGCGCCCGTGGTGTAGTCACTTCCTTCTCCTTGTCTCAGAGTCCTGTCTCTGAAATAGGACCAGGCGCCATGACGCACGTCTGTAATCCCAGCTACTTGGGAGGCCGAACAGGAGGATCGCAAATTCGAGGCCGGCCTGGGCAATTTAGCGAGATCCTGTCTTAAAAAAACAAATAAGTAAATAAATAAATATGTACATATATATTCAAGCACATTTTTATAATTATATAAATACATATTTATATGCTTATGTATTTGTGCTTTTTTACATGTATTATATGTGTTTGAATATTACATATGTATATATTTTAGGGTACCAGGGATTGAACTCAGGGGTGCTTAGCCACTGAGCCACATCCTCAGTCCTTTTTATTTATTTATTTATTTTAGTTGTAGATGGACACAATACCTTTACTTTTATTTATATGGTGCTGAGGCTCGAACCCAGGGCCTCACACATGCAAGACAAGTGCACTACCGCTGAGCCATAGGCCTAGCCCCAGTCCTTTCTGTTTTTTTTTTTTTTAATATTTATTTATTTGCTTTAGTTGTACACAATGCAATGCATTTATGTTTATGTGGTGCTGAGGATCGAACCCGGGCCGCGCACGTGCTAGGCGAGCGCTCTACCACTAAGCCACAACCCCAGCCCATCTTTTCTGTTTTTTAAAACAGGATCTGGTTAAGTTGCTGAGGCTGGTCTTGAACCTGGGATCCTCATGACTCAAGTCTCTCTCATCACTGGGATTACAGACATGTACCACTGTGCCTGGTTGGTGGTAGCTCAGTGGTAGAGATTCCCTGGGTTGAATCCCAGTACCAAAATAAATAAATAAATAAAATTATGGGGCTGGGGTTGTGGCTCAGTGGCAGAGTGCTTGCCTCATATATGTGAGGCACTGGGTTTGATCCTCAGCACCACATAAAAATAAATAAACAAAATAAAGATATTTTTAAAAATTAAATTAAATGCTCTCATAATACGTACCTCTCACATTGGTCTCACGGTTTAGAGCATCTAGACCAGGACCTGACACTGGAAGGTGTTTAATGACTAAAAGATGTCCCTTCCTCTCCAGTATGACAGTGATGTGCCCCCTCTAGGTAGGGGCAATGATGAAGACTAAGATGGAGAACCCCAGACATCCACTTCTCTGGTGCCAGCGATCTAATGAGGCGACATAGCCTATCTTGTGTAGCTCTGGGTCTCCGAGGAGGGACAGCCCTGCCAGTTAGGTCTGAGGAAGAAGGTATAGTGTCAGTTCTCCTGGATCCCTCTCCAGGACACTCAGTGGTCCTCTGTTTGGACATCCTTAGTGACAGGGAACTCATTACTTTTTCAGGATGCCCATACCCTTTGGACAATTAAAAATTATTCCTTGGCTAAAAATAAATCTGCTTGGGGCTGGGGTTGTGGCTCAGCGGCAGAGCGCTCGCCTCGCACGTGCGCGGCCCGGGTTCGATCCTCAGCACCACGTAAACATAAATGCATTGCAATGTGTACAATTAAAGTAAATAAATAAATATTTTTTTAAAAAATCTGCTTGGGGGAGAGACCACCCACTTCTGACTCCAGAGACAGCCTAAAGCTTTGCCATTTCTGCATCCCTCTGGACTCAAACCAACACAGGTTCAAATCCCAGCTCCTCCTCTGGTCTGTTATAGGTCCTTAGGCGAATCATCCTGATTTTCTGAACCTCAGTATCTTCACCTGGAAGACAGGGAAAGAATCATTTTTTAGCTGTTTGTGAGGATTAAATGAGATGATATAGGCATTGTGCAAAATGCTTTATTCAGTTTTGTTGTTGTTGTTAACTCTAAAACTGATATGAGACATTTTTTCAGTACTAGGGATGGAACTCGGAATGGACCCCATTCTACCACTAAGTTGCATCCTCAACCCTTTATAATTTTTGGGACAAGTTCTCACTAAGTTGCTGAGGTTGGTCTGGAACTTGTGATCTTCCTGCCTTAGTCTCCCCAGTAGCTGGAATTACAGGTGTGCACCATCGATCTCCCCCTAATAGAAGACTTCTAATCAGAGATAATAAACATTTTAAATACAAGGAATAAGTCTGAATTAAGGAACACTTGACAAAAACAGGGCATTCTTTTCCTATCACCCAAACATAGCAACATTTTGCTGTTTTTTAATAACTTGCTGAGTTGACCTCAAACTTGCCATCCTCCTGCTTCAGCTTCCCTAGTGTCCAGGGTTACAGACATGTGTCACTACACTTGGCCTCTCAGTTGTTGTTGTTTTTGCAGTCCTGGAAATCGAACCTAGGGCATCACGCATGCTAGGTAAGTGCTCTACCACTGAACTACGCCCTCCACCCCCTCAATTTTTTGTTTACTGTAAAGTTGCAAAAATAGTACAGATTTTAAAAATATCACACACCTAGTTTCAGTTTCCCTTTCCCATCTCACATTGCCATGGTGTATTTGTCAAAATAAAAAAGCATTACAGGGGGCTGGGGTTGTGGCTCAGTGGTAGAGCGCTCGCTTAGCATGTGCGCGGCCCGGGTTCGATCCTCAGCATCACATAAACATAAATGCATTGCATTGTGTACAACTAAAGCAAATAAAAAAAAAAAAAAAGTATTACAGGGGCTGGGGTTGTGGCTCAGTAGTAGAGTGCTCGCCTAGCACGTGCGCAGCCCGGATTCGATCCTCAGCACTACATAAAAAAACAAACAAACAAACAAAAAAAACAAACCGCATTGTGTACAACTAAAAGCAAATAAATAAACTTTTTTTTTTTTAAAAAAAGCATTACATTAGCCGGGCGCGGTGGCGCACGCCTGTAATCCCAGCACTTTGGGAGGCTGAGGCAGGAAGATCGTGAGTTCAAAGCCAGCCTCAGCAATGGCGAGGCACTTAGCAACTCAGTGAGACCCTGTCTCTAAATAAAATACAAAAAAGGGCTGGGGATGTGGCCCAGTGGTCAAGTGCCCCTGAGTTCAATCCCTGGTACCAAAAAAAAAAAAAAAAAAGCATTACATTGCAGTAACTATAACTGCAGACTTACAGGGATTTTATCCATTTTCCTATTAATGTCCTTCTCCTCCAGAAATTTACTCACCACGGCTCCTATCATGAACGTTTCTGTCTCTCCTTGTTCCACTTTTGACCTTAAGGTAATGGGCTTAGGGGAAAATACTGCAGAGCTGAAGTGACATCCTTATCGGGGAACATGTGCTATGCCCACTGATGTCACTGGTGATGGTGACCTCGATGATTTGGCTGAGCTGGTGTTTGCAGGTTTCTCCACGTTAACATCTCTGCTTTCCCTTTCCCACTCGTGTCCTTTGCAAACAAGTCACTAAGTCTGCTCACCCTCAGGGGAAAACTACGGGGGAAGCATCCAAGTAAGTTATTTAGAATTCTCTAGGGAAGACTTGTCTCTTTTCCTCATTTATTTATTTATTCATTCATTCACTCAATTATTTTCTTATATCAGTATAGACTCATGAACATTTGTTTTGTGGTTAGACTAATAATCTGATACTGTAATCTTTACTTTGTTGCTCTAATTCCCAGCTTTGGAAGTTCCTTCAGGGTGGCCCCTGCATCCTTCAACCAGCACCACCATTTTGTTTTGTTTTGGTTTTTGTGGGGGGAGTGGGTCCCAGGGGTTGAACTGAGGGGCACTCAACCACTGAGCCACATCCCCAGCCCTATTTTTTTGTATTTAGAGGCAGGGTCTCACTGAGTTGCTTAGTGCCTCACCACTGCTGAGGCTGGCTTTGAACTTGTGATCGTCCTGCCTCAGCCTCCTGAGCTGCCGGGATTCCGGGCCTGCGCCACTGCACCTGGCAGCTACCCTATCTTTAAAACAGGATAATGATCAAAACCTTACAGGGCCCCTGCCCCCTGCCCTAGGATCAGTCATTTCTTCCCAAAGCCTCATTCTTTCCATTGGAGAAACCAAGATCTGGATGCTGGGAGTGTCCCTGGCAACTGGGTTGTCTATTATTTTTGTTTGTCTTTTTCTTTCCTTGAATAAACACTTATGGACACCATGATTTACCCCAGGACTCAGGTGAAATCAGATGCAGTCCTAACTTCAAGGAGAGGGTCCTGGCTGATAACATTCAACAGAAAATTTCAGATTCCCTATTCTGCCTTGCCTTAATCTCTTCAGCATTTTTCCAGATCCAGAAAATACAGTTGTTGGCTGGACATGGAGACACACGCCTGTAATCCCAGCTGCTTGCAGGAGGCTGAGGCAGAAGGATCATGAGTTTGAGGCCAGCCTCAGCAACTTAACAAAGACCCTCAACAATTTAAGGAGGCTCCTACTCAAAAATAAAAAATAAAAAAGGGCTGGGGGTATAGCTCCATGGTCAAGCACCCCTGGGTTCAATCTCTAGTACCACAAAAAAATAATAAAAATAATGTGTAGCTATTTATTTATTCGTGTGACTCTTTGCTTCCTGTTTCCTCAGCAGTCACACAGATGGTTTCTGACAGGCAGGGACCTGGCTACATACCTGCCTTGTCCCTCTACCCCCTTATGTGTCACAGGGCCTCACACACAGTAGGTGAACAATAAAACAGTGTTGTTGATGGCTGACGGAATGAATGGGTAGAAAATAGTTCCTTGGGATAGACTCATGAAGTGGAATTTCTGGGGCAAAGGGGGTGTTTGTTTTTACAGCCCTTAAGGGCATTTTTAGTAATGAAGACAGTCTGCTGTGCCTCTGCTGGACCAAATGAAATGGCAAAAGAGAAGGACTTTGTAAGAGCTGGAAGGAGGGATTTACAGGGGAATATGGGAGGCCAGGGCCCAGGAGGGTCAGCTGAGCAGAGGGGACATAGAGGAGGGGACCCATGTCTGTTTCCAGCAACATGAGTAGGTGGATTCACTAAGCACAGACTCTCAGTAAGCTCTGTACAGACATTCTCTCATTTAATCCTCCCTACACATAGGCAAAGCAAACATTATCAGCCCCATTTTACAGATGGGGAAACTGAAGCTTAGAAAAGTGAAGGGATTTGTCTGGGCATGGCGTGGCACATCTGTAATCCTAGCAACTTGGGAGGCTGAGACAGGAGGATCACTGTTTTGAAGTCAGCCTCAGCAACCTAATAAGGCCCTGTCTCAAAATAAATAAATAAAAAGGGTTGGGAATGTAGGTCAGCGACAAAGCATTCCTGGGTTCAATCCCCAATATCAAAAAATAAAAATAAAAATAAAAGTAAAGGGATTTGTATAAAGTCATGCAAAGTCAAGATGCTAGCATTTTAGCCTAGCTCTCTAGGCTCCTCTTGCAGACCAACAAAATAGCAATTTCTCATGTCTTTTCCATGGAAGCCTCATGGATTTCTGCTCAGTCCAGTTTTGCCTGGAATTGCAGTAAAGGACGAAGACTAAAAAACAAACAAGCAAAAAACAAAGGGCTTTGGAGACAGCTGGGCTCAAATCCTGGCTGCACCACTTCTTAGCTGAATGACCTTGGCAAGTTCCTTAGCCTCTCTGAGCCTCAGTCTCCTCTGTACAATGGGGACTGTCAGGAGCTGAAGTGTTGGCAATACAAGCACGTGGGCACATGCCAAGCCCTTGATATCATTTCCAAGGGCCTGCATACCTCATCTCAGATGAGATCTCATCTTCTCCCCTCCCCTCACTTCCTTTTCCGAAAATGAGAGAGTGGGAAACTTTTCTTGCGGTTGCACAACATATCAATGGAGGAACAGAAACACAAATGCTGGGAACGACAGTCACAAACGCCATCTGTAATCTTTTGTTTTCTAGATTTCTTCATAACATGGTTTGAGTACTTCTATATTAAAAAATGTAACAGGAACACTCCCCACCAAGATGACAAGGGGACTGTCTGGGACTGGTGCTCCCTCCCCACACAGATGTTCCCCGGGGAAACTGGTCACTCTGGGAAAGAGATGTTCAGTGTGGGTGTGCCCCCTCAACTAGCTGTGACCCAAGTAGAGCCTCAGCCCCTCCTGGTTCCTTGACTATATGAACGGGGGACAGAAGAGGACCTTCAGAGCCTCTTGACAGGGAGGAAGATGACAGGAGGTAGGAAGGAGAGGTGGGAGGGGAAAGAGAGGAAGGAGGAGGAGAGGGCCTTAGAAGAACCTAGGTGCATCATCTGCACCTAGGACCAGGTGCAGATGCAGGGATGCTGGCCCTAAGGAGAGAGAGAAAAAAAGGGAAAACAGGAAACACCCTCTAGACTTAACCCACTTCATTTGCCCCCCCCCCTTTTTTTTTTTTTTTTTTTTTTTTGGTACCTGGGATTGAACTCAGGAGCACTCCACCGCTGGGCCACATCCCCAGCCCTTTTTTGTATTTTATTAGAGACAGGGTCTCACTGAGTTGCTAAGTGCCTCGCCATTGCTGAGGCTGGCTTTGAACTCGTGATCCTCCTTCCTCAGCCTCCCAAGTGCTGGGATTACAGGCGTGCGCCTCTGCGCCCAGCTTCATCTGCCCTTAATGACTTTTTTTAAAATTTATTTATTTTTGGTACCAGGGATTGAACCAAGCTTCAGTTAACTACTGAGCCACATCCTCAGCCCTTCTTATTTTTCATGTTGTGACAGGGTCTCACTAAATTGCTGAGGGCTTCACTAAGGTATTGAGGGTAGTCTTGAACTTGAGATCCTCGTGCCTCAGCCTCAAACTGCTGGGATTACATGAGGTTACAGGCATGTGCCACTATGCCTGACATGACTTACTTTTAAATTATTATTATTATTATTTATTTATTTATTTATTTATTTATTTATTTATTTTGCACTACTAGGGTGGAACCCAGGGCATCACACATGCTACCTATGCACCCTACTGTTGAGCTTGCTTGCTTTTAGTTGACTTGAAAAATCACCAGTGTTAGTAATCCCAGCAACCTGGGAGGCTGAGGCAGAGGAGGACTGCAAGTTCAAGGCTAGCCCCAGCAACTTAGCTAGGCCCTAAGCAACTTAGTGGGACCCTGTCTCAAAATAAAAAAAATTAAAAGGGCTGGAGATGTGGCTCAGTGGTGAAGCACCTCTGGCTTCAATCCCCAGTACCAGCAGCAAGGAAAATCACCAATGTTACAGGTTAAGACAACACCTCCCACCTGTGGGCCACGACGTTGACAGTCAACGAAGTCTGATCAAGCATGCTCAAACCACTGATTACTTCCTTATTTCCAACCAACATTCCATGCGTCCCCACCCAGAAATACTTCCAAGTCCCCTCTGGGCGGCAGATTTGAACTGTGCTCTGTTTCTACACTCGTTCTGCTGGTGAATAAACTCTTTCTCTTTTGCAAAACTGGCCCTTTTAGAGGTTGGTGTACTGTGCAGCCTGCAGAGCTGGCCTGGTGCAGTAAACATGGGGTCCAGAGACAGATGTTGCAAGAGCAGGATTTGACAGGTAGCTGGTGCAGGGCAGAGCCAGACTCAAGTGAAACCTGCAAACTTGGACCTGGGGAAGTGGCTTAGAGCCCAGAAATCTTGCTTCCTTTCTTTCTTTTCCTTCCCATTTTTTGGAGGTTCCAGGATGGAACCCAGGGTGTCCTTGTGCTAGACAAGCATTCAACCACTGGGCTGCATCCCCCAGCCACCACAAAAAGCATTTTGCCCCTGTCGCTTCCTAACTGGGACTGACTGGTAGCTGCAGCCCTGCTCACTTGTGCCAGATATGTCTCTCTGAGGGATCACAGCCCTGAACCAGAGAGCAGAGACTTGGGCCAGTCTCTGGGAGCAGGGTTTGAGCTTTGTTCTAACACTATAAAAATATCTGCAATTTCTGAGTATTAGGGCAGCAGCTGGGGCCATTGTCTCCTTTTAGCAAAGGTTAAGTAAAAAGTCATCTCACTCTTCCGGGAACAGTGCTTAGAGGCACTCAGGATGGTTCAGCGTTTGACATACCGTCGTAGGCTCTCCTACAACACAGCCGCTAACAAAACCAGACTGTCTGCAACCCCTGGTAATAGAATTGTTTACCTTTATACAAAGAAGGTTGGGAAAGCACCAAAATCTGCATGTGGTGTGTGCCCAGGCAGACTTCGAGGGGTTCGTGCTGTGAGACCTAAAGTCCTTATGAGATTGTCTAAAACAAAAAAACATGTCAGCAGGGCCTATGGTGGTTCCAAGTGTGCTAAATGTGTTCATGACAGGATCAAGCGTGCTTTCCTTATTGAGGAACAGAAAATCGTTGTGAAAGTGTTGAAGGCACAAGCACAGAGTCAGAAAGCGAAATAAAAAAATGAAGCTTCTTTGAGTAATAAAAAAAAGTCAAAAGGCAAAAAAAAAAAAAAAAGCCATCTCTTTGTCAAAAAAATTAAAAATGCTAAGCTTTATATTTTTTCTTTCTAATCTTTGGCTGGGACTGGGGTTGTGGCATAGCAAGTGCACAGCCCTGGGTTCAATCCTCAGCACCACGTAAAAATAAATAAATAAATAAAATAAAGGTATTGTGCCCAACTACAACTTAAAAAAATAAATATTAAAAAAAAAAAAAAAAAGCCGGGCGTGGTGGCGCACGCCTGTAATCCCAGCACTTTGGGAGGCTGAGGCAGGAGGATCACGAGTTCAAAGCCAGCCTCAGCAATGGCGAGGCACTTAGCAACTCAGTGAGACCCTGTCTCTAATAAAAATATAAAAAAGGGCTGGGGATGTGGCCCAGTGGTCGAGTGCCCCTGAGTTCAATCCCCAGTAACCAAAAACAAAAACGTTTGGGGCTGGGGTTGTGGCTTAGCAGTAGAGCGCTCACCTAGCACACCTAGCCCGGGTTCGATCCTCAGCACCACATAAACATAAATGCATTGTATTGTGTACAACTAAAGCAAATAAAAAAAAAAAAAAAAAAAAAAAAAAAAAACCATTGGCTGGGTGTAGTGGTGAATGCCTGTAATCCCTGCGGCTTGGGAGGCTAAGGCAGAAGGATGGAGAGTTCGAAGCCAGCCTCAGCAATGGCGAGGCACTTAGCAACTCAGTGAGACCCTGTCTCTAATAAAATACAAAATAGGGCTGGGGATGTGGCTCAGTGGATGAGCACCCCTGAGTTCAATCTCTGGTACCCACCCCCTCAAATATAGTGAAATACATACAATGTTACGTAATTCTGTTACTAAAAGGAGGGGGAAGCTGGGCTGGGGTTGTGGCTCAGTGGTAGAGCACTTCCCTAGCACGTGTGAGGCATTGGGTTTAATCCTCAGCACCACATAAAAATAAACAAATAAATAAAGGCATTCTGTCCATCTACAACTACAAAAATTAAAATAAAAAATAAAGGAGGGGGAAGTTGATTGCATAGAAAAATGTCTGTAATCCCAGCAGCTGGGAGAGGCTGAGACAGGAGGATCACCAAATTCAAAGCCAGCCTCAGTAACTTAGCAAGGCCCTGAGCAACCTTGCAAGAAGACCCTGTCTCTAAATAAAACATAGAAAGGGCTGGAGTTATGGCTTAGGTTCAATTCCTGGTACTAAAAAAATAAAAATAAATAAAGGGAGGGGGATTCTGGCACGTGCTACAACATGGATGAAACTTGAGGAAGTTATGCTCAGTGAAATAAAGATAAATGCTGCCGGGCACAATGGCGCACGCCTGTAATCCCAGCACTTTGGGAGGCTGAGGCAGGAGGATTGCGAGTTCAAAGCCAGCCTCAGCAATGGCGAGGCACTTAGCAACTCAGTGAGACCCTGCTTCTAATAAAATACAAAAAAGGGCTGGGGATGTGGCCCAGTGGTCAAGTGCCCCTGAGTTCAATCCCGGTACCAAAAAATAAATAAATAAAAATAAAAGATAAATGCTATGTGATTTCACTCATCTGCAAAACCTAAAGCACTCTTAGAGACAGAGAGTAGACTAAAGGTAATCTGGGGTCAAAGGAAGAGGGAAATGGAGAGTTGTTTAATGGGTAAAAGTTTGAGTTTTGCAAAATGAAAACTATCTGGAGATCAGTTGTACGGCAGATGAATGTGCCTAATACTACAGAACTGTACACTTGGCAAGGGCTTAGATGGAACATTTTGCCAGGCCCTGGGTGTGTGTGTTTTACAATTCTCTCAGACTGTTCCTAAACCTAAGACCAATGTGCAGTTATTTATTCTTCAACAGTGGTCTGGCTAGTACCAAGTGTCAGGTTGAAAACTATGTTCCCCAGAGTGTGGAAGTGTAGCTCCATGACCTATGGTCGCATGCTTGCACGTGGGAAGTCAAAAAGTTGCCTTCTCCTTCCTCTTCTTCTTCTCCTTCTCCTCCTCCTCCTTCTTCACTGGGGATTAAACCCAGTGCTTTACCACTGAGCTACATCCCCAGCCCCCCACCTCTTTTTTTTTTTTTGAGATAGGGTTTCAGGAAGTTGCTGAGTCTGGCCTTGAACTTGCGATCCTCCTGTTTCAGCCATTGAGATTACAGTGTGCACCACTGCGCCCAGCTTGAGGGACTTCTTGCTTGTCCCTGGGGCTCTGATATTTCATGTGCTCAGTCATCTGCAGGGCTTTCATTTTTTGCTCCCAGGCTTTTGTGGATTTTTAAAATCTGGGGACTCAAGTTCCTCAGTTCTGGAAACTTCTATGGTCCTTTGTTTTTATTTTTTCTTTCAAGAGTTCCTTTTAGTCAAACGTTGGATCTTCTGGATCAATTCTTTTTTTTTTTTTTTTTTTTTTTTTTTTTTGTGGTACCGGGGATTGAACTCAGGGGCACTCAACCACTGGGCCACATCCCACATCCCCAGCCCTTTTTTGTATTTTATTTGGAGACAGGGTCTCACTGAGTTGCTAAGTGCCTCGCCATTGCTGAGGCTGGCTTTGAACTCGCGATCCTCCTGCCTCAGCCTCCCAAAGTGCTGGGATTACAGGCGTGCGCCACCGCGCCCGGCTGGATCAATTCTTTAACTCTTCACCCTTTTGTTCTATTTTCTACAAGATTTGGTAGATTTCATCTTCTTTTTCATAGTAATATATTGCTAATTGACACATAGTAATTGCACATATTTGTGGAATACAGTGTGGCATTTTGATACAAGTATACAATGTGTAATGATCAGATTATGGTAACAGGTGTATCTATCACTTCAGATAAAAATTATTTTTTTGAGTTGGGAATGTTCAAAATCCTCTCTGCTAACTATTTTGAAATAATCAATTAGGGGCTGGGGTTGTGGCTCAGCGGCAGAGCACTCGCCTAGCACGTGCACAGCCCTGGGTTCTATCCTCAGCACCACGTAAAAATAAATAAATAAAGGTATTGTGTCCAACTACAACTAAAATATAAATTTAAAAAAAAGATAAAATCAATTAAAGCCAGCCACAGTAACGCACACCTATAATCCTGGCTACTCAGGAGACTGAGGCAGAAGGATCACAGGTTTGAGGCCAGGCTTAGAATTTAGGGAGATACTATCTCGAAATAAAAACTGAAAAGGACTGGGGACATAGTTGAGTGGTAGAGAACCCCTGGGTTTAACCCCCCAATACCAGGATTTAAAAATAAAAACAACAGTCAAGTAATTATTGCCAACCACAGATACCCTACTGTGCTAGAGAACAGAAGTTATTTTGCCCATCCATCCATGCTGTGGTACCTACAAACCATCTTTTCTCCATCCTCCCCACCCCACACTTAGTTGCTAGAGGTGGGATTTTTTTTTTTTTTTTTTTCCAGTTGTAGATGGACACTTTATTTATCTTTTCTATATTTATTTTTATGTGGGGCTGAAGATGGAACCCAGTGCCTCACACACTGAGCTACAACCCCAGCCCATGGAGGTGGGATCTTTTGTTATGGCAATGACAGAAAAGAGGCTGAACCAAGTATTGGGACGCCGAGAGGCCAGGCTTTAATTGGAGCTTCAGCCAAAGGACATAGCACCAATCAAGAGGGGAACCACACTGTTCCTGAACACAGGGAGATGTAAGCTTTTACTGATTCTCTGGGTGGACTGATTTGGTAATTTTTCATTGTCCAAGGGTAGGGCTTCAAAAGATGTTTTTTTTTTTTTTTTCTTTCTTTTTCTTTCGGGGGGGTGGGCAGGAATTGAATTCAGGGGTACTTGACCACTGAGCCACATCTCCAACCCTATTTTGTATTTTATTTAGAGACAGGGTCTCACTGAGTTGCTTAAGGCCTTGCTAAGTTGCTGAGGCTGGCTTTGAACTCGCGATCCTCCTGTCTCAGCCTCCTGAGCTGCTGGGATTACAGGCATGTGCCACCGTGCCTGGGTTGTTTTTCTTATGCAAACATCCTGGCTCCTGGCCTTAAGGAATTGGGCAGTTAATTTATCCCAGGAACTGCTGTATTTCTTCCACTGAAGCTGCCATCCGGCACCATCTCCACCTTGTGGTAGGTTGGGCTGTGGTAGCTGCCCAGAGAACACATTTATCTATTTTTTAATACCAAGGATTGAACCCAGTGGGGTTCAACCACTGAGAAACATTCTAAGCCTTTTTTTTTTTTTTTTTTAATAGGATCTCATTAAGTTGTTGAGTCTGGCCTTGAACTTGTGATCCTCCTGCCTCAGCCTCCAGAGTCACTGGGATTACAGGTGTGCACCACTGTGCCCAGCTCATACCATGCTTTAATGAGTAACAGGTCAAGGGTTCAGGAGTTTGCCTTCTGCTTTTGTGGTGACCCCCAACAGTTTCATTTTCTTATTTAGTTTATTCTTGGAGACGTGCTGGTGAAGGCGCCCTGGCTTTCATGGGGCAGCTGGTTTCTGGGGTTGGTAAGATTATTTGGGAGGGGGAGCTGGGAGGGAAGAACACACACGTACTTGTGCGGGGTGCCGCCACCCTCTGCCTTCATGGTGGTCCCTGGCCGTCCCATACCCTTCCCAGGCTCTGGTGACCACTATTCTATTCTCTGCTTCTTTGCAATCATCTTTAGCTTCTGCATGTGAGAACATGTAGTGTTTGTCTTTCTGGGCCTGACTAGACTTCATCTATTCATTCTGATACCAGAAGCTTGATCCTTGTCCCTGATGCCAATCCAATAAGGAGGACAGGGTTTTGAGAAAAAAGGGAAAAGATGTTTTATTGCTTTGCTAGCAAAGGAGAAACACGGGGGACTCCTATTCCAGAGGCTGTGATTCTGTCCGGGGAACAGAAGGCTTTTAAAGAGGTGGTTCAAAGGCTAAACTCCAGCTCTGCACTGTGGGAGTGGAGAGTCATTTGTATTCTCGTGAGATGGCCATTTCTTGGATCTATAGGTGCTGACTCCCAAGTCTGGACTCCTTCGTTCCTGAGGTCTGTGAATTCAAGGACAGGTAACTCGGCCTAGGATGGGAAGAAGGTCAGTCTTGCTTCTCTCTTGATTAGGAAGTGGGAGGGGAGAAGAGGAAAGGGGGAAAAAAGTCAGTTTTAAAAATAAGCCATAGTGAGTCAGGCACGGTGGCACATACCTGTAAACCCAGCCACTTGAGAGGTATTACAGGTGGCATTACAGGTGTGCACCACTGTGCCCAGGCTCTCTTTTTCTTTTCTGGTGTTGGAAATTGATCCCAAGGCCTTCTATATGCTGGGCAAGCACTCTACCACTGAGCTACCCCTACCCTGCCCATCCCCAGCCATTAAACTCGTTCTGGGGATGGAGAATAGCAAATATTTCTGTTTCTGTGGCTTCAGAGGAGAAAGGACAGTCCCTTTTCTTCTTTATGAGGCTGGTTTTTGAAGTAGCTGTTAACAAGAAATATTTTCATTCCTAGAGCCAGGAAGTAGCCTCGCATCTGTTTGCACTATAAGAAAGAGCAGGCCTGGGGCTGGGGTTGTGGCTCCGGGGTTAGAGCGCTCGCCTAGCACGTGCACAGCCCTGGGTTCTATCCTCAGCACCACGTAAAAATAAATAAATAAAATAAAGATATTGTTTCCAACTACAACTAAAAAAATTAAATAAATATATATTTTAAAAAAAAAGAAAGAAAGAGCAGACCTGCTGAAGTTCTCTCTGATATGCAGATTCTAACACACAGTATGCAGTGTGGGGAGGGAAGATTAGAAGTTCACTGGATTAGACAAAGGGGGGTGAAGGAAAGGGAGGGGGACAGGAGTGGAAAAGACAATAGAATGAATGGGACATCACTTTCCTATGTGCACATGAATACACCACCAGTGTAACTCCACATCATGTACAACTACAAGAATGGGAAGTTGCCGGGCATGGTGGTGCACGCCTGTAATCCCAGCACTTTGGGAGGCTGAGGCAGGAGGATCGCAAGTTCAAAACCAGCCTCAGCAATGGCGAGGCACTTAGCAACTTAGTGAGACCCTGTCTCTAAATAAAATACAAAAAAAAGGACCGGGGACGTGACCCAGTAGTCGAGTGCCCCTGAGTTCAATCCCCGGTATCACAAAACAAAACAAACAAACAAACAAAAAGAATGGGAAGTTATGCTCCAAGTATATATGATATCTCAAAATACATTCTACTGTCACATATAACTAAGGAGAACAAATAAAAATAAATTTAAAAAAGAGCAGGACAGAAGAGGTCAAGATTTATAACCAGATAAAAGCCCACATTATTTAATAATCTCATTATTTAACCAAACTGGAATCGGGAGCATATGACATTTTTCTGCAATATTATGGTTTAAGGCTGGAAACATGTCCCTTGGTGAGTGTGGCTGGGTGTGGTGGAGCTTGCTTATAGTCCCAGAGCTTGGGAGGCTGAGGTGGAGGATCACTTGACCCCAAGAATTCGAGGCCAGCCTGGAGATTGTAGTGGTCCCCAAGGCAGAACAAAAAGTCTTACTAGAAAGTGGAGTTTCTGTTTCTTGTTCTCCTCCTTGTGTCAGGGTGATTTGGGAGGGAAAAAAAAAAGAGAAAGAAACTGCCCTCTCAAAAAGGCAAATTTCGGCCACAGTTTAGAAACTGTGCTGCGCTTCTTCCCGCCATGGGACATTTGCATATGTACTTCCTCCACTGGAATATACACCACCCCTTCTGGGTAAAGTTTTTCACCCTTAGAGTTTCAATTCAAGCATCACATACTCCAAAAGCCTTCATCGAGCCCCCAGAGTACCTCCCTGTTACACCCTTGCGCACAGTGAGCATATTGCATAAAATGATAAAATGCTCTTTCTCTCTCTCTCTCTCTCTTTTTTTTGGTACTGGGGATTGAACCCAGGGGCGCTTTACCACTGAGCTACATCTCCAGCCCTTTTAATTGTTGAGACAGGGTGTAGCTAAATTGCTGAGGCTGGCCTCAAACTCACGATCCTCCTGCCTCAGCCTCCCAAATTGCTGGGATTACAAGCATGCACCACCCATGCCTGGCTCTATGGTTTCTTTTCTTAATATCTCTTCCCCAGTCAGCCTAAGTCCCATGAAGGCCAGGCATGTCTCTTTTTCATCTTTGTCTACAGAGCCTGACATTTGTTGAATAGTTAACTGGAAGTTTCTGGAATGTGGGGTCTCACCTAGCTCCTCAGTCACACTTTCCTCTAGGTCCATGAGCATGACCCCCTCCTCTGGGGTAGAGGGACATTCCTTGGGAAGTTCAGAGCCTGAGTACCTGGCTTGTCTCAGTCACAGTCCCTTCCCAGGGCTGCAGAACAAACCAGTGTCCAAGTAACACCCAGGCAATAGCTGCAACCCTCTCTCAAACCTCAGTTTTCCTAGCTGCAAAGGAAAGAGACTGAAGTTGGAGATCACAGGTCCTCTTCCTCTGTGCCTTAGGATTTCCCTGTCCCAAGACCCTGTCTCACTGCCCATAGGCAGCATGCCTGCCCTCAGGTCATCTGTCCCCTCTAGCTATGTCTGTCCTGACCATCCCTAGCCTGGACACGACACAAACTTGAATCTTCCTGCATATGGGGCTGGTGAGAGGGCCTGGGACCCTGGGAAGGGAAACCTTGCTGGCTCTAAGCTCATAACACCGTGAGATGCCAGTTTTCTTCTTCTTTCCATTTCACAGAGAGGAAAACTGCCACCTGGAGAGGGAAACTGTGTGTGCCTGAAGCCCAGGGCCAGGAAAAGGATGAGAACCAGTGAGAACCACCCTCCACCCCCCTCACCCCCCCCCCCCCCCGACGCTGCGCAATTTGGCACAGAAAGGCGCTTTGGACAAGTTCCCTATCTGAGGCCTCTGAGCTCCACAGAAAAACTCCTTGCTCTGTCTCCTCATGACTTCTCCTTCCCCTAAGGGCTTCTGACTGTCATTGAAACTTTAGTGTGGTGCTATCTTGGTGCCATCTCCTCCAGCACTCCTGAGTCCCTGGGTTCAGGTCTGAGACCACATGGGTGGCACAGATGAAGGGCCACAGCTCTGGACTTAGGCTGCTCTTTCTAGCTGGGAGGGAGGGTGGCTTTAGCTGCCCACTGGTGGGGAGGAATCCAGGGACATGCAGGGGAGAAAGGAGAAGGTCCCCTCTCAGGCATGCCCATATTTCTGGCCCACCTGTTTAGGGTCTACATGAGGCTGCCAGGAAACAGTGAGTGGGTGAGAATTACTCAGGCAGCCCTTCCTTCTGCAGCCTGGGGACCAGTGAAGGCTGCCCAGAGGAAGTGCCGGGTGACTGAGAGCCAGTGGAAGACAAAGGGCAGAGAAGCAGAGGAGAGCAAATTGCGGATCTGAAAGAAATTGAGTGGGAGGCGGGGAGGGACCTGTCACGTGGGGCTCAGGAATGAGTTTGGCCTTTGTCCCGGAAATTTTGGAGATGAGAACGATGTGATGTGAATTGCATTTTACCAAGATTCTGGTCCAGGTGTTGAAGTCTGGTTTGGCAGGGCAGCGAGGGAGGGGGAGACGGGGTGGGGCCCAGCCTGTGGCAGGTGGGAGAGGCACGCAGGAGGTGGAGCTGAGGGTGAGGGACGAAGCCCACAGCGTCTTGGTGAAGGTGCTCACCCCTCTTATCTGGGCGAGGCTGCTTTCAGCTCTGGTTAGAGTCTGAGGGGTGAAGGTAGTTGTGGGGTCATTGTGACAAGCCTGTAGCGCTTGCCCTGCAGTCCCACTGTGAGCATGCAAGGATGACAGTGGTTTGGATATTCTCTAGTGACCACCCACAATGGGCCCCACCCCGTGCTTTTTTTTTTTTTTTTTTTTTTTTTTTTTTTTTTTTTTTTTTTGGTGGTGGTACCGGGGATTGAACTCAGGGGCACTCGACCACTGGGCCACATCCCCAGCCCTTTTTTGTATTTTATTTAGGGACAGGGTCTCACTGAGTTGCTAAGTGCCTCGCCATTGCTGAGGCTGGCTTTGAACTCGCGATCCTCCTGTCTCAGCCTCCCAAAGTGCTGGGATTACAGGCGTGCGCCACCGCGCCCGGCTTCCCACCCCGTGCTTTCTCAGAATAAAAGGGGTTGGGAGGTTTGAGTCCCTGGGCCAGGTGGCTGTCTCCACCTACAGGTGGTTCTGATTCTAGAGTCCTGCTGCTGCCATCTGTGCTGGGGCCTCCTGTCCTCTTTCTTTTCTGTTTATTTATTTGTTTTTGCAGCACTGGGGATTGAACCCAGGGCTCTCTACAACTGAGCTACATCCTTAGCCCTTTTTATTTATTTATTTATTTATTTATTTATTTTTATGTGGTGCTGAGGCTTGAACCCAGTGCCTCACACATGCTAGGCAAACGCTCCACCACTGAGCCACAACCCCAGCTCTAGCCCTTTTTGTTCCAGACTGACCTCGAACTTGTGATCCTCCTGCCTCAGCCTTCCCAGTTGCCGGATTACAGGTGTGCTGCTCTGTGCCGGGCATCTTTGTCTTTTATTATGGTGAGAATGTTGGCAAGTTTGAATGCTGCTGTGAATGGCCTGGAGAAGTAGACATGGACGGTGCTGTGGGTGAGGGAAGGCGGGCTGCACAGAGCTGCAGTAGTGAGAAGGGGAGGCCGAGGCAGTCAGGCTGGGAGGTTCTCTTCTAATGGGCGCCTTGGGCATCTCACCTTCACTTCCTGTTTGGAACAACCTTGTCCCCCAGGCAGTGAGAGCAAGTGTCTGTGAAGAGTTCCCTGGCTCTAAACTGGCCAAGGCATAGAGACTTAATACTTCAAGCCCCTTCTACCACAAAGGGACCAGAGATGGCAGCAGAAGAGGTAGGAAACTGGGCTGGGGATATGGCTCAGTTGGTAGAGTGCTTGCCTCGCATGCACAAGGCCCTGGGTTCAATCCCCAGCACATGAAAAAAGAAGGGGTAGGAAACTGAGTAAGAGAAAAATCAGAAAGAGACCCAAATCCAGAGCACTCTTTGACTCTGGAACAGACAGGGCAATAGCCTGAGTCAGGAGCTGTCTGTCTTGTGCTGTTCACAGTTCAACACATCAGGGGCAGGCACCAACTCCTGCTTTACCCCATGCCTGGGTGCTCTGAGACTCAAGTTCTCCGTCTGTAAAATGGGGATACTACCAACTCACCTCTCAGTGCTCTTTATGGGAATTGAGGCAGACAACACCAAGTGCCTAGCAAGGGTGCCCAACAATGAGTCAGATTAGTTTCCTTCCCTTTTCTCCCTTTTCCCAACTCCTGCCTGGGAGCCCTGGAGGTCCTAGCTGGTTACCATAGTGGTTTCAAGGGCCAGTGCCAGGCCCCCACCTGCTGGTGGACTGTGGAACTGCACCTCTGAGCCCAGGAGAATGCCTGACTCCAACCAAAGAAAAGGCAATGATTTTATTCCCTAGCAACAAGAGAACTCTGGAGGTATTCAAGGGACTTCCCATCATCCCATCAAATGCCAGGGGCTTCAATCCATTCTGCCCCATCTTTACGTCTTTAATTACCCCTGTTTGGAGTGGTCTCCCCTCCAGCACTTGGAGATATTGCCCTTTTTTAAGATATCTTTGACCCTCTTAGCCACCTCCCCTTCCACAATCAGAATTAATGGGGGCATTCTCAACACTTGGACTTATCTCTAGATTTGCTAAAGTGCAGTAGAGAAGGGAGAGAGGGAGGGAGGGAGGAAGGGAGGGG
Organism: Tamias sibiricus; assembly: GCA_025594165.1. Lineage (NCBI taxonomy): Eukaryota > Metazoa > Chordata > Mammalia > Rodentia > Sciuridae > Tamias > Tamias sibiricus. Next base: position 22,815,946 of record CM046658.1, on the reverse strand, counting down.
GGGAGGAGAGAGAGAGAGAGAGAGAGAGACGGAGAGAGAGAGAGAGAGAGAGAGAGAGAGAGAGAGGAACTAGAACACCTTCCTGAGTGTTCTAGAGGCCAGGCAGGGGTATTTTCTCATATCTGAATCCAACCACTTACCATCCTTGCCTCCAATACCTGAAATCTCCCCTAGAAAAGCTCCTCCTAACTCTAAGTGAGGAAGGTGGCTGGGGGGAATGTGTTTTTTCTAAAATAGCTTTTTCTAAAATAACTATATAATTTTGTTTTGTAGTGCTGGTGATTGAACCCAGGGCCGCCAACTTTCTAGGCAAACACTCTACCACTGAACTACATCCCCAGATCTGCAGTCCTTGAATTTTTTAAAGAAAGAAAAAAATTGCTTCCTGGTACTTTCAAATTCCCAGCAGGGCTTACAGGGTAGACTCTCCTCCCTCCTTGCAATGCTGCATCCCCATGCCATGTCCTCCTTCCATGCTTCACAGTGGTCCCTCTACCTAGAAAACTTTGGTTCCCACTCATTGGCTACCAAGTTCCTACTTGTTTTTTTATGCTCAGCTCAGTGTCTTTTCCCTGGATGCCTCCCTGAGCCCCCAGGTCTTGGTCAGGGGCTTGCTGTTCTCACCCTCACCTTATCCATCCCTCCATTAAAGCTCTCAGTGGGTGTGTGGCTCTTTCTTTCTGGAACGTGGGCTTCTTGTGGGCAGGGGTATTGCACTTCCATATGCCCAACTCAGACATTCAATCATTGGCAGTTGAATGCAGTGAGTCCACACTAGCAAGTTTTGCTCATCACCAAAATGAGGAATCTGGACTGATCTCCTGAGTTTCTTTTGACCCTAGGATTCCAACTTGCATATGATAAGCAAGCAGTACTCAAACAGCCAATTCTAAGCAGGGACCCCCAGGAACTGGCAGGTCTGTTTAGTACATATTCTGAAATCAAAATGCATGGCATAGTTCCTCTTACCAAGAAGGATATATTCTATCTAAATCCTTCAATTCCAGGAATTGTTCAGTTTGTACATTTTTAACTTTGAAACAAATACCCAGGAGAGAAAATCTAGCTATAGCCAAGCATAATGGAGTGCCAGCCACAGGCCACATAAACCTAAGGTGCTGGATTCAGGAATTTCACTCCAGAAGTGGTGGCACAAGCAGCTGGAAAGGCTGAAACAGGAAGATTGCAAGTTCAAAGCCAGCCTCAGCAATGGCTAGGCACTTAGCAACTCAGTGAGACCCTGTCTCTAAATAAAATACAAAACAGGGCTGGGGATGTGGCTCAGTAGTTGAGCTGCTGGGATTAGTTCTTTTTATTTATTTATTTATTTTGGCACCGGGGATTGAACTCATGGGTACTCCACCACTGGGCCACATCCCCAGCCCCTTTTTGTATTTTATTAGACAGGGTCTCACTGAGTCGCTAAGTGCCTCGCCATTGCTGAGGCTGGCTTTGAACTCTTCATCCACCTGCCTCGGCCTCCCAAGTGCTGGGATTACAGGCCTCATATGATGACTCTTTTTTTTTCTCAGTACCAGGGATTGAACCCAGGGGTTCAATTTTTTAATTTTGAGAAAGGGTCAAAAAAGTTGCAGAGGCTGACTTTGAACTTATGATCCTCCCACCTCAGCCTTCTGAGCTGCTGGGATTAGTCATGCACCCCTGAGCCTGGCAAGGACTCTTTCTTTAGAGCCTGTGGAGTCAACTTTTTTTTTTTTTTTTTTTAAATATTTATTTATTTGCTTCAGTTGTAAAAAATGCGTTTATTTTTATGTGTTGCTGAGGATCAAACCCGGGCTGTGCATGTGCTAGGTGAGCACTCTACCGCTGAGCCAAAACCCCAGTCCCCGGAGTCGACTTTTTGAGCATCTGTGATTGCATGGATCTCAGTTTTCTAGAAGGCTGCTCCTGCTGGGAGTTCACAACCCCTAGGATTTGGAACCTGGTTGGCATCTCCATCACAGTCAGGTGTGAAAACACATCTCACTATAAGAGTCCAGTGTGCAGGAAACATCCATTCTATCCAAACTCCTGCTGAAGTCCCTTCTAAAGTTACTCAACTTTAGCTTCTTTTGGTTCTTGAGCACAAATGCACGCAGAGTAGGTTACTAGGTTTAAATTGTGCCCATCCCAGGACAAACACCAAAGTCTTCCCTTACAAGGTCCCTCATTCTGTTCCCCAATAAAGGGCAACAGCCACCTCTTAACCCACTTTTCTTTGTGAGGCCTCAGTCTAGGGATTAGAATCTCTAATTAGAAGTTCCACAGTCTTCTGGGGCTGGGGCTGGGGCTCAGCAGCAGAGTGCTCATCTTGCATGTGTGAGGCACTGGGTTTGATCCTCAGCACCACATAAAATAAAAAAAAAAAATAAAGGTATTGTGCCCACCTACAACTAAGAAAAATTAAAAAAAAAAAAAAAAAGACGACAAATAAGTTGTTCCAGTCTTCTGACACTATCTTCATTTATGGTAATAAAAGGGCACAGGACATCACCGCCCAAGCCCAACGTCATACCTCTGACATAAACATACTGTGATCACAGTGGTAATTGGTGATGGTGATGACAGACTCAAGACTGCACCGGAATGACAAAAGTTACGTTTAATTTACAATGTAATAAAGGTTACAGGTAAAAAGCTACACATAAAGCGTGAAAAGGCCTATTACACAAATGTACAAATCTCTGTACAAAGCTCATATCAATGTTTCCTACCTTTGTCTCCTGTTGTTAGCCAGGTCTAGTCTTGCTCTGAGCAACCAGAGCTCTCAAACGAGGGGGGAAAGAGCCTCCAAACCAACAGCTAAAAATGTCCTCTTAATAGACTTCAGTTACTTGCAAAGTAAATCTTTCCATTTTTAATCTGAGTTGCCCTAACTAGTCATAACCTTTAAAAATTGCCTCATTACACACTCAAAAAGAAAAGTAATGCCTTAGAGAATAGAGGACAGCACTCTGAAATTAAATGAGAAACATAGGCAAGTGGAGTGCTCAGGTTTGACAAGAAAAGTTCACACAATACTATAAGTTAAAACTATAAACCTGTGCCTCTGGCACTGGTCACAGACAAAGGGGAGTCAAAATGTTCTCATTCCAACAGAAAGGATCAAAGAGAAAAGCCTAACCATTGGACCTCAAAACCAAAGACCCGAAAAAAAACACTTCTGAGTTTAAACCTTAGCTTAACTGAAGAATGCTAAACATTTTTTATTATCCTGGGATCCATGGCAACCCTTTTGCTACCTGGGACTTGCAAAGACAGTAAATATAAATGAGGCTATGGGGACCCCTGAGACTGGTGAGGCTACTGCTATCTCCACAGCTCTGGATTCAACCTAGGTTATGTGACCTCACATAAAATGATCCTAGAAAGGAGAAGGAAGAAAGAGGCAATAAAAGGCCTGGGAAAGAGCCAGGGCAATCTACTTAAAAGGACCTATAAAACCTTTCTCTACATGGAAAGTGTTCTGAATACAGGTCTTTATGGTATATTTTAGCCCCACCCCCAGTCTTAATATTACATGGTTAGGACCCCAGGAGACATTCTGAAAGACGATACTGCACACATGGAACGTTTTTCTCCCTAGTTCATTAGTGCCCCATCACCCTTCCACCCCGCTCCCACCCAATCCCACCCTTCTCCATGACCAAAAATATCAAATCAGTAAGGAAGGTGTGGGCTTCTTGCCCGGCCAAGCCTCTTTTGCATATTTCTTCTTCTTGGGTTCATTAACAGCTTCAGGGTTATAGACTGCAGGATTTGGTGTGGGGTTCATGTTCACTGCTGATGGCACGACCGGAGTCAAGTCCACATCAGGGGCGAGGTTTGGGTATGGCATGGGCAAGCCACCGATGAGTGCTGTCCCGTGGATGCCATGTGGCTGGGAGCCTGCTTCACTGTGTGTGGGGGGCAGGCCCCCGTAGAGTCCTCCACTGAAGGCAAAGTTCTGCATGCGCCTGCTCCCTGATTCCTCGAGGCCCAGGGAGCCAGGGCCCTCCACCCGCTTCTTCTGTGGTTTGCCATGAAGAGAGGGGAAAAAACAGAGAGGAGACAAGAGGTGAAATAAAAGAGTAGATTTTTAATTTTCTTTTCTTCCACTTCAGCCTTTGGGAAAGGCCCCTGACTTCCAGCCTGTTCTGTTTCCCAGACAACCTATTCCATGGTCCTGAAATCTTAGTTTGAAGAGACTTCACAGCAGTCATCTAATAGAATGGTTCCCAATGTTGCCCTACAACAAAGTTTTCACTATTCTATGTAATAAGAAAAATGAGGACAGTGTTGTGAATTTTATAGGAAGTAAAACTTAATTCAATTTAAATGACTATTCTCTATTTTAGAGTCAACTCCCTCTCCTGTTAATGCAAAAACACCCTACTAGGAAATGGAGGTGATAATTCATCTATTTTCTTTGGAAGGGGGTAATACAAAGTTAGCATTTCCATATTGGGTGCCCAATTCTTTATTCAATCTTTTTTTTTTTTTTTTTTTTTTTTTTTTTGTGGTACCAGGGATTGAACTCAGGGGCACTCGACCACTGGGTCACATCCCTGGCCCTTTTTTGTATTTTATTTAGAGACAGGGTCTCACTGAGTTGCTAAGTGCCTCGCCATTGCTGAGGCTGGCTTTGAACTCGCAATCCTCCCGCCTCAGCCTCCCAAAGTGCTGGGATCACAGGCGTGCGCCACCGCGCCCAGCTCAATCTATTTTTTAATAAGAGACAGGGTCTCACTATGTTCACAGGCTGGACTGCAGTGGCTATTTATAGGCATGATTCCATTACTGATCACCACAGGAGTTTTGACCTCTGACCAGGCCAGTCCATCCCCTCTCAGGTAACCAAACCACACCCCTACCTATCTATTTATTTATAGTCAGGGTCTCAATAAGTTGCTTAGGGCCTCAAGTTGCTGAGGCTGGCTTTGAACTTGCGATCCTCCTGTCTCAGCCTCCCGAGCCACTGAGATTACAGGTATGCACCAGGCTGACTGCCCCTTTATTTTTTTTTTTTGGTACCGGGATTGAACTCAGGGCCACTCAACCAATGGGCCACATCCCCAGCCCTTTTTTGTATTTTATTAGAGAAAGGGTCTCATTGAGTTGCTAAGTGCCTCGCCATTGCTGAGGCTGGCTTTGAACTCTTGATCCTCCTGCCTCAGCCTCCCAAGTGCTGGGATTACAGGGGTGCGCCACCGCACCCGGCTCTAGATTGCCCATTTTTTTTTTTTTTTAAAGGCAATGACCTATTTTTTTTTTTTTTTAAAAAATTTATTTGCTTTAGTTGTACACAACGCAATGCAGGATTTATGTTTACTTGGTGCTGAGGATCAAACCTGGGCCGTGCACGTGCTAGGCAAGCACTCTACCGGGCCGTGAGCCACAAGCCACCCCAGCCCATTGCTCATTTTTTAAACATTAATCTGAAAGCAAAACAAATCTGCAGTGGAGAAAGTAGTCTACTGGTGGCCTGGGGTTGAGTAGGAAGGGAATTGTTGCAAAGGGACAAGAGGGTGCTTGGCACAGTGGTGTACACCTGTAATCCCAGCTACTCAGGAGGCTGAGGCAGGAGGATTGGAAGTTCAAGGCCAGCCTAGGAAATTCACTGAGATCCTGTGTCAAAATAAGATAAAAGCTGGGTATGGTAGCTCATGTCTACAATCCCAGCAACTTGGTAGGCTGAGGCAGGAGGACATGAGGCCAGCCTCAGCAACCTAGTGAGAACCTCTGCAATCTAGTGAGAACCTGTATCAAAATAAAAAATAAAAAGGGCTGGGGATGCCTGGTGCGGTGGGCACGCCTGTAATCCCAGCACCTTGGGAGGCTGAGGCAGGAGGATCGCGAGTTCAAAGCTAGCCTCAGCAATGGCAAGGCACTTAGCAACTCAGTGAGACCCTGTCTCTAATAAAAATACAAAAAAGGGCTGGGATGTGGCCCAGTGGTTGAGTGCCCCTGAGTTCAATCCCTGGTACCAAAAAAAAAAAAAGGGCTGCTGATGTGGCTCAGTGGTTAAGTGACCTTGGGTTCAATCCCTAGTACCAATCCCTGTCCCCAAACAAACAAAAAAGATTAAAAAGGGCTGAGGATGTAGTTCAGGGGTTAAGTGCTCCTAAGTTCAATGCCATGCCCAGTACTGCAGAAAAAAAAAAGTAAAAGTACATGAAGTTTTTTTTTTTTTTGGTAGTGGGAACCCCACCACAGAACCACATCCCCAGGTTGTTTTTGTGTGTGTGTGTGTGTGTTGCTGGGGATTGAACTCAGGGCCTTGTGCATGCAAGCCCAGTTCCTTTTTTATTCTGAGACAGGGTCTAAGTTGCTGAGGCTGGCATTATAAGTATGTGCTATCAGAACTTTCACTTCTTGGTTCTTCAAAATATCTGATCTTTAAATCTATTCCAGATCTGGACTAACCTTCCTATCTGTGCCATTCCTGTGCACAAAATAATGGCATGGCAAAAGCCACTGGTGCCATGCAGTGCTGCAATAATGTTTCTCCCTCACATAAAAGCTTACTTTGAGTCAGAAGGGAATGGCCACTGGAAGGTGGGTCTCTGCACCTTTCTAAAAGTTAAATTTATAGATTCACATTAGCACATGATTTACATTTCACATCAAACTGGCTGGGCACCTGTAGCCTTTCTTTGGTATTCCAGGATTCCCCACACATAAACAGGGGTAAAAGTACTTCCACAGGGCTGGGGATATAGCTCAGTTGGTAGAGTGCTTGCCTTACACGCACAAGGCCCTGGGTTTAATCCCCAGCACCACCACCACACACACACACACACACACACACACACACACACACACAAACTTCCACAGAATGAAAAATACAAGAGGAACACAGAATGTGTTTTAAAGTTACTCACTAGGGTTGGGGATAGAGATCTCAATGGTAGAGCACTTGCATGTGTAAGGCCCTGGGTTCAATCCCCAGTATAGGGGGCGGGGAAAACAAACAAAAAATAATGCATGTAACAGAGACATCCCTCCCCTGCCACCACACACACACACACACACAGTGTTGGGGTTCAAACTCAGGACCTCATACTTGGAAAGCATACACACTAGCTACACCTCCACCCCTGGGAATGAGTTTTTGACTCCAGATCACATGTGATTTCAAATATTGTTAAAATGTGATTCCTACCTTCACTGGGACTACTGCAGTTTGCACCATGTTCCGGAAGCGACCAACTGAGGGATCCACATCCTCTGCAAAAAGAGATGAGGGCAGGTTTGGGTTGGTACTCTGCTGGAAGGAATAAAGGTATAGGGCTGACTGAACACTAAACCACAACTCAAACAAGCGGTCAAATACAGCTAACACTGGAAGTGTTCACTGTGCACTGTGCTAAATCCTCCCAACAACCCATGAGGTAGGCACTACTGCAATCAGGATCAGGCAGATGAGAAAACAGACTGAGGTTGAGAGGAGTAAAGGGACTGGCCCAGTCTCCCCACTGGAGGGGAGAAGCTGGGGCTTCAGTTCAAGCAGCCAGAAACACACCTGTGCTCTACACCACAATGCTTCACTGCCTTCCCCAAGTTCTTTCTCATTCCATGCATTTCCCTCTTTAAAAGTGAAAAAAAAGAATAAATATATTATCAATCTCACATTAGTGTTAAAATAATGACAAGAGATCACATACTACACATCTTGCCAATGCTGCTCATTGGTGAAGAACAGATTTAGGACTCAGACTCAGAGCTTCAAAAATTCACCCTGACTTTTTGACCTAAATAACTTGAACTTTATAAAATCAGCATACATGTATGCATATCAATATACATGTATGTATCTGAAGCCTCCTGTCCACATAGGATGGGAGAATGGCTTACACATACATCACTGTGCCCTATAAACCTTCAGCCTGCAGGGAGAAAGCAGTAGACTCAGGTCCTTGCTTTTCGGTTGCTTACTCTCTCAAGTCTCATGTACTGATCACCAGGTATGGAGATAAAGAGCAAGATACTGTCCTGCCTTTGAGGAGTGTACAATAACAGAACCAGAGAGGTTACAACACAACAGAGGTGCTTCGAAAGAAGTGCAAAACAGGAGTCCTGGAGCACAGAAAGACAGATGGGCTGAGCCATGTAGGACATGAGAGTTTCCTCACCAAAGACTGAGCATGTGGAAAAGAGCAGGCACAGACCCATCACTATTACTGTAAACTACTCCAAACCCCTTTTAGCTTATTATTGTGGCAGAGAAGGAATTCTTTCCCTAACAGATGTGGTACACCTTATTTTTCTTTTCTTTTTTCGGTACCAGGGATTAAAACTAGGGCGGCTTAACCACTGAGCCACATCCTCAGCCCTATTTTGTATTTTTTATTTAGAGACAGGGTCTCAGTGAGTTGCTTAGTGCCTCACTGTTGCTGAGGCTGGCTCTGAACTTGCGATCCTCCTGTCTCAGCCTCCTAAGCTGCTTGGATTATAGGCATGCACTACTGCACCCAGCCCTTTTTGTATTTTATTTTGAGGCAGGGTCTCACTAAGTTGGTTAGGGCCTTGCTAAATTGCTGAGGCTTGCTTTGAGCTCATGATCTTCCTGCCTTAGCCTCCCGAGTGACTGAGATTACAGGTGTGTGCCACCATGCCCAGCTGTACATTTTTTTTAAATTTATTTTTAGGGGCTGGGGTTGTGGCTCAGCAGCAGAGCGCTCGCCTCGCACGTGCGCGGCCCGGGTTCGATCCTCAGCACCATGTAAACATAAATGCATTGCATTGTGCACAACTAAAGTAAATAAATATTTAAAAATATAATTTTAAAAACTTTGTTATTTTTAGATATATGTGACAGTAGAGCATATTTTTAAAAATATTTATTTATTTGCTTTAGTTGTACACAATGTGTCTATTTGTACGTGGTGCTGAGGATCGAACCCAGGCCGCGCACGCGCTAGGCTAGCGCTCCACCGCTAAGCCACAATCCCAACCCCAAGCATATTTTGACATATTATACATACATGGAGTAAAATTTATTCTAATTAGGATCCCATTCTTGTGGCTATACATGATGTGGAGTTACACTAGTTGTATATTCATATATGAACATAGGAAGGTTATATCTGATTCATTCTACTGTTTTTTCTATTCCCATATATCTTATTTTAAATGCACTAAAGTTGTTTGCTGTTGAAAAAAACATTCTATGAATTCCACTGGAAAAAACAGAATCCCTATTTAATTTGAATAATCTGCTTCTGATTTATTTAAGTGTAGGTTTTCACATATTAGGATGCCTCTAAAGAATATAACCTGGTATTGTTCACAACCAATCTTTGTTCAATAAATAAAAGATGGCTTCTACTTGGACGAAAAGAAAGGAAAAGATCTAGGGTCATTACGAAAGAGACAAAGTCCTTCCAAAAGTGCTCTATCTTTTCTCTCATTGCTTAAAAGGTGATTGCAATTCCAATTACCTTTTAACGATTTTATTGCTATTCCAATCACCTTTTAAGCAATGAGGGCTAAATGAAGCACAAGAGCAACAGGAAGCCAGATGCAGTGGTGCACAACTGGAATCTCAGCTACTTGGGAGGCTGAGGCAGGGATATTGCAAGTGCAAGGCCAGCCTTGGCAACTCAGAGAGCCCTATCAAGGAGGAAAAAAAAAAAAAAAAAAGCAATTAGCAAACTTACAAGCAGAGCTCTGCCCTCCAGACATCCCTGTTTTGTGCTGGCTAAAGGTGCTCAGGGTTTTACCCTCTGCCCCTTTGTTCCAGCCATTCTAGTTCTAGAAAGGATACACTGTTCCAATATATCAGCTCCTGAAGACCTATACACAAAACTCCTTGCTAACTTTACCTCTGGCATAGGAAAGGTGGCATGGGTGAAAGACAGATGATGATGGTGATACCAGTTGACATTTAAAAAAAAATATACATATTTGCCGGGCGCGGGGGCGCACACCTGTAATCCCGGCACTTTGGGAGGCTGAGGCACTTAGTAACTCAGTGAGACCCTGCTTCTAATAAAATACAAAAAAAAAAGGGCTGGGGATGTGGCCCAGTGGTCAAGTGCCCCTGAGTTCAATCCCTGGTACCAAAAAAAAAAAAAAAAAAAAAAAAAAAATATATATATATATATATATACATACATATATATATATACATATATATTTTTATATATATATATATTTATATATTTTTTATATATATATACATATATATATATTTGTTTTAGTTGTACATAATGCATTTATTTTTACGTGGTGCTGAGGATTGAACCTGGGCCGTGCATGTGCTAGGCGAACGCTCTACTGCTGAGCCACAACCCCAGCCCCACCAGTTACTGAGAATTTTATTTATTTTTTAAATATTTATTTAGTTGTAGATGAACACACAATATCTTTATTTTTATGTGGTGCTGAGGATCGAACCCAGTGCCTCACACATGCGAGGCAAATGCTTTACCACTGAGCTACAGCCCCAGCCCCTGAGAATTTTATACTAAGTGTTAAGCACCAAGTATCCTTAAGTATTTTTTCAAATATATATATTTTAGTTGTAGGTGGACACAATACCTTGATTTTATTTTTATGTGGTGCTAAGGATCGAACCCAGTGCTTCACGCATGCTAGGTGAGTGTGCTCTACCACTGAGCTACAACCCCAACCCTAAATATATATATATATTTTTAATATTTATTTATTTGCTTTAGTTGTACACAATGCAATGCATTTATGTTTACGTGGTGCTGAGGATTGAACCCGGGTTGCGCACGTGCTAGGCGAACGCTCTACTGCTGAGCCACAACCCCAGTCCCCCAAATATTTTTAAATATACTAATTTAATCTTCCTACTAATCCTGTGATGTCAGTAGCCTGCTAATTCACTTGTCCAGGTCAAACAGTTAATAAGTGGAAAGGTGGATTTTAGATTCAGGTCCCCTGATTTCAAAGCTCTGCTCTTAACCACATTATATTAATAAAGCTCCAGGGTGCTAATTTTTGAGGAGAAAACATCATGCCATGACTACTGAAAGAGACTTTGGAGATTATCTAAGTATTTTCCAAACTGCTGGCTGTTTATTAGTATAAACACAAAGTGTGTTTTTGTTTGTTTGTTTTTGGTGATGGGAAATAAACCCAGTGTGCTCTATCACTGAGCTACATCCCCACCCCTTATTTATTTATTTATTTATTTATTTATTTATTTAGGTACCAGGGATTGAACTCAGGGGCACTCAACCACTGGGCCACATCCCCAGCCCTTTCTTGTATTTTATTAGAGACAGGGTCTCACTGAGTTGCTAAGTGTCTCGCCATTGATGAGGCTGGCTTTGAACTCGTGATCCTCCTGCCTCAGCCTCCCAAGTGCTGGGATTACAGGCGTGCGCCACCACGCCTGGCTCCCACCCCTCCTTTTTTTTTTTTTTTTTTTGTGGTACTGGGGATTGAACTCAGGGGCACTTGACCACTGGGTCACATCCCCAGACCTTTTTGTATCTTATTTAGAGACAGGGTCTCACTGAGTTGCTAAGTGCTTCCCCATTGCTGAGGCTGGCTTTGAACTCGCGATCCTCCTGCCTCAGCCTCCCAAAGTGCTGGGATCACACCCTTTTTTTGAGACAGGATCTTGCTAAGTTTCATAGGCTGGCCTTGAATTTAGGATCCTCCTGCCTGAGGCCTTCTAAGTTGCTGGGATTAAAGGCATATGCCACAGTGCCTAACCAGGGGCTAGCTTAAAAACACAAAATTCTAGGGGGTAGAAGCACAGCTCAGTGGTAGAGCACTTGCCTAGCATGTGCAAGGTCTTGGGTTCATTCAATCCTTAGAATAGAAAAAAAGAATCTAGGTCTAGCCCATGAAACTCTTATTATTCAATTGGTCTGGGGCCCAGAAATCGGCTTCTCAGATTGGTCTAGTCCCTATCTGAACATTTCTCTTGCACAATCACTACTGTGAGAAGGAATCTACTCCACTTCATACACCATCAGAAAGTGAATTTGTAGTCACTAGAATGAATGCCCTGATCTTTTGTTCCTAATGAACCCATTTATAAAAAATTAGAGCATTATAATTATATATAGTAGTTGGGTTCCTTCTGACAAAATTATACATATAAGGAATTTGATTTTAATCCCCACTCCCCCTACCCCCTTTTCCCTCCTCTACTTTACCAATATTTCCTTTTACTTCTTTTTTTTTTTTTTTTTTTTTTTTTTTTGGTACCGGGGATTGAACTCAGGGGCACTCGACCACTGGGCCACATCCCCAGCCCTTTTTTAAATATTTTATTTAGAGACAGGGTCTCACTGAGTTGCTAAGTGCCTCGCCATTGCTGAGGCTGGCTTTGAACTCGCGATCCTCCTGCCTTAGCCTCCCAAAGTGCTGGGATTACAGGCGTGCACCACCGCGCCCGGCTACTTCTTTATTTTTAAAAATATTTATTTATTTGCTTTAGTTGTACACAATGCGTTTATTTTTACATGGTGCTGAGGATCGAACCCAGGCTGCACATGTGCTAGGCGAGCGCTCCACCACTGAGCCACAACCTCAGCCCCTTTCCTTTCACTTCTTTATTTAAACAAAATTTTTTTAAGTTGTAGATGGATATAATACCTTTATTTATTTATTTCAAACATTTTTAAAAATATTTATTTATTTGCTTTTAGTTGTACACAATGCGTTTTTTTTTTTTTTTTTTGGGGGGGTACTGGGGATTGAACTCAGGGGCACTCGACCACTGGGCCACATCCCCAGCCCTTTTTTGTATTTTATTAGAGACAGGGTCTCACTGAGTTGCTCAGTGCCTCGCCATTGCTGAGGCTGGCTTTGAACTTGCAATCCTCCTGCCTCAGCCTCCCAAAGTGCTGGGATTACAGGCGTGCGCCACCGCGCCCGGCTACACAATGCGTTTTTACATGGTGCTGAGGATCGAACCCAGGCCATGCATGTGCTAGGCGAGTGCTCTACCACTGAGCCACAACCCCAGCCCCTTATTTATTTATTTTTATGTGGTGCTGAGGATTGAACCCAGTGCCTCAAATGTGCCAGGTAAGTGCTCTACTACCGAGCTACAACTCCAGCGATTTATTTATTTATTTATTTGGTACTGGGGATTGAACTCAGGGGCACTTGACCACTGGGTCACATCCCCAGCCCTTTTTTTGTATTTTATTAGAGACAGGGTCTCACTGAGTTGCTAAGTGCCTCGCCACTGCTGAGGCTGGCTTTGAACAAGCGATCCTCTTGCCTCAGCCTCCCAAGTGCTGGGATTACAGGTGTGCATCACTGTGCCTGGCCCTTTATTTATTTTTGATTAGTACTTTCTACATATAATAAAGGAGAAATTCCCTTTGGTGCATTCATATTTGCCCTAATCTCACTCATGTGAATTCTTTAATTCTTCTAATTATAACTCAGGGATTTGCTGGTTTCTCCTTTTCCTTATGTTGCACCAAATACCTGGTACCCACTGGTTCTGATTTTGTCCCACTCGTTTCTGACCCCAGTGGCCATGCTTCCCTCTTCTCCCCTTATATCCTTTGTACCCAGGGTACTCACTCCATAAGCCTTCCTCCCTCAGGACTACATATTTTGCGGGGAGTTCTGGTCAGAACACAGACTGGTAGGGTTACTGTTGCCACCAGTCTATTGTTAATGCAATCTTGAATTGCACTTGATTTGTTTCTACATCCCCCGATGACTCAGACTGCATTTAAATTAACTAAAATCCCTAGACCCCTCTGCTCCCACTCCTTGGGCCATCAGTGGAACAGGTCTCCATTTGAATAACTTAAAACCTAATTGCAGGACTTGAAAGTTATTCTCATAGCATTTCAATCTGGGAAATAAAAGCAACTTGTTAGGCTGTATTCTTCATTTGTATCCATTGATACTTATTTCCAAATAAGGTTTAAAAAAGAAAACAAAAAACTCAGTCCTATCACTATTATATTAACTGTATATACTCCTGCCCCCATGCCACCCATCTACCAGAGCACCTGAATGATATAACAAAATTGGCAAACTTTGTGGCCATCTCTATAAACTGATGCTTGTCCTGCTCAAACTATCTGTAAGTGACTTCCTTAGAGCCTAGCAAGTCTTCAATGTGATTATTGATGGCAGAAGGTATTCTAACCTTGGAGATACCAATCCTACTCAGAACCTCATAAAGACAATAACATTCTATTGTGAGCTAAAGATAAATACCCATATTTTAATTAAACTTCCACTATGATATGAAGATGCTGGTTCAGCAATGTCCCAATAATTATAGCCTTATTATTTAACATCCAGGACCCTTTTAGCCTTTTCTTTGTCACTGTACCTGGATAATTCCTGGGTGTTTAGGGTACTCCACCTATGTTGCCTCTAATCCTAATCTTTGTTGAGAAACACCCCAATTGACCTGTAGGTTGTATACACTACTCTCCGAGACCATAACATTTCAACAGAAGAGACCTCACCTGGGTTGATGATCTCATCATCTTCGCTGAAAGTCACCCGTGAGTTCTTTCTCTTCCTCTTTGGTCTCTGAATGTCCAGATTTCCCTCCTCGATGGTGAGGGTAGAAATCCGTTTGTTGTGGGCAGTGTTGAACTCTGTCAGGTTCTAGGCCAGGATTCACACAGGAAAGACAAGAGTCAGTACAGGGAGTTTGATAGAAAAAATAATAAAGGGCAAAAAGGCAGTAGGGGCTTAATCAGACCTGCAAGATAGATAAGACTCTCTTCTGCATATAGGGAAGATTCATACTGTCCTTAGACTGCTAATACTAGCAAGTCTCATTTGAAAGAAAGTGGAACATCCACACTGACTAGTGAGAGAATATTATTCAAAAAAGGAGGTAAAGAACACTGAGAATAGGTCATCATCTGTATGAAAACCCTTGAGAGTTGAGGATTTCTTTTAAAGGAAAGCTATAGTGTTTTCATGCTGAAAATCAAAATGTGTCTGGGAGGACTCCAAGAACTGTTTTAAAGTAACTAAACAGATGAAAAAAGACAACTGACTGTTCTTTTCAATAACTCTCTCCTTCAAAATTCTTAAGGACACTTCCAGTGCACTTAATTTTTGGCATTAATGTTTTGTCACTCTCCTTCCTACATCTGGCCCCAGTTCTATTCATAAGCATCCATCCACCAATCTTGATGATTAACCTGGCCTTAGCACTGTTGCCTGCCTCCTTCTCAGTCCACTGGACTTATTCCAATCTGCAATGCAGTTGGAATATTCTTATGTCTTAGAATAAAGACCCAGAGAAGACCTAAAATACTGAACTAAAATACAGACAAACAAGCTGGGGATATAGCTAAGTGGTAGAGGATCTGTCTAGCATATGTGAGGCCCTGGGTTCAATCCCCTGGTATTGTAAGAAACAAAACAAAAATAAGAACAAAAACAAAAAACCAGAGAGGAAAGCAGACTATAGGGAAAAAGAGCAAGCATGACCATTGCAATGGCCTTACAATGACTTCTAGTTATAAGATTTCTACTGTATTTTTCTTCCTAAAGACTAGGAAACTGCCTTGGTGTATAGGAAAAGTAATCATGTGGGTAATTAAGGACATGCTTCCATTCGGTCTAGCTGAACAGGAAAGTCACACCAGTGCAGCGACACATGTGAAGGACAATGGCCATGTCACAAACTACTAGTGTCAGCCTCTAGAAAAGAAAAACTTGGGCTGTGAATATAGTCCAGTGGTACAGTGCATGCTTAGCATGTACAAGGCCCTGGGTTCAACTCCAGCCCCAAAACAATGACAAAAAACTCCTAGCATTTAAAATTTTGTAAAAATTCTTGGCCTTCAGGGCATCCAGGCCCATAAGAATAAAAGTAGTCTAATTCTAGTCAGAAGACTCCTGGGCTGTTCCGACACTACCAAAAAAGCTACATAATGAAATTCATCTGGAAAAATAAAAGACCCCGAATAGCTAAAGCGATCCTTAGCAAGAAAAGTGAAGCAAGTGGCATCACCATACCAGACTTTAAATTATACTACAAGCCGGGCGCGGTGGCGCACACCTGTAATCCTAGCACTTTGGGAGGCTGAGGCAGGAGGATCGCGAGTTCAAAGCCAGCCTCAGCAATGGCGAGGCACTTAGCAACTCAGTGAAACCCTGTCTCTAAATAAAATACAAAAAAGGGCTGGGGTTGTGGCCCAGTGGTCAAGTGCCCCTGAGGTTCAATCCCCGGTACCACACACACACACACACACACACACACACACACACACACAAAATACTACAGAGCAACAGTAACAAAAACAGCATGGTATTGGCACCAAAACAGACTGGTAGACCAATGGTACAGAATTGAGGACACAGAGACTAATACATATAATTTCAGCTACTTTATATTAGACAAAGGTGCCAAAAACGTACAGTGGAGAAAGGATCACCTCTTCAACAAATGGTGCTGGGAAAACTGGAAATCCATATGCAACAAAATGAAATTAAACCCTTATCTCTCACCATGCACAAAATTCAATTCAAAGTGGATCAAGGACCTAGGAATTAGATGAGACAATACGCCTAACAGAAGAAAAAGTAAGCTCTAATTTCCAACATGTCGGATTAGGCCCCAAGTTCCTTAATAAGAATCCTGTAGCACAAGAATTAATATCAAGAATTAATGAATGGGATAGATTCAAACTAAAAAGCTTCTTCTCAGCAAAAGAAACAATCAGTGAGGCAAATAGAGAGCCAACTAGTTGGGAACAAATATTTAATACATGCACATCGGATAGAGCACTAATTTCTAGAATATATAAAGGACTCACTTAACACCAAAAAAAAAAAAAAAAAAAAAAAAAAAAAAAAAACCAAATAACCCAATCAATAAATGGGCAAAGGAATTGAAAAGACACTTCTCAGAAGAAGATACATAATTAATCAACAAATACATGAAAAAATGCTCAACATTGCTGGCAATTAGAGAAATGCAAATCAAAACTACTCTAAGATTTCATTTCACTCCAGTCAGAATGGCAGCTATTAAGAACACAAACAACAATAAATGTTGGAGAGGATGTGGGGAAAAAGGCACACTCATACATTGCTGGTGGGACTGCAAAATAGTGCAACCGTTATGGAAAGTAGTATGGAGATTTCTTGGAAAACTGGGAATGGAACCACCCTATGACCCGGCCACCCCACTCCTGGGTCTATTCCCAAAGGACTTAAAAACAGCATATTACAGTGACACAGCCACTTCAATGTTTATAGCAGCACAATTCACAATAGCTAGGTTGTGGAATCAACCTAGATGTCCCTCAGTAGATGAGTGGATAAAGAAAATGTGATATATATATATATATATATATATATATATATATATATATACACACACAATGGAATTTTACTCAGCAATAAGAGAATAAAATAATGGCATATGCAGGTAAATGGATGAAGTTGGAGAATATAATGCTAAGTGAAGTTAGTCAATCTCAAAAATCCAAATATCGAATGTTTTCTCTGATATAAGGAGGCTGATTCACAGTGGTGTTGGGTCAGGGTACACAGGAGGATTAGAGGAACACTAGAATGGTCAAAGGGGAGGGAGGAGAAAGAAGGGAGCAAGGGGGGATGGAGGGGAAAAAAGAAAAGGTGGATGAATAAGATGGATATCATTACCTTAATGCACGACTGAAGATTTGAATGGTATGAATATACATTGTATACAAACAGTGTTATGTAAAAAGATGCTCTATATGTTTATTATGAATTGTAATGCATACTACTATTATAAAATACAACTCTCTGAATAAAAAAAAAAAAAAAAAAAGACCCATAAAAAAAAAAAAAAAAAAGCTACATAAATGAATGAAAGTGTCAGTCCTGCTAAGTTAATGCTGTCCAACAACTTTCTGCAGTGATAGAAAGAGTCACCTTAGGTCCTGGTTCCAGGACTCCCTTCCCTATGGATACCAAAATCTACAGACACTCTGGTCCCTCAAAAAAAAAAAAAAAAAAAAAAAAAAAAAAAAAAAAAAGGCATACAACCTATGCACATCCTCCTATGTATTTTAAATCATTCTGGATTACGAATAATATATAATACAACATAATGCTCTGTAAAGTTATTATACTGTATTATTTAGGAAATAATGAAAAAAAATCTGTATAATTTCCCTCTGAAGCAATTTCCCTCGGTGAAAACTCTGATCTGCTGTTGGTTGAATCAAAAAATGCAGAATCTGCTGATGTGGAGGGTTGACTGTATTCTCTATTGCACTATCCAATATGGTATCCACTAGTTATATGTGACTTCTGATTATTTGAAATGTGGTTAAGTAACTACTGCATTGAACAACATAGCTCTAAGCAGTCACAGGGACAGAAAAATATAATTCCCAGTCTTGGCTTCTAAGAGCCAGTGAAGGAGCATAAGACCCCTAAGGTGGGGTCTAGTGGCAGGAGACCCACACAACATTGCCAAGAACTCATTACTTGGCTCAAGAGAACCTCCTGCTGCTAAGCCACTGGCATTTCAAGCTACACACAGAACATACTGCAAAATATACACACAGAATATACTGCAAAAAACCAGCGTCCCAAAAGAAAAAACAATGATATAAATATGGAATTACATCAAGCTCAGTTTCTTCCTCTGGAAGCCCCAATAGGCCCTTGAGTTCATCATCCTCTCCACTCATCTTTTCATCTCCTTTCACAGCTGATGGCAACGTCTGAGGCTTCTCGCGCAGAGTGTATGCCCTTGTGGAAGCGCCAAATGAGACTGTGGAATCGATGGGAATTTGTTGTGGCTTGTGAGGTTCCAACCGAATGTGACCTAAGAAAGTGCCATGTGCTGGGAATAACCAAATCAGAAATGTAAGAGGGGAAACCAAACACAGCCTGAGTTTTAGAAGGGAGAGCATCATCTTTGACTCTATCAAATCAGCTCCTCCCAGAACATCAGTTTTGCTTTTTCTTATTCATTTATTTTATTTTTTAAAGATTTTTTTTAAGATAGACCCAATATCTTTGTTTGTTTGTTTATTTATTTATTTGGTACCGGGGATTGAACTCAGGGGTGGTCGACCACTGGGCCACATCCCAGCCCTTTTTTGTATTTTATTAGAGACAGGGTCTCACTGAGTTGCTCAGTGCCTCACCATTGCTGAGGCTGGCTTTGAACTCAGAATCCTCCTGCCTCAGCCTCCCAAGTGCTGGGATTACAGGCATGCGCCACCATACCCGGCATCTTTATTTATTTTTATGTGGTGTTGAGCATCGAACCCAGTGCCTCACATGTGCAAGACAAGTGCTCTATGGCTGAGCTATAACCCCAGTGCCTCGTTTATTTTATTTTTTTAAATATTTATTTATTTACTTTAGTTGTACACAATGCAATGCATTTATGTTTACGTGGTGCTGAGAATCGAACCCGGGCCGCGCACGTGCGAGGCGAGCGCTCTGCCGCTGAGCCACAACCCCAGCCCCTCGTTTATTTTTTTTTTTGGTACCGGGGATTGAACTCAGGGGCACTCGACCACTGGGCCACATCCCCGGCCCTTTTTGTATTTTTATTAGAGACAGGGTCTCACTGAGTTACTAAGTGCCTCGCCATTGCTGAGGCTGGCTTTTAACTCGCGATCCTCCTGCCTCAGCCTCCCAAAGTGCTGGGATTACAGGCGTGCGCCACTGCGCCCGGCTTCGTTTATTTTTAAGTTATAAAAAATACCCAACATTCAGGATTACGGTCAGAGAACAAGTCTTTTAAGGTGAAAATGGCACTGGATCTACTGTATCCTCTGACATGTGTTATAGTGAAAAGACAAACTCCTTAACTAAGCCTTCAATCTCTTAAGTGGATTTATTTTTCTGAGATAGGGTCTCACTAAGATGCTGAGGCTGGCCTCAAATTTATGATTCTCCTACTTCACCACCCAAGTGACTGAGACTACAGGCATGCACCAGTGTGCCCAGCTTCTTCAGTGGATTTCTTACACATTTTTAGACCTGTTATTCATCCACATAACAAACACCACCGCCTGGTCTCTGCTGTCAGACAGGCTTGGCTCCTCTAGATCCAGTAGGAATGGCTCCAACCCAACAGAAGCCACCAAGGCATGATATAGGCATTGCTGCAGTCTGCGCTCTCCAGCTTCAAGTATAAGGAACATAATAACTGCTAGCCTTGTGATTTCCCACAGGACCAGAAAGGGGCCTGGCCAAAACAGGTGCACTATCAATGCCAAGGCAAGCCAAAATCCCACTAGAGATTCTAAATAGTTTTCCATATCACCATTCTGCATGTGATGAAATGCAGAGAAATTTCTTGTGAGATGAGGCTCACCAAGTACCTTTTATAAGGTATGTGTCTATGTGGTTGTAGGATGGGGGAAGAGGAGTCAAACGCAATGATGAGCCTTACAGGAAGCAGCAGGACCCTTTACACTTCACATTATATTCATACACAGGCAAAATGAACAAACTTCAGGGTTCCCACATAGTGAAGTCTTATTTGTACTTCTATGGCTTATCTTAGTAAAAGTTTAAAATCTCTTAGTTGAAATTAAAACTGATGTAATTCAGTCAAAGCAAAAAGTAGCTGGGTGTGGTGGTGCACACCCAGGTATTCAGAAGGCAGAGACAGGAGGATCAAAGTTTGAGTCCAGCCTGAGCAACTTAATAGACCCTATCTCAATATTCTAAGAATGAATGAATGAATGCATGAATAAACAAATAAATCTGGAGATGTATCTCAGCAGTAGAGTACCCCTGGGTTCAATCTCCAGAACTGGGGGGGAAAAAAAAACCCAAAATGTACTTGGGATAAAGAACCTAATATAAACAACTAAATTTTGCTCAAGTTTTTTTTTTTGTTTGTTTTTTGGTGGTACTGGGGATTGAACCCAAGGGTGCTCTACTATTGAGCTATATCTGCAGCCCTTTTAAAAATTTTTACTTTGAGACAGGGTCTAAATTCCTGAGGCTGGCTTCAAACTTGTGATCCTCCTGACAGCCTCCTGAGTCACTGTATTTTTTAAATGTCTTTAAAACATACACACACACACACACACATATATATTTTAGTTGTTGAAAGACCTTTATTTTATTTATTTCTATGTGGTGCTGAGGATCAAACCCAGTGCCTCACACATGCTAGGCAAGTGCTCTACCACTGAGCCACAGCCCCAGCCATTTTTAAATGTCTTATTCTGTTGCTTTTCTATATTAATGCAGTTAATCATGGCTTCTGCTTAAATTGAACTACAATTTATCATGGACTTACAACACTCAAATATCAATATTCCCTAATTCTTTGGTGCCATTTTTATTTGCTATATATACTTTGTGCCTTCCTTAGGACATTCTATATTAAGTCTTCTTCTCTCCCTAGTCAGTCACCAACTTCTTAGGGAAAACAGAACCACTGAAATAGAGAAGGTCTGATTTAAAAAACAAACAAACTTTTTCCTTGATGAACAATAAAACATGTTTTCCAAACTAAAACCCAAAAAGCATTTTTACACTGCCCACAGGGAATATGTAAAGTGGGAGAGATACTCACTACTGTTGAGATCTATCAGGAAAACTCTCTTCAGATGCTTGTGGTAGACCAATGCAGCATGGACTCGAGAGCAAGACTGGTGGTCAATGGTAAAGTCACACAAATCAGGGTTTCTCCCAAATAAGTAATACTTCTTCTCATCAATAATGAGTTTCTAAATAAATATTAAATTAAATATTACTTAAATCTTGTTACAACAGGGTTTACCAAAAATTCCAAATCAAGTAAATAAGGATTTTGAGTTGATACAATTTCTTGCTAAGGATAAAAAAAAATTCCCATTGCTTGTTTATTTTTTTGCTACTGGGAATTTAACTCAGGGGCAATTACCACTGAGCCACATACCTAGCCCTTTTTATTTTTTACTTTGAAACAGGGTCTCACTAAGTTGCTTAGGCCCTTGCTAAATTGCTGAGGCTGGCCTTGAACTTGCAATCCTGTCTCTGCATCCCAAGCTGCTAACAGGCTTGTGCCACAGTGCCCTGCTTTTTTTTTTTTTTAAACTCCAGAGCACAATAGAATCAGTTCACACCTCACCCCCACCCAACAAATGATCCCCCAGTTTTCCCCACAGCATGCTCCTAAGCAATCATCAAGGTCTAATCAGTCACATAAGGTATAGAATGGGGATAATCATTCACATTCATTATATTAATTCCTAAATGGGCAATATCCAGTATCTTCACCTCTGGGTAAGAGAAAAAGCATTTTGATACATTATTTCACCTACTGGCTCCTGGAAGGCTTATTAATCAAATCTGCTATTACAAAAATGTGTCATCAATATCTTTTTTTTTTTTTTTTTTTTTTTTGTGTGGTACTGGGGATTGAACTCAGGGGCACTCGACCACTGGGTCACATCCCCAGCCCTTTTTTGGGATTTTTTTTATTAGAGACAGGGTCTCACTGGGTTGTTAAGTGCCTCGCCATTGCTGAGGCTGGCTTTGAACTCACGATCCACCTGCCTCAGCCTCCCAAAGTGCTGGGATTACAGGCGTGCGCCACCGCGCCCGGCTTCAATATCTTGAATAAACTTTTTCCCTAGGCACTGGACTTATCCAACTTTAGCAGAAACTCCTTTGTGGTGAAACTGTTGGGATAACTGAGGTCAGGGGGCTACTGACCAGGAAAATATGTCTCTGTCCATTCCATAAACATGTCCTTTCAAGTCACTGACCATTTTTTTCCCAGCCAGAGGGTGCAGATGACCTCAAGAATGCTTCACCCACAGACTCAGCTGCAGCTTGGTGTGCCCATTATTCCTTAACATAAAGAATAATTTACTAAGATATCGTGGAGGGGGGTGAATGCTAATTAATCTACCCAAATGTAGTGTTTAATTGTCTAGTGTTAGTATGAAAATAGCTTTTCCTAATTGCCTAGAGGCAATAAGTCTGTCCCCAAGAGGTAAGAATTCTATAAAGAACAGCTGTCTTCTGTCTATTGGAAGTTTTGCTGGTTCTTAATTTAGTTCAAACAGGAAATAAGAAGTGCAAAGTATGTCTATGAAGTAATAAGATTGCTCTTCAGCTGGACTCGGTGGCGCAGCTAGGGAGGCTGAGGCAGGAGCATCACCAAGTTCAAAGAAAGCCTCAGCAACTCCAGGCGAGGTGTTGAGCAACTCACTGAGATCCTGTTTTGAATCAAATACAAAATTGGGTTGGGGATGTGGCTCAGTGGTTTAGTGCCCCCCAGTTCAATCCCTGGTACACCCCCACCCCCACCAAAAAATAAGACTGCTGTTCAGAAAATACACATTCAAATGAAGATCATCACTTGGTTGGAAAAGGAATGAGGTATATTCTAATCATGCAGCCATAACCCCAATGAATTTCTGGAACTCTCTTTATAGATACTGGAATTACATTAAACATCACTATATGAACCCTCACATCCAACTTACCGTCTCATTTTACTCTGGCCACAAAAAAGTATTATATATAGTCAATTCTAATGAGTATTTACTATGTCCAAATGTAGGGCTACCTCAAGTAGCAAAGACATTCCAGGTTTGGGAGAAGACAGTATGGGAATTAATATTTACTGCTAGGCATTTTAAACACTATCTCATCTAATCCTCAACTCTGTGAAGCAACTATCACCTTTGTTTGTTTGTTTGTTTTTGCGGTGCTGGGGATTGAACCTAGGGCATTGTGCATGCAAGGCGAGCACTCTACCAACTGAGCTATATCACCAGCCTGCAACTATCACCTTTATTATTTATTTATTTATTTATTTGGTACCGGGGATTGAACTCAGGGGCATTCGACCACTGGGCCACATCCCCAGCACACCCCCCCTTTTTTTGGTATTTTATTTAGAGACAGGGTTTCAATGAGTTGCTAAGTACCTCACCATTGCTGAGGCTGGCTTTGAACTCGCGATCCTCCTGCCTCAGCCTCCCAAAGTGCTGGGATTACAGACGTGCGCCAGTGCGCCCGACTTATCACCTTTATTATTAATGATGAGAGAACAAAGTCAGAGATGAAGTCATATAATATAGTTGGGTAGGTATGCAGCAAAGATGGGACTTAAACACAGGTATGACTGATTTGCAATGCTAATATCCTAAACAATGTGCCATGGGTCTGTGGCAATTCAGAGAAGAACTCTACAATGTTTCAGCTGCTACTATGGCAATAAGGGCAAAAAACTATATAATGCCTTAATATATCAGCAGAATAGGGAATTTCACAGACCAGCAAGCTATTATTAAAAAACTGTGGGAGCTGGGCGCGGTGGCGCACGCCTGTAATCCCAGCACTTTGGGAGGCTGAGGCAGAAGGATCGCGAGTTCAAAGTTAGCCTCAGCAATGGCGAGGCACTTAGCAACTCAGTGAGACCCTGTCTCTAAATAAAATACAAAAAAGGGCTGGGGATGTGGCCCAGCGGTCGAGTGCCCCTGAGTTCAATCCCTGGTACCAAAAAAAAAAAAAAAAAAAAAAAAAACAAAAAAAAAAAACTGTGGGGCACTGGGTTTGATTCCCAGTACAAAAATAGAAAAACTGTGTGGGGAAGATGCTGACAAAGGACCTTTATTTTGTCAAATAAAGGTGCTTGAGTGTGTGTGTGTGTGGGGGGGGGGGTGAGGGATGCTGGGGACTGTAACCAGGGCCTCGGGAATGCTAGGTAAGCACTCTACCACTAAGCTACACCCCCATAGCATTTAACTGTCAGGGCTCAGTATCATCATCATTTTATACAAGAAGGGTCACTTTATCAGAACATGAGTAGGAAGGGCAAGGATGAAGGATCATTTTTTGAGCTGAATTTAACTTTATAAAAAACTCATCCCACTTCCGTCTTCATATTTCTTTTTTTTATACCGTGGATTGAACTCAGGGGCACTCGACCACTGGGCCACATCCCCAGCCCTTTTTTTGTATTTTAATTGAGACAGGGTCTCACTGAGTTGCTAAGTGCCTTGCCATTGCTGAGACTGGCTTTGAACTCGCGATCCTCCTGCCTTAGCCTCCCAAATGCTGGGATTACAGTACTGTGCCACCAGGCCCGGCTTATTTCTTTTAATCCTGATCTTAAAACCTTTGCCACAGATTAGTGTAAACCAAACTGTAACAGAGGAAGGGTTCTAGGTGAATTTTTACTAACACTTCTTCCAATTCTAGCAGTCCAGAATATTGCTAGTGGTCCAATAATCTAGTTTGACCACTGAAGAACATCCCTCATTCATATATGCTGTATTTAATTTTTTTGGGGGGGGTGTGTGGGTTACTGGGGATTAAACCCAGGGGCATTCTACCACTGTGCTACATCTCCAGCCTTTTTAACTGAGATACTGTCTTGCTAAATTGTTGAGTATGACCTCAAACTTGAGATCCTCCTGAGTATCCCAAGTCGCTGGGCTTTCAGACAGGTCAGGTGCCTGGCACCATTTTTTCTCTAAATACAAAGTGTCATTAAGCTCTACTTCACGTTTCACATTAACTCCAAAGCTGAGTAGTATGGTAAAGTTAGTACCAGACTAGGAATCAAGAAGTTGTATTTATTCCTGGCTAAGTTCTTGAATTCAGTGAGCTACTGTTCTCCCCTATGCCTTTAGTGTCACTGTACCTCATGCAAAGAGACTCTCAGCACTGATAACAGTAACAACTGCTGAACATTTATGTATTACATGCTGTGCTATGGAAAGTTTTACGTTGTCATTTTATGTGAGGACAAGCATCTTTTTTTTTTTTTTTTTTTTTTTGGTGGTACCGGGGATTGAACTCAGGGGCACTTGACCACTGGGTCATATCCCCACCCCTTTTTTGTATTTTATTAGAGACAGGGTCTCACTGAGTTGCTAAGTGCCTCGCCATTGCTGAGGCTGGCTTTGAACTTGTGATCCTCCTGCCTCAGCCTCCCAAAATGCTGGGATTACAGGTGTGCGCCACCGCGCCCGGCAGACAAGCATCTTATAAGGTGAATAGGTACTATGCTTCCTATTTTTTTTTTTAACATTTTTTTTGGTTGTAGATGGACACAATATCTTTTTATTTTTATGTGGTGCTGAAGATCTAACCCAGTAGGCACATGCTCTACCACTGGGCTACAACCCCAGCTCTATGCTTCCTATTTTTATAGATAAAAAAACTAAGACATAAATTAACATACATAAATTCACACAGCTAAATATTTGTCGGGTGGGTTAAAAATTAATTTCTTTGACTTTAGTGTCTAGGCTCTTTTTTTCAAAATTTTTTATTTGTAGTTCTAGATGAATAGCATGTCTTTATTTATTTTTATGTGATGCTAGGGTTTGAACCGAGTACCTCACACGTGCTAGGCAAGTACTCTGCCACTAAGCTAGAGCTACAGCCCCAGCCCCCGTGTCTAGGCTCTTTTAACCATATTATATATTTTCCTCATTCCTAATATCAAAAGATGTACCACATATCAAGGACTATTTTAAGGAGTGAACAAGTACTGTAGGTCACACTGTTTGTTTTTCTTTAAATAACCACTTACCCAGTTTCTTTCAAGCTTTAGCTTGAAGGTTCAATGAGTTCAAGCTAGCTTGGATATGTGGGTCACCTCTGGGAAATCCATTTCCAGCAGTGTCCATCTACTGCTGGTAGCACTCATTCTAGGCTCAGAGCACCAGGACTTGACAACAGGCTGATGATTCAATTAGACAGTCACCCTTGTGTCTGCTTTGGCTTAAGCTTTAAGATTTGGGTTAAAAATAAGACGTTGCAGGGCTGGAGTTGTAGCTCAGTGGCAGAGCATTTACCTAGCATGTGTGAGGCACTGGGTTTGATCCTCAGCTCCACATAAAAATAAATAAATAAAATAAAGGTTGTGAAAAAAATTATTAAAAAATAAGATATTGCTTTACAATTGAGAGCCCTGAAATTTCAACATTATTTTCCCCTAGGTAATATTTGCTCAGTCTGAACCTTAATGCATTTTTTCATTCATATCAATATGCACACAGATTATGTTCTCACAAGCTTAAAAATACAAAAAACACAGTGTTCACAGTGGGTCACAAGGAATATATAAAGAACACCAGCTCTTAGATTCTGACATAATAATTACCAAATTTTATAATTCTAGGGTGCCACAGACATACCAGAGATTAAGAGATCTGTTTAAAGCAAAAAGAAGGGGCCCTCAAATTAAATGTATATATTCACTATTAAAAAGCATCCCAATTGCAGAAATGTTTAAATGTATGGAACCTTAGTGGAAAACAGTATTTCTTACAATCAGGAAAACACGTTAACAAGTGAATGAAATAATAAATTAGTTTTTCCATAATCATTAAATCCATAACTCATTGACCAGCTATGGCCAACACCACTAATCCAATTGTGCCTTTGAGTTATAACTCAGAGTATATCTTTACACACTGGGCTTAAAAGACTCATGGCTTTGTTTTAATATTGCACTTCTTCAACCCAGCTACCACAGCATATCACAAGCCTTTGACACAAGGCTAGGATATAGACAGCTCGGTTAGTATCAAGTGCTGATGAAAATCTAAATCCTTAAAAATAAACACCTCTGGGCTAGGGATGTAGCTCAGTGGTAGAGCACTTGCCTAGCATGAATGAAGCTCTGGGTTTGTTTCCCAGCACTGCAAAAACACATTTCTCAAGTCTATTCCTGCCAAGAACAATACAGAGATGTCTAAGGATTGCAACTTGATAACTGTGTGGCAACTCAATATACCTAAGAGCACTGAAAGACAGAGAACATATCAGCAAATGGAAACCAGTAATCATAGGGGTGGTGGATGGATAAATTACAGTGCTTTGAAAATATAAATTATTTCACAAAAGAATATGATATTATCATTAAGGCTAGGCCTCTTTGCCTGTTCCTGTTGCAAAGAGGAAGAAAAGATTTACTAAATTGTTATAACAAAACAGATTTTTATATACCTTCAAGCTTCAAGTTATTCTATTTAGCAACAGATATGTTTCCTATCTATGGAACCACCTATAGAAAAAGAGATTTTACAGCTATTTTAGTTAAATTATTTCCTTCTATAATCTTGACATTTAGGCTCTATGTGACTGGCTGAGAGCAAAATGAATTAATAATAAGAGAATTCATTGTAACTCATAGAAGCTTTCATGTTTTGCAAAGTATCTATCTAGTTACTGCCACAACATCCTGAAAGTGACAATACATTTGCAGAGCATCCTTCAGAAGACTATTAGCTTTTGAAGCTATCAACCATGGAATTATAATGTTTTTACTCTATATATTGAAGAAAAACAACTGCATCCAGAAATAGGGCCTTGAACCTAAATTCTAGTTAAGTAACTAGTACGCTTAATCTCCACCTCTTAATAAATAAAACAACGTGGATTTTTTAAAAACTTACACAATCTAACAGCTAACTTGCATTCTCTTGAAAATCTATGTAGTATTCACTCTAGAGACTTGCATAAAGCTGAAATTCAGCTAAACTTTTCCTTTTTGTACTTATTTCAATTATAATTATGCAATGTTTTTGTGTGATTCTCTCTCACAGGGTAATCTGAGGACAGAAAACGTTTGTTCTATCCTCTATTATAGCCTCTTCTGCTAACTCAGTGACATGTACATAGTAAACACCTAATAAATGTTTTGAATAAATGAATGAATGAATTTTACTGTCATCCTATTATGTTGAGAAAGTGGCTTAATTTACTATACTTCTTTGAAGGTGTTGGGCCTGAATCTCATAGAAGCAACTCAAAAGTTAAACTCAATCTACACCATTCATTTTCTTCTATGGTTATTGCATACCTTGTGCCTTCCACACAATTCCAAGTACTCAGAGAGAAGGAATTCACCAAGTTAGAAGGCTTCCAGTTTGACTGGGGCCTACAGGCCCATGACCTATTAAAACTCTTCATTTGGAAGGTGAGAGAAGTCACAAAAACCTGAGTGTCTGTGGGAGATATGAGCTTTGAATGTGTTATATCGTCATAAGCTTTTAATAGAAAAAAATTTCAGGATGAACGAAAGTAGCATTGCTGGAAAACAAAGCACAGGAGAGGGGGTGGAATAGTGAGTCACTGGCAAAAATCTTTATAATGGGGGGGTGGGGGTACATATATTTTCATACCTCAATTAGTTTGTCTCCTTTGACTACATCCAGATGTAAACCAGGTGGGGGTTTACCTGCCCTGAAAAAGAGATGTAAAAAGAATTTTCAGGATGAGTTCATAAATGTTATTTACAATTATTGTTCCATTCAATATTGCAGCTCCCTTACTAGACTATAATTAGTTCATGTTCAGGCAGAAATGTCATCTACTTCACTGTTATAGCTCCTTTCTACATTTGACACTTATTCCCCAAGAGATTCAATTGCTCTAAAACAGATTCTAGTGGCTCTGTATTTAGAGCAGCACAAAAGAAACCTATATTTTAACATTGGATAGTCACTTCAAAGAGAAAGCAGCAAAGAGACTGAAAGTGCTATACCTGGGGTAGTCTGGTCACCCAGAGTTTGAATCTTAAGATTTGCTACTACCCTAATATACAAAGGTAGAATAAATTAGTTGTTGTTTGGTGCTGGTCAAGATTAGTCTCATCATAGACTAAGCAGAAGGTATTGTTTTGAGCTCTAAGAACAAATCAGAGGTGCATCATTAGGGAACTAGGGCAATTCAGAATCATGCCCACGAAACCAGGTATGAACACAAGAGGTGCGTTACACTTGAACAAGTCTTTCTACAACAGCATGATTATGCAAACTTCTACACTTTACCATACCATTCAAGGGGAATACACATATGTCAAAGTACCTAACACAATGCTTGGTACATAACAGATCCTGATGAAATGGCAGGTGATCTCAAAGAGTCTCTTCTAACTATGTTTGCATTTGAAATCAATGCAGCTATGGATGGATCAAAATGTAGACTGAAAACAACTGGATGTTACAAGAGTGTAAAGGAATCCATAAAATATCCACACATTCACTTGCTTCCTGGATTTACTTATTTGATGTTTAAAGAACAATCTTACCAGAGGCCCTTCATTTGAACATGAAAAATGTATCTATCTAAAACTGAAGATGCAACATAATCATCTTATGGTCCTACTCCAACTCCTCTATGGCAATAACTGAAAGGACAGTGCACTGGACAAAAGCCCCATTATGACCAGAAAACAGGGAAAGGAATGTTTATATCCAAAACAGACTTTCTTAAGTCCTACTATGTGCCTGACTCATGCTTAGGAGCTGAGAATACAAAAACGCATCAGTCTTTGCCCTTGAAAATCTCAATATAGAGGAGTAACACATTAATAATACACTGTGATGAGCTACAGGAGAGAAAGCTCTAACTGGGAAGCGTCTCCTCGCAAAGCAATTATTCATTCATCTTGTACCCTACTCAAAGTCTAAATTAAAATATCCCATTATTCTCAAAAAACTGTCCAGGGGATGAAAAGCTTTCATTTCAACAACTACTGATGCTTTTTGTACCAGCCTTCAAGAGGACCACTGAGAACGGGGGATAGGTCAGCGCCATCCCTGCCCTCAGGAAGCTCGCAGTCTATGGAAACATTAGAGTTTCGCACGCGGGATGCAGCAACGACAGAGGGATGTAGGACTCTGAGGCTGGGATGGGGTCGGGAAGCTGGCTCATGTGCACTCCGGACGTACAGGAGGGGGTCAGGTACAGCGATCCACAAGAGCACTACCAGACAGTCAGGAGTTAGGGGTAAGTTCGGGGCCAAGAACCCAAAGCACACAGGCGAGCGGCTCAACACCCAAAGGACTGCCTAAGTGAGCTCCTTTGAGTCCCCAGTCCTAGGTTTCCTCAGTTCTTGGGCCCAGGCTTCAGGTTCCCGGTTCCTCCACACGTCGCCCGGCCCCTCACAGCGGACAGATTTCCCGTAACCATTCCAGGGATTTTGAGCCGTTCGGTTCGCCGCCAAAGAAAACCGACCTCCCTTCCGTCCCAGGATTGCTGGGGCCAGGCCACTCGGCCCCGGCCTCCCCACCACTCACCAGGTCGGGCAGTCGAACAGCGGGAGGCTAGAGCCGGAGTTCGCGGCTGCCGCCATCTTGCGTCTCCCCCTCCCATTTGGCGGGCCCGAAGCACGCCGGGAAACTGGAAGACTAGGAGGGAAGAGGCGGCTTCCCAGCAGCCTGCGCGCATTACGCGCGCGCACACACGCACGCACGCACGCACGCGGGGCGGTGCCTCTAGTGGGTAGTAGGCTGATTATCAGATCTTTTCGGAGTTGACCTCTGGGATTCGGTAGGGGTTTGTTTTTCTTGGCTGGGAGCGTCAGTAGAAAAGGGGCTTACGGGAGGAGAGTCAGTCTCTGCCTGCATCCTCCTGCAAACGCTCACGAGCTCTATAAATCTAGCGACTGCATGGGCCCCAAGGGTTTGCCCTCAATCTAGAGAAAGGCTAGAGGGCAATATTCAGAGAGCGGAGTGCCCATTCATTCTGTTTCTCCTCTTCCGGCCCTTTTCCGGAAAGCTGCACCCTACCCACTTGCCCTGCGTGTGGGCCTTGAGGGCTTCTGTAGATTATCTGGGAATTTGTATTCGTGCGTTTATGAAAACTGGACAAGCTGGAGCAGATCCAATCAGAAGGCAGGTGTCCGGGTCTTCACTGTACATGGCTCAAATGGTTAATTAATTTGTAACCCATTGGGATTTTTTTCTTTTGGTCATAATGATCATACTGTGCAAGAAAGCATTAGAGAGCGGGGCGCGGTGGCGCACGCCTGTAATCCCAGCACTTGGGAGGCTGAGGCAGGAGGATTCTGAGTTCAAAGCCAGCCTCAGCAATGGCGAGGCACTTAGCAACTCAGTGAGACCCTGTCTCTAATAAAAATACAAAAAAGGGCTGGGGATGTGGCCCAGTGGTCGAGTGCCCCTGAGTTCAATCCCCGGTACCAAAAAAAAAAAAAAAAAAAAAAAAAAAAAAAAGAAAGCATTAGAATAGCAGTCTTGCCCTAGCCACCAGCTGGCTGAAGGAGACCACCAGCGGGGCCTTTGGTTGTAATAGTTATGTCTATTGAGTAAGTACTTACCTGGGCCAAGTATGTATTTTATGAATCTTTCATTTAATCCTCACAACACTCTTATTTTTTTGGTACTGGGGATTGAATCCAGAGGTGATGCTTTACCACTGAGCTACATCCCCAGCACCTACCCCACCCCCATTTTTTGAAAATTTTAAGACAGGATGTCCCTAAGTTGCGTAGGGCTTTGCTAAATTGCTGAGGCTGACTTTGCCACCTCCTGCCTCAGCCTCCTGAATCGCTGGGATTATAGGTGTTCGCAACTGGCCTATAAAATACAAAAAGGGCCAGGAATGTGGCCCAGTGGTCAAGTGCCCCTGAGTTCAATCCCTGGTACCACACACACACACACACAAAAAGCATCTTTGCTATTATTTGTTTTTTTTTGGTACCGAGGACTGAACTCAGGGGCACTCAACCACTGGGCCACATCCCCAGTCCTTTTTTTTTTTTTTTTTTTTTTTTTTTTTTGTATTTTATTATAGTCAGGGTCTCACTGAGTTGCTAAGTGCCTCGCCATTGCTGAGGGTGGCTTTGAACTCGTGATCCTCCTGCCTCAGCCTCCCAAGTGCTGGGATTACAGGCGTGCGCCACTGTGCACGGCTTTTTGCTATTACTTATGAATGAGCAAATGGAGACACTGAAAAATTGTGTGTGTAGACAATATAAGCTGGAAGCTTCATTCAGTAGAGTGCTAAATGAAGTGTACAACATGCTGACAGAAGAAAGAATGTTCAGGAAAAGTTGGGTAGAAATGGTCATTTCTAAAGATTTTTAGGGAAAGCCAGGCATGGTGGTGCATGCCTATAATCCCAGCAACT
Source organism: Tamias sibiricus (assembly GCA_025594165.1). Lineage (NCBI taxonomy): Eukaryota > Metazoa > Chordata > Mammalia > Rodentia > Sciuridae > Tamias > Tamias sibiricus. Next base: position 22,783,156 of record CM046658.1, on the reverse strand, counting down.
CCGGAAGCTGAGCCAAGGTCAGAGCCAGCTTCAGCAATTTAGCAAGGCCCTAAGCAACTTAGTGAGACCCTATCTCAAAATAAAAAAGAAAAAGGGCTGGGAATATGGCTCAGTGGTTAAACCTCCCTGGGTTCAATCCCCTCCCTGCAACAAAACAAAACCAAACCCAGATTAGGGAAAGCTTCATGGAAGAGGTGGCAAGCAGGACATCAAAAAATCTATTTATTAGCAATGCATGGAGACAGTATACAGTTTCTAAAGGTGTGGTTTTGAAGTCTGAGTGCTTGATTAAATTCCGGCTCTGTCATTTGTAAGCTGCGTGACCATGGGCAGATAACTTACTATACCTCAGCTTCCTGAGCCATTAAAAAAGGAGTCCTCGGGCTGGGGCTGGGGCTCAGTGGCAGAGTGTTCGCCTCAGCCGGGCGCGGGTGGCGCACGCCTGTAATCCCAGCACTTTGGGAGGCTGAGTCAGGAGGATCGCGAGTTCAAAGCCAGCCTCAGCAATGGCGAGGCACTTAGCAACTCAGTGAGACCCTGTCTCTAATAAAATACAAAAAAGGGCTCGGGATGTGGCCCAGTGGTCGAGTGCCGCTGAGTTCAATCCCCAGTACCAAAAAAAAAAAAAAAAAAAAAAAAAACCAGAGTGTTCGCCTCGCACGTGTGCGGCCCAGGTTCGATCCTCAGCACCACGTAAATATAAATGCATTGCATTGTGTACAACTAAAGTAAATAAATAAATATTAAAAAAAAAAGGAGTCCTCACATAGCTTTATAACTTAATAAATGTAAAACATTTAGCATAGTAGCTTGCCATTAGGGTTAAAATATCTCACAAATGACCATTCACACACAGAGCACCCTCTCAAGCCTTTCAATTCCTTCATTGGACTGTTATCCCTGCCTCTGGCCTTTCATTGTAAAATAATGAGGCTAGTCTACATGGGTAATTCAGGATTTTAGAGATGTCATGGACCAGACAATATAATACAGGGTGTCATTTTTTATTTTACCAATTAGATTTTTTTTTTTTTTTTTTTGGTACCAGGGATTGAACTCAGGGGCCCTCGACCACTGGGCCCCATCCCCAGCCCTTTTTTTGTATTTTTATTAGAGACAGGGTCTCACTGAGTTGCTAAGTGCCTCGCCATGGCTGAGGCTGGCTTTGAACTCGCAATCCTCCTGCCTCAGCCTCCCAAAGTGCTGGGATTACAGGCGTGCGCCACCGCGCCCGGCTACCAATTAGATTTTTAAAAATGAAGTCTGCCACCTAATATCACCACCATTTCACCTTTTTTAAAAAAAATATTTATTTCTTTTAGTTGTACACAATTTGTTTTTACATGGTGCTGAGGATCGAACCTGGGCTGCGCACGTGCTAGGCGAGCACTCTACCGCTGAGCCACAACCCCAGCCCTACCATTTCACTTTAATAATATTAAAATATTCTCTGTGTGTGTGTCGCTGGGGATTGAAACTGGGGCCTTGCACACATTGAGCTTTACCACTGAGTTAGACCCCCAGCCTTTTTAAAAAGTTGGAAGCGGATAGGGATGTTATCTTAGTGGTAGAGACTTGTCTAGCATTGTGAGGTCCCAGACTGGATCCGCAGAAACTGGGGGTAAGGGGCAAGGCCACCACTTAATTTTTCTCATTTCTCCATGGACTATTATAAATTTGATCCTTAATCACAAACCAACACTGAAGACTGTATTATTGCAAATTTATTTTTTAAACATTGGATTAAGGATATAGCTCAGTGATAGAGTACTTGCCTAGTGTGCAGGAGGCCCTGGATTTAACACCACACAGACACAAAAATTAAGTGCTATATTGTGAATCAAATTTCATTTAGATGAAGTAATAAATGAACAATTCAAAAGTAGATCATGGGCTAAGAATCAAAATCTTTCAAACCATATCCTGGGTAAATGGAGATTCTAAAGTAATTTTAGCCGGGCGCGGTGGCGCACGCCTGTAATCCCAGCACTTTGGGAGGCTGAGGCAGGAGGATCCCGAGTTCAAAGCCAGCCTCAGCAATGGCGAGGCACTTAGCAACTCGGTGAGACCCTGTCTCTAAATAAAATACAAAAAAGGGCTGGGGATGTGACCCAGTGGTTGAGTGCCCCTGAGTTCAATCCCCGGTACCACAAAAAAAAAAAAAAAAAAAAAAAAAGTAATTTTATTTTGTGGTACTGGAAAGTAAAACTGAAAAATCCTTTGAAGCTTAGGGATATGTTCAGTATGCTTGGAAAAGCAGAGAAGCAGCCGGTGATTCCTAGCTTATGGAACAGGACCCTAGACTGAGACATGAGTGAACCTCTGCTCTGCACTTAGTTAACAAAAGCAAAAGTTACATTCCTATAACCAAGAGACTCTGAATAGAAAGAAAAACTGAATGGAGGAGGCTGAGTGTTTTGCTTTGCACAGACTGAATGGCAGTTTCATTTTGATGTTTTTGCCTGATGGTGCAAGACAGTAAGAGTTTGGCTTGAGAGCTAGATTGTGCACTGCAATGGGTGAACACTCCCATTCCCAACCCTTACAGAAATCTCTCTCTCTTTCTCTCTCTCTCTCTCTCACACACACACACACACACACACACACACACACACCCTTCTGGAAGCATCAGTCTTTAGCAAGTTCTTGTTCTAAAACATTCCCAGATGAAGTGGCCAGAATAACATTTCTACTTTACCCTTAACAAGTTTTAATTCATTTAAAGAGAGAATGCTAAAGAGTACACAGTACTAGAACATAATAAAGGAAGATAGGATAGGCAGTGAGAAAAGGAAAAGGAGTAGAAAAGGCAAACATACAATTTGTATGTTCATACTAAACCCATCGACTTTATAGTCACAATTTTATATTTAGAAAGTGACTTGTCCAAGTATCCTCAGCAAGTTAATGGCAGAGTTAAGATTCTACAGGTCTTTGTAATCCAGTCTACTTTTTGACCTCCACGCCAATGGTTCTCACCATGACCATATATAAGAATTATCTGGAGATTTAAAAAATTCCTATGCCCTTTACCTGAAGCTGCCGGCAAACCCAGGCTCCAAGATGGTTTGCGGGGCTTCGCGTGTTCCAAGAACTGCCTTTGCGCCCTCAACCTGCTCTACACGTTGGTTAGTCTGTTGCTAATTGGAATTGCCGCTTGGGGCATTGGCTTCGGGCTGATCTCCAGTCTCTGAGTGGTTGGCGTGGTCATTGCAGTAGGCATCTTCTTGTTTCTGATTGCATTAGTGGGGCTGATTGGAGCTGTGAAACACCATCAGGTGTTCCTATTTTTTATATGATTATTTTCCTCCTTGTATTTATTGTTCAGTTTTCTGTCTCTTGTGCTTGTTTAGCCCTGAATCAGGAGCAACAGAGTCAGCTTCTGGAGGTTGGTTGGAACAATACAGCAAGTGCTCGAAATGACATCCAGAGAAATTTAAACTGCTGTGGGTTCTGAAGTTTTAACCCAAATGACACCTGTCTGGCTAGCTGTTTTCAAAGCAGCCACCAGTGCTCGCGTTGTGCTCCAATAATAGGAGAATATGCTGGAGAAGTTTTTGAGATTTGTGGGTGGCATTGGCCTCTTTTTCAGTTTTACAGAGATCCTGGGGGTTTGGCTGACCTACAGATACAGGAACCAGAAAGATCCTCGCGCTAACCCTAGTGCATTCCTTTGATGAGGAAACAAAGAAAATCTTTCGTATTCTGATTGTATTCACTTTCTCTGATTTGAAGTTAAGCTAGTTTGCCTATTTAACAAAAGAAACAGTATCTGGAAAATTACATTATCAACAGTGGAATTATATATTTTTATTCTTATGTTTCTGTAGATGTTTTTCTTTTTTTCATTGCAGAACAGACTGAAATCTGTGGTCTCCTCTGGCCCTCGGTGTCTACTGTACTCAGTCTGGCACTGTCCACCGTGGCCTTTCCTAGCATTTTTACCTGCAGAAAACTTTGTATGGCACTACTGTGTTGATCATATTGTGAAACTAAATACACATCTCACTGGAATAATTGTATGTAGCACTGTGCTGTGTAGATAGTTCCTACCGGAAGGAGTTGAAGCTTATTAAAGCCAGAATGTAAGAGATTCTTTTATGTTCAGTTCAATAAGGGAAATCTTAATTCCCAAGATTTTTTGTCTTTTTAGGAAAGACATGTTGTGGTGAAAAGTATTAATATAAAAGTGATAATTTAGTTCTAGTAGTCTTTTATGATTATACCAATGTATTCTAGATATAGCTATGTCTTTAGGGAGTTGTGCTTTAGTTTTTGACTTTACATGTAAGTGCAAAGGAGAAGTGGTCTCATGAAATGTTTAATGTAGAATGTTTACCTTCAGCTTTCAAAAATGGAATGAGTTTGAATAATTCAGAACACATATAATCTTGATATTCTTTTTTTAATAATTTGAAGTCCAAAAGACTGAATTTTTAAACAAGTTACTATTACTGCATTGGCCCATGTAGCAAAAAGATATTTGATTATCTTAAAAATTGTTAAATAGCCGGGCGCGGTGGCGCACGCCTGTAATCCCAGCACTTTGGGAGGCTGAGGCAGGAGGATCTACAGTTCAAAGCCAGCCTCAGCAATGGCGAGGCACTTAGCAACTCAGTGAGACCCTGTCTCTAATAAAATACAAAAAAGGGCTGGGGATGTGGCCCAGTGGTCGAGTGCCCCTGAGTTCAATCCCCGGTACCACACACACACACAAAAAAAAAAAAAAAAAAAAAAAATTGTTAAATAACTTTTTCATGAAATTTCTCAGTATTGTAACAGCAACTTGTCAAATTAAAGCATATTTGAGTGTGATATTTCCCATAATTTGAACTTGAAATGGTGTTGTAGTCCTGTATATTATGTTAAAAATTAAAAGATGGAAACCTTAAAAAAAAAAAAAAATTCCTATGCCCAAGCCATAGTCTAGACTAAAGGAATTAGAATCTTGGGGTGGGGAGGCTAAGGTATCAGTATTTTTTTTTTTTTTTTTTTTTGGTACCGGGGATTGAACTCAGGGGCACTTGACCACTGGGCCACATCCCCAGCCCTTTTTTGTATTTTATTAGAGACAGGGTCTCACTGAGTTACTAAGTGCCTCGCCATTGCTGAGGCTGGCTTTGAACTCGTGATCCTCCTGCCTCAGCCTCCCAAAGTGTATCAGTATTTTTTTAAGTTTCTAATTAAAAGCCATAGTTAAGAAGCACTGTCCTAGATCACAGTGGTTCCAAAGAAAAGCAAGGAAGAGAGGAGAAGGACTCTGTGAATAGGTTTATTAGGCCCATCTAGCAAGACCTCTTTGGCAACTGCCACACATTCTAGGTCAAGTTCATATTTGCTCACTGTGACCATCACACAGTACTATAGAACAGAACTGTGGTCACTTTGTTTTACCTAGATTCAACTAGTTTTTCACAATCAATACTTTTTCTTTTCTGAAATGTTTACAAATGATATATTCAAATCCAACTGTAATTTGGAGCAGAAAGGCAGTGACCACAACTGTGCCACTGTGCCACTCCAACAGGTCTGTCCTCTTTCAACACACATTCCACCCCCAATGGACCCTCTTCAGGTCTCCAGTCTTCCAAGTCTCAATTTTTCTCATGACAGCATGTTCTTTAATACCTACCTCATTAGAATGATAACTCGTAAAAACTTACTACAGCACTGGGGTTGTGGCTCAGTAGTAGAGCGCTCGCCTAGCATGTGTGAGGTGCTGGGTTCGATCCTCAGCACCATATAAAAATAAATAAATAAAATAAAGGTATGTGTCCAACTACAACTAAAAAAAACTAGTTAAACAAAAGCTTTTCAAATGTTTATTTGTATTAAGTAGGTAGAGTGGTGCAAAAGTGCAAAGAAACTTGTGCATTTGGGCTCTTGTTTCCCTGCTTTTCCCATTAATTTAGTACAAGAAAATTAAGTAACATTAAGGGCAATTGAAAGAAATGAACATAAATATATGCCAAGTAGCCAAATCTTTAAATTCACTAAAGGATGAACTGAAATTGTTGGCCCTGTTCACATTTATGTTCCCTTTAATTAACTGCTCTAGGCCTGTGAAAAAGGGAAGTGGACAACATTTAAATTACAGGACAGCAATCTTTTATTGAATCTTTTTTGTCTAAAACTATGCATGGAGAGATTAACCTCTTATTCATAAATTAGGATGAGTCTAACATCACTATATCAAACCAGTATTATTTACAAAAATGAACCTTTGCTTTATTACCAGGTTCACAGGACTAAGTTTTAAACCCACTTCAGTTTAACTTTTAAAATCTTCCTGCCATCAAATTCCCAGAAACCCTTACAGGGTAGGGGCAGCCTTTTGACAGCAAATTCATCATTCACCAGGAATGTAAAGCCACAAGTGAACAACAACAACAGAAAGATTAAATCATTCCAAACAATTCCTATTTGCTTTCCAAAAGCATGCTATGTCTAATTCTCCCTTTCTTTGCAGACAGGTGGGAGAAGGACCCATAGAGTATAGTAATATTGATTAAATTAACCTCTTTTGAAAAGGGAGCAAGATGGCTTAGTGTATATGAGGATGAACTGCTGTGGATGACACTAGCAGATAAAGTAGACACAGTAAACTTCAAATTAGATTATAACACATACCCAGCAACCGGCCAGTTCAAATAGATACTTCTCATCTTTTTTCTCATTTAATTTAAATCACAGGTATCCTCCAGTTAAATATAGTGCCAAAATCTTGCAAAACAGATAACAGACTTCTTATAAATTCAAATTAAAATGTTAAATAATAAAAATTGCTGGCATGTTGTACAGTTTCTGACAGACTCCAATATGCTGGGTCCCAGAGAGTAATTCATCTCAGTTGCTAGTAAAAAGGTAAATTTTATGTATACATAAAAAGACAATATTACAAGACTGTAGTGTCACCTGTCAAAAAGAATATGTAGAATGGAATTTTCAGTAAACACCTGGAATGAAGGGCAATCAGAATACAAGAGAAAGCAAAATTCATATAAGTTAATTCCTAATTTGATAAATCAATAAATTGTATACATAAATTGATAAATACTGTCTCCATAGGTCACTAATTCCAAGGACTAGTTAGTAGTTAGTTTCTAACTAAATTATTACAGGACATTCTGGTGTATGCTCTCTTCTTGTGATCAGTTTGTTCTGGCAAGACTCCAACAAGCACTTGCCCTTGAAAACAACTCAGCAGGAGAAGGCTCTGAGGCAGTCACACTTCATTTAGAAACTTGCCAGATAATAACTACCAAGACTCCAATAATCACTGACACGACAAGTACCAGGATACACATCTTCTTGCGAGATTTTTTCTGAGGAAAGAAATATGTAAAGAAGACACTCATGAAACAAGTAAAATTTTCTGAGACTCCAAGAGTGCTTCATAAATCTGCCTCCTTGTAATTCAAAATAACTCTACCCATTCATAAATATGAAGAGACCTTCCCCAAAATCTCTACAGAGTTACCACCAGTAGGCAGTAGAACAGATTTTAATTGTTCCCCAAATAGTTTTGTATAAACCTATGCTGTTAGGCATTGTTTGCAGTAAGCTATTTGTACATATGTGTTTTAGTAACAGTTTTATATCTATTACAAAATTTTATGTTCATTGTATTAAAAAAAAAAAAGCAAAAGGAGAAAATCACCCACTGATGAAACTATTGACTGTATTCTGATCTCTTACCTATGCATATAGTTGTCTAACATAATTGGGATCTACTGTATGATGTTTGATATTTTTCTCATTGCTTATCATCAACATTTTTGTTATACATTCTTCATAAACATCTCTTAATTTACACATCAAGTGGATATAAATGTAATTTAATTGTGTTTTTATTGTTGGACACTAAAGCCATCACCTAGTTTTTAAAGGAAATACTATTATTAAATACAAATTTCCTCAAGAGCATTCCCAGGTAAAATATACCCTAGGAACTGGAAAGTGACTGAAATGCTATTTATTTATAAAAAACCATGCAACACGAAATTGAAGGGAAATAAGGACTTATTCACAATATTTGTACACTGAAATAAAGACCAAAAATTCATAATACCAGAGTCTAAACTAATGAATGGACGAATTTCACTTTATAGACATAACTTAATAATAATTAAGCCTTATTTCTTCACATATAAGTAGCTGTCATAGTTGATTCTGTGTCTATCCTCTACGGCAATAGTCAACATACAGTATCTATGAAGCCCCACTTTACCTGTACCTATGACTATCCTAATTCAAACACATTTCAGCTGCTTAGGATATAAGATTAGTCTTTTTTTTTTTTTTGGTACTGGGGATTGAACTCAGGGGCACTTGACCACTGGGCCACATCCCCAGTCCTTTTTTTTTTTTTGTATTTTATTAGAGACAGGGTCTCACTGAGTTGCTAAGTGCCTTGTCATTGCTGAGGCTGGCTTTGAACTCGTGATCCTCCTGCCTCAACCTCCCAAGTGCTGGGATTACAGGCATGTGCGACCACACCCGGCTAAGATTAGTCTTATACTAGGTTCACCTACCATGGCTAGCTTATGGGGTTAGCTTTGTAGCTAAGAGGCTTTTGTATAAATTTATTTATGATTTGATCAGGTAAACGGAAATGCTAAAACAGAACTGGCAATATAATTATGACTATTTGCCTTCAGCTTAAGCCTAAAGAAGAGGCTGTAGCTGTTTAACATGTCAATGTACCCTGATGGCCCATAAAGTGTGCAGTACAGAATGACATTTTTTGGTATTTGCTTTTACCTGATAGTAAGCAGCTCGCTGTAACTGATCAGTGGCTCTTTCAACATGCACCTCTGAGCTTTCCACATTGGCTTCTATGCTATCTGCAAAAAAAAAAAAAAAAGGACAGGGGACGTTTTAGCACACTTGGATATTATGGGTCCTGGATTTGCTATCACCAGTCATGAAATCAAAAAAGTTACTACCTCAATAAGAGAATAATCCTATTCTTTGGAAATAAACAAAAAAAATACATAAATACAGTGTGTGTGTGTGTGTGTGTGTGTGTGTGTGTGTGGTGCAGTTTTCCACTGACCAACAGAGCTGCTTGGTTTGTGGATGACAATTCCAGAGTGAAATGACACCATCCTGTTTGGATATATACACACATAGACACATACATGTACACATACAGAGCGAGAGTACAAACAAAGCAAATGGGGCAGATTAATAAGATGTAGCCAGGCGTGGTGGCGCACGCCTGTAATCCCAGCACTTGTGAGGCTGAGGCAGGAGGATCGCAAGTTCAAAGCCAGCCTCAGCAATGGCGAGGCACTTAGCAACTCAGTGAGACCCTGTCTCTAATAAAATACAAAAAAGGGCTGGGGATATGGCCCAGTGGTCAAGTGCCCCTGAGTTCAATCCCTGGTACCCAAAAAAAAAAAAAAAAAAAAAAAAAAAAGATGTAAATTTTTATAAAGGAGTTCCTTCTTCTTTTTTTTTTTTTTTTTTTTTTTGTGGTGCTGGGGATTGAACCCATGGCTTTGTGCATGCGAGACAAGCATTTTACCAACTGAGCTATATCTCCAGCCCAAGTTCCTTGTATTTTTAAAAACATTTTATAAATTTAAGATTATTTTTGCATAAAAAGCTTTTAAAAAGTCACTAATCCCATAATTGTGCAAGTATCTGGAGAGAAAAGCTGGGAAAATGACAGCTATTTGTTTAAGCAAAGACTTCCCAAGAAGCCTGAATAGAGCCAAGTATTCACAGAGGCCTTACCTTACCTTCCACGTTTGACAATATATGAATATTACAAAGAAAATGAACTTAGTAATTTTAAAATGATAATCCCAAACCTTAATTCTATATTTGACACATCTTACTGACTTCTTGGCACACAAATACTATCAACTCACCTTGATATTAAAGGTATCAATAATACATACCAATCAGATCACCTTGGTCATGGATCATCATGGCCAAATCTTTAAATATCTGATTGACATCCAAAATGTCAGCCTAAGGAAGACAAAAAACAACTAACATTAAGCAACATTTTAGACGATTCCTTTCCTCTAGTTACCTAAAGTTTTAGCTTTTCTGTTGTTTGTTTATTTTGTTTTGTTTTTGGCTATTTTGTTTTGTTGTTTTATTTACAGTGGATTGAACCCAGTGCCTCATTCATGCTAGGCAAGTGCTCCACCACTGATCTATACTCCCAGTCCCACAGGTGGTTTTTTTGTTTTTTTGGTACTGAGTATTGATCCCAGGGCACTTCATCACTGAGCTACATGCCCAGTCCTTTTTTACTTTGAGAGAAAATCTTGCTACACTGCTGATGATGGCATTGAATTTGTGATCCTCCTGCCTTAGCCTCCCAAGTCACTGGGATTACAGGTGTGTATCCCTGTGTCTGGCTTCCCAAACCTGTTTTTAAAACTCTATAAAACAGAAAATAATCTATCACTACTTACCTAATAGCATAAAGTGGAAGGCATGTAAACCCATCTGTCAAGCAATATTAGTTGAATGTGCTAGATGGGAACCAGTAAGATCACCCAAGCCAAAAGGGCATAGAATAGAAGCTGGAGTGCTGGGATAGATAAATTCTTGGTGTGATAGCTCTACATGGAGCCTAAAAGGAGACTTATGGCAAAAGCCTGTGAGTGCCAACAAATGACAATGAGTACTATGACTTTGGATTAGAGAATTTAAATGGTTTATATGGGATCTTGCTACCTGGTAAATGCAAGGAGGAGATACTCACAAGAAGGAAGCCTCTTTTCCCTAGGACTGATTTCTTTTTGGATTCGACTGCCACTTGGGCAGTGCCCTAGTGACACTAGGGAAATAAGTACACAATAAGATAAACAAGAAAAGCCGGGCGCGGTGGCGCACGCCTGTAATCCCAGCACTTTGGGAGGCTGAGGCAGGAGGATCGCGAGTTCAAAGCCAGCCTCAGCAATGGCGAGGCACTTAGCAACTCAGTGAGACCCTGTCTCTAAATAAAATATAAAAAAGGGCTGGGGATGTGGCCCAGTGGTCAAGTGCCCCTGAGTTCAATCCCTGGTACCAAAAAAAAAAAAAAAAAAAAAAAGATAAACAAGAAAGAGTGATATAAAGGAAATGACTAATGAATGGCACAGAAAGGTGTGCAAAAGAGGAAGACTGAGCCGGGCGCGGTGGCGCACGCCTGTAATCCCAGCACTTTGGGAGGCTGAGGCAGGAGGATCGCGAGTTCAAAGCCAGCCTCAGCAATGGCGAGGCACTTAGTAACTCAGTGAGACCCTGTCTCTAATAAAATACAAAAAAGGGCTGGGGATGTGACCCAGTGGTCGAGTGCCCCTGAGTTCAATCCCCGGTACCAAAAAAAAAAAAAAAAAAAAAAAAAAGAGGAAGACTGCAGAAGAGACAGGCCTTGAGTTGTGCCTTAAAGCAAAGGAAAGGCCATGTAAACAGAAAGGAAGTAAGTTAAAAAGCAAATAGTCACGGCCAAACCACCCTGAATGCTCCTGATCTCAACTGATCTCATAAGCAAACAGTCTCATTTGGCTATAACATAAGGTTTGTATGTTAAAATAAGAAATGACTGGCTGGGTGCAGTGGTGCATGCCTATAATACCAGCGGTTCGGGAGACTGAGGCAAGAGGATCATGAGTTCAAAGCCAGCCTCAGCAAAAGCAAGGTGCTAAGTAACTCAGTGAGACCCTATCTCTAAATAAAATACAAAAGAGGGCTGGGGATGTGGCTCAGTGGTTGAATGCCCCTAAATTCAATCCCCAGTACCCCCAAAAAGAAATGACTGGATATGAAAATTGAGCCAAATTAGACTCTGTCAAATGTGAAGAGATCCCATTCCTGACATTCATTACATTACATTCCTTTCCTTAATTCTATGTCTCCCTCTGCTCCCTGTTAACATTTCTAATGTTAGAGAACCAAGTGAAAAACCACTTGATTGCAAGTGAAAAAGAATAAAGGAAAGATATAACATATTTTTGTTTGTATGTTTGTTTTTTATTAGTTCTTTTTAGTTATATGTAATGTTAGGATTCATTTTGACATAATTTTTAAAAAATATTTATTTATTTGCTTATAGTTGTACACAATGCATGTATTTTTACGTGGTGCTGAGGATCGAACCTGGGTCGCGCATGTGCTAGGCGAGCGCCCTACTGCTGAGCCACATCCCAGCCCTCATTTTGACATAATTTTAAAAGAGATGTGACATATTTGAAGACAATAAAGTAGATATAACTTGAGGACAAACAGTCTCACAGTGACACACACCTGTAATCCCAGCAGCTTGAGAAAAAGGTGGGGGATGTAGTTAAGTGGTAAAGCACTTCTGGGTTCAATCCCCAGTACCCACCCCAATAAATAAATAAATAAAATAAAACAGACACTGATGGCCCCTAGAGCAGTAGGTCTCAATTTTGGCTACACATTATAATCATCTGGGAATAATAAAATATTCATGCTGAGGGCCTCACCACTGGCAATTATGATTTATTAAGCTGAGCCATATAAAATTGTGGATATTTGCCCATTTTTAACCTAAAAAAAGGAATTTCACATAATTGGTGGTCCAGGGGAGAATGCAGGTTTTTTTTTTTTTTGGTACCGGGGATTGAACTCAGGGGCACTCAACCACTGGGCCACATCCCCAGTCCTTTTTTGTATTTTATTAGAGACAGGGTCTCACTGAGTTGCTAAGTGCCTCGCCATTGCTGAGGCTGGCTTTGAACTTGCGATCCTCCTGCCTCAGCCTCCCAAGTGCTGGGATTACAGATGTGCACCACCACACCCGGCTAGAATGCAGGTATTTAAAAATAAAAATCTTCTCCAGGTGATTATAATGTGCATAAAGTAGGTTCAAAACCACTGCTGTAGATGAAGGCCAAGGAGGTGTTACAAATTTCTCTACTCTCGTCCCCACCTCAGGGATGGCTGTCATCTACCTCCATGGAGGAGAAAACCAACTTATTTAAGAATATTGGCGCACGCCTGTAATCCCAGCACTTTGGGAGGCTGAGGCAGGAGGATCGCGAGTTCAAAAGCCAGCCTCAGCAATGGCGAGGCACTTAGCAACTCAGTGAGACCCTGTCTCTAAATAAAATACAAAAAAGGGCTGGGGATGTGACCCAGTGGTCGAGTGCCCCTGAGTTCAATCCCCGGTAACCACAAAAAAAAAAAAAAAAAGAATATATTACTGGTTACTATGCAAAGTTCAAGTTGGAGCTCAGCTATTTAAGAAAGGTCTACAGACAACACCCCCATGCCCCAAACCCTACCTCAAAAACTGTTTCCATTTCTCTGACCCACTGAAATGATAAGATCTACAACTTGGATTTGGACTCCAGAATGCACAAAAATGGAGTAAAGACATTTGGCCTGCCTGTATACTGTGCCAATCAGACTAACAAAGGGGCTCTCCATAGAGTCATGCCCCATCTAGAGGTAGCTATTGAGATTTAGGGGTAAAGTCCTAAAAAAATAAATAAATATTCTTTTGTCTTGCTATGTTCTCCATGTATTTTTCAAGGAGACCAGGTATGATGTGGTGTTTGAGAAAAGGTTTTGGGGACTCCTAAGTGCCAAGGCCAATACCATCACAGCAACTTAGCAGCAGTATTTAAAATCTACCATGACTAAATTGAGACAGATAATGTGCAAACCACACAATGACTCATTTTATGCTTTTTCATAATAACTGAGAAAATTCAGGCTAAAAAGCTCAGATACTTGCAGATACACCGAGTCAAACAAAAAAACATGACCTAGCTCTCACCTCCAGCTGCCGAATAGCTGTTTCCCTCTCTTTAATGAGTTCCAGATCCTGCTCAGTGATGGCTGCCTCGTCCTCCTGGCTCTGCATCTGGTTCCACTCTTCATGGCTGCAGGGAGACAAGCACTCTAGATGAGTCCTCCTTCCTTAGGTGTGATGAGACATACAATACCTCTGTTGCCAGCAGAACCTATATAAACACATAACTGGGGCACTGACTCCTCTGCTATCACTACAAAGTCCCTGAGGACCACAAGTTTCATACCAGAGGAAAAGAGCTGGTAATACCAAGAAAAGAGTCTCAGCCTCTGGGCAAAACTGAGATGAGGGGCTGGGATTGTGGTTCAGCAGTAGAGTTCTCCCCTAGCATGTGCATGGCCTGGGTTCAATCCTCAGCACCACGTAAGAATAAAGGCATTGTGTACAACTAAAACAAATAAATAAATATTTTTTAAAAACTGAGATGAAGCCGGGCGCGGGTGGCGCACGCCTGTAATCCCAGCACTTTGGGAGGCTGAGGCAGGAGGATCATGAGTTCAAAGCCAGCCTCAGCAATGGCGAGGCACTTAGCAACTCAGTGAGACCCTGTCTCTAATAAAATACAAAAAAGGGCTGGGGATGTGACCCAGTGGTCGAGTGCCCCTGAGTTCAATCCCTGGTACCACCAAAAAAAAAAAAAAAAAAAAAAAAAAAAGATGAAGCAAAATTATGGGGGATGGAATTCCTTGTTTTTTTCCATTTAGGGGTACACTCTGTAATCTTGTTTTTTTAATATCTATTTGTAACCGGCCGCGGGCAAGTTACGGCGAAGCTGTGGAAAGAACTCGAAGACAAAATAGAAAAGAAAAGATTAATTTAATTCTCCCGGGCAAGATCCCACTATCATGTGGTCCGGCAGGAGAATGGCGCCTGCTGGTTATTTCCTCTGGTACAAAGTTTTTTCTATCTCGTATAAAGTCCCGTGAGATTTTAAGGCGAGCGAGATCCGGAAGGCATTTCCGATGTAAACAAACGGTCTCCGCCGACTCTCTAATCAGGACTTCTACATCTATTCATTTGCTTTAGTTGTACACAATGCGTTTATTTTTATGTGGTGCTGAGGATTGAACCCGGGCCGCGTGCGCCAGGCAAGCACTCCGCAGCTGAGCCACCACCCCAGTCCCACACTCTGTAATCTTGCTGGGACTTTCTAGACAAGGAAACTAGCCCGAGATCTGAACTCAATTAATTACTCTGACTCATCCTCTCCCAGGGCACTCTCAAGCTGTATTGGTACCTTGGGTACTAAACAGATAGAGGAGAGTAGGCTAAGTGACCTGCCAATGCTTTACCAATTCATTTAACAGAATCACGTCTCCTGGTTTTCAAAAACTTCCCTAAGGTTATGTTTTGTGTTATATACCTCTTAACAGAAAACCAATGTAGAAGCTAATGAAATATTATAAATTCTGCAAGTATTTAGAAGAAATTATTATATTAGATACAGAACACTTTGAAAATGCAGTGATAGGGGCTAGGGTTGTGGCTCAGTGGTAGAGCGCTCGCCTAGCATGTGCGCGGCCCGGGTTTGATCCTCAACACCACGTAAAAATAAACTCACAACTAAAGCAAATAAATAAATATTAAAAAAAAAAAAAAAAAAAGGGCTGGGGTTGTGGCTCAGTGGCAGAGTGCTCTCCTCACACGTGCGCGGCCCAGGTTCGATCCTCAGCACCACATAAACATAAATGCATTGCATTGTGTACAACTAAAGTAAGTAAATAAATAAATATTTTTTTCTTTCTTTTTTTTAATAATTTTTAATGTGTACAACTCATAGTGCATGAATTTAGAATCTTTTTACATACAACTGTTTGTATACAAAGTATATTCGTACAATTCAGGTCTTCAATCATGCATTTAGGAAAATGAAATCCGTCTCATTCAACCACCTTTTCTTTTCTTTTTTTTTTTTTTTTTTTTTCCTTTTCTTCCCTTCCCTCCCCAAAATTTTTTTTAAAAATTCTAAAAAAAAAAAGCAGCAAGGGCTACTTGCAAAAGGTGAAGTGGACCACTGTTACAGTCCTATCACCTTCTGCTTAGGAAAGAAAAAATATTAAAAAAAAAAAAAAAGAAGAAAAAAGAAAATGCAGTGATATGCATTTTTCAACAGTATGTATGAATTGTACTTCATCTCCACAATATTTAAAGAATGTCCTCCATGACTTTGAGATACAAAACTGAGTGTAAGTCAAGAGTCCCCTAGGCCTTTAAGATATTCATAGTGTAGTGGGGGAAATGGATACATGGTAAAAAAATTTAATTACAAACTAATACCATGAATACATATCTGAGATTAGCTTAGAGAAGTTTAGAGATATCTTTCAGATACAAACTATCTGCTTTTCCTCTTCATGTTCCTAGAAGGATGAGTGCCTCCACTTTAGAAGTGAGTAAACAGACCCAAGAACACTGAGGAACTTAAATCTGAATTAGAGATAAGATGACTGAGACCTCCTAATCTGTAGATTTGTGGGTTCATATTTATTCCATACTTATTCCTGAGTCAAGCTTCATCCCCACACAAGGATATCAGGGGTTTCTTGGAATTTTTTGCTCACCTTGAAGTTATTCCTCCTGTAATTCAAAGATCTCAGAAAAGCTCATGGCTTCCCTTTATTTTGTACTTTTTTCTCATTGATTTTGTTTTGTCTTGTTTTTGTTTGGTGGCAATGAAGATTTAACCCAGAGGAATTCCACAAGCTATAATCCACAAGTCCTCCCGCCAACTTTTAGAAAATATTTTTTTAATTGTAGATGGACATAATATTTTGATTTTTATTTATTTTACGTGGTGCTAAGGACTGAACCCAGGGCCTCATGCGTGCAAGGCAAGCACTCTACCACTGAGCCACAACCCCGGACCAGATGCCCTTTTTAAAAAAAAAAAATTCTGAGACAGGGTCTTGCTAAGTTGCTGAGGCTGTCCTCAAATGTGTAATCCTCCTGCCACAAGTTTCCTGAGTTGCTGGGATTATAGGCCTGTGCCACCACACATGGCTTCTCATACGCTTTTTTAAATTTTTTTTTTTGTGGTGCTGGGGATTAAACCCAGGATCTTGTGCATGTGAGGAAAGCACTCTACCAACTGAGCTATATCCCCAGCCCACTTTGTTTTTTTAAATATATATATATATATATTTTGTAATTGTAGATGAACAGAATGCTTTTGTTTATTTTTATGTAGTGCTAAGGATTGAACCCAGTGCTTCACACATGCTAGGCAAGTGCTCTGCCACTGAGCTATAGCCCCAGCCCTCTCATTCTTTTTTTTTTAGTTGTAGATGGACACAATACTTTTATTATATTTATTTATTTTTTTAATATGGTGCTGAGGATCAAAGTCAGTGCCTCACACATGCCCTATCACTGAGCAACTACTACCCCAGCCCTCATTTTTTAAATTAAAAATAAATACAGCTGGGGCTGGGGCTGTGGCTCAGTGGTAGAACACTCACCTAGCACGTGCATGGCCCGGGTTCAATCCTCAGCACTACGTAAAAATAAACACATTGTATACAATTAAAAGCAAATAAATAAATATTTAAAAAATTAAAAAATAAATACAGCTGGGCATGGTGGCATACGCCTGTAATCCCAGCAGCTCGGGAAGCTGAGATAGGAGGATTGAAAGTTCAAAGCCAGTCTCAGCAACAGCAAGGCACTAAGCAACTCAGTGAGATCCTGTTTCTAAATAAAATATAAAATAGGGCTGGGGATGTGGCTCAGTGGTCGAATGCCCCTGAGTTCAATCCCTGGTACCCCAAAAGCAAATAAATAAATACAGACAGGAATGGTGGCATATGCCTATAATCCCAGCTACTCAGGAAGCTGAGACAGGAGGATGGCAAATTGGGAGGCCACAGAAACTTAGAGACCCTGTCTCAAAATCAAAAATAACAAGGGCTGGGGATGTATCTCAGTAGTAGACCACGCTTGGGTTCAATCCCCAGTACCTGAAAAAAATTTTTTATAGAAAGACAGATAGATAGATAGACAGGTTAGATAGATAGGGACTCCCATCAACTACCCAGCAGGTTGGATAAAATAATTCTTTACCTGTCAAATGAAACGAGCTGCTCCTCTCTTTGCCTCTCTTCTGCCTAGAAAGCAGATGGCATTATTATTGCTGTCATCCAGAAACATGTCATAGATACATAAAACAAGGGTTTGCTTAGTTATAGTATAAAGAATTAACATCCCGCCGGGCGCGGTGGCACATGCCTGTAATCCCAGCACTTTGGGAGGCTGAGGCAGGAGGATCGCGAGTTCAAAGCCAGCCTCAGCAATGGCGAGGCACTTAGCAACTCAGTGAGACCCTGTCTCTAAATAAAATACAAAAAAGGGCTGGGGATGTCACCCAGTGGTCGAGTGCCCCTGAGTTGAATCCCCGGCACCACAAAAAAAAAAAAAAAAAAAAAAAAAAAAAGAATTAACATCCCTGTCTCTAACAGGATCTGTAAGATGACAAGAGGATGCTGGCAATGTGTCTCAACTAAGAAACAAATGTAAAATGGCTAAAAGCAAATTAGCGTTTCAGCTGGGTCCCAGACCTGAAACCATACTAAAGAGGACCAGAAGAACATGGGTAGGAGAGGGGGATTATTCTCCTCTTCTCCTTCTTCATCACCATCATCACTACCACCACCAACACTCTGGAAAATATTTTAGCTGTATCCTCTACTGCTGAAGGAAATATGGATGTTTTTAATTCTTTTTGTGGTGCTAGGGATTGAACCCAGGGCCTCATCCACACTAGGCTAGCACTCAGCCATTATGCTTTACTCCCAGCCTCAATGTTTCCAGTTTTTGACTATTACAAATAATGCTGCTCCGAACATTCTTATACATACATCCTGGTATAGATGTATGCAGGTTCCTCTATGGTAAAACTTCTGAGGCATAAGGCATGTATATGTTCTGAAGAAGGAACTAAAATGTTTTAAAAAATGGCTGCTCCTGGGCCAGATATTAGAGTTCCTGCTACATCACATCCACAACAGCCACTCCCAGTGTTCACAGAATTTAAAATGTCTGCCCTTCTGGTAGACATGAAATAGTATTTCACTGTTGTTTTAATCTGAAAATCCATGACTACTAAAGGAGCTGAGTACCCCTGCATTTGTTGGATCATTATTCAAAATAATACCAACATGTGGGGCTGGGATTGTGGCTTAGCGGTAGAGCGCTCGCGTAGCACGTGCGCAGCCCAGGTTCGATCCTCAGCACCACGTAAAGAATAAATACATTGTGTACAACTAAAAAGAACAAATAAATAAATATTTAAAAAAAATACCAACATGTTTGCCTTTTTCAATGTGTTGACATTTATACTCGGGAAGTAAAAGCAATGGTGGATAAGATGGCTCAATGCAGCAGCACCAAACTATACTGTCTTCTTCATCACCAGGCACTCACAGTTTAAAAAAAAAAGCCAGTTTGTATTTGATGAAACCATACAAATTATTAATTAAATCTCTAACCCTTGATATACATCTTTTTAATACTATGTAGGACAAAATGGGAAGTATATATAACATACTTGTGTTGCATACAGAAATATGATGTTTGTCTCCAAGAAAAGCATTTGTGTAGTTCCATTGCAGGCTGAATTAGGGATTGACACATTTTTAGGAAATGACATTTTTAATTTATTCAATTTTTTTTTTTGGGGGGGAGGATACTGGACATTGAACCCAGGGGTGCTTTATCACCTAGTTACATCCCCAGCCCTTTTAAAAATTAAAAAAAAAATTTAAAATATTTATTTATTTATTTGGTTGTACACAATGTCATTATTCTTCTGTGGTGCTGATGATCGAACCTGGGTTGCGCACATGCTAGGTGAGCGCTCTACCACTGAGCTACAACCCCAGCTCAAAATTTTTAAAATTTTGAGACGGGGTCTCACTACTTTGCTGAGGCTGGCCTCAAACTTGTGATACTCCTGTCTCAGCCACCTGAGTCTCTGGGATTACAGGTATGTGCCACCGTGCCTGGCTTCAATATGATTTTATAACAATATATTTAAAGGTTCATAACACTTTTTCAAAAATATTTTTTAGAGCCGGGTGTGGTGGCGCACGCCTGTAATCCCAGCACTTTGGGAGGCTGAGGCAGGAGGATCGTGAGTTCAAAGCCAGCCTCAGCAATGGCGAGGCACTTAGCAACTCAGTGGGACCCTGTCTCTAAATAAAATACAAAAAAGGTCTGGGGATGTGGCCCAGTGGTTGAGTGCCCCTGAGTTCAATCCCTGGTACCACCAAAAAAAAAAAAAAAAAAAAAATTTTAGTTGTAGATGGACACATTATCTTTGTTTATTAATTAATTTATTTATTTTTAAATATTTATTTATTTGCTTTAGTTGTACACAATGCAATGCATTTATGTTTACATGGAGCTGAGGATCGAACCCGGGTCGCGCACATGCTAGGTGAGCACTCTACCACTGAGCCACAACCTCAGCCCCTATTAATTTATTTTTATGTGATGCTGAGGATCAAACCCAGTGCCTCACACATGCTAGGCAGGTACTCTTACCACTGAGCTAGAGCCCCAGCCCTTTAAAAAACTTTTATAAACACACACGTAACTCAGTGGTAAAATGCCCCTGGGTTCAGTATCAACAAAAACCAAGGGCTGGAGTGGTGGCTCAGTGATAGAGTACCTGCCTAGCATGTGCAAGGCACTGGATTCAATTCTCAGCACCACATATAAATAAATAAAATAAAGGTCCATTAACAACTAAAAAAAAAAAAGTGTATGGGGTCCTAAGATTTGAGAACTCACAGGCCTGGTGCTTCAAGCCTATAATCCCAGCAATTTGGGAGGCAGAAGCAAGAGGCCTGCCTAGGCAATATGGCGAGACCCTGTCTCAAAATAAAAAGTAAAAATGGATGGGGATGTAGCGCAGTGGTAGAGGACCCCTGGGTGCAATCTCCAGTACCAAAAAAAAAAAAAAAAAAAAAAAAATGTTTTTCTATTGGTTGTATTTTTTTTCACATTGGCTCATGGGGAATTCTTTGTATAACATATTCAAATTCTAGTCCTTTGTCCACATATAGTGACACCTTCTTCCTGCTTGTGGCTTATCTTTCCACATATTTACTACTTTCTTTGCTCTTCATTCCTTTCTGCTCTTCAGACTTTTCTTTGAGGATCACTTTCCTTGAGAATTTCCTTGAGTAAAGTGTCCCAAGAAACTTTCGTTTGTTTTTGTGCTAGAAATGAACCCATGGTCACTCTACCACTGAGCTACATCCCTAGCTCTTTTTTTTTTTTTTTTTGGTACTGGGGATTGAACTCAGGGGCACTCGACCACTGGGCCCCACCCCCAGCCCTTTTTTGTATTTTATTTAGAGACAGGGTCTCATTGAGTTGCCAAGTGCCTCGCCATGGCTGAGGCTGGCTTTGAACTCGAGATCCTCCTGCCTCAGCCTCCCAGGTGCTGGGATTACAGGCGTGCGCCACCGCGCCCGGCTCCTAGCTCTTTTTTATTTTTATTTTGAGACTGGGTCTTGCTAAATTGATGATCGAACCTCAAACTTACAATCCTCCTGCCTCAGCCTCCCATGTAGCTGAGATTACAGGCTTTTACAACCATGCCTGGGAGAAACTGAAAATGTCTTTAATTAGACCTCACTGTGGATATATATTTTTACTGGGTTTAGAGTGCTATGTAGGCAGTTACTCTCCCTCATTAACATTCAAGATAGCATTCTAGCAGGGTGTGGTGGCACACACCTGTAATCCCAGCAGCTCCAGAGGCTGAAGCAGGAGAATCACAAGTTCAAAGCCAGCCTCAACAATTTATTGAGGCTATAAGCACCCTGTCTCTAAATAAAATATAAAAAGGGGTCTGGGGATGTAGCTCAGTGGTTAAGGGCCCTTGGGTTCAATTCCTGGTACCCTGGCGCCCCCCTCCAAAATAAAGTAGCATTCTACTAGCTTCCATTGTTACTATTGAGAAGTTAACTGTCAATCCAACTATTGTGTCTCTTAAGGTATTCTATTGTTTCTCCAGTGATTTTGGCAATTTTCTGTCGTTGGTATTCTGATAAAGAGTTTTTTAAAATTTATCTTGCTTGGGATTTGTTAGGCTTCTAGAAACCACAGATTAGAACCAGGAGCAGTGGCACACACCTGTAATCCCAGCAGCTCTGAGGCTAAGACATGAGGATCTTGAGTTCAAAGCCAGCCTCAGCAACTTATCAAGGCACTAAGCAACTCAGTGAGACCCTGTCTCTAATTAAAATACAAAATAGGGCTGGGGATGTGGCTCAGTGGTTGAGTGCCCCTGAGTTCAATTCCCAGTACCAAAAAAAAAAAAAAAGAAGAAGAAGAAAGAAAGAACCCAAGCCGGGCGCGGTGGCGCACGCCTGTAATCCCAGCACTTTGGGAGGCTGAGGCAGGAGAATCGCGAGTTCAAAGCCAGCCTCAGCAACGGTGAGGCACTGAGCAAATCAGTGAGACCATGTCTCTAATAAAACACACACACACACACACACACACACACACAAAAAGGGCTGGGAATGTGTCCCAGTGGTCGAGTGCCCCTGAGTTCAATCCCCAGTACCACCAAAAAAAAAAAAAGAAAGAAAAAGAAAGAAACCCATAGATTAGTTAGTGTCTTTTTTTTTTTTTAATATTTATTTATTTGCTTTAGTTGTACACAATGCATGTATTTTTATGTGGTGCTGGGGATCGAACCCGGGTCGCACACGTGCGAGGCGCACGTGCTAGGCGAACGCCCTACTGCTGAGCCACATCCCAACCCCAGATTAGTGTCTTTATATCATTTCTAGAACATTATCATATATTATCTCTTAAAATGTCACCTCTTTTCTATATTTGCTCTGCTTTCATTCTGTAAATAACAAAACCAGGGGTGTTTAACTACTGAGCCACATCCTCAGCCCTTTTCTTTTGAGACAGAGTCTCACGAAGTTGCTTAGGGCCTCATTAAGTTGATGAGGCTGGTTTCGAACTTGCAATCCTTCTGCTTCAGCCTCTGGAACCACTTAGATTACAAGTGTGCACTACCACACCTGGCCATTTCTCATAATCTTTCTTCCATATTTAGCTTCTTAACTACATGCTGGGAAAAAAATCTTTTTTTTTTTTTTTTTTGGTACCGGGGATTGAACTCAGGGGCACTCGACCACTAGGCCACATCCCCAGCCCTTTTTTTGTATTTTATTAAAAGACAGGGTTTCACTGAGTTGCTAAGTGCCTCGCCATTGCTGAGGCTGGCTTTGAACTCGTGATCCTCCTGCCTCAGCCTCCCAAAGTGCTGGGATTACAGGCGTGCGCCACCGCGCCCGGCTATGCTAGGAAAAAATCTAACCAATTTTCTAGTTAAACCACCTACCTATTAAGTTTTTTATTTCCTTATTATATTTTCCAATTTTAGAAATGTTTTTTTGTATCTTTTTCAAAATTTTTTGTAGTTTTCTAATTCCTGTAAATGTTTTCAAGTTTTTATTTCTTTAAACACAGTAAGTATGTTTGTCTTATAATTCCAATATAATCTTTTTTTTTTGGTACCAGGGATTGAACTCAGGGGTACTCGACCACTGGGCCACATCCCCAGCCCTTTTTTGTATTTTATTAGAGACAGGGTCTCACTGAGTTGCTAAGTGCCTCGCCATTGCTGAGGCTGGCTTTGAACTTGTGATCCTCCTGCCTCAGCCTCCCAAGTGCTAGGATTACAGGCATGCGCCACCACGGCCGGCTTCCAATATAATCTTTACAGGTATATTCCATTTTACTGTTGTTTCTAGGAGTTCTAGTTCAGGATAATTTGTTTCTTTGTGTGCTTGGTTATTTTTAACCAAGTGTTTCTCACTGCGTTTGAAATGTATTTGAGGATATTCTTTCTAGGCTTGGATAAAGGCGTCTCCACAAAGTGTATTTGGATTTGCTTCTCCTTAGTGCATAGTTTTTTTTTTTTTTGTGAACAAAAAATTTACTTGCTCATTTCTTGCATTTGAAGTACTCTTTGATGACATCCTTGGCCTGAGATTCTTTGCTATAGTCCTTAATGACTACACAATGCAACCAACCACTTTATGGGATTTGCCTTCTCAATCAATTTTACAGAGGTCGACCCATTCTCCTAGTTTCTTGTTGTCATCAACCTTAATTAGGTTGATTTGGTGCTCAGCACAAAGGGCATCCACCAATTTGACATATATAGGCTCATTACAGTTGGATGCAAGAACACAGAGATGGGCCTGGCGCACAATTCCTCTCAAAGTCCAGATGCTTCTGCAACAAACATCAGTTTCATGTTTCATCAATTTAACATAATGCTTGATTTGCTAACTGCTACAAATGAGACTCAAGATCCTCAAGACAATGAGACTAGAGCCACAGGCTACAGGTTGGTGCATAGGTATTATACCAGTCCCGAACCACTTGTAGTTTGAAGCTTTGGAACATACAGGTAGTATAAAATTTGGGCAGTAAATCTGCCTGAAGATTACTTTGTAACAGAACTTAATGTCTAGATATTCTCTCCCTCTTCCGCTTCTCTACCACCTGCTTAGTTCAGTGCTTTTTTTTTTTTTAAGTCTCCCCCCCCTTTTTTTAATATTTATTTATTTGCTTTAGTTGTACACAATGCAATGCATTTATGTTTACGAGGTGCTGAGAATTGAACCCGGGCCGTGCATGTGCGAGGCAAGCGCTCTGCCGCTGAGCCACAATCCCAGCCCTAGTTCAGTGCTTTTAAAGGAAGGCTTATTTTGGCTTTCTCATACCCTAAGAATATTATAGTCTTTTAGGGTCCAGTTTAATCTCAGGAATACCTTTTATATTCTCTACCATGCACGGACTGTGGACTTTGACTTTTATCCTCTTTATGCCATGAGGACATCAAAACTGAAGTTCAAGTTTGCCTTCAGTAAATGTACTCGGTGCAAAAGTATTTTCAGTGCTCTGCTTACCTCTCTTAGATTTTGAGCTTAATATTTATTTTCACGGCTATTACTACTTTTGAGAAATTGAGTTTTTTTAAATCCCAGTGTTTGAAAATTCTTTTCAAAAAGAGAGAGCTAATGGTAGAATGAGTGGGTTATCATTACCCTAAATACATGTTTGAAGACATGAAAGATATGAATATACTTAGTATACTAACAGTGATATGTAAAAAGGTGCTCTTTATGTGTGTTATGAATTGTAAAGCATGCTGCTGTTATATATACAACAACACGGAATAAAAAAAATTTTTAAATTAAAAAAAGAGAGAGCTAGTTCAAACAACCTAGCCTGCTATATTCTAGAAAATAGACTCATCCTTTGTTTTTAACATAGATTAATATAACAAAATGAAAAATTACACATAATTCTACTTTCTTTATTTTTTAAAAAATATTGATTTATTTGTTTTAGTTGTACAAAATGCCTTTCTTCTTCTTCTTCGTTTTTTTTTTTTTTTGCTGGTACTGGGGATTGAACTCAGGGGCACTCGTCCACTGGGTCACATCCCCAGCCCTTTTTTGTATTTTATTTAGAGACAGGGTCTCACTGAATTGCTAAGTGCCTCGCCATTGCTGAGGCTGGCTTTGAACTCGAAATCCTCCTGCCTCAGCCTCCCAAAGTGCTGGGATTACAGGCGCCACCGCGCCCTGCTAATGCCTTTATTCTTTTTTTTTTTTTTTTTTTTGGTGGTAATGGGGATTGAACTCAGGGGCACTCGTCCAGTGGGTCACATCCCCAGCCCTTTTTTGTATTTTATTTAGAGACAGGGTCTCACTGAGTTGCTAAGTGCCTCGCCATTGCTGAGGCTGGCTTTGAACTCGCGATCCTCCTGCCTCAGCCTCCCAAAGTGCTGGGATTACAGGCGTGCGCCACCGCGCCCGGTGCCTTTATTCTTATGTGGTGCTGAGGATCAAACCCGGGCTGCACACTGGTAGGCGAGTGCTCTACTGCTGAGCCACAACCCCAGCCCCATAATTCTACTTTCTTTTTAACCTTTATGCACATTCCATTTTAGTGTTTGATCATATGCATACACATTGTTTAACCGAGGCTATACCAATCTAATTTTTTTTTGGTACCGGGGAATAAACCCAGGGGTGCTTAACCACTGAGGCACATCCCCAGCCCTTTTTTATTTTTTTTTTTTTTTTTTTTTTTTTTTTTTTTTTTTTTGGTACTGGGGATTGAACTCAGCGGCACTCGACCACTGGGCCACATCCCCAGCCCTTTTTTTGTATTTTTAGAGACAGGGTCTCAGAGTTGCTAAGTGCCTCGCCATTGCTGAGGCTGGCTTTGAACTCACGATCCTCCTGCCTCAGCCTCCCAAAGTGCTGGGATTACAGGCGTGCGCCACCGCGCCCGGCATATTTTATTTTAAGACAGGTTCTCCCCAAGTTGCTTAGTGCCTCACTAAGTTCCTAAGGCTGGCTTTTAACTCGGCAATCCTCCTGCCTCAGCCTCCCAAGCCTTTGGGTTTACAGGCATGAGATGCTGGGATTACAGGCATGTGCCACTGCACCTGGCCTATCTGACTTCTTTTTTTTTAGTCATTGATGGACCTTTATTTACTTTATTTATTTGTATGTGGTGCTGATAATTGAACTCAGGACTTCACATGCAAGCACTCTATCACTGAGCCACAACCCCAGCCCTCAATCTGACATTTTGATAACAGCTGATCTATATGTTTATTATTTGGAGTGATAATAAATAAAGGCTGATGGTCAAGGAGAAAAGAAGGAAAAAAAAATTTAGGAAAGAACATCCTAAAATTGAAAATTTGCTTTTAAGAATCAACTTACAGAAAGACGAGATCCAGCTCTTGCTCTGGCAATACTCTCCTTTTCCTTTTCAGATACCCTTCTCTGAACAGCCTGGAAATTATTTAAGGCTGCAGAGAAGTCATTCATGAGGCGTTCTTTTTGAAGTTTCTGCTGGCGCTAAGGAAATTAAAGAAAGAATTTGAGATTTTATATTAATCCAGAATCATTTGGCTTTAATTTCTATTACAGGTAAAACTATACCTCTTGGAGATTTCCAATAAGGAAAATTATTACAAAATAGAATCTTCTTTAAATTAACTCACTCCTTGCTACATCAAATTCCCAGTTAATACTATATAGACCAAATCGGAATTTTCTCTCTTTCATCCTGACAAGCCTGGGAACAGGATATCATTTATCTTGTAATATCAGAATAAAATGCAATTCAGAATTTTAATTTTTTTTTTTTTTTTTTGGTACCGGGGATTGAACTCAGTGGCACTAGACCACTGGGTCACATCCCCAGCCCTTTTTTGTATTTTATTAGAGACAGGGTCTCACTGAGTTGCTAAGTGCCTCGCCATTGCTGAGGCTGGCTTTGAACTCGCGATCCTCCTGACTCAGCCTCCCAAAGTGCTGGGATTACAGGCGTGCACCACCGCACCCGGCTGAGAATTTTAAATTTTTTGAAATTCAGAATTTTTGTTCCCTGGAGAATGTAAAAGAATAATACTATCTTTGGACTCAGACTGGACCTAGAGATTGATTTTTACAAAAATGTTGAAACTATATTTGTATATATTGAGTAGTTTCCCAGAGAATCATAATCATTTTCATTCACAGGCTTTTATTTTAAAAGTAAGGTTTACAATCTTTAAGAACTTGATAACTATTTTGTTTATTTATAGGCTATCTTTATTAGGCTTGCTACTTCTACATATCAAAAAATACATACCGAGAACTCCGTACTAAGCACACAGAAATAATCTCAAATAGCTCATCATCTATTTGGAGATAAAGAATATATACACACAAGTGACAAAGTCATAAATAATGACTATATCCACCTTGTATTATAGAAGTTTAGACACAGGATAATCAGTAAGAACTTAAGTGGTCAAGAAAGGCCTCAAGAGGATATGGACACTGAAGAAAGAGTGAGTAGAATAAGCAGAAAGACAGGGTAGAACAAATCCAACCAAGAGAACAGTGTGAGCAGAGGCTGGTGGAAGAAAACTGGATCTATAAGGAG
Organism: Tamias sibiricus; assembly: GCA_025594165.1. NCBI lineage: Eukaryota > Metazoa > Chordata > Mammalia > Rodentia > Sciuridae > Tamias > Tamias sibiricus. The sequence goes on along the minus strand of CM046658.1, from coordinate 22,755,366 downwards.
ATGGTCTGGCTGGAACCAAGATTTATTCATGAGAGAAGCTAAAGGATGAAAGTGGGTTTTAAATGTAGAACTAATAAATGTAGGGCCTAACTCCTAAAGAACAAAGAGCAATGAAGATTTTTCATTTGGGAATATGACAGGGACAAAGGAGTAACATAGAAAAATCAGTCTGTGATGACATGCCAAGTGAAATGGAAAGAAAAAACAAGTAAAAAAAATTCTGCAACAGGGCAGAAGACATAGCTCTGAGGCAGAGCACTTGTCTTAGCACAAGGGCCTGGGTTTGAACCCCAGAAACTCATAAAGAAAAACAACACAAATCATTGCAGTAGTTTAAGTTTAGGGGACACAGTATCAGCAATTTGGATCACAAAGAAATAAAATTTTTTTTGGTACCAGGGATTGAACTCAGGGGCACTCGACCACTGGGCCACATCCCCAGCCCTTTTTGTATTTTATTAGACACAGGGTCTCTCTGAGTTGCTAAGTGCCTCACCATTGCTGAGGCTGGCTTTGAACTTGTGATCCTCCTGCCTCAGCCTCCCAAGAGCTGGGATTATAGGCGTGCGCCACCACACCCAGCCTAAAGAAATAAATTTTAAAAACATTGACTTAGTGACTGGAAGTGGAAGAAGAGAGATAAAGTAAAGAATGACTCAAACTTCAAATATTGAAAACAAGTTTAGGGGAGGACATTGTTTTCCCCTTTCTGGGATTTTTATTTTTTATTATTTATTTATTTATTTTTAAAATAATTTTTAGTTGTCAATGGATCTTTTATTTATTTGTTTGTTTGTTTGTTTGTTTATATGTGTTGCTGAGGATCATACCCAGGGCCTCACAAGTGCTCTATCACTGAGCCACAAACCCAGCCCTGGGATTTTTATTTTTGCATAAACAACATTATAGCAATAATGGGGAAATCACTCCCCAACCTTGCCATTCAAAAATACTACCTTCTTTTCTTCTTTTTTTAATCTTTGGTGCTAGGATAGAACCCAGGGGGCTTTGCACATGCCCAATAAGCACTCTATCACTAAGCTATATACCTCCAGCCCCCAAATGCTATCTTTTCAATATATTATAAACATTTTCCACAGTACCATAATATTCACAAAATAATCTTCAAAAAAAATTCACAAAATAATCTTTAAAAAAATAGTGATAATCTAAGCTGATCTAGTAAATTTCATGTAAACATTCTTTCTAGATTGTTCCCAGTTTTTAACTATTAAAAATAAAGCTCAGGGGCTGGGGTTGTGGCTCAGTGGTAGAGCGCTTGCCTTGCACATGCGCGGCCCAGGTTCAATCCTCAGCACTACATAAACATAAATGCATTGCATTGTGTACAACTAAAGTAAATAAATAAATATTTTAAATAAATAAATAAATAAATAATAAAGCTCAGTTGGTAGAGTGCTTGCCTCACATGCACAAGGCCCTGGGTTCAATCCCCAGCACCACACAAATAAATAAATAAATAAATAAAAAGCTCAATTAAGCCCCATTCTAACAGCTAATATTTATATTTAGCTCATGAGTACTTATACTTATTTTCCTTCAGAATTATTTTCCTCAGGACAAATGTGTATGAATGGGAATATTAGGTTAAAAGGCACAAATTTTTTATGACAACCAGTATCATTAATCAACTTATTTGAGGTTTTTTTTAAATATTTTTTTTAGTTGTTGATGAACCTTTATTTTATTCATTTATTTTTATGTAGTGCTTAGAATTGAACCCAGTGCTTCACACAAGCTAGGCAAGCACTCTACCACTAAGCCACAACCCAGCCCTCTTCAAGGAGTTTGAATGAGGAATTCCATAAGATACCACATTAAATTTTTTAAAAGATATTTTTAGTTGTAGGTGGACACAATACCTTTATTTTATTTATTTATATGTGGTGCTGAGGATCGAACCTAGTGCCTCACACATGCCAGGCAAGCATTCCTCCACTGAGCTACAACCCCAGCCCAATACCACATTAGATTTTTTATGCAGGTAGTATATTTCAAGATGAGCTGTGAGAACAGAAGTAGCAATATGGGCCAAGTATGGAAGTCTAAAGGGCTAAGATTGGAAAAAGATTTGGGAGTCATTGATCGTGAAGGTGACATGGAGGTCATAAACATAGATAAGACTCCAGAGGGAGAAAGTATAGAGTGAAAAGCTAGAGGGTCAATGGTAGAGCCTTGGGACACGCCTACTTCTAGGAGGATATATTATCAAGGAAGGAGACTGAGAGTCAACCAGAGTTGGGGAAGAGAATCGTGGAAAAAAAGAAAGTTCAGTGGCAAAACAAAACAAAACAAAAAACACTAGTGAACCAAAGAAAACAGAAGAAAAGTGAATAAAAACTCAAAAAAGGCCACTGGATTTGGCCAGTTGGCAACTAGAAGACCACTGATAATAGTACATAGGTATGGGGGAAAAAATGAAAATAGAATATATATGGTTTATGCACAGGGCAGCAGTGCATAAACCAGCGATAGGGCTAAAATTAAATAAGGCAAGAGTAGAAAGACAAAAGGGTAATCAGCACAATAGGAGAAAGGGAATCAAGGAGTTATATTTCACCTGAGAGACTATGTTTGTAGATCTATTTCACGTTCTTAATGATCCAAGCTAATGGAAGTAAACAATAGCATGCATAATCCAAAAATAACTTCTATTTGTTTTTTTAATACATTAGATGATTCTAGGGGGGTAGCAGATTTAGCTTTCTATTTATATTTTGCTTAGACTACTATTTAAACCTTAAGTACTTGCAATACTCTGTCTGCATCAAGTCCTTAGATTCCTTTCTTATTACTACTATGAAAGCTATCTGCAAATGTATATTCCCTAAGTGCATAGCTGAGAGGAAGAAACAGATAATTTGGGAACAAGCTGGAGACATTTATTGGATGTTAAGGGGGAACTGTCCCATAAGAAACGTCAACATGAGTAACAACTAAAATAATTCATATATGGATAATCTTACTGTTATCAAAAGTATCTTGGCCGGGCACAGTGGCGCACGCCTGTAATCCCAGTACTTGGGAGGCTGAGGCAGGAGGATCATGAGTTCAAAACCAGCCTCAGCAATGACAAGGCACTTAGCAACTCAATGAGACCTTGTCTCCAATAAAATACAAAAAAAGGGCTGGGGATGTGACCCAGTGGTCCAGTGCCCCTGAGTTTAATCCCCAGTACCAAAAAAAAAAAAAAAAAAAAAAAAAAGTATCTTATAGCAGGAAGACAAAGCTTCTAGTCTTGGCTCCTCTTTTGTGCAAAAAGCTCCAAAACTCTGAACTGAACATTGCTACATTAAACAGCTTGTCAGGTTAAACTGGTGCTTTTCAAGCTTTTGGAGACCCACAGTAAGAATTTGACATCATGGCCCAGTACTGTACACACATATATGTATCAAACAAAAGTTTTATGTAATGATATTTACCCTTATTACATGGTACAAACTCTGATATTTCTACTCTATTTTAGTTTTTGAAAATGCAATTGGCATTTTCAACAACACACTTAACAGCCGCAAGTCACAGTTCTTTTTTTTTTTTTTTTTTTTTTTTTTTTTGTGGTGCTGGGGATTGAACCCAGGGCCTTGTGCATGCGAGGCAAGCACTCTACCATCTGAGCTATATCCCCAGCCCTGCAAGTGACTGTTTTATTTCTTGTTATCTTCCAGTACTGGGGATTGAACCCAGGAACATTCTACAACTGAGCTATGTCCCCAGCCTCTTTTATTTTGGGACAGGATATCAATAAGTTTACCAGGCTGGCCTTGACTTGCGATCCTCCTGCCTCAATCTCCTGAGTTGCTAGGATTACAGGTGTGGACCACAGCGCAGCAGCCACAAATTTAAAAACCCAGGATGTGGAAGTTGAAGACTTTGTCTTCAGAGCTATCTGAGATAGGATATCATAATTTTAAAAGTTCAATAATAAAACGTCATAAAAGGGGCTGGGATTGTGGCTCAGTGGTAGAGCGCTCGCCTAGAACGTGGGTGACCCGGGTTCGATCCTCAGCACCACGTACAAATAGAATGCATTGAATAAAACGCATTGTGTACAACTAAAAGCAAATAAATAAAAATATTAAAAAAAAAAAGTCATAAAATTCAAGTGCCCCCATGAGTGGTATAGAAGCTAAAACAAAAACAGACTCACAATAGGCTAAGACAGATGGAGAAGTTTTTTTCCCTTAAGGTAGACCACGAATGATAGATAAAAGAGTCAAACAATGATGAAGGAGAGGACATGTCTAGCTTCCAGAATGAAAGAAGAAAAGACATTCCAGGGGCTGGGGATATAGCTCAGTTGGTAGAGTTCTCGCCTTATATGCACAAGGCCCTGGGTTCAATCCCCAGCACCACTAATTTAGAAAAGACATTCCATGTTAAGGGAACAATGAATCTAAGTAAAAAGTGTGTTCATTTAAATAATTTAAATGTCCTTTGAGTAAAATGACTCGGGAGAAAAAAAATCTTCCCTCAACATTTCCTTAACCTGACACCTGGGAATAACCCTTGATGGGACACAAAAGTGATGGCAAAATTTGAAAGAAAGATGTTCAATGGAAATTCATAGTTAGTGGATCCCAAACAAACTAGGTCTAAGCCTGCCAACATATAGCTGCTAGCCAAATCCTAAAGAGCCACAAACACTGAGATTCCAATTCAGTGAAATCCATTTTATTAATATCTTAATAATATGGAGCCAGGGGTGGTGACACACACCTGTAATCCCAGCACTTGGGAGGCTGAGGCAGGAGAATCGAGAGTTCAAAGCCAGCCTCAGCAATGGCGAGGCACTTAGCAACTCAGTGAGACCCTGTCTCTAAATAAAATACATTATGGGCTGGGGTTGTGGCTCAGTGGCGGAGTGCTCGCCTCGCTCATGCGCAGCCCGGGTTCGATCCTCAGCACCACGTAAACATAAATGAGTTGCATTGTGTACAACTAAAGTAAATAAATAAATATTTTTAAAAAATACATTAAAGGGGCTGGGGATGTGGCCCAGTGTTTGAGTGTCCCTGAGTTCAATCCCCAGTACCAAAAATAATAATAATAATAATAATAATAATAATAATAATAATAATTTGTTATTAATAATAGCACTACCCCATATTGAGTACCTACTGAATGTCAAGCACTTTGCTACATCTGGTGCATACATTCTTTCTAATGCCACAAGTCACTTTACAAATAAGGAAACTAAGGTTCAGGGAAGGTCTATCTAGCACCAAAGGCCATTTTTTGTTCTATCATACTTCCTTTCTACTAAAACAAAGAGTTTTCCTAGTAATAAAGCAAAACAGAAAATACCAACCTGTTCTGAAGTAGATAAGGGAAGGGGTAAGGACCCTAATTCCTTCAGCAATTCATTTGTTTCCTTGGCAAGCTGATTTGTGGAGTGCTGCAACTGTTGCCTAAGAGAGAAAAAAAATACATTTCAATATGCTGTCACTTCTTGAGAGTTATCATACTGAGTATTACTTTGTTCTCAAAGTGTCTCACAATGCAGGGAATGAAGGACTATTCGAAGAAAACGGGCACCTCAACGCCCATGTTCACAGAAAAATGTCAGTACTACTACCCAGGCAAACCCACTTCAAGGCATCTTCACATTATTGAAGCAGCCACATTAGGCAAAAAGAATCTGTCTCAATGACACCTGCTGAAGGAAGCACAATCAGGAGTTTTAACTCTTTGGGGAGAAAAGCACATTAGCAGTTCTGATAGAAACAAGACAAAGAGCAATTGCTGCCCACACCTAAATCTCATGGTTTTAACACCATAAACTTCCTCATAAAATTCTCATATTGAATTGCCCAGGAGTTCTGCATGGTTAGTATCTGTCACAGTCCACTGACTAGAGTCCAGGCATAGGTGGTTGAATGAAATATGCAATAAAAGCATACCCTAGGGAACAACCTCCAAAGATCTACTCCCTCATTCTTGCTTAAAGGCTGATTCTTTTTAAGATTTATCTTTGGCTGCCTTCCTGCTCTTTATGCTTGACTTTCTTTCTCCCTTCAAAACAAAGAAGCCCTATACTATTTAAAAATTTATAAGTAAGAGGTTAGGGGCATAACCCAGTGGTATATATGACGCTGGGGTAGTGATATTGGCCAAATTATATTATTATAGTGTGTGCATGATATGTAAAAACAAATCCCACCATTATGTACAACTATAATGCACCAATAAAAAAAAGTCAGGGTTGGGGGAAGCTGGGTGGTGGGCGTGGTGGCATGTGCCTGTAGTCCCAGCTACTCAAGAGGCTGAGTCAGTAGGATCATGAATCCAGGAGTTCTAGGCCAGCCTGGGCAACATAGTGAACCCTGTCTCAAAAAACAACACAAAAAAACAAAAGGAGAAGAAAGTAAAGACATTAAAGAGGCAAAAATATGTAATATATTAAGTGAGATTAGAAAATAGTGGATAAATAAAGTTCCTTTCATTTGTGGTTTCCTCTACTGTCTGGTCATTTCTGCAAAGGTTTTAGGGAGGACAAAGAAATGCTAAGGTGTGAGTGTATGTGTACCCCCAAACTCATATGTTGAAATCCTAACCCTGCAAAGTGATAATATTAGGAAATTCTACCATGAGGTGATTAGATCACGAGAGTGGATTAGTCATGAATGGTTAGTCCCTTATAAAAGAGGTCCTAGAGAACTGCTTTGCCTCTTTCACCAAGTGAGAACACAAGTAAGAAGGCATCACCTATGAAAAGGTAGGCCCTCCCCAGACACTATATCAGCCATGTCTGGATCTTGAACTTCCCAGTCTCCAGAACTATAAGAAATAAATTTCTGTTGTTTATAAAAACTAATTGGTTTATAGTGTTTTGTTATAGCAGCTTGAATGGACTAAGACAGCATACTACTATTAATGTTTTTTTTTTTATATTTATTTATTTACTTTAGTTGTACACAATACAATGCATTTACGTTTACGTGGTGCTGAGGATCGAACCCGGGCCGCGCACGTGCAAGGCAAGTGCTCTGCCGCTGAGCCACAACCCCAGCCCTACTATTAATGTTTTTCCATTGTAAATGGGCCTCTGGGATTAAAAAACAAGGGAATGAAAAACAAAAGAAAGTCAAACAGGAGCCAGAACATCCCAGACAGTACTAAAATAGAGAGATTTCATCTCTCCCTGGAAAAAGCTCACAGTAATAATAGTCATCGTCTCACTCCAGAATGTTTAGGACAGGAAACAGGAATATTGCTTAATATATTTTAAAGATAAAGAACTAAACTTCTAAAAGCAGGAATGGAGTCAAAAGGAATATGATTTAAAAAAAAGAAAGAGCTGGGTGCAGTGGCGCATGCCTGTAATCCCAGCACTTGGGAGGCTGAGGTAGGAGGATCATGAGTTCAAAGCCAGCCTCAGCAATGGCAAGGCACTTAGCAACTCAGTGAGACCCCGTCTCTAAATAAAATACAAAAAAGGGCTGGGGATGTGACCCAGTGGTCGAGTGCCCCTGAGTTCAATCCCCAGTACCAAAAAAACAAAAAAAAAAAAAAAAAAAAAAAAAAAAATAGCTAGGGATGTGGCCCAGTGGTCAAGTGCCCCTTAGTTCAAACCCCCGTACCAAAAAAAAAAAAAGAAAGAAAGAAAGACCAGGAATTCTACTACCAGTCCACTATCCTCTACTTCAGGCTCAACTTGGATCATTCTGAGTAAATTCTTCTAATATCATATATAGTTGAAAATCCAACTAGACTAGATCATTAGGAGTACTGTGCCAACAAAGTGGCTCATTAGGCAGAGTTGTGAGCAGAATACAGTTTAAGAGAGATAGGAGTTCCCTTCTCTATGTGCCTAAATTGTCCTACTAAACTGACCAAAGGAAGAAAGTAAGTAGTTCAAGGCCTTTGAGAAGCAGTGGAAATCTGGATTCGTTAATATACTTTGTTGCCCCTCTCTAAATCCACGTATTACCTTCTGATCCACTGCTTCTCATTCTGATTTCACAGACCTGAAACCTAAACTGCCACGCAGCAAGGACACTAATGTCCTCAAAGGGCCCTCATAAATCCCAAACTTGTTAGGAAGCTACTCACAGATTTTCCTGTAGATTGCTTGAGTCCTGCTTAGTTCCTAGTTGGCTCATCAAATTCTTTATCTGAGCAGCTGGGAAAAGGGGGGGAAAAAGATTTATTTAAAAGAAAAATACATTCATCATGAGCACCCTACTTCTCAGATGGCTGGTCTATCCACATCCTGGATAAAAAATCATGCTATGATCAAAACCTTACCATACATATTCCTCCAAAAACCGATTACCTTTCACCTACAGAGTAACTATGTCACTAAGCAATATGTGGTGGCTTTGTTTATCATCCTCAAAGAAATTAGTACTTTTTCCAGATCTCCCATGACATTGGTCAAAAATCTAATCACCTTTAGCGGTGAGAAGGAAGCTCAGTGATAGAGCAGGTGCTAAGCATAACCAAAGCCCCTGGGTTGCATCCCTAGCACCAGGCAAACAAACAACAAAAACCCCACACAAAATCTTTGGAAGGGTCTTAATAACCAAATATCAATCCCCAATAATAAAACATTAAATCCAACCAGCTACAGTGGTGCACACCTATAATCTCAGCTACTCCAGAGGCTGGGGTAAAGCAAACACAAATTCAAGCCCAGCCTGAGCAATTTAGCTAACCCCTATGTTAAAATTAAGGGGAGAAAAAAGGATGGGGGGTTGGAAGATTATAGCTCAGTGGTAGAACAACACTTGCCTAACATGTACGAGGCCCTGGGTTCAACTCCCAGTACAGGGGGGAAAAAAAAATTAAAGCCACTAATACATTCTAATTTTTCTACAGCCAACATTTTGGAAAGATGGTGTACATTTATCATTATTAATAGGTTACTAATGATTGAGCACTTCAAAGTGGTTTTTATGCATTACCTTATTAATTTTCACAGAGATAGTCTGAAGTAGATATACTTTCATTTTGTGAAAAGGGAAATGTATTTAGAGAAGTTAACTATTCTATATAAGAATACATAATCAGGGGCTGGGGATGTGGCTCAGCGGTTTAGCGCTCGTCTAGCACGTGCACGACCCGGGTTCGATCCTCAGCACCACATAAAAATAAAGGCATTGTGTACAACTAAAACCAATAAATAAATATTAAAAAAAAAAAAAAAAAAAAAAAAAAAAAAAAAAAAAAAAAAAAAAGAATACATAATCAGTTGCTGGGCAAAACTTCAACCACAGGCATATGGAGTGTTCTTTCAACTATGCTGTTAATGCCATGACATGGTCAATGATATGCTTTTGTTCAATCCTTTTTACTTTTTCCTAGATGTTCTGCTAAGACTTAGAATGGTCATAGTTGAATCCTGGACATCTAACCCCTTATCCTAGACTAGGAAAGTACAGGTCCAGGGAACAAACCATTTATAAATAAAAAGGAATACTCTAATTCCAGTCTGCCTAGGAATGTGACCAACCCTGTCCATCACTAATCTCTGCAATAGGAATAGAGCCCATGATTTCTTGTGTGTCTTGCTTTCTATTTTCTTTGTCTGATTGCTGGGGATGGTGGAGGAGATTTATTTATTCAGAAAGGATGTTAGTTGTATGATTAACTTTTTTAAAATTTATTTATTACTGGGGATTGAACTCAGGGCCTTGCATGGTAGGCAAGTGCTGTACCACTGAGTTATATCCTCAGTACCTACCCACACACCCACCAGTGCTTTTTTTTTTTTTTTCTGAGATAAGTTGTCCGGGCTGGCCTCAAACTCACAATTCTTCTGCCTCAGCCTCTGGAGAAACTGGGACTATAGGTGGGTAGTAGCACTTGCTTGTTTTGTTGTTGTTGTCCTGGGGATTGAACCTAGGTATACTCAACCACTGAGTCACATCCCTAGCCCTGTTTTATTTTTTTTTTAATATTTATTTATTTTTTTAGTTGTACACAATGCAATGCATTTTATGTTTACGTGGTGCTGAGGATCAAACCCGGGCCGCGCACATGCGAGGCGAGCGCTCTGCCACTGAGCCACAACCCCAGCCCCTGCCCTGTTTTATTTTGAGACATGGTTTCACTACTTTGCCGGGGCTGGTCTCAAACTCTCAATCCTCCTGCCTCAGCCTCCGGAGAAGCTGGGACTTACAGGTGGGTAGAATGTAGCACTTGCCTGTTTTTTGTTTTTGTCCCGGGGATTGAACCTAGGTGCACTCAACCACTAAGCCACATCTCTAGCCCTTTTTTATTTTGAGACAAGGTCTCACTAAGTTTTGAGGCTGGCTTTGAAGTTGTGATCCTCCTGGTTCAGCCTCCTGAGCCTCTGGGATTACAGGTGTGCACCACTGTGCCCTGCTTGCCTTTTTGTCTTTTTAGATATACATGACAGTAAAGTGCTACTTTTTAAAAGCATTCATTGTCTTCTATTACAAGTAGATGAAGTACAAAACAGATTAATCAAGTACTAGTTGCTCAGGAACATACTTATCTTTAAGTTTCAAAAGAACTTCAAAAGATAACATAATAACTATAAAGCTCCTTTATGGGTGCTTCTCCTATCCTCTCTAGATTAATGTCAGTTTCGCTTGTGCAATACCAGACTGCTAAATAATAGGCTTAGGGGAAGAAAATGAGGAAAACAATGTATACTGTACAATCTCTGAAGATTATAGGGATAAGGTATGTATAATTCTTCCATGTCCAAAAGAGAAAAAAAATGCTTACTTATTAGAATTTTGAAGTTTAAGAACTAATTGTTCTAGGGCTGGGGATATAGCTCAGTTAGTAGAGTGCTTGCCTTACATGCTCAAGGCCATGGGTTTGATCCCCAGCACAAAAAAAATAAAAAATTAATTGTTCCAAATTCACTTTACGTTAATGGTGCTCTTTAAAACAACAAAATGAGCCGGGCGCGGTGGCGCACGCCTGTAATCCCAGCACTTTGGGAGGCTGAGGCAGGAGGATCGCGAGTTCAAAGCCAGCCTCAGCAATGGCGAGGCACTTGGCAACTCAGTGAGACCCTGTCTCTAAATAAAATACAAAAAAGGGCTGGGGATGTGACCCAGTGGTCGAGTGCCCCTGAGTTCAATCCCCAGTACCACAAAAAAAAAAAAAAAAAAAAAAAAAAAAAATGTTGGGGTCATAGTTATAATTTTGCTCCTAATTAGCAAAGCAACACCAAAAAAAAAAAAAAAAAAAAAAAAAACACTAAAGTTTATTAAGTTCCAGTTACTTTACAAATAGCACTGACATGTAATCAGTCCATAAATCTGATAAGGAATGATTAAACAAAAATCTTCTAATTCTTTGCTGAGTTACCATACTCGTGAACAAAAATGGAATAACCCAGCCCTTAGTTGTACGTACGATTTATTTCTCCCTAGCCAAAATTATTGCATCATGGGTGTTACAAAGCAAAAATATCCAGAGTGAAGAATACATAGGATTGTAGCACTTCAGATAATGATTTTTTTATTTTGATACCATGTTCTCCTAGCAAAAATATACTTTCAAATTAGTGAAACCCTGTCTCAAAATAAAAAATAAAAAAGGAGCCGGGCGTGGTGGTGAACGCCTGTAAATCCCAGCAGTGGGGAGGCTGAGGCAGGAGGATCGTGAATTCAAAGCCAGCCTAGCAATGGTGAGGCACTTAGCAACTCAGTGAGACTCTGTCTCTAAATAAAATACCAAAAAGGGGCTGGGGATGTGGCCCAGTGGTCGAGTGCCCCTGAGTTCAATCCCTGGTACAAAAAAAATTAAAAAATAAAAAAGGGCTGGGGATGTGGTTCTGCGGTTAAGTAGCCCTGGGTTCAATCACCAAAAATAAATAAAAAATAAAAATATATATATACACATATCTATATCTATACACACACACACACATATATCTCCAATTTCATAATAGAACATACAACTCACTTGGTTAAAATATTTGTCTTGACAAAACTTCCCTAAAATATATCTGTTCTATTAAATGGAGTTACTTATAGATGTTCCATAGGAAATTTAAGCACAATTCCAATTACTACATTCTGCTAAGACAGCATGAAATATAAATAACCATTCTTCTTCATCACTTTCATGTAGATTTTTTTTCTTCCCTGAGTTTAATGGGAATGAGGATACCACATTAAAGCTATTAAGTTGACAGCCACAAAAATAATTTATGAATTATTAGGTATTAGCATTTACTGAGCATTTATTATGTAACAGACACTGGGCTAGGTACTTGATAAGTATTATTTTATTTGACCCCAACAATGCTTTAAGTAAACATCAGTATCCCGATGTTGCATATGCATGGGCACAATGAGGCTCACGAGACTTACAGAACTCATTTGTTTATATACAGTAGGTACTCTACTCTGCAGACACCTGCTTTCAAGAAGCTTACATTTGGGGCTGGGGTTGTGGCTCAGCGGCAGAGCGCTCACCTAGCATGTGCGCGGCCCGGGTTCAATCCTCAGCACCACATACAAATAAACGCATTGTGTACAACTAAAGCAAATAAATAAATAAATATTTTTTAAAAAGAAGCTTACATTCTCAGAGTTAGGTAATAAATACACATCAAGTGGTGGTAAGTGCTATACAGAAATATAAATTCAAAGCTGGGCGCGGTGGCGCACACCTGTAATCCCAGCATTTTTGAGGCTGAGGCAGGAGGATCGCGAGTTCAAAGCCAGCCTCAGCAATGACGAGGCACTCAGCAACTCAGTGAGACCCTGTCTCTAATAAAGTACAAAAAAAGGGGGGGGGCTGGGGATGTGGCCCAGTGGTCCAGTGCGCCTGAGTTCAATCCCTGGCACAAAAAAAAAAAAAAAGAAAGAAATATAAATTCAGGTGAAGGCTGGAATAACATAGGGAGACAAAGAGTACTAGTTTATATAGGGTGGTCACCTAGCAGAGATCTAAAGGAAATGTAGGATCAAGCCACGCAGCTATTTGGGGGAAAAGCATTTCAGTCAGAGTAATCAGTACAAAGTTCTCAATGCAAGAGAACTTTTGGTGTGGTACAGGAATAGCAAGAGAGCCAGGGTGGCTAGAGCAGAATGAGCAAGAGAGAGAAAAGAAGTGGTCAAAGAGAAAGTGGGGAGTCAGATTTTATAGGATTTTGTTAATAATTATGAGGACTTGAAATTTTAATTAAATGGCAAGCAACAGTGTCATAAAAAACAGAATTCAAACTCAATGCTAATTCCAATGGCTACATTCTTTGTGTCATACTACGTTCTTTTAAAGGGCTGACTCTTAAAGGAAACAGAATGTAGTCACACAAGGCAGGCTTGAACTTCCCAGTGTTCCACTTCACCCCACCCTTCTTATCTTATACCACCCTAACTTTAATAGCTCTCCATGCTCTTACCTGTTGCCTTTCCCAACTTCCTCCCACTTAATGGGAATATTCCTCAGTACTCACCAGAGTCCAGCAGAGTGCCAGGCACCCAGTACAATGTAAATAATTCCTGAGTAATTGAGTTAGCCTCCCCACTTTGACATTTTAGCAATTTCTTTAAGGCAGAAGATGTGAATTAAGGTAGATTAGGAATAAAGAGATCTGAAATCTAAGCCAGACTTGAACATTAACCAAATGTATGGCACTAGGTAAGTTATTTCATTTTGGTGGGTTACTTTTTCACCAATTGTAGATTATATTCAGATTTAACTCACATTTATTGAATACTTAGTATCTGTGGGGAGGGGTATTTTCTCTCATGAAATCTTTACAATTATGTGAGGACTAACTGATCACTAAATAGTCCCACACTTGGGGCTGGGGTTGTGGCTCAGCGGGAGAATGCTCGCCTAGCACATGTGCAGCCCTGGTTTGATCCTCAGCACCATGTAAAAATAAAGGCATTGTGTACAACTAAAACAAATAAATAAATATTTTAAAAAACAGTCCCAGCCGGGCGTGGTGGCGCACGCCTGTAATCCCAGCACTTTGGGAGGCTGAGGCAGGAGGATCGCGAGTTCAAAGCCAGCCTCAGCAATGGTGAGGCAGTTAGCAACTCAGTGAGACCCTGTCTCTAAATAAAATACAAAAAAGGTCTGGGGATGTGACCCAGTGGTCAAGTGCCCCTGAGTTCAATCCCCAGTACCACAAAAAAAAAAAAAAAAAAAAAAAAAAAAAGTCCCACACTGCTCAATTCTAAATTCAATAATAAGAAAATAGCTTGGGCTAGGGATGTAGCCCAGAGGCAGGGCACTTGCCTAGCATGTAGGAGGCCCTGGGTTCAATCCCCAATACTGAAAAGAGAGTGGGGGTAGGGAGAGAGAGAGAGAGAGTGAGTGCATGCTAGCTTTTATCCCAGAATGATTTATGTGACTAAATTTTTTTTTACCCTCCAAAAGCTTTGCTTTGAAGCTCCACCTGTGATTTTCTTAACTTTGCAAATGCAAGGCACAAATGGGACTAGACTATATGTACTACAGAGGAGGGACTGCATGCTAATCTTTGTATATGCATACCCCCTACCAGAAAATGGCGGAATACATGGTGAAACAAAAAGGTAGATCCAGGTGCTAGGGTTGTAGCTCAGTGGTAGAGCACTTGCCCAGCATGTGTGAAGCACTGGGTTCGATTCTCAGCACCACGTAAAAACAAATAACTAAAATAAAGGTTCATCAACATCTAAAAAATTTTTTTAAAAAGGTAGATCCACGGGCTGGGGTTGTGGATCAGCAGCAGAGCGCTCGCCTCACACGTGTGCGGCCCAGGTTCGATCCTCAGCACCACGTAAATATAAATGCATTGCATTGTGTACAACTAAAATAAATAAATAAACATTTTTAAAAATTTTTTTAAAAAAAAGGTAGATCCAACAAAAATAGTGAAGGCAACAGTTCTCTCCTTATTGATTATCTTTTTTTAAATTTTTTTTTGAATACCGGGGATTGAACTCAGGGGCACTCGACCACTGGGCCACATCCCCAGCCCTTTTTTGTATTTTATTAGAGACAGGGTCTCAATGAGTTGTTAAGTGCCTCACCATTGCTGAGACTGGCTTTGAACTCGTGATACTCCTGCCTCAGCCTCCCAAGTGCTGGGATTACAGGCGTGCGCCACCGTGCCTGGCTCTTATTGATTATCTTTAAAAAGCAGAGAACTCCTTAGAAACCCTAAAGGGATATCAAAGTATCAAATTATTAATCATCTATCAAAATATTAAATACCCTAGAGAGCTATGAAAAATTTTTTTTTTTTTTTTTTTTTTTTTTTTTTTTTTTTTGTGGTACTGGGGATTGAACTTAGGGGCACTCGTCCACTGGGTCACATCCCCAGCCCTTTTTTGTATTTTATTTAGAGACAGGGTCTCACTGAGCTGCTAAGTGCCTCGCCACTGCTGAGGCTGGCTTTGAACTCACGATCCTCCTGCCTCAGCCTCCCAAAGTGCTGGGATTACAGGCGTGAGCCACCGCGCCCGGCGAGAGCTATGAAAATTTTATGGAATATGGGGAAATAATCAGTTGCTTTCTGTGTATTCTCAGCTGAGAACTTTTTCATCTAGAGTTTTCTGATTGTTTGTTAAGAAGACCTGATTTTGTGAGGTGGGGGTTTGAAGAAGTACATTTGGAGACTTTATAGGGATTATTTGCTAGCTAAGCACCAGAATTAATGTAAGCCTTCATTAACTATTTCTACCTTCCAGCAAGACACAGTATTATATACCCTAAAACTTAAATCACAAGGACAATGGTGTTTTACTTTATGGGAACCCAAAGAAAAACTTTTGTATACTTCAGCAACCACTACCAATCAGGGATTTTTAAAAAAACAGTGACTCCTTGATCCAGAGATTTTACAACTAAGATCTACATCCTTCAATAAACTTAAAGCACAAAAAGAATAAAATGCTTACAAATAAATTCTTACTTACGTGTACTTAAAACATTAAAAAGTAAAGCAATACATTTTGGAATTATTTGGGGAGTGAGGGCGGGTGACTGGAGATTGAACCCAGGAGTGTTCTAACACTGAGTTACATCTCCAGACTTTTTATTTTTTATTTTGAGACAGAAGTTTACAAAGTTGCTAAGGGTCTAGTTAAGTTGCTAAGGCTGGCCTTAAACTTGTGATCCTCCTGTCTCAGTTCCTGAGTCACTAGGATTACAGATGGACACCACTATGCCTGGCCTTTTTGGAAATATTTTTCTCAAAATGAGTTCAATCTAAAAGAGTTGTTTTGGTTAACTCTATTAATGAGAAAATCCCTTTTCCCAGCATTCTAGTAAATGGAAAAAATAAGTTTAAACTTATAAATTTAGATCAACATTATAACATGTTGGATGAAATTGGGTATTTCCAATGAAATGCAACATAATCCTAGAAAACCAGATGACTAGGCCAAATATAAAGACAAGTCCTTCAGTTTTGTGTAAGCAATTTTTTTTTTTTTTTTTTTTTTTTTTTTTTTTTTTGTACCAGGGATTGAACTCAGAGGCACTCGACCACTGGGCCACATCCCCAGCCCTTTTTTTGGTTTTCATTAGAGACAGGGTCTCACTGAGTTGCTAAGTGCCTCGCCATTGCTGAGGCTGGCTTTGAACTCGCGATCCTCCTGCCTCAGCCTCCCAAAGTGCTGGGATTACAGGCGTGCGCCACCGCGCCCGGCTTAATTTTGTTATTTTTAAAACTAGGTCTCAATTTTTCCTATTACTGACCTCTCACTTTTAAAATTATGTCCTTGATAAAACATTCAAGAGGATAAAGCAAATCAATTTATTGTACATTACAGCTAACGTCAACACTAGGAACTAATCTAAATTGAACACTCCTTATGTGCTTTTTAGCAGATATCAGCAGAATCTGAACCTCCAAATGTACCTTAATCCAAATCAAAGTCTAATCACATTGAAAGCAACTACCATTACAAAATTTATCTTCATTCGATAAAATCTAATTGCTGTACAGTATATTAAAAACAAACAGGGCTGGGATTGTATTTCAGTGGTAGAGTGCTCACCTAGGATGTGGAGGGCACTGGGTTCAATCCTCAGCACCACATGAAAATAAAATAATGGTATTATGCCGGGCGCGGTGGCGCACGCCTGTAATCCCAGCACTTGGGAGGCTGAGGCAGGAGGATTGTGAGTTCAAAGCCAGCCTCAGCAATGGTGAGGCACTTAGCAACTCAGTGAGACCCTGTCTCTAAAAAAAATTAAATACAAAAAAATGGCTGGGGATGTGGTCCAGTGGTCCAGTGCCCCTGAGTTCAATCCCCGGTACCAAAAAAAAAAAAAAAAAATAAATAAATAAATAAATAAATAAATAAAGGTATTGTGTCCATCTACAACTAAAAAAATATTTTAAAATAAACAAAAAATCAACCTCAGCCAGGTATGGTGGTACCCACATGTAATCTTAGCTACCCAGGAGGCTGAGGCCAGAGGATCACAATTTTGAGGACATCCTAGACAACTGAGTGAGACCCTGTCTCAAAAAAATAAAAATAAAAGAAGGGCTGGGGATGAAGCTTAGTACTCAAGTGCCTTTGGATTCAATCTCTAAAATTTTGTGTGTGTGTGTGTGTGTGTGTGTGTGTGTGTGGTGGGGCAAATCAATGAAAACAAAATTACTTATACTAAAAAAACAAAACATTACTTATACCAAATGAGAAAATGATAGCCAATAGTCCATTGGGTAATTATGACAATGAAGGCATCTCAGTGTTTTACTCTGAAAATTAGGCTTACATTCTATTTCTTTTTTCTTTTTGGTACCAGGGATTAATTTAAACTCAGGGGTACTCGACCACTGGGCCACATCCCCAGCCCTTTTTTGTATTTTAGAGACAGGGTCTCACTGAGTTGCTAAGTGCCTCACCATTGCTGAGGCTGACTTTGGACTCATGATCCTCCTGCTTCAGCCTCCCAAGTGCTGGGATTACAGGCGTGTGCCACCGCGCCTGGCCTTACATTCTATTTCTATATAGCCACAATGAAAATTAAAGACTTTTGAAAAAGAGCAGCTGTACTACACTAGTAAAGTTGAAAATATCAAAGGTATAATCTTCCATTTCACATTCTAGTGACAGAATATGCAGTGGTTAAGAGCACAGGCTCTGAATTAAGACTGCCTGTGTTTGATTCCTGGTTTCACCACTTCCTAGCTGAGTGATCTTGAGCAAAAGGGAACACGCCTCTGTGTCTGTTTCCTCACCTAAGAAATGGGAATAACAAGAGAACCTTCACATGGTTGTTGTGAGGATGAAATGAGATAACATGAGGCTAAGTGTAGACCAATGTCTGGCCTATAAAAGCTCAATCAAGGATAGCTATTATTATCAAACTCAAGACCAAGAAAAATGTACTCAGCAATGATAAAATCAATTAAGTACACACTGAATGCCAACTACAGATTCACTGCTGTACCAGGCACTAGAGCTAAAGAGAAATGTATAAGGCATGGTCTAGCTCCACAAAACTAACAGTGATTGCTCCAGTTGCAGAGACAAGGTCAAAAATTGAAGAAGAGGGCTGGGGTTGTAGCTCAGTGGTAGGGCACTCACCTAGCATGTGCAAGGCCCTGGGTTCGATCCTCAGCACCACATAGAAATAAATAAAATAAAGGTATTGTGTCCAACAACTAAAAACTAAATATTAAAAATAAAAATAATTGAGCCAGGCACGGTGGCGCACGCCTGTAATCCCAGCACTTTGGGAGGCTGAGGCAGGAGGATCGCAAGTTCAAAGCCAGCCTCAGCAATGGCGAGGCACTTAGCAACTCAGTGAGACCCTGTCTCTAAATAAAATACAAAAAAAGGTCTGGAGATGTGACCCAGTGGTCGAGTGCCCCTGAGTTCAATCCCCGGTACCACAAAAAAAAAATAAATAAATAAAAAATAAAAAAAATAAATAAAAATAATTAAAAGCCGGGCGCGGTGGCGCACGCCTGTAATCCCAGCACTTTGGGAGGCTGAGGCAGGAGGATCGCGAGTTCAAAGCCAGCCTCAGCAATGGCGAGGCACTTAGCAACTCAGTGAGACCCTGTCTCTAATAAAAAATACAAAAAAGGGCTGGGGATGTGGCCCAGTGGTCTAGTGCCGCTGAGTTCAATCCCCGGTACCAAAAAAAAAAAAAAATAAATAAATAAATAAATAATTAAAGACAGAATATAAGTAAATGCTAAACTATGAAAGAAAATTGCTTATAGATTCACAGAAAAAGAAAACAACAACCTAAATTGATAGTTACTATTTCTTAAGCACTTACTATGTAGTAGGCACTGTTTTAATGCTTTACATAATTCTCTCAGTACTCAAAACTTGTATGAAGTAGGTATTATTAGCTCCAGTTTATAGATGAGAAACCTGAGTAAGAGAGGTGAATCAAAGTCTTTACACAACTAGTAAGAAGTATAAGAACAATTCAAGTCCCAGGCAGTATGACCCTAGGCTTACCTACCTATCTACCAAACTATAGTGGGGAGCGGGGCCTCAAAAATAATATTACTAGGGGCTGGGGTTGTGGCTCAGCAATAGAGCACTTGCCTACCATATGTGAGGTGCTGTGTTCGATCCTCAGCACCACATAAAAGTAAATAAATAGCCGGGTGCGGTGGTGCACGCCCGTAATCCCAGCACTTTGGGAGGCTGAGGCAGGAGGATTGCGAGTTCAAAGCCAGCCTCAGCAATGACGAGGCACTTAGCAACTCAGTGAGACCCTGTCTCTAATAAAATACAAAAAAGAGCTGGGGATGTGGCCCAGTGGTCTAGTGCCGCTGAGTTCAATCCCCGGTACCAAAAAAAAAAAAAAAAAAAAAAAAGTAAATAAATAAGGGCAGGGGTTGTGGCTCAGCGGCAGAGCACTCGCCTCACACGTGTGTGGCCTGGGTTCAATCCTCAGCACCACGTAAACATAAATGCATTGCATTGTGTACAACTAAAGTAAATAAATAAATATTTTTTTTAAAAAGTAAATAAATATAATAAAGGCATTGTGTCCAACTACAACCAAAAAAAAAAAAAATCGTTTTTTTTTTTTTTTAAATCACTATTTACTGACTGTCTACTACATGCCAGGCAGTATACTAAGCACTTTCAAACATCCCTTTTTATCAATTCTGTTCATTTCACAAATAAGGTTAACAGGCCAGGTACAGAGGTACACACCTGTAATCCCAGCTATTGAAGAGGCTGAAGCAGAAGGATCACAAAAGAACAGTCTCAGAAACTTACTGAGATAAAAACAAAAAATAGTGAGCCGGGCAGGCGCAAATCCCAGCACTAGT
This sequence comes from Tamias sibiricus, assembly GCA_025594165.1. Taxonomy (NCBI): domain Eukaryota; kingdom Metazoa; phylum Chordata; class Mammalia; order Rodentia; family Sciuridae; genus Tamias; species Tamias sibiricus. Next base: position 22,735,139 of record CM046658.1, on the reverse strand, counting down.
CGCGATTCTCAGCAATCACTTAAAAATCTCTAAAAAAATAGGGGCTGGGGATGTGGGTGGTTAAGTGCCCCTGAGTTCAATCCCCGGTGCCACAAAAAAAAAAAAAAAAAAAAAAAAAAATCAAAAAATAGGGCTCGCCTCGCCTCGCATGTGCGCGGCCCGGGTTCGATCCTCAGCACCACATAAACATAAATGCATTGATTGTGTACAACTAAAGTAAATAAATAAATATTTTTTTAAAAAATCAAAAAATAAAAGGGATAGGGATGTGGCTCAGTGGTGCAGTGCCCCTAGGTTCAATCCTTAGTAACATAAAACAAGCAGACAAACAAAACAAAAATGAATAGGGTGACAGACAAAAAAGGAAAACAACCTGCTCAAAACTAAGAAAGAGGGGCTCATTTACAGATATGCTGACACCTAAAGCCCATGATCTTTCTGATCTCACTTTATCTTTGAAAAGCAAAGGGAGGCTTAGTTATGAGGAGCAGGATTTAAGTATAACGCAAAGGATTTGTATCATTAGGTGGTCAGCAACACAGGGAGAACAAAGATATTAAAGAAAGGAGGAATGAAATGAGCAAAAACTTGGAGAAAAAAATTCAGTATCTTTAAAAAAATAGACTGCCTATTGCAAAGAGTGAAGAGGAGTAGAAAATATAGCTAATTTGGGTTAAGACCACAGAGAATGAAAACAAGAGGGAATGTCAAGATCTAAGAAGTAGCTGGGCGTGATGGCGCACGCCTGTAATGCCAGCACTTGGGAGGCTGAGGCAGGAGGATTGCGAGTTCAAAGCCAGCCTCAGCAATGGCGAGGCACTTAGCAACTCAGTGAGACCCTGTCTCTAACAAAATACAGAAAAGGGCTGGGGATGTCAAGTGCCCCTGAGCTCAATCCCTGGTACCAAAAAAAAAAAAAAAAATCTAAGAAGTAGATAACAGCCACCACAGGTTCTTTTTTTTTTTTTTTTTTTAATATTTATTAATTTGCTTTAGTTGTACACAATGCAATGCATGTATGTTTACGTGGTGCTGAGGATCGAAACCGGGCCGCGTACATGCTAGGCGAACGCTCTACCACTGAGCCACAACCCCAGCCCCCACCACAGGTTCTTGAGGAGGTGAGGAGTACAATGAAGAGAAGATTTTAGACATACTGATACTAGCATCACCAGAATGAATCAGAACGAGCTGAGACTGCAATCGGACACACAAAGTATGCTGCTGGAGTACAAATGTTGACAAGATGAAGATTTAAGATGGCCATGAAATAAAAAGGGAGAAATAATATGAAAATAACTTTCAAAGAACCCACAGAATTTCATGAAAATTTAAAAGTTCAATTATTTATCAGTAAACAAAATACAACAATAAATTAGAAATGCTGTCCTTTGATTTCAGAGTTAACTTTGAGGCTATTGGTATTTTTTCCCTCATATCTGCCTCAGCAACACCTGCCCTTCATTCCACAATTAGCAGTCAAGTATTCTTCCTCTGTACCCCACACATACTGATAACAACTGTTTGTACCAGGCAGCCAACCTTAGCTGTACCTATAACAACCCACGCAGTAAGCTGCCCTATCTCAGGAGCATGTGCTCAACAATTCCAAACCCACATGTGTGGTTGAACAATTTGGGGAAAAAAATAGCTATTCTCTCAAATTTTCAATGGGTACAGGTCCTTGCAGGGCTGATGAGCATGTGAGTATGTATCTGCATGCTTACATTTTTCATGGGTTATGCTGGCCATGTCTGGGAGGTTTGGGAGATAACTGGGTATACCCAGTGTCACCCAACCAATTTCAATTCCCAGTCTCTCACCAAATAATCCCAAGGAAAGAATTTCGACTCAAACTGCCTAGAGTACTTGGGATATGGTAGGTATTACATAGTACAAGGGAAAAGCGTTCTGAAGAGGAAGAGTTCTGAAATAGAAAAATACAAGAGGAAGAGTTCGGAAATAGATAAACCTCATTCATTCAAATCAACTGAATATAAGTTTTAAGCTTCAAGACCCTATGATCTGGGGCTGGGGTTGTGGCTCAGTGGTAGAGCGCTTGCCTAGCACGTGCGCGGCCTGGGTTTGATCCTCAGCACCTCGTAAAAATAAAGGCATTGTGTTCAACTAAAACAAACAAATAAGCCGGGCGCAGTGGTGCACGCCTGTAATCCCAGCACTTGGGAGGCTGAGGCAGGAGGATCGCGAGTTAAAAGCCAGCCTCAGCAATGGCGAGGCACTTAGTAACTCAGTGAGACCCTGTCTCTAATAAAATACAAAAAAGGGCTGGGGTTGTGGCCCAGTGGTCAAGTGCCCCTGAGTTCAATCCCTGGCACAAAAAACAAACAAACAAACAAATAAATACTTTTTAAAAAGACCCTATGATCTGATCACTGGCTACCTCTCTGACCACTTTTCCTATTTCACTCCCATCTCTACCTAGAGTTCAGCCATACTAGGTTCCTTGCTATTCTCTGAACATACTGAAGCCTTCACTCTGTCCTCCTCCTGGAACGCCTTTCCCTGTGCTCACAAAGCTCCTTTCCGCAATCATTGGGATATCTACTCACTACACACCCTCTCCTCAGAGAGGCCTTCCTTGACCAACTTACCTAAAATAGCATACCCATCCTTCCTCCCCCTTCATTCTCTATCCTACCCTGCTTTATTTTTCTTCATAGCACTTACTATTATTTGATATGATTTGTGTGTGTGTGTGTGTGTGTGTATACACAAAGATCTACACACATGATAAAAGGGCAGTAAATTTATCACTTGTTCATTGCTCTATCCCCAGGAAACAGCAGGTGCTCAGAGAATATTTGTTGCTTCCAGCTACTCAGGAGGCTGAAGGAAGAGGGTCACAAATTTGAGGCCAGCTTGAGCAACTTAGTGAGACCCAGTCTGAAGATGCAGCTCAGTGGCAGAGAGCTTCCCTAACATGTATAAAGGCCCTGGGTTCAATCCCCATTACCAAAAAAAAGTATACACACACACATGATTAAAATATTATTGGGGCTGGGATTGTGGCTCAGCAGCAGAGCGCTCGCCTTGCACGTGTGCGGCCCGGGTTCGATCCTCAGCACCACATAAACATAAATGCATTGCATTGTGTACAACTAAAGTAAATAAATAAATATTTTTAAAAAAATATTATTGATATATATTATATATGTTGTATATTGAATGAGTAAATATATTATATGCTTGGGACTGTAATAAGTACTAGAAATATAAAGTTGAATAAGTCATGTCCCTGACTCAAAAGAGAGAACAATCTAGTAGAGGAGAGGGGCATATCACAAGAAAAGACAGCACCACAGGGCTGGGGTTGTGGCTCAGCGGTAGAGTGCTTGCCTAGCACGTGCGCGGCCCGGGTTCAATCCTCAGCACCACGTAAACATAAATGCATTGCATTGTGTACAACTAAAGCAAATAAAAATAAATATTAAAAAAAAAACAGCACCACAACTTCAGGTATTCCTCTACAGAGTGTCCTCTACAGAACTGAAAAGCAAGTCACTTGTATACTTAAAGTGATAAGTGCTATAGTACTGTGATAGTCTTTAGAAATTGTAAAAAGGTAAATTGCTAGCTGGGCACATGGTGCATGCCTATAATCCCAGCATCTCAGGAGGCCGAGGCAAGAGGATCACAAATTCCAGGCCAGGCTCAGCAACTTTGGGAAACCCTGATGAGACCTTGTGTCAAAGTGAAAAATAAGGAAGCTGGGCGCAGTGGCGCATGCCTGTAATCCCAGCACTTTGGGAGGCTGAGGCAGGATTGCAAGTTCAAAGCCAGCCTCAGCAATGGTAAGGTACTTAGCAACTCAGTGAGACCCTGTCTCTAAATAAAATACAAAAAAGGGCTGGGGACGTGGCCCAGTGGTCGAGCCCCTGAGTTCGATCCCTGGTACCAAAAAAAAAAAAAAAAAAAAAAAAAAAGAAAGAAAGAAAGAAAAAGTGAAAAATAAGGGATAGGGAAATAGCTCAGTGGTAAAGAACCCCTGGATTCAATTCCCAGTAACAAAACAAACAAAAAAGGTAAATTGCTAGTCACAGGAGACTAACCTGGTTTCAAATTAAAATAATGTCTTAATTTGAATTTCAGCTAAATTTGAATTGTTAGTTGTGAAATTATTTAACCCTCTCAATTTGTTTCCTAACCCACAATACGGAAATATTGGTAACTGTTTCACAGGATTGTTATAAAATTAAGCGAGATACTGCCCATAAAGCACCTTTCATACTGCCTAGCAAATAGTATGTACTCAAATGGTAGCTATTAATATTATTAATGGTTGACTCCAATAATCCCCTGAGCCCACTACCCAATCAACAGCTAAATCTTACCCATTTTATAACCAAGGAAACCTCTCCTATCTTTTCCTCCCTTTTTATTCTCATTGTCCCTAATTGATATCCCTGATTTCCCTTTTCCCTCTCTCCTTTCCAATTCAGTTTACACATTCCTGAAGAATTGAATTCAAGTCCTTAATGTCCTTTCTGTTTGTGCCCCAACTTACCTTTCCAACCTACTTTCTTCTTTCTGGAGTTCATCACTCTAGCCAAATTACTCTCCTTTTCTATATACACCTTATGCTTTCCTACTATCATGTCTGTTCATGTTATTGACTCCTGAAATATTATTCTTCTCTTTACCTTCAAAGGTTCAAATTCTTTCCACCATTGTCCCAGACCTGATTCAAATGCCTTCCCTGATTCCCTTCTTGAGAGGGAGAGACTGAGAATGGTCTCTCTCTCCCTTGAATATCTACATGTTATTGTTATTTAAAACTCTTCTATAGCATCACTTTCAACTTTGTATTTTGATTGTTTATGTTCAACAGATTCCCATAGCCTGATACTCAAAAACTATAGAATATCACACAAATAGACGTTAAAAGCAGATTTAGCCAAATCAAAAAAAAAAAAAAAAAAAAAAAAATTTCAGCCTTGAACCAGAATTTTCTGAGCTAACCTGTATTACAGCTCCTTCACAAAAGGAAATTGGAACACAAAGTACTATACCTTCTAACCAGCAGTCATTTTTTTTAAATTTCTGGACTTAACAGGCCACACATTCTTTCCATCTCCAAATCATCCAGTTCAACCCCTTCCCATCAGAAACTTTCCACCTCTCAAATTCTACAATATACATGTAAATCTAAAAGCAAAGTGGTAGATTATTCTTTTAAAATATAGAAAATAATTGTAATTCAGGACCAACTAGTTCTATTAACAGAGTACAGCCAAGATCAAAAAGCACAATAAACAAGGTTGATGATCACCATTCTTTCCGAGTAAAGTTTCTGCAGCTGACCTCCTCTTTTTAAAGCTGTGAGATAATTTTCAAACACAAGAAATAGCCTATATTTGACTCTTAAGCTACAGTCTCAAGATCTTAATGGTGAGGAGGGAGTTTTTAAATAAGCAATGACATTCTTAATTCCACCAACAACTCAACCATCTCTTACTTGCTGTGTGGTTGTGGCTAAGTCCCTGAGCTTCTGTGAGTATCAAATTTGTTCAAAAGAGTAGGGTTACTCTTTTCATCTGTTTGAAACCCAAATATACAAATTCTTTGTGACAAAAGACAAAATAGCATAAATTGAAAGAAATGTTTCCAGTGAATTCTCTTTATTAAAACAGAAGTCACCCACCCTTCAACTACCAGTCATTGTGTCTGACTTCCAAATTCATTACAGAAAGGATTGTGTATTGTCACCCAAAAACATGCACTCTCCACTTCCCTTAATTGAAAGTTGCTGATTTCCGAGGAGCCAGGGGCTGAACCTAAAGCTTCAATCAGTAAACAATCCCTGATTCAAACAAGGCCAAAGAGGAAAGAGAGGTGGGGCGGGGGGAAGGTGGATGACAGGAAAAACTTGGTTGACCACTGCGCCAAGTCAAGGCACTCATTGCCCTCAAGGTGACATACACCCCACTTCCCACCCTCGGGCTGTTAGGTCGGCTGTGTTGATTCCAACAGGGAGAGAGTAGAACTCTTGAAAAGAAACTAGAGCTTCAGCTTGGGCTCAGGATCCTCGGGGGACCCGGGCCTGATAGACACCGGGATGACAGCCCGCCGCCCCCCGAGGGGAAGCTCGAGACCGTCTCAGATGTAGCCTAGGTCGTGGCCCCAGCCGGGCTCGGCGTCGCGGCAACCTCACCCAGGCCTGTCCCCAGGACGCCCCCCGCCCCCAGCTGGGTCCCTGGCTCACTGGCTTGGCTGATCCGCTGGATGTTGCCGCTGCATGTCTGGATGATGCTGTTGAAGTCCCGGAGCTGGGGCCCCGAGGGCCCCGGGTTCCGGTACATGTCTAAGGGACCGTAGGACATGACGAGGAGCTGAAACCAGCTCGCCTTGCACCGCGTTCCTACCGGAAGCAGCCACCAGAAGGTACCCGCAGGCTGAGAGGGAAACCGGGAAGAGAAAGGGCGGCGAAGGGGCTGAGGCTGCGTGCGCACTATCCCCGCCTACACGCAGCGCGCACGCGTCCGCCCCGCCCCTGTTCGCAATGCGCAAGCTCCGCTGGAACCAGTGCTAGATGGTGGCTGAGAGACTAAACTGCTCTAGGCGTGGTGATGTGGGGCGGAACAATGACTTCAGGTAGTCGGGGCTCCGATTGGATGAGCTTGTGTGGCGGTGTTATTTCTCGCCTGGGCGTGGTGACAGGAGGCAAGAATTTTCGATTTGCATAAAATTGTACCAGATGATCTCAGCCCTTACATCCTATTCTGTTCTATTCTGAGAATTCAGGCCCAAATATGGGAGAATTAAACAACCTTGAGACAGATCTGTAACCAAACTGGAGCCCGAAATTTTCCTCATTTTACTTTGATCCTTTACGACTTTGGTAGTATTTGCAGAGCACTTTTATGGTTCTCAAACCACTTTCATTTCTCCGTCCTTCCCACTACTAACCTAAACAAAAAATAATAATAATAATATTTGTTGAGCACGTACTGTGTGTGAACACTCACTGCGGTTCACTTGTTGATAAGCACTTTCATAGCAAGGGACAATGTTCTGTTTGTATTTATCTTTAAAATAGATAATGGACAGTCGGTTTTTTAAAATGTTGACGTAAAGCAACTAAAAAACCTAAACATTATTTTCTCTTTTACAGATGAAAAAAATTAAAACCAGAGTGGTTAATCGCTTTATTGAAGTTTGACTGTAAAACCCAAGCAAACATTAAACTGACTTGTCATCTCGCTACTTTCCTTAAAACTCATTCCCTTATTTCCAAATTCATTCTCTATCTAAATTTCTTCCAAATAGCCTGTTCATCTGTATCCCAAACCAGGATTTCTTGAAGAATTAAACTCCTAAAATTTAAAAATCATTCCCTTCATTTGGAGTGTAAAGCACAATATTTCCATAGAAGACTGAATTTTGTGAGCATATGGCAAAAGCAAAGACACGGATAGGATTTTGGTTTGGGAGGATCCAGATGATGAGAAGTGAAGGGGAACTGGCAGTTTCCTGTGTTCTCCACCCAACCCCACTGGAGCCTGCTTTGTAATCTCTGAAAAATGCAGAGAGGAAGCAGCTTGCTTGTATGGGAGGGGCCCAAAATGTGTGAATGAGCCCGTGTTCAGCCTTACAGCTTTTTAAAGTAAGGCTATCTGTATTTTTCCTTGGAGTGCATTTATGAGAGCATTTTTATTTCCTCCATAAAGAGGAACAGATGACATTTGGGGCTCTTGTTCTGATTATTAAAACCCTACTAATTCTTAGAGTCCATAGTTTTTTTATTTTTTTTTCAAATCCTATAGAAAATCGTATAAATTGTACTTTTTTACCGTAAAATAATCTTGAGATTTTTAAAATTTACATATGACACTTTTTTTTGTGTGTGTTGGTGATTGAACTTAGGACCTTGTGCATGCTAGGCAAGCACTATACAACTGAGCTACAAGTTCAGTAAAGGTATTTTTTCTCCTAAGAATTGAAGATATATAATTGCTGTTTTCTTTCTCTGTGCATCTCTCATAGCAGTAAATCTGTGCCTTGCAAATATGATTTCAAAAAAACATTTATCAAATCAATACATTAATAATATGAATACTTTGACCATTTCTAGTAGCTACCAGATGGTGTGAACATATTTTGTATACATTATCAGTAATCCCCACTTTATCTTAAATTCATCTGATAAAGACCACCTGTTGCCTGACAAAGTTAAGTTTATTAACTTACTGCTATAAAGTAAACTGCACACTAGAGGAATCATGGGGGCATGTCACCAAACACAGGAAGAGGGAGAATTATTTTTAGGATTTGGAAAAAAGATGAGCTGGGCGCGGTGGCGCACGCCTGTAATCCCAGCACTTTGGGAGGCTGAGGCAGGAGGATCGCGAGTTCAAAGCCAGCCTTAGCAATGGCGAGGCACTTAGTAACTCAGTGAGACCCTGCTTCTAATAAAATACAAAAAAAAAGGGGCTGGGGATGTGGCCCAGTGGTCAAGTGCCCCTGAGTTCAATCCCCAGTACCAAAAAAAAAAAAAAAAAAAAAAAAAAGATGAACTGTAGGTAAAATTGAAAAGCAGGAGCATTTTTTTGTTTGTTGGTTTTGGTCTTTGCAATACTGGGGGTCAAACCTGGGGCTTTGAGCTTGCTAGGCAAGCATTGTACCACTTAGGTACAAAAGCAGTGTTTTGGCAGCCTCAGAGCACACCAGGCTATGTGTAAAAGGATAATCATCAGGCCTGAGCTAACAACAGGACTCAGGATCCTGTTTCCTTGGAAACTAAACATGAAGATAAATGTGGAATGTTGTATATGAAAGCCTCTCATCTGAAGTTCTGAACCTGGGTTAGAAATTGAGTCTACCACCAGGCATGCTAGACAGACCTATATTCCCAGTGACTTGGGAGGCTGAGGCAGAAGGATCACAAGTTTGAGACCAGCTTCAGCAACTCTGTGAGACTATGCAATTTAAAGAGAACCTGTCTCAAAATTTAAAAAAAATTAAAAAGGGGATTGGGACATATCTCAGTGGATAAGCAGCCCTGGGTTCGATCCCCAGTACCAAAAAAAAAAAAAAAAAAAAAAATTGAGTCTGCCTCTCTGCATCAAAGTAACTTAGAGTCTCCTGGTTAGAATATTCTGTTGTTTGTTTCTTTGGTTTTCAGTGTTTTGTTTTGTTTTAACCAAGGATTAAAACCAGGGGCTCTGAACCACTGGGCCACATCCCCAGCTCTTTTTATTTTTAATTTTGTGACAGGGTCTGACTGAATTGCTTAGGGCTTTGCTAAATTGCTGAGGCTGGCTTTGAGCAATCCTCCTCCAGAGCCGCTGCAATTACAGGCGTGCACTACCGCACCCACAAAGTATTCCATTTTAATTGATATATCAAGGAGAAATTTTTCTGAAAATCTAGAATTTTAAAGAATAAGATACTTTAACACTAAGTCCTTTTGTCAATTGACAAAAATAGCCTTCCCAGATTTGCCCTCATCAAGGTGAGATTAGCTCCTTAGTACAGATAAGGAAACTGGAGATTCTGGGCACTTGCCCAGTGTCATACGGGTGTTAAGAGGCACTTGCCCAGTGTCTTAAGGGTGTTAAGAGGCAGAGTCCAGCGGGCGTGGTGGCACAGGCCTGTAATCCCAGACACTAGGGAGGCTGAGACAAGAGGATGATGGGTTCAAAGCCGCCCCGGCAACGGAGAGCAACTCAGTGAGACCCTGTCTCTAAATAAAATACAAAATAGGGTTGGGTGCCCCTGAGTTCAATCCCTTGTACCAAAAAAAAAAAAAAAAAAAAAAAAAAGCAGAGTCCATATTTATATGTACTCTGTGACCCAGAAATTCTAGTCCTAACTATATATTCAATAGATTTGCATACATGTGTTCCAAAAACCAGGAATAGTTTATAGCAGCATCTTTAGGACTAAGCAGTATTTATCAGTACTTAATTTTGATTGAATTATAGCTGATATGCAACAGAACGTAGATATGTTCAATTCAATGAATTTTGACACCTGTGTATACTCATGTAAATACCAGCCAAATTTAGAGAACATTTTTATCACCACCACCCATAGAATTTCTTCAATTGATGCTCCTTTCCAATCAATTATCCTCATCTCCAGACATTACTTTCTGATTTTTAAAAAAAATATTTATTTATTTGCTTTAGTTGTACACAATGCGCTTGTTTTTTACATGGTGCTGAGGATTGAACCCGGGCCGTGCACGTGCTAGGCGAGCACTCCACTGCTGAGCCACAACCCCAGCCCCAACTTTCTGATTTTTTTTATCACTACCAATTAGTTTTACCTATTCTTTGGCTTTGTACCTTATGTAATTTGTAGTGTTTGGCTTGTTTCAATTAACAGAATGTTCTTGAGATTTATCCATTATGTTGTATGTATCAGTAGTTTGATCTTTTTTATTGGTGAGAAAAATCTCAGCATTTGAGTATGCTACAATTTAATTATCTGTCCTTTTATTAATGGACACTTGGATTGCTTTCAATTTGTGGCTATTATGAAAAAGGCCATAGAAACATTTATTTTTACTAAGTCCAAGTGGAAACAACTAGAATATCCATTAACAGTAGGATGGATAAATTATAGTATTATTGAGTATAAAAATAAATGCTCTGGGGCTGGGATTGTGGCTCAGAGGTAAAGCACTTGCCTAGCCTAGCACATTCAAGGTGCTGGGTTCGATCCTCAGCACCACATAAAAATAAATAAATAAAATAAAGGTATTGTGTCTAACCACAAATAAAAAAATAAAAAATAAATGCTCTGGGGCTGGGATTGTGGCTCAGCGGTATCGCGCTCGCCTAGCACGTGCGTGCCCCGGGTTCGATCCTCAGCACCACGTACAAATAAAACACATTGTGTACAACTAAAGCAAATAAATAAATATTAAAAAAAATAAATGCTCTACTGCAGGTAAACAACATGAGTGAACTTTCTCAAATGTAACATGTAGCTAAAGAAGCCAGAGTACAATCTGCATCATTCCATTTTTCAATTAAATTCAAAACTGGAAAAATGAAGCTGTTATTTAAAAATCAGAATAATACAGCCTGGCATGGTAGCACACACCTGTGATTCCAGCTACTCCAGAAGTGGAGGCAGGAAAATCACAAGTTCAAGGCCAACCTCTGCAGCTTAGCAAAGCCCTGCCTCAAAAAAAAAGAGAAAAGAAAAAGAAAGCCGGGAGCGGTGGCGCACACCTGTAATCCCAGCACTTGGGAGGCTGAGACAGGAGGATTGCGAGTTCAAAGCCAGCCTCAGCAATGGCGAGGCACTTAGTAACTCAGTGAGACCCTGCTTCTAATATAATACAAAAAAAAAAAAAAAAAAAAAAAGGGCTGGGGATGTGGCCCAGTGGTCGAGTGCCCCTGAGTTCAATCCCCGGTACCAAAAAAAAAAAAAAAAAAAAAAGATAAATAATAAAAAGGGCTAGAAATGTAGCTTAGTGTAGAGCATCCTTAGTTTAATCCCTAAAACCAGGAAAAAGTCAGAATAATACATAGTTTTGAGGAAGAAAGAGAGTGACTAGGAATGGATGCATAAGGTGAAACTATAGGATATATATATATATGCATATATACATATACATATATATATATTTTTTTTTAAAGAATGTTTTCTTTGGGGCTGGAGTTGTAGCTCAGTGGTGCTTGCCTGGCATGTGTAAGGCACTGGGTTCGATTCTCAGCACCACATAAAAATAAATAAATAAAATAAAGGTATTGTGTCTAACCACAAATAAAAAAATAAAAAATAAATGCTCTGGGGCTGGGATTGTGGCTCAGCGGTATCGCGCTCGCCTAGCACGTGCGTGCCCCGGGTTCGATCCTCAGCACCACGTACAAATAAAAACACATTGTGTACAACTAAAGCAAATAAATAAATATTAAAAAAAATAAATGCTCTACTGCAGGTAAACAACATGAGTGAACTTTCTCAAATGTAACATGTAGCTAAAGAAGCCAGAGTACAATCTGCATCATTCCATTTTTCAATTAAATTCAAAACTGGAAAAATGAAGCTGTTATTTAAAAATCAGAATAATACAGCCTGGCATGGTAGCACACACCTGTGATTCCAGCTACTCCAGAAGTGGAGGCAGGAAAATCACAAGTTCAAGGCCAACCTCTGCAGCTTAGCAAAGCCCTGCCTCAAAAAAAAAGAGAAAAGAAAAAGAAAGCCGGGAGCGGTGGCGCACACCTGTAATCCCAGCACTTGGGAGGCTGAGACAGGAGGATTGCGAGTTCAAAGCCAGCCTCAGCAATGGCGAGGCACTTAGTAACTCAGTGAGACCCTGCTTCTAATATAATACCAAAAAAAAAAAAAAAAAAAAGGGCTGGGGATGTGGCCCAGTGGTCGAGTGCCCCTGAGTTCAATCCCCGGTACCAAAAAAAAAAAAAAAAAAAAAAAAGATAAATAATAAAAGGGGCTAGAAATGTAGCTTAGTGGTAGAGCATCCTTAGTTTAATCCCTAAAACCAGGAAAAAGTCAGAATAATACATAGTTTTGAGGAAGAAAGAGAGTGACTAGGAATGGATGCATAAGGTGAAACTATAGGATATATATATATATGCATATATACATATACATATAATATATATTTTTTTTTAAAGAATGTTTTCTTTGGGGCTGGAGTTGTAGCTCAGTGGTGCTTGCCTGGCATGTGTAAGGCACTGGGTTCGATTCTCAGCACCACATATAAATAAATAAAAGTCCATCAACAACTAAAAATGCACATTATATATATAAAGAATGTTTTCTTTTTCTACCTTTATTTTGTTCATTTATTTATTTTTTATGTGGTGCTGGGGATGGAACCCAGTGCCTCCCGTGTGCTAGGCATGAGCTCTGCCACTGAGCAACAACCCCGGCCCGGGATAATATTTCTTAATCAGGGTAGTGGTTATATTGATGTGCTTACTTTGTGAAAATTCATCAAGTCCTAAAATTGTGATGTGTGCCCCCTTCTGTGTGTGTGCTATACTTCAGTAACAAATTTCATATTTAAAGATGAAGTGTCAGTATCACCAGTATGCTGAGCTTCTTGGAGAATGGTAGGGAAAGGTCAATGGAGAATTAATTTAGGTTGCAAATAAGACTGCATAGAAATTAGTACTCATTGCACAATGCTTATAGTATGCAAAAGGGTCCAGTCACTTGGGAAAGCAGGTTGACAGCCTCTTTTTTTTTTTTTAAACATTTATTTATTTGCTTTAGTTGTACACAATGCATTTATTTGTACGTGGTGCTGAGGATCGAACCCGGGCCGCGCACGTGCTAGGCGAGCGCTCTACCGCTGAGCCACAATCCCAGCCCTGACAGCCTCTTTTTAAGCTCAACATACATTTACCAGACAACCCAGCAATCCTGCTCCTAGATATTTACCCAGAAAGAATGAAAACATGTGTCTCCAAAAGACCTGTATGCAAATGTTAAAGGTAGGTTTACTCTTTTTTTTTAATATTTATTTATTTTCTTTTAGTTGTATACAAATGAGTTTATTTGTATGTGGTGCTGAGGATCGAAACCGGGTCGCGCACGTGCTAGACGAGCACTCTACTGCTGAGCCACAATCCCAGCCCGGTAGGTTTACTCTTAATAATGCAAAATTAGAAACAGCTTGAGTGTCCATCAGCTGCTGAATAAACAAGTTGTGGTACGTTGGCACAGTGAAAACTATTCAACTATAAACAGAAACTACTAAAACATGTAATCAATTACTGAGGCATGCAACAATATGAATTACAAGCATATACTAAGTGAATGAAGTCAGACACAAAAGGCTACATACGTATGATTCCATTTATATGACATTCTGGGAAAGGAAAAGCTATAGGAATAGAAATTAGACTGACAGTTGCCAGGGGCTGGAGTGAGAAGAAAATTGATTACCAAGGGCACAAGGAAAGAATTGAGGAGAGTGGAATGTTCTACATTTTGATTGTAGTGATGATTATACAATTACATTCGTCAAAACTCAATTATATGTTCATAAAATGAGTACATTTTATACTATTCCAGGTTTTGTTTTGTTTTGTTTTATGGTGTTTGGATTGAACCCAGGGCCTCAGCATAGGATACAAGTGCTCTACCACTAAGCCACATTCCTAACCCCAGTATCCCAATTTATATTAATAAACTTTGTTGCCGCCTGAAGCGCTTGGAGCAACGGAGCCGTGGGAAGAAGTTCAGAGGCAAACTGGAGACAAACAGCTTTTTATTCTGATAACTTTTCTCTCTGGTTCTAACAACTACTAACACACGCCACACACACACCACCAAAATGGCGCTGACCCGATCAGCAATTTTGGCCAAGTCACTCGAGATCCCGGGACAAGTCCCGTGAGACTACGGAAGGCGACAATGCCCAAATCTCCACGGCTCATAGTCAACCACAATTCAAGCCATCTCCCCAAACAGGGCTCCTGCAAAACTTAAAAAATAAACAGCACTCTAGGAATCAGTACAATAAAGTGACATGCATGAGGTGGGTAATATGGAGTTGTAAAAGAGGCATAAAGCCTGTGGTTTGTGTTCATGTTCTGGTGGCCTAAAAGCAATCTTAGAATAAAGTGACTTTGTGAAGCAAAAAAACAAATGAAGACACGTTTATTCTAATTCATCCCTCTACCACCTTCCGTCTCAAGAAACAGAAAATGTTGCTTCTATAGAAGTCACAGACAACAATAGCTTACAAAATCAAGTGCCTACTATGTGCCAAGCATTATCCTAAAAGTCTCTGTATGTGTTATTTAATCCTAAAAACAAGGGTAAATGGGGACAGGATTCAAGGCTGGGCAGTCTGACTTCAGAGCACACACAAATCTCACTTTTCAAGCATGGTTGATACTCCATTGCAGAGAGATTCTCATCCACTGGTGGGTAGAGAAATCACTAATTCCGTTAAGAGCTAAGGAATGTGAATTACTTTCCTCAAAAAGGTAATTTCATTGCTGCCTTCAAAATCCAGGTGTTGGGCTGTGTATACAGCTTAGTTGGTAGAGTGCTTGCCTTTCATGTACAAGGACCTGGGTTCAATCCCCAGCACCACAACAAACAAACAAAATCCAGGTGTTCACATACTGGTTACTCAACCTTATAGGTCAGAGGTCAGTGTGGCAGCACAGCCACAAAGATGCACATCAATGATTCTTGCCTCCTGGAATGAACACATCTAGGTGATCCCTTCCTACATTGATACGTGATTAGTAATTTAATTGAACAGTATTAGTAATTTTACCTCTATAACCAGTAAAATTTTTGCAGAAATGATAGAAGGTGTTGTCTGAAGATAGGACATAAAAGACATTACAGCTTCTGCCTTGCTTTCTTGGATCTGATTTTGTTCCAAAAGCTACTCCCTGGGAGGCAGATTGTATTTGATAAGAAGGTAACAGTAACTTCCATCCCACGTTTTCTTTCTTTCTTTCTTTTTTTCTTTTTCTTTTTTTTTTTTTTTTTTTTGGTACTGGGGATTGAATTCAGGGGCACTTGACCACTGGGCCACATCCCCAGCCCTTTTTTGTATTTTATTAGAGACAGGGTCTCACTGAGTTGCTAAGTGCCTCACCATTGCTGAGGCTGGCTTTGAACTCGGGATCCTCCTGTCTCAGCCTCCCAAGTTTGGGATTACAGGCGTGCTGTTTTCTATTTTGTTACCCTCACATTAAGAGAAAGGATCTTTTTTTTTTTGGTACCGGGGATTGAACTCAGGGGCACTCGACCACTGGGCCACATTCCCAGTCCTTTTTTGTATTTTATTAGAGACAGGGTCTCACTGAGTTACTAAGTACCTCGCCATTGCTGAGGCTGGCTTTGAACTGGTGATCCTCCTGCCTCAGCCTCCCAAAGTGCTGGGATTACAGGCGTGCGCCACCACGCCCGGCTAAGAGAAAGGATCTTTGTGTCCTCTCCTTGAGTGTAGGTGGGCTTCTCACTGTTTCAATCAGGAATATAGTAGAAGTGAGGTTATGTGACCTTTGAGGACAGGTCAGATGTAATGCAGCTTCAACTTTGTTCACTGGAACACTTGTGCTTGGGAGTGTACTTCTTGGCAACTTGTAAGAAATCTGATTACCCTGAGGCCAACTTGGTGGGAAAGGCTAAACTATATGGAGAGGTCACATAAGTGCTCTCTAGTCAGCACTAGACTTTCACTCATTCCAAGCACTAGACTTGGTTTCAAAAGTAAATCAAGCCTCCGGAAATTCTAGCCCTGTTCATGTGTCCCTTATCTTTTGTTTTTGGTGCCAGGGATTGAAGACAGGGGCATTTAACCACTGAGGAACATCCCCAGCCCTTTTTTTGTATTTTGAGACAGGGTCTCACTAAATTGCTTAGAGTCTTGCTAAGTTGCTGAGGCTGTCTTTGAACTTGCCATCCTCCTGCCTCAGCATCCTGAGCCCCTGGGATTATAGGCCTGCACCACTGATCTTCCAAGCTCAGAACCCAATTTTGTGGAACAGACAAGACATCCCCACAGTACCCTGACCAGTTTCTTGACTAAACAGGGTTTGTAGGCATGTTAAGATGGTTGTTCGAAGCCATTAAATTTGGGGACAATTTGTTCTGCAGTGATATTAACCAGCACAGTCTAACTCCTGACAGTTTTTTGCCTTCCTGACAATGGCCTCTCCTCCAAGGCACTTGAACTGGCCATCAGCTGAAACTGCATAGACTACAGGTCATCTTTACTTTAAAATGGTGCTGGAGGTTGAACCCAGGGCTTCGTGCATGCTAGGTAAGCACTCTACCTGAGCCACATCCTCAGCCCATGACATACGGTCTTAAACTGCAGAGGATTAAGTCAAAGCCTGCTAAATTACTCTTGAGGGTTTAGAGTGGTCGAAGACCTTCCTGAAGGACTACATGCCATCTTGTTTATTATGCCATATTCTTCATCTTCACTCATTTTTAAGACTAAATAAATGGTTAAATTATTTCACACAAAATGATTTTCAATCTATTTAGAGAAAATAAATTATTTATACATTTATAGAGATAACCAAAGTGTGACAATGCCTAAAAGGTACCTCTTTCTAATATAAAAACATACTAACAGCCGGGCACGGTGGCACACGCCTGTAATCCCAGCACTTGGGAGGCTGAGGCAGGAGGATCATGAGTTCAAAGCCAGCCTCAGCAATGGCGAGGCACTTAGCAACTCAGTGAGACCCTGTCTCTCATAAAATACAAAAAAGGGCTGGGGATGTGGCCCAGTGGTCAAGGGCCCCTGAGTTCAATCCCCAGTACCAAAAAAAAAAAAAAAAAAAAAACCTAACACTAGTGCTTCAAACTGATACATTCCTTTTTTGAGATGGTAACTCAAAAAGCTTTGACTTGTACCTTATGAAAATTCATCCTGTACTATATTTTGGATAATAATGATGAATGTTAAAATCAAGGAACAATGATGTGATGTTGTCCAATTTTCTACTTGAGTAAAATCCCAACAATAATTTTGTTGGTTTTGTTACTTCTACTTCTGTTGCCTTGCATAGCATAATGCAAGCACTTAAGCTATATAAATGAAATCACAGAAGAGAATTTTATCCTCTGATGGATATCAAATTCCCTATTAGTCTACAAGCAAGACCAACTGTTTTCAGGATTGAAAGGGATAATGGAATGTGTCTACTGGTGAACTGGCAAGAAATAAATAAACTCAATTGCCAGGGATTAAAAAAAAAAGAAGAGGAGGAGGAGAAAGAAGAAAGAGGAGAAAGTGGAAGGGGAAGGAGGAGGAAGAAAAGGAAGAAAAAGGTGAAGAAGATAAGGAAGAGAGAACAAAAACTAACAACTGTACTTGAGTCAATATGAATTTTTATTAACACACATTTGTCAAAGTCTGTACAAACCAAAACATTCCTGTGTTTTAAAATGTCCATTATTACAAACATACAAAGAAACAAAAGGTGTTACCAAAAGTTAGCTACTCGATTTCATGGCAAAACAGTGTCATGATTTTTAAAAATCAAAATTTCAAGACTGAGGATTCTTCTTTCCCTTTTAAGAACTTATGGAAAGTTAGAAAATGTGTGGGTTTGCTTTATATTAAATGCCAAGACCTTAAAAAAAGATTTAGTATAAAACTAAATATTTTTTATATTATCATACTTCAGATAACAATTTCTCAGTCTTTAAAATTTAAAAAAAAAAAAATGACTGTCATTTTTATCAATCTTTTCCCCATAGCCAATGCAAATGCATTTAAAAAATATTATCTGACAGTTTATCTTTACCTAAAAGCTTCTCATTCAAAAAGTTACAAAACTATTTAGCACTGCAGTTCCCTTTGCTTAGAAGGGAAAATTACATCCCCTACCAGGGTGGTATCTAAGCAACATGGTCCACTGTATCTCTTATCAGAAGGAAGCCACCCTTTCCACATCTCACAATTATGGCTCCACTTATGAGAATGCCATCACAGATTATAGAACATCTGCTTTTAACAAGCTAAATTTACTGCTACAATTTTGGTAGACTGAGGTACAAATGTCATCTGCCCTCACCATTACTTTTAACTCTAGTACCCCCCTGCATTAAAATTCCAGGGTAGTTGATTTTGTTATTTCACGGCACATACTACATACACATCCCCAACTTCTTTCAAAAGACCACACAGAGGACCTGAGAGTATGGCTAGAAATACACATCTATCCCCTTTCCTGGAAAAGTGAATCCATATGCCTATTGGGTCAAGAAGGGAAGACAGGGCACACACATCTCTGGCTGAGGCCAAGCTGCTTCTGAGAAGCACATGTATTCAATACATTTCCATTAAAAGTAGGGAGTATACAGGCTGGGGTGGGTGAAGAGAAATAGGAAGAAAGTACAATGGTATTATTTCTCCCATTTGGACTAACAGTCCATACTTGAGCAGCTTGTACTGATCCCAGAATGTCCTAGAGTTCAACCATTTTGAATCTGCTCATCTTTAAAAAAAAAAAAATTAAAAAAAAAAAAAAAAATGTTTTCTGACAATAATAGCCCAGTATGACAACTTATTTAAGTAAAGGGTATTTTTTTTTTTTTTTTAAAGAAGTGGCAGTGTGGGAATTTAAAATCAATTACCTAAAATAATAAGGAAAGGGGTTGGGGAAGGAAGTGTCCAGTATAACCTAGACAACCTTTCTTTCTGCCCTTACTTAAAAAGACAGACTGTTCAAAATCTTTGCAACCTCCCTTAAGTATCTCCTTGAATGTTCTTCCAAGACATCCTCCAAAAGGCACTTAACTCCATACGTATACATTGAAATATTTCACCTTAATAATTGGTTTTTAAGACTCTAAAGTTAACAAGAAAGAGAAGATCTGATTCATTTACTAAAAGCTGAAGAATAGGACTTTTTTTCCCCCAAGAGGAATTACTTTTACAAGAACAACTAGCTAGGCTACCATTATTCCTTTATCAAGAAAAAGCTTCTTTTTTTAAAAAATAAATAAAACTCTGGCTATACATAGTACAAAGTTCATACATAATATACCTGGAAAAAAACCCAAGAGTATACCCTGAAGCAAAAGGTTTATTGGAGAGAGAAAGCCTCTCTCATTGTACCAAGTCTTAAGGTGGCAGTTTTCAAAGTTAGAGGGTGGCAGTGATATACAATTAATGCCAAACTATTTGCTCATGGGTATGGCAGGATGCAATGATGGACATAAAAAATCATTCTGCACATAACACTGAGCAGTGACCACCACAAAAGAACAAAGAGTAGAACCAAAATACATAAAGAAGAAAGTAAGGGAAGGAAGGGATAGAAGGAAGGATAGGGAAGGGAGAGAAGAAAAGAGGAGGAGGTGGTAGAAGAGGAGGAACAGCATAGGAGGAGCAGTGAGATAGAAAGAGAAGGAGATCAAACCTGAAATCCCAAACACTCAAGCATGCAGTCATAACACAGCACAAACTAGGTGTTTCCATTCAGTTCACTGCAATCGCACAAAGAAGGATAACTGTAATAAAATAGAGATTTCTTAAGAAAGTTTGCAATTCCCAGAGAACAGCTAGGTCTCCAACCCTAACCCAGGATGACCCCATCTGCTGTTGCTGAGGAGCCTCCTGTGTTCTGTCATGGAGAGGTAATAGCTCCTGACTTTTCGGACTTCTTGCTCTTGGACAAGGCAGCTGCCTGCTTCAGGAGTTCTCGGTTTTTGGCCTATACATAAAATAAATAAATCAGTGTAAGAGGATGTTTGCCCAGGAAAGAATATGTTTTCCATGCAGAGTAAGTTTAATAGACAATAATAATTAATAATGGTATAAGTTTTCCAAGCAGATGTGAAGGCAGATAATGTAGAGGGTCAGGAAGAGATGAACCGTTCTAGAGGTAAAAACAAACAATGGCAAGCTCTAGGGCTTGACATTTGGTTCAAGGAAAAAAGTATTTGCTAGAGATTAATCAGTGTGTCTCAATCTCTTGGGACCCACTATTACAAAAGGATGCTCCATGAAATACAAACAAACCATGCAGTGCCTTAATGAGCAGGTTAAACAGAATACATAATTCAGACATCTGGAATCACATCTGGCACATTCAAAAATCAAGGAACACATTTATAAGTTTTCTGAGAGGAAAAGATCAGAACACATCCAAGAGTAAAACAAAAAGATATCCAAAGGGGAGATTAATGTGAAGTGTCAATACTTTAAGAAAAAAAAAAAAATCTAAGACTTGGGAGGCTGAGGCAGGAGGATCGCAAGTTCAAAGCCAGCCTCAGCAATGGCAAGGCACTTAGCAACTCAGTGAGACCCTGTCTCTAAATAAAATACAAAAAAAGGGCTGGGGATGTGGCCCACTGGTCGAGTGCCCCTGAATTCAATCCCCAGTACCAAAAAAAAAAAAAAAAAAAAAAAAAAAAAAAAAAATCTAAGAGATAATGACTTAAAATACACTTAGCCAAGTATACCAGTTACCACATAATAAGCAGTCACCTGCAATTGTTCTGTGACTTCTTTGTGGGTTTTCTCCATTTGGTTCATTTTGGCCCTCATCTGAGATTCCTGGTACTGAAAATCAGCCTTCAACTCTGTAATCTGAAAGAAAAAAGGCAGAGTGACCGTAAGAAATTTCTATGTAATGAGAATTGTTTTGGTATTAAAGAGCTAAATTGTCCTACAAATTAATGAATCCAGGGCAGTCCAACAGATCCACACCTATGTCAAAGCCAGGGAGTATCCTACTTTTTTCTAAAGATTTCCTGAAAATTATACAAAAATTCTGACCTAACAATTCCCTCCCTCCCTCCCTCCCTCCCTCCCTCCCTCCCTTCCTTCCTTCCTTCCTTCCTTCTTTTTGAAAGACAGAGTTCTCACTGTTCCTCAGAATGCCCCTTAACCAAGCTGAAATGATCTTCCTGCCTCAGTCTCCTGAGTGCTGGGGCTAAAGGTATATATCACCATGCCTTGCATTGAATTAATATTTCTGTTACTTAGCCACTAGCAGGTTTTTTTAAGATTTCATGTTTTGCTCCCCTCTGCTGGGGAATAAACCGAGGGCCTCATGCTAGACGGTGCTACATTACTGAGCTACATCCACAGCCCTTTTTATTTTGAGATGTTATTCAAGGAGCACAAAGAAGGGATATCTAAGTCAGAAAGATTATTTTGAGTTTGAGGTACAGTAGCAATAGGCACATAAGGTAAAAATGGTATCTAAGCAAAGGCAATGGTGTGGGCATAGGCAGAGAGATGTGAGATAACTAAGAGATTATTTGAATGAATGTTAACTTAAGGCAAGAGAAAGGCAGGCAGGCCAGGCATGGTGGTTCTTGCCTATAATCCAAGTGACTTAGAGGCTAAAGCAGGAAGATTGCAAGTTAAGGCCAGCCTCAGCAACTCAGCAAGACCCTCTCTTGAAATAAAAATAAAAAGGGCTGGGGATGTGCCCCTGGGTTTAATCCCTACTATCCCCCCCACCAATAAAAAGGCAGGCGTGATGCAGAACAGCTTGTCCCAAGCCAGGGAATGTGCCCTTAATCCTGAAATCTGTAAGAAACGTTCTATTTGGTTTTGCTCCTTTCAAAACCCCAGTTCTGCAAAGCAGTAAAAACAAGTCTTCATTTTGTCTCAATTTTGCAAATGTTCTATTATGTGCCATTCTGATCTAGTCCAAAAAGAGAATATACTTGGGTCTACTTTCAGATGTCAGTCACATAGTAAAGTTGAAAGAATATGGGTGTCCTCCCATGAATCTCCACCTGGCAGGATGGTGCCTTCTCTACTGGCAGGATGTAGCCTAACACAGTAGAAAGAGCAAGAGAGTCAGATGGGTAATAAATTCATAACCTTGTTCTGCCATTTACTAGCTCTGTGATTTAGACACACTATTTACCCTCTTTGGGTCTGTCTCCTCATCTATAAAATGAGGTAGAAATCAGATGAAAAAAATGCATGTTAAGAATTTAACATTAGCCAGGCACGGTGGCGCATGCCTGTAATCCCAGCACTTTGGGAGGCTGAGGCAGGAGGATCACAAGTTCAAAGCCAGCCTCAGCAATGGTGAGGCACTTAGCAACTCAGTGAGACCCTGTCTCTAATAAAATACAAAAAAAGGGGTTGGGGGTGTGACCTAGTGGTTGAGTGCCCCTGAGATCAATCCCCAGTACCAAAAAAAAAAAAAAAAAAAAAAAAAGTGAATAATAAAAAAAAAAAAGAATTTAACATTACAAGCTTCATGCAGTGGTGCATGCCTATAGTTTCAGCACTTGGGAGATAGGAGGATTGTTGCTTAAGCCCAGGAATTCAAGGCCAGCCTGGGCAACATAGACAGACTTCATCTCGAAAAAAAAAAGGAAAAGCAAAAGATAATTTAACATCATAAATGTCTGTGAGTCACCTAGAATGAATCACAGCATTCTGAACTTGGTGTAAGACAACATATAGCCATGGGGGAGGGACAGACATAAGGGAGGTGATTGAAGCCCTAAAAGAAAAACAGAAATATTCTTCACCTATGAAATTATGATAATAATTCTTACCTCAAAAACTTGTTATATGGATAGTTAACAAATAAAGGCATTTAGAGTAGAACTAGGTACAAAGTCAACATCTAATGAAAGTTTTTGTTATGAAGGCAAAAAAAGATACTCTTAGCCAGGTGGAAAGGCACAAGGCTTGTAATCCCAGCTACTCAGGAGGCTGAGGCAGTAGAAATGCACGTTGAAGGCCAGCCTGGGCAACTTACAGAGACCATGTCTCAAAATAATATAAAAGGACTGGGTATGTAGCTCAGTGGTAGAGCTCTTGACTAGAATGCCCTGGTTTGATTCCTTAGTACTCTTGTCCCCACACCCACAAAATGAGTTACTAAGAACCTGAAAATAAAATAATAATAAACAACAAATTAGAACAAGGGCGTCAAAAGCTCCCTTCCAAGGGAAAGGGAGGTGGTGCCCGCATGTAATCCCAGACTCAGGAGGCTGAGGCAAAAGAATTGCAAGTTCAAGATCAGCCTCAGCAACTCAGCAAGATCCTGTCTCAAAATAAAAAAAAAATAAGGGCTCAAGATGTAGCTCAGTGTAAAGTACCCCTGGGTTCAATCTCTAGTTATCAAGGGAAGGGAAAAAAAAAAGAGGCAGATGATTCTTAGGCCACAATAAAACTGGTCTTATTCTAAAGATATTAACATAAAGATACTAGAAATATAAGAATATAGAAAATATTCTAATGTAAAGATAGAATATTACACTTAAAATATTAATAAGGTATTTATGTATTTATAGTGGGTCACTTAGTAAAAGAGCTGCAGCAATGACACAAAGCAAGTGATGCAAGTCATGGAGGGGGGCTCACCTGAACACTATCTAGGGAGTGGGAAGACTTGTGCCCTCATACTTTTTTTTTTTGGTACTGGGGATTGAACTCAGGGGCACTCGACCACTGAGCCACATCCTCAGCCCTTTTTTATATTTTATTAGAGAAAGGGTCTCACTGAGTTGCTAAGTGCCTCGCCATTGCTGAGGCTGGCTTTGAACTTGCGATCCTCCTGCCTCAGCCTCCCAAGTGCTGGGATTATAGGCATGCACCACCGCACCCGGCTATGGCCCTCATACTTTGAGTATTACTGGACCATGGACACAGCCATCCCCATAACAGAAATGGAAACATCAGGTTCTTTTAGCCTGAGAGCATTAAACATTCCAGTTACATAAACACCATTTCTTATTCCAACTCCATGCTTATTCAGCATCTCTGACTACAACTGTCCAAGGTAGTTTATGCTGAGAATAGTAGTATGTTGTTATACGTCCCACTGTGAACTAAGAAGTAGATACTGTGGTTTTATACATCATCTCTGTTACCTTGGTTAACAAATGTCCTGTCTGAGAAGTGGAACTCCCTTTTTTTTTTTTTTTTGGTACCGGGGATTGAACTCAGGGGCACTCAACCACTGGGCCACATCCCCAGCCCTATTTTGTATTTTATTATAGACAGGGTCTCACTTAGTTGCTAAGTGCCTCGCCATTGCTGAGGCTGGCTTTGAACTCGTGATCCTCCTGCCTTAGCCTCCCAAGTGCTGGGATTACAGGCATGCGCCACCACGCCCAGCTGGAACTCCCTTCTTAATGCTAAGAAAAATCAGCTTTCTGAACCTGCTGGGCAAAGGTGATTGACCTAGGTAATGTTACCCCATGAGTAGTACTGGCAAAGGGTTAGCTTCTTCCTAGGACATCCCACGTTGCCATGGGATCTCTCTCAAAGCATCAATAGTAAGTGCCCAATAAATATCAAATAGAGTTATCATTATTTCCCATATACCTTACCCCTGCATCATTCTGGTCTGAAAAGTGTTAACTAACCATACCTTCTTTTCTTTCTCTAAGATCATCTGATCCTTTTGATGCAACATCTTCTTCAGAGTAGCTACCTCTTCTTTCAGCTGAGCAATGATGACAAAGTGGTCAGTGCCTGGTGAATCCAGAGCCAGGTCTGGGGAAAAGCTGAATAGAAAAATGGAGGGAAAACAATCATAACTTGGATGGATAACTGAGGATGCATCCTAGACCACTTGACTATGAACTCCTCAAGGGCAGGAGTAACTATTTGAATCCCTAGTATTGAGCACATTGTTCCATACACACCAGACTCAACAGCATTTGCTGAACTAGAACTACACAGGTTAGATGGTCATCAGAAAATTACACCAACCCAAACCACAACACAGTGGCATCCTGCAGCATCTTCTCTCAAATTCAGGACTAAAGTAAATGCCAGGGCTGGGGTTGTGGCTTAGCAGTACAATGCTCGCCTAGCTAGTGTGAGGCCCTAGGTTCGATCCTCAGCACCACAAAAAAAATTAAAAAATAAAATAAAGGTATTGTGTGAACTACAACTAAAAAATAAATAAATATTAAAATAAAGCCGGGCGCGGTGGCGCACGCCTGTAATCCCAGCACTTTGGGAGGCTGAGTCAGGAGGATCACGAGTTCAAAGCCAGCCTCAGCAATGGCGAGGCACTTAGCAACTCAGTGAGACCCTGTCTCTAATAAATACAAAAAAGTGGGGATGTGGCCCACCCGCTGTCAATCCCCGGGTACCAAAAAAAAAAAAAAAAAAAAATAAAATACAAAAAACTTTGGGAGGCTGGGGATGTGGCCCAGCAATGGCGAGGCTAGTGCCCCTGCTGAGGGATATCAATCCCCGGTACCAAAAAAAAAAAAAAAAAAAAAAAAAAAATAAAAAAGTGTCATATTCTTTTTTTAAAATATTTATTTATTTGCTTTAGTTGTACACAATGTGTTTATTTGTACGTGGTGCTGAGGATCGAACCCAGGCTGCGCACATGGTAGGCGAGCACTCTGCCGCTGAGCCACAATCCCACCCCGTAAGTGTCATATTCTAAAAGCCTGAGATACCACTTCAGGTTCACTAAAGGTCCCCAAGATGTACCTCTGAAAGAGCTATAACATTTGTGATTAGAAAACTTCCCTAGAATTCTGGATAGATGACAAATTATAAATGCATATATTATGAGGATATGTGGCTTCTGAGAAGATGCTGCATTTCATACCAGTTCTTTTTTTTTTAAAAACTAAGATTTATAGGAAGGGGGTGGGCATGGTAGCACATGCCTATAATCCCCAAACTGGGAAGACTGAGGCAGGAGGATCACAAGTTCAAAGCTAGCCTCAGCAGAGGCCAGGCATGGTGGCACGCACCTATAATCCCAGCGGTTTGAGATGGTGAAACAGGATGGTGAAGTTCAAAGCCAGCTTCAGCAATTTAGTGAGGCCTAAGCAACTTAGTGAGACCCTGTCTCAAAATAAAAGGGGTTGGGAATGTGGCTCAGTGGGTAAGTGCTCCTGGGTTCAATCCCCAGCACTATTTTTTGTTTTTGTTTTTTTTAGTTGTCAATGGATCTTTTTTATTTATTTACATGTGGTGCTGAGGATCAAACCTAGGGCCTCATACATGCCAGACAAGGGCTCTATCACTGAGTCACAACTCCAGCCCCCCCGCACTAAATTATTAAAAAAAAAAATAATAAAGCTGGCAAAGTGGTGTACACCTGTAATTCTTGTAACTGGGGAGGCTGAGGCAGGAGAATCACAAGTTTAATACCAGCCTCAGCAACGTAGTGAGTCCATAAGCAACTTAGAGAATCCCTGTATCAAAATAAAAAATACAAAGTGCTGGGGATGTGGCTCAGTAGTAAAGTGCCAGTTGGTTCAATCTACAGTACCAAGTAATTAAATAATAATTTAAAAAATAAAGTAAAACAAATCAACTTCCTATATCAATAGAGCAAGAATTTGTAGTTCTCCTTGTGGTTGGTTCTTCCTGTTTTTTTTTTTTCAATGCTAGGGTTTGAATACAGGGCCTCATGCATGCTAATAAGCAAGTGCTCTACCACTGAGCTACATCCTTAACTGTTTTGTAAAACTTTATTTTGAGACAGGATCTCACTAAGTTGCCCAGGCTAGCCTCGAACTTGAGATCCTCCTGCTTCAGCCTACTGAATAGCCAGGATTACAGGCATGCACTACTATGCCTAGCTCCTTCTTATATCTTAAACCATATCTAACAACCAGCTTCCCATCTTCTCTACATGGGAAGAAACTCCAAATAGCAAGCTTGACCACAGCACATTCCTCCTCATAGTTACCAATTCAAACATTTCTATGGTTAGAAGTGGAAGACACATTTCATTGATAAGAACATTGTCCCCCACTCCAGTCTACATGAAGCATATGAGAAGAATGTCAGGAAGAATGAACAGATACTTTTACAAACTGATCCATGTACAGAATTATTAGATAACAAAAAGTAAATGCAGGGCCAGGCATAGTGGCGCACACCTGTAATCCCAGCACTTGGGAGGCTGAGACAGGAGGATCGTGAGTTCAAAACCAGCCTCAGCAATGGTGAGGCACTTAGCAACTCAGTGAGACCCTGTTTCTAATAAAATACAAAAAGGGCTGGGAAGTGGCCCAGTGGTCGAGTGCCCCTGAGTTCAATCCCCGGTACCAAAAAAAAAAAAGTGAATGCAGAAGACCTATGACAATCTCTACCAGTTTCAGATGTGAAATACCCTTATATCTGCAGCTTTGAATGTATTTCAGTACTACGAAGGACCTATCTTGTCTTTCTCAACCAACAGTCTATATAAACACACAATACAGAAATGAATGAAACAGAGTAATGAGCTAGTAGTATAAGTAACTCTTCATTATCCTCAAGGCTCCTAACACTCTGCTCTGTTTTTTGAGAGAAGATTCCTCTCCTACCAGTAAATTCTGACAAAACCAGTTCTGTCTATCCTGTTGGGGGCTTATCTCTCTGACTCTCTAACTCTTCATCCAATAAGAACTGCTGTAAATGAAAAAAGAGGATTAGGTTAGCAAGACAGAAAAGCCTGTCTCTTTTCAAATACCTTCAATACAGGGAGTTCATTACTTCTTAATAAAACTGTCTTTCCCAAAAGCTGTTAATATAATAATCTTCCTCAGGTTGAGCCAAAACCTGCCTCCCTATAATCCTACACATTGGTCCTCAAATGCCATACAGAAGTCCTATCTTTCAGGCACATTTTGGAGGGAGAATAAAATGAAACTACAAGGAAAAGAAGGTTTTTAAGATACAGTAAGCCACAAGGCGTGCCTGGGTGTCACCCACTACCCAGAATTGCTTTTTAAAAATTTCCTATGGAACAATAAATAAATATGATTAAAAAGTAGCTGGTACATTTTCTCAAGGAAGGAAGGATAGCCATTATCTCAGATTTTCCTTAAATTAAAAAAAAAAAAAAGTTTTGTTACAACTTTAACTAGAAATAGTGAGGCTGTAATTTTTGAAAAACAAAAAGACTAAGAGTTATGATTATGAAACCATTATAGAAAGTTAAGATAACATGTTCTATCTGTGCAATATAAGAGGTTAATGGATAAAGAATAAGAGGAGGAAAAAATAATATGCCTTGGTACTAAATAAGCACGGGAGGAGAATGTGGTAGTATAGAAAGATCACTGAAAAGTTAAGGAGCAACTTGCAGAAGACATAAAGAATAAATATTAAAGAGTAACAGCAAGCCGGGTGCGGTGGCGCACGCCTGTAATCCCAGCACTTTGGGAGGCTGAGGCAGGAGGATCGCGAGTTCAAAGCCAGCCTCAGCAATGGCGAGGCACTTAGTAACTCAGTGAGACCCTGCTTCTAATAAAATACAAAAAAAAAGGGCTGGGGATGTGGCCCAGTGGTCAAGTGCCCCTGAGTTCAATCCCCAGTACCAAAAAAAAAAAAAAAAAAAAAAAAAAAAAGAGTAAGAGCATAAATTTAAAAGTATATGAATATTTCAAAAGTGGGGCCAGGAAAGTGGTTTGTGATTAATTAAAAACTGGGAGGAACACGTGTACGGCCCAGGTTTGATCCTCAGCACCACGTAAAGATAAAGGCATTGTGTACAACTAAAAGCAAATAAATAAATATTAAAAAAAAAAAACTGGGAGGAAGGTAAATAGATATTTTGACTGATAATACTTGGTATATAGGTATGCATTTAAAAATATTTTGGTGTGACTTTAAAAAAAAGTCTTAAAAAACAAAGGACTGTTGGAAGCCGGGCGTGGTGGCACACGCCTGTAATCCCAGTACTTTGGGAGGCTGAGGCAGGAGGATCGTGAGTTCAAAGCCAGCCTCAGCAATGGCGAGGCACTTAGCAACTCAGTGAGACCCTGTCTCTCATAAAATACAAAAAAAGGGCTGGGGATGTGGCCCAGTGGTCAAGTGCCCCTGAGTTCAATCCCCAGTACCACAAAAAAAAAAAAAAAAAAAAAAAAAAAAGGACTGTTGGAATGCTTCAGGTTTGTTTGTTTGTGTACTAGGGATTGAACCCAGAGGCACTCCACAACTGAGTTATATCCCTACCCTTTCTTATTTTTTGAAACAAGGTTGAAGCTGGCCTCAAAGTTGTGATCCTCCTGCCTCAGTCTACTGAGTTGCTGGGATTACAGGAGTGCACCACAGCATCCAGCTCAGAATGCTTTTTTCAAAGTAAATTCAAAGCAGAGGAAAACCCACAAATAGTAAACAAGATAGTAAAATATAATTTATGTTGTGCTATGAATGTTTTTGTTAAAATACAAATAAGGGGCTGGGGCTGTAGGCTCAGTGGCAGAGTGCTTGCCTAGCACATGTGATGCACTGGGTTCAGTCCTTAGCACCGCATAAAAAAATTTTAAAGAAAATAAAAAGGCATTCTGTCCGTCTACAACTACAATTTTTTAAAAAAATACCAATAGGAGGAATAGAATGTTAAGACTGGTGATATAGGAATATTCATTTCTTTTTCTTTTTCTTTTTTTTTTTTTTTTGGTGGTACTGGGGATTGAACTCAGGGGCACTCGTCCACTGGGTCACATTCCCAGCCCTTTTTCGTATTTTTATTTAGAGACAGGGTCTCACTAAGTTGCTAAGTGCCTCGCCATGGCTGAGGCTGGCTTTGAACTGGCGATCCTCCTGCCTCAGCCTCCCAAAGTGCTGGGATTACAGGCGTGCGCCACCATGCCCGGCCATATAGGAATATTCAAATGGAACTTACGTATGTATGAAAATTTTTGTGGCAGCAGAAAAATTTTTCCAAATTTCCAATTTTGAGATTAAATTAAATTAGTATGTTCATCTTAGGGGAAAATGATCTTTTATGGAAGGCATGATAAAAGATCATGTACCTAAATCAAGAATCAGCATCCTACATGAAGAATACAGTCACTGCTGGTGGCTAGATGCAATAAAATAGTCTGAACAGAGAGATGGAGTTTTTAGTTTTGTGTATCCATGGCAATAGACAGCAAAAACAGTGCAATATCTTAAGAACAGAATAAGCTACTAAATGATAAACTTAAAGACTAGTTGGTTAAACTAGAGGGCATGAAAGAGCTTTATCAAGGTCATTCAAATCCAACCTGGGTCATAAATGAGCATAAACAGAAATGAAAACTCTATAAAGGTATAGGTCTTTAAAAAAAAAAAAAAAAAAAAAAAAAAAGGAAAAATAAATAAATAAATAAAGGTATACTTGGCTTGAATACCCTGCTTCTATATATAGAGGTGGGAGGATCATTTGGACCTGGGCAATGTAGTGAGACCCTGTTTCCTAAGAAACAAAGAAAACTTCATTCCTTTAAGTAGTTTTTGCAGGGTCATGTACAATGAAGAGATGATAGACTATCTGCCTCACATGCTTTCTTTGAGATGGCCAGGCTGACTGCTCAGAGAATAGAAAAATTGATCACAAAGATGGTCGTCATGGTTCTTTCCCTCATGTAATCTGAACATTTAAGTTACACGTTTCCAGAAGGTTTAATTCAAGAAATTTAAAAACAATTAAACTAGTTGTACAAAGACACTATTTTGGTAGGGTCTGAAATAAATTTAATGTAAAAGACAGTGGGAAAGAGTAAACTTCATAAATGTTTTGTATTCTGATAAATTAATTTAGCCCTGGTAAGTCTATATGAGGGTCTGTTCCTATATCCACCACTGGATGGAAGGGAGAACTGTAAATGGGAAACATTTTCAGACTGGAGATGATTCCAAGGACTTAGGAACTGTGTCAGGTGATCTCACTTCAAGATGCCCGGGCCTGGAGGAACAGGAAAATGGATGGCCCCAAGACTCTGTTGGGAAGTAGCCCACTGCACCAACACGGACGGGGCACTCTGGATATTAGGACAAAGCAGCTCGTAAGAGGAAGCATCGCTGAGAAGGAGAGAGGAAAGTGAGGAATAAAAATGTGCATTTAGATAGGCTGGGAATAAAACAAAAATATTTAAATGCATCTCATTATCTTCTGATCCAGTATCTGCACTGGGCTGGCTTTCTGAATGCTAAGGAAGTATAGATTGCCCCTCACACAACACAGCCTAAACCCCACCTGTCTTTGCTCTGCCTCTGGAAACCAATTCCTATCCTGCCTGGAGGAGGCTACAGGCACAGACCATAAAGAATAACATTCAGCTCTTAACTTCTTGTTACCAGTGTAGGACAGTTAGTTAGTGACTGCAGAATTCAACTGCTATTAAATCCAGTTACAAGTTACACATTCTTACATTTAAATAATAAGATTCGACTGATATTAGTACTGCTGTTTATAAGTACTGTTAAATATATCAGTTAAATATATCAGCTATCAAGTGGCTAATGTAAATCCCTCAATGGTTCACTGACAGCTGTAGACTAGCTCCAATGTACAATCTAAAACATATTCCAGTTTTAGGAACTGTGTATGTATTTCAATTGTGTGTGCACATATACTCCAAATGGCTCACCTGTCTCCATTTGTTGTGATTGAATCAAACTTGGATTTTTTCTTTGGGATTTCATTTTGAATTGAAGATGTAGAAAGTGTTTTCTGGCTTTTAATGGCAAAAATAGAGAAACACATGTTAGAAATCAAAGATTAATAAGACACCACAATGAAAGTCTACTGAACCAATACAAGATAGTAGCTCTTCTGTGTAAGAGCTTATTTTCTTTCTTTCTTTTTTTTTCTTTTTTTTTTTTTTTTTTTGGTAGTACTGGGATTGAACCAAAGGCCTCACACATGCTAGGCAAGTAGTCTACCACTATGCTACAACCCTAATCCTTTTTTTATTTTGAAATAGGGTTTCCTAGTCGGCCCAGTGGTGCACACCTGTAATCCCAGCACCTCAGGAGGCTGAGTCAGGAGGATCACAAGTTTGAGCCATGCCTCAACAACCAAGTGAGCCAAGTGAGTTCCTAAGAAACTGAAAAAGACTCTCAAAATAAAAAATTTTTAAAAAAGGGATGGGGCCGGGCGCGGTGGCGCACGCGTGTAATCCCAGCACTTTGGGAGGCTGAGGCAGGAGGATCGCGAGTTCAAAGCCAGCCTCAGCAATGGCGAGGCACTTAACAACTCAGTGAGACCCTGTCTCTAAATAAAATACAAAAAAGGGCTGGGGATGTGGCCCAGTGGTCGAGTGCCCCTGAGTTCAATCCCCGGTACCACAAAAAAAAAAAAAAAAAGGGGGGGGGGAAGGGGATGTGGTTCAGTGGTTAAAAAAAAAAAAAAAAGAGAAGAAGAAGAAGAAAAAAGAAACACAGTCTCCCTAAGTTTCCCAGGCTGTCCTTGAACTTGCAATTCTGCTTCATCCTCTAGAGTAGCTGGGATTACAGGAATGTGCCAACCTGGCTCAGGTGAGGTTCTTATTTTAACTACTCTTATCTAAACTCTTACAAAAAAGCTTCTTAAGTAGCCCCCAGGCCTTTTTACTTCTGATGCTTCTCCACCAATCAATGTACATTTAGTCCCTCCCATGCACAGATCCCTTCAGCGTGTTCCTACAAACCCAACTTCACACTCCTTATCAAGTCTGCAGAATCCTTTTTCCTCCCCTTCCCTAGCTCTCAATCACAAGCTACATTAGAGTAAAAGGACTTCAATTTTTTTGCAAATGCTATTCCCTTAGTGGCAGATGCCACTGCCCAGTCTTATCTGATGATCCAACTCATCCTGAGATCCAGTTACATACCAGCTCTTCTCTAAGCCTGCCTTGCCTGATTTCCTGAGATGGTTAATTATTACTGCCTCCCATACTTGTATCTTGATATGTTCCTACTGTAGTGCCCTTCACATTAGGCTGCAATGATTTGATTACAAGTCTGTCTTCTCTACCAGACTTCATACTCTTGGAGAGCAGCATGACTCTTTTGTTCACCTCTGTATTCCCAGCAGAACCCCTGGTCCATTAGAGTACTTAATGTCTGCTAAATAAACAAAGTCATGATGGTAATAATAAAAAATAACTAAAATATATTGAATAGTTCCTATGTACCAGTTATAAAACTAATCACTGTGCATGCACTATATAATTACTATATAATTAACTTCACAACCACCCCATGAGGTAATACTATTATTTGCTTTATTTTACAGATGAGAAAACTTGCCCAAGATTCCCACAGAGAACTTGGCAGAGCCAGGATTCAATCCAGAACCACAGATCTTTTTTTTTTTTTTTTTTTTTTTTTTTTTACATTTATTTGCTTTTAGTTGTACACAATGCATTTACTCGTTTATGTTTACGTGGTGCTGAGGATCGAGTGCTAGGCGAGCGCTCTACCACTGAGCCACATCCCCAGCCCAGAACCACAGATCTTAATACAGATACTCTGACAGGAAAGTTAAGGCATCAATGGAAGAACATTTTTTGACTGTATTTCATGATAACAAATCTAGAATATCTAAGACTCTCCTGGCCAGATACACATTTTAAAAGCTGCATCCCTCAGGAAGTGAAATGTCAACTAGAGGGAAAAAAAACCCACTCAAAGGATGACGAGAACACTACATGTGAAGTAGAATAAGTTCCACAAAACTTTAAGACACAATACAAAGTCAGGAAATTCTGACACCTTAAAGTGCACCAAATGCGGGGCTGGGATTGTGGCTCAGTGGTAGAGCACTCGCCTAGCACGTGCGCGACCCGGGTTCAATCCTCAGCACCACGTAAAAATAAATGCATTGTGTACAACTAAAACAAATAAATAAATATTTTTTTAAAAAATTCACCAAATGCAGTGGGATACGCCTGTAATCCTAGCTACTCAGGAGGCTGAAGCAAGAGGACTGCAGGTTTTCAGGCCAGCCTGGATAACTCAGCAAGACCCTGTCTTAAACAATAAATACATAAGAAGGGCTGAAGATGTAAAGCAGTGGTAGTGTACCCCTGGTTCAATCCCCAGTTTAAAAAATAAGAAAAGAAAGAAAGAAATCGATCTCCTTGGCTCTTGGAAGATACAGGAATTATAAAATATGACAAATGGGATTCTTTCTACAGGCTTGTCACTAAAGAGAAAATAGGAAAACTTATATGAGACAGTATCTTCCCTGACTGCCCAACATCTCACCCTCCTAGCACAGTTAGTCCTATCTCATGCACCTGGGGTTACCTGTTATAATGGCTGCCACCACTCAGGCGGCTGTACTGCTCCTTCTCCTGGTGGCCTGCACGAGAAGAGCTGCTCAGGTGCTTCCTCTGCTCCTTGGTCTTCTGGAGAACACGTTTGTATGAAAGTGTGCACAGCCAGCACAGCAATTTCCCATCTACCTGAAAGACAAGGAGACAAAGATAAAGAACAGGAAATGTAGTGCAGTGCCTGAGAATATGGGTACTGGGAGCTAGAACACCTGGGTTAAGTTCCAGCTCTCCCACTTGTCAGCTGTGTAACATTGAGAAAGTCACAGAGGACTGCTGCAAGGATTAAATAACATAGTGTACATAAAATACTTAGCATGGTGCCAACATAAATATTGTTTAGTAGTAAAAACAGCCTCTGATTTTTATGTGTTTGTTTTGTTTTTCTTTTTTTTTTTTTTTTTTTTTTTTTTTTTTTTTTTTGTGGTACCGGGGATTGAACTCAGGGGCACTCGACCACTGGGTCACATCCCCAGACCTTTTTTGTATTTTATTTAGAGACAGGGTCTCACTGAGTTGCTAAGTGCCTCGCCATGGCTGAGGCTGGCTTTGAACTGGCGATCCTCCTGCCTCAGCCTCCCAAAGTGCTGGGATTACAGGCGTGCGCCACCGCGCCCGGCTTGTTTTGTTTTTCTTTATCCTAGCAAACACAGATCAGAGCAAAGGTCCCACAAGAATTTCAAAAGACAGATATCTCCATGGTGCTCATTATGGAAAACTCAGCAGGGAGAAGATACAAGATGAAACAGAAAGTCTATACTTCACTTTTTAAATGGACAAATAAAAATTGTATGTAATCTCATGTATAACATATAGTCTTTTTTTTTTTTTTTTTTTTTTTTGTGATGCTGGGGATTGAACCCAGGGGCTTGTGCATGCAAGGCAAGCACTCTACCCAGCCCTAACATGTAGTCTTGAAATATATAGAAATTGTTAAATGGCTACATCAAACTAATTAACAAGCATTACCTTACTTTTTTTTTTTTTTTTTTTTTTTTATGGCGGGGGTGCCAGGGTACCAGGGATTGAACTCAGGGGCAACTCAGCCACTGAGCCACACCCCGGACCTATTTTGTATTTTATTTAGAGACAGGGTCTGAGTTGCTTAGTGCTTCGCTTTTGCTGAGGCTGGCTTTGAATTCACAATCCTCCTGTCTCAGCCTCCCAAACTGCTGGGATTATAGGCGTGCACCACTGCTCCCAGCTACCTTACATTTTTTTATTGTGGTGAGAACACTTACATCTAGCAGGAGGATTGCAAGTTTAAGGCCAGCCTCAGATACTTAGCAAGGCCCTTAGCAACTTAATGAGACCCTGTCTCAAAAAATAAAAAGGGAGCTGGGCGCGGTGGCGCACGCCTGTAATCCCAGCACTTTGGGAGGCTGAGTCAGAAGGATCATGAGTTCAAAGCCAGCCTCACAATGGCGAGGCACTTAGCAATTCAGTGAGACCCTGTCTCTAATAAAATACAAAAAAGGGCTGGGGATGTGGCCCAGTGGTCTAGTGCCGCTGAGTTCAATCCCCAGTACCAAAAAAAAAAAAAAAAAAGAAAGAAATGGAGAGGCACTTAGCAACTCAGTTGAGACCCTGTCTCTAAATAAAATACAAAAAAAGGGCTGGGGATGTGACCCAGTGGTCGAGTGCCCCTGAGTTCAATCCCTGGTACCACAAAAAAAAAAAAAAAAAAAAAAAGGGTTAGGGTTGTAACTCAGTGGTAAAGCACCCCTGGTTTCAATCTCCAGTACCAAAAACAAACACAAACAAAAATATCTACTCTCTTAGCAATCTTCAAGAATACAACTCATTATTAACTATACTCACCATATTGTACAATACATCTCTTAAACTTATTCCCCCAAATGAAATTCTGTAACCTTAGATTACCACGTGCCCAAACTTGCCAATACTTCAGTTTTTTTTTTTTTTTTTTTTTGGATTTGGGGTACCAGGAATTGAACTCAGGGGCACTTGACCACTGGGCCACATCCCCAGCCCTTTTTTGTATTTTATTAGAGACAGAGTCTCACTGAGTTGCTAAGTGCCTTGCCATTGCTGAAGCTGGCTTTGAACTCATGATCCTCCTGGCTCAGCCTCCCAAGTGCTGGGATTACAGGTGTGCGCCACCATGCCCGGCTTCAGTTTTTGTGTGTGTGTGTGTGTGTGTGTGTGTTTTTTTTTAAATATTTATTTATTTGCTTTAGTTGTACACAATGAGTTTATTTGTACGTGGTGCTGAGAATCGAACCCGGGCCGCGCACGTGCTAGGTGAGCGCTCTACCACTGAGCCACAATCCCAGCCCTGTTTTTTTTTTTTTTTTTTTTTTTATGGTACCGGGGATTGAACTCAGGGGCACTTGACCACTGGGCCACATCCCCAGTCCTTTTTTGTATTTTATTTAGAGACAGGGTCTCACTGAGTTGCTAAGTGCCTCGCCATTGCTGAGGCTGGCTTTGAACTCGTGATCCTCCTGCCTCAGCCTCCCAAAGTGCTAGGATTACAGGCGTGCGCCACCGCGCCCGGCTAACTGTTTTTTTTTTTTTTTTATGTTTTTTTATTTGCTTTAGTTGTACACAATGCAATGCATTTATGTTTACGTGGTGCTGAGGATTGAACCTGGGCCTCACACGTGCTAGGTGAACGCTCTACAGCTGAACCACAACCCCAGCCCCTGGCTTCAGTTTTAATACACTACAAATGGCTCACAAAATGGCATGCTGGATACCTTCTCTGAGATGGAAATAATGTCCCCAGAGAAAGACCAATGGATGTGTAGCTTCTACACACCAGTCCCTGGTGGTAGCCTATCATAGCACAATCTAAACTTAACATTGATTCCTTTAAACAGAAGCAGCTGTGCACCAGGGAGCCAAGCACAAGCTAGGAAAGCAGAATATGACTTCCACAACCCTCTGAAGCTGGTGTGACTTTGTGGAGCATTTGGAATGCAAAACCATTTGTGTAGAGCTGGGTGGAATTACTCAGGTTGGAAAGGGAGTGTGCTGATATTTTATAGAATTTTATAGCCTGCATTTACAACTGATGAAATTAGATCATGTGTACCATTCTCAAACATAGGGTTTTTTTTTTTTTTTTTTACATCATTATCTAAAGTGTTCTTTATGTTGTCAGCAAAAGTCTCTTTTGCTCTCTGTTTTCTAATCCATCGGTCTTATACTATCCTCTTCCTTCTAACTCCACTACTTCCATTCTAGTTAAGCCATTCTCATCTGTCTTCTTCAAGAGTTGCCCAAAGGACCATCCTACTTCCATTCCTGGGGCCTTAAGAACTATTTCTACATAGCAGCCAATGAGGACTTCATAAATGTACACGTGATGACATACTCTTTCCTTAAAACCCAAGATTTTCTTATTTTTTTTTAAATATTTATTTATTTACTTTAGTTGTACACAATGCATTGCGTTTATGTTTACGTGGTGCTGAGGATCGAACCTGGGCCGCGCACGAGTGAGGCGAGCGCTCTGCCGCTGAGCCACAACCCCAGCCCCAGATTTTCTTATCTTATCTAGTATAAAACCCAAACTTTACCATGGCTAAGGTGACTTAAATGCAGCCTCTACCTAGTCTATAACTTCATTTTCTTTCTCTTTCCCTTATTCACTCTGCCTTCTGTTCCCCCCATGTGCCAAGCTCATTCTTGCTTTAGTCTTTGTATACTTGCTGCCTCTTCCTGGAAGCTTTGCCCTCCAGAACATCGCATGGCTACTGTCTTCTCATCATTCAGTTTCAACTCAAATGTCATCTCCTGATTGCCCAATTCAAAATGGAAACCTCAGCTGGGGTTGTGGCTCAGCAGTAGAGCGCTTGCCTAGCACATGCGTGGCCCGGGTTCGATCCTCAGCACCACATAAGAATAAAGACATTGTGTACAACTAAAATAAATAAATAAATATTTTAAAATAATAATAAAATAAAGTGGAAAACTCATTGACTTTCTACCAGGTATTCTTATTTTTTTTTTTTTTTTTGCACTTACATCTAAAATTTGTGTTTATTTATGTCCTTCTTTGTCTTCATCCAGCTCTCTCTGATACATAAGAACATAAAGTCTGTGAGAATAAGGTCTTATTTATTTAGTTCATTAGTGTATTTCCAATACCTAGAATTGAGTCTGGTATATGATAGGCATTTAATAATTTATTTATAAATATACAAATGAACTTTGAAACAAAACTTCAATCTAGTTTATGCCACAGATATGGGACATGATCTGAAGGCCTGATTTTTTTTTAATACATATTTATTTGTTTTAGTTGTACACAATGCCTTTATCTTACATGGTGCTGAGGATCAAATCCGGGCCGCGCACGTGCTAGGCAAGCACTCTACCGCTGAGCCACAACCCCAGCCCCAGAAGGCCTGATTTTAAGACACAACAAAAGATTTTAGCCAGGAAAGAATTTTCAATAAAGGATTTTTTTTTTTTAAAACAAGGCAACTCCACTGAAAGAAAATAAGTATTGAACACGAAACGCACAGAGAACCACAGATAAATCTTTCCTTTAAAAATAAACTTTAAACCAGGCATGGTGGTGCACACCTGTAATCCCAGCAGCTCGAGAAGAGGTTAAAACAGGAGGATTGAGAGTTCAAAGCCAGCCTCAGCAAAAGCAAGGTACTAAGCAACTCAGTGAGACACTGTCTCTAAATAAAATACAAAACAGGACTGGCGATGTGTCTCAGTGGTCGAGTGCTCCTGAGTTCAATCCCCGGTCCCCAAAAAATAAATAAAATAGACTTTAAACATAAAAGATAATCCTGAGAATTAAAATATCAAAAGCAAATTATTGCCAGGTGTGGTGGTGCATGACTGTAATTCCAGCTACTTGGGAGGCTGAGGTAGTACTACAAGTTTAAAGACATCCTGGGAAACTTAGCCAGACCTTGTCTCAATAAAAAAATGAAAAGGGCTGTGGATGTAGTTCAGTGGTAGAGCACTGACTTAGTATATGCTAGGTCCTGGGATCAATTCCTAGCACGGGGGTGGGGGGTTGGGGGGGGGGGATATATATATATATATATAATATACTGATATGAGATTGAGCACTTAATTCTAATTTTAAGAGACTTAGACATAATAATGCAACCTTTCTAATAACACTAAGGTCTGATCATCTGCATTTACAAATAAGAAAACTGGGGCATGAACCGATTAAGTTATCCAATTTCATACAAATAATTATGACAGTACCGTAATTTCAACTCATGCATTCTGAGTCTGGATCATCCACTCTGTGGGTGTGTGTGTATGTGGTGCTGGGGATCAAACCCAGAGCCTTGTGCATGCTAGGCAAGTACTCTACCACTTGGCTACATCCCCAGCCACAAAGCACTCACTCTTAATCCCTGAGACTAGCTCCAAGGTACAATCTACAACATATTCCAGTTTATTTATTTATTTTGTATTTATTTATTTATTTTTGGTACCGGGGATTGGACTCAGGGGCACTCGACCACTGGGCCACATCCCCAGCCCTTTTTAGTATTTTATTAGAGACAGGGTCTCACTGAGTTGCTAAGTGCCTCACCATTGCTGAGGCTGGCTTTGAACTCGTGATCCTCCTGCCTCAGCCTCCCAAAGTACTGGGATTACAGGCGTGCGCCACCGCGCCCGGCTTCCAGTTTATTTATTTATTTTTGAGATGGGCTCTCACTATGTTTCCCAGGCTGTGCTCAAGCTTGTGATCTTCCAGCCTTAGTCTCCATCTTAGGCCATGCCATGATGCCCAGTAAATATCTCAAAAGTTTATGAGCATGTCTAAAAATATCCAAAATGCTTAGGATTGTAACAAGTAGAAACTTAAGGAATTCTACAGATTTTTTTAATTAGCTATACTAATTAATATTAATACAGGTACCACTTATTGAGTTATATTATGTGCCAGCTCAAAATTGTTTTATATAACTATCTCATTAAATATTTTCATGTCCCTAGTGAAGTATCTACTTTTATTCCTGTTGAGAAAAATAAATAAATTGATGCATGATTAGAATAACTTGCCCAGGATCATTCAGCTAGCCCCAGGAGTAGGAAGGGACTCAGATTTGGGGGACTGCAAAGCTAGTGCTGTCCCTTGACCTGGGCAGCATACAGTTATAAGCTACCTTTTGATTACTAATTCAGCTTCTCCAGTATCTTGACTCAGAGAAAGGTAACCTTGTTGGCAGAGAGCTAGGAATACTCTGTTCACTGAAAGTTATATCCTTTCATAATAAATGAAAATGTTTGGTTAGCAAAAAAAGCCTAAGCATCTCTGAAAAGTACCTTTGGCCACTGAAAAAGAATTTATGAGCCGGGCGCGGTGGCGCACGCCTGTAATCCCAGCACTTTGGGAGGCTGAGGCAGGAGGATCGCGAGTTCAAAGCCAGCCTCAGCAATGGCGAGGCACTTAGCAACTCAGTGAGACCCTATCTCTAATAAAATACAAAAAAGGGCTGGGGATGTGGCCCAGTGGTCAAGTGCCCCTGAGTTCAATCCCTGGTACCACAAAAAAAAAAAAAAAAAAAAAAAAAAAGAATTTATGTACTACATTCTTCTATTCAACAAATATTATTTTATTACCTACTATGTGACAGGCCTCTGGAAATATATAGTAGGAACAACAAGATGAAAAAAAATCTCATTTTTAGCAGGGATGGACAAACACTTATTCATAAGCAAGATCATTTTTCACAATGTTACATGCTATGAAGACAATAAAAGAGAGTAATTGGATATATGGAGTAATTGTGGAAGTTTAGTAAAAGAAGGTCTCTGTGAGGAGGTGGCACCTGGGTTGGAAGACTGGAGAGGGCACATCAGGCAAAAGAACAATAGCTTAAAGGTGGCAGTGGTGAAGGAATGAGACTAGCCTGTCTGAAGGAATGAAAGGCAGTCATTAGGGATGGAATAAGGGAAGAGGCAGGAAGCATGATGGAAGATGAGACTGACTGCTGGGTATGGGACTTGCAGGTAAGGAAGGAGTTTGGGTTTTATTCTAAGCATAACCAGAAACCCTGGCAAATTTTTAAGCAGGACAGTAATATGACTTTTCTTGTGATTTTTTTTTGAGGGGGGGTACCAGGGCTTGAATTCAGGGGCACTCAATATCGAGCCACATCCCCAGCCCTATTTTTATTTAAAGACAGAGTCTCACTGAGTTGCTTAGCGCCTTGCTGAGGCTGGCATCAAACTTGCGATCCTCTTGCCTCAGCCTCCTGAGATGCTGGTATTACACACATCTGCCACCACACCCAGCTTCTTGTGATTTTTTAACTTCAACATATAAAAACATTTAAAAAGCTGGGCTCAGTGCTGCATGCCTATAATCCCAGCAGTTCAGGAGGCTGAGGCAGGAGGATCATGAGTTCAAAGCCAGCCTCAGCAATAGTGAGGCGCTGCTCTGCCGCTGAGCCACAACCCCAGCCCCTACTCTATCTTAATTTAAGTCACAACCTCTCCTTACAGAATTCTATAGACTTCTACCAATTACTACGTACAACAATATTCCAATTACAGGTATATTCATCCCTGTAATTTGGATTCTTGTAAAATGTTGGAATATAATGACTTACATTTGATAAATTAAACAGTCTAATTATCTTCTTCAAGGCCAAGAGGAGAACCAGGAAAGGAACACTCTATGCTATATGTCTCTTTAATACAATTGGCCACTTCAATTTCTCTAAAAGAAAAAAAAAAGATCAAGAAAAATACATATTTACCTTCT
This sequence comes from Tamias sibiricus, assembly GCA_025594165.1. Classification (NCBI taxonomy): domain Eukaryota; kingdom Metazoa; phylum Chordata; class Mammalia; order Rodentia; family Sciuridae; genus Tamias; species Tamias sibiricus. Next base: position 22,692,976 of record CM046658.1, on the reverse strand, counting down.
TTCTATCATCTTTCCTGTCGAACGCACACTGCTGCTTGCATTGCTCACATGAATATGGTGGTCCATACTTCTTCTCTGAATTGGTGCAACGCTGGCATTTATTGCCAATAAATGCTGCAATTATGTTGCAATACTGACAAGGTTTGGGCTTAAAGAAGAGGAAAAAAGGCATCAAATAAATACATGATAAATACCAGTACATTTTTGTAAAGCCATAATTCCTACAGAGTAAGTAAAATTATACTCCCAATTTATAAATTTGCTTTTAAGTTGATCAAATGAAACTCATTTTGCGGGGGGCGGGGGTAGGATGGGTACTGGGAATTGAACTCAGGGGCACTCAACCACTGAGCCACATCCCCAGTCCCTATTTTGTATTTTATTTAGAGGCAGGGTCTGAGTTGCTTAGCACCGCACTTTTTCTGAGGCTGACTTTGAACTTGCAGTACTCCTGCCTCAGCCTCCCCAGATACTCGGATTATAGGTATGCGACACTGTGCACCATGAAACTCATTCTTTATTTTTTTCTTTTTTGGTACTGGGGATTGAACTCAGGGGCACTCCACCACTGGGCCACATCCCCAGCCCTTTTTTGTATTTTATTAGAGACAGGGTCTCACTGAGTTGCTAAGTGCCTCGCCATTGCTGAGGCTGGCTTTGAACTCGTGATCCTCCTGCCTTAGCCTCCCAAGTGCTGGGATTACAGGTGTGCGCCTACAAGACTATTTCTTAAATAAATGAACAAATGACAAAAAACCATTAGCATGTATGATGAGATTCTATGAGAAATGCAACAGAACCAGCTCTTTGGAGAAACTGGCAAGTACTTCCAAATTTCTGAAAAAGCCACTTTACCATCATCAGTGTATAAATATATCAGGAGAATGCCTGCACAGAGATGGTGTTCTTTTTTTTGTAGGGGAGGGAGGGTTACTGCAGATTGAACCCAGGGGCACTTTACCACTTAGCAATACCTCCAGCCTTTTTAATTTTTTTAAAAATATTTATTTATTTACTTTAGTTGTACACAATGCAATGCATTTATGTTGTACATGGTGCTGAGGATCAAACCCGGGCTGCACACGTGCGAGGCGAGCACTCTGCCGCTGAGCCACAACCCCAGCCCCCTTTTTAATTTTTTAATTTGAGACCAAGTCTCATTAAGTATCTCAGGCTGGCCTGGAATTTGCCATCCTCCTGCCTTAGACTCCTGAGTCTCTGGAATTACAGGCATGAGCCACCACACCTAGCTCAGAAATAATATTCTGAACACTAAGGAAAAAAAAAGATAATTCTTCAAAATAAACAGTCAACTATTACCAAAAAGGTCAAGACATAGGATTCATCTTTTGCCTCATCTTTTTTTTTTTTGGGTACCGGGGATTGAACTCAGGGGCACTTGACGACTGGACCACATCCCCAGCCCTTTTTTTTGTATTTTATTAGAGACAGGGTCTCACTGAGTTGCTAGTTGAAGTGCCTTGCCATTGCTGAGGCTGGCTTTGAACTCGCGATCCTCCTGCCTCAGCCTCCCAAGTGCTGGGATTACAGGCATGAGCCACCCGCACCCAGCTGCCTCATCTTTTCATACTGATCACTCCTAAAGCCACTCAAGGTAAATTATAGGAAATCAATCCTAACAGAGTAACTATAAACACAGAAGTCCATTATAGTAAGTATTAAATAGGTTCAAAAGAGGAAATACTAGATATATTAATATAATTAGTTCTAATAAAAATGTTCTAATGACATTAATACTCCACAGAAGATAAATTTCCAAAAGAACTAAGTACTCACTGTTAGGAACAGAGAAATTATACTTACCGTTCCATACAACTGCACATTCTGAGCACATTTCTTGCAAATTGTATTGGTTTTGCTGTTAAAGAAAAAAGAAGACAAAGTTTTTCTTAGATCATTTGAAAATGGATTACTCCTTAAGTCCAAGGAATGTGTTCATTGCTAAGGGTAAGGTAAAATATGGTCTGGACACTTGATTAACTGACTTTCAAGTTATCTATCTGGCCAATAGCTTTTGCATTATTATGTGGTTATTAATTTTGTCATCTCAAATAAAGTAAGTTTTCAGTTAATTTGGAGTGATTTTGACACCTTTAAGTACCATTTAAATAAAATTATCAGATATGAAAAAGACATCCAAAATATGTTAGACTGGCTGAGTGCAGAGGCACATGCCTGTAATCCCAGCAATTCAGGAAGCTGAGGCAGGAGGATAGCAAGTTTGAAGCCAGCCTCAGCATTTAGGAAGACCCTCAATAACTCAGCAAGACTCTATCTCAAAATAAAAAAAAAAATGGGTATGTAGCTTGGTGGTTATTAAGCTCCCCTAGGTTTAATCCCCAATATAAAAAAAAAAAATTATGTAAGAGTAAAATGGACTAGCAGAAAATAAATTAATTCTCTTCAGTTCAGATGAATAACTGACAAATTTAAAGTGATGAATAAAGTATTTGGGTTTAAAATGTAAACTCAGAGAGCTGAGTGGTGGGTGTTTCCTATCCAATGTTGACCTTAGTCTGTCTATGCTGTCCTCTGTATGTAAAAGTATATGAAAATCCCAAAGGTGGGAAAATAGACTCTAAAACCAAGTATTTCATCAAAATTTCTGATTTCTCAGCAGGCACACTGGCACATACCTATAATATCAGTGACTTGGGAGGCTGAGGCAGGAGGATTGAAATTTCAAGGCCAGCCTCAGCAATTTAGCAAAGTCCTAAGCAATGTAGCAAGATCCTGTCTCAAAATAAAAAATAAAAAGGGCTGGGGTGTGGCTCAGTGGTTAAACACCTTTGAGTTCAATCCCCAGTACTCAAAAAAAAAAAAAAAAAAAAAAAAAAAAAACTGACTTCTCTGAGTTAAGCATTGACAAAAAAAAAAAAAAAAAAAATCCTTTGTCTTGTGAAGATCCTGAGGTCTCCCAGCTACTCAGGAGGTTGAGGCCCAAGTATCACAAGTTCGAAGCCAGCACAACTTAAAATAAGATATTCAAGGGCTGGGGTTGTAGCTCAGCGGTAGAGCGCTTGCCTAGCACAGGCAGGGCCCAGGTTAGATCCTCAGCACCACATAAAAATAATAAAGGTAAAATTAAAAAAAATAAGCCGGGCACGGTGGCGCACGCCTGTAATCCAGCACTTTGGGAGGCTGAGGCAGGAGGATCACGAGTTCAAAGCCAGCCTCAGCAATGGCGAGGCACTTAGCAACTCAGTGAGACCCTGTCTCTAATAAAATACAAAAAAGGGCTGGGGATGTGGCCCAGTGGTCGAGTGCCCCTGAGTTCAATTCCTGGTACCACAAAAAAATAAATAAATAAATAAAATAATAATAATAATAATAATAATAATAATAAAGGCATTGTGTACAAGTAAATAAATAAATATTTTTTTAAAAATAAGATATTCAAACAAAATACTCTCCAGGGCAGGGCAGTTTTCAGCCACTTAAAGAAGGCAGTACAAGCTGAGTATGGTGGTGCACACATGTAATCCCAGCTACTTGAGAGGCTGAGACCAGCTTAGGAAACTTAGATCTTGTCTCAAAATAAAAATAAAAAGGGATGGGGATGTAGCTCAGTGGTAAAGTATTTGCCTATCATGTACAAGGCGAAATCCTCAATACCACCCAAAAAGAAAAATAGTAAAGTATTGAAGTGCAGGTGCTGGGGAAGTAGTTCAGTGGTAGAGTATTTGCTTAACATTCGTGAGGCAGTGGGTTCAATCTCCAGCACAATGCATGTAATCCCAGCAGCTCAGGAGGCTGAGGCAGGAAGACACAAGTTCAAAGCCAGCCTCAGCAACTTAGTGAGGCACTAAGCAACAGTGAGACCTTGTCTCTACATAAAATATTTAAAAAGGGCTGGGGATGTTGCTCAGTGGTTAAGCACCCCTGCGTTCAAACCGTGGTACAAAACAAAACAAACAAACAACAACAACAAAAAAAACCCACACAAGAAAAATGACCTTGGTCTGGGGTTGTGGCTCAATGGTAGAGTGCTTGGCACTGGCACTCGATTCTCAGCACCACATATAAGCAAATAAATAAAGGTCCATCAATAACTAATACAAATATTTTAAAAAAAGAAAAATGACCTTTATGATCTATCTTGAATTAATTTGTGTGTGTGATGTAAATTAAGGATCAAAGCTCATATCTCACACTGACACAGAAATTAATTCAAGATTAATTACAGGCCCAAATGTGAAAGGTAAAACACAGCTCTAAGTATGATCTGTATGATCCATTCATAAGAAGTTCAAGAACAGGAAAAGTTAATCAATCCTAGAAATGGAAATCAACAGAACAGTGGTTGCCTAGGGAAAACAAGGAATGTTGGGGATTGACTGGGATGGGGCATGACAGGACTCTTTGGGATGAGGGTAACATTATGTATATTTAGGGGTTACTTTTTGTAAAACTCGTTGAATGAGGTACTTAAGATTTGAGCATTTTGCCAGGTGTAGCAATACAAGCCTATAATCCTAGCAACTCAGGAAAAAAAGGCAGGAGGATCACAAGTTCAAGGCCACCCTCAGCAATTTAGCAAGAGTCTGTCTCAAGAAAATAAAAAGGGCTGGGGGTGTAGTTCAGTGGTAAAGCACTCCTGGATTCAATTCCTAGTACCAAAAGGAGAGCGCAAGAAGAGATTGATTCACATAAGGAAAGTGTAAAGTGAGTTTCAAATATGGCTAGGGCTAACAAACCTTTTATCAGGATTGTCATGTTTCTAAAAGTATCTTCTTTGACCTTACAAATTCTGCATTCTCTGTACATATACATACTGGAGCTTGAGGCTCATGTTTTATTGCTGTGGGGTTGGTTTCTTTAGTGTCAAAAGATCATAACAACTATATAAAATGATCAAGGACCTGAAAACTAAGTAACTGTAAAAATGTAAGCAATCAGAGGCTAAGAATGTAGTTCAGTGGTAGAGTGCTTGCCTAGCATGTATGAGGTTCTGGGTTTGATCCCCAACACCACAAAAAAATAAGTAAATAAATAAATAAATAAAATTAAAATTGAAAGCAATGGCCAGGCAGTGTGTTACATACCTATAATTCCAGCTACTTGGGAGGCTGAAGCAGGAGGATTGTACATTTGAGGACAGCCTATGCAACTTAGTGAGACCCTATCTCAGAATAAAAATTAAATTGAATTAAAAAGGGCTGGGCTGGGGATGTAGTTTAGTGGTACAGCACCGCCTAGCATGTTTAAGAGCTCAATTCCTAGTACAGAATAAAACAAAAAAAGGCAATCAGTGGATAAAATCTAGGACATAATACAGGTATTATACACCCTTCAATATAACAGAAAACTGTTCAATCTGCAAAATGTAATTCACTACTGATCTATTACAATGAAATTAATTACAGATCTGCATATGAAATATAAACACAGTTTTTTTTTAAGAGGGAAGAGCCTATTAACATCTTTCATGGTCAGCCAAAACTCTACCTCTCCTGCTGGTACTCAGTCCTGCAGTAGGTACACTTCACAACTGGGTGTGCAATCCGACATTCCTGAAATGAAATGAGGATATAATTTTAAAAGGCACTCACAAATGGAAACAGCCTTCAGTAGAAAGCAGAAGACCTGGGTACTATTCCTAGCACAGCCACTATGCTTGAGTGAGTCACTTAACTTTCTGGGCCTTATTTTCCTCCTCTGTAATATTTGCCTTGCTGTTGTGCTGTTAATGTGGGAGTAAGAATTTGTATGGTACTAGTCATAAATTGCAAAACAAACATATATGTATGAATAAGCCCCAGACTGAGAATCTGAAATCCTAGATTTTAGTTCTGATTCTTGTGCTACTGTGATTTTGAGCAGGTTTACTTGTGAAATGAAGGTGCTAGATTAAAATCATTTTTATTCATGTAAATAAAACTTCCCTAAAATCATATATAATTTTTAGGCTAAAAAGGGCACTCAAGCGCTTGCCTTCTCTCAGATCTGGTAAACAAGAGTGGCAAAAGGAAAATCATGGCCATCTGAGGCAATCTTGACATACTCAGAGACACAAACTCTGGATTATCTGAGGATATCTCAACCTCACTCGTCAGCCGGCTTGGTAACTTTTAATTGTTGCCCTGTAGGCAAAGTGGATGAAGCAAACTTAAGAGAGAAACTGTGACTTTAGGAGTAAAAACTGGTTTAGGCGATGACTGAAGGCCACCAACTAGATGCTTAAAAGACATCCTGATTCATGTGCTTGACTGGGGGCTTTTTTTCTTTTTTAACTAGAGCCTTGCCACCTTCTACTCAGACCGGATGAAAAGTGCCCGTGAGGTGTCCGAGTTCTAGACACTCCTCCCTGGCAGCACCCAACTCTCAAGTTCAACCCAGGCGGAGCAGGGGATCCCTGAGTATGCAACCAGGGCGACCACGGTGGCGGGGAAAACAGCCTAAAGGAATCACCGGAGCCGCTGGTCAGGGGCAAGCAGGGGATCCGCTGTCCCCTCCCCCGACCTCGCGGGGTCGGAAAACATTCCCCCGCGGTTGCTAAGCACCCGGACACGCCAGCCGCGGGGGCCTGGACTGGGCCTGGGACTCCCCCACGTGCCCGGCAGGCCCCCAGCGGGGAGGGAGCGGCTCCTCAGCTAGGCGGGCCTGCCACACCCAGCCTGAGGGACCCCGCCGGGCGTCCCGCACAACCGGGAGTTCCGGGCCGCGCCTGCTGCGTCCCCAGTTCCCGGCCGCCGCCCTAGCCCGCGCACCTTGCACAGCTGCTGCCCCTGAGACAGCGCCTCGAAGGGGAAGCGCTGGTGGCACTTGGTGCAGGCGTAGAGCGCCGCCATGTCCGGCCCGGGCCGTGCTCACCGCCCCGCGGGCCCGGCCCGCCGCTTTATCTGACAGTCTGAGGCACAACCTGGCGGTGGCGGCAGGCTGCTAGCTGCGGCAGGAGGGCGGGTTGGCGCGGGCCGGCGCGGGCGGGCCGGGGCGAACCGGGGCGGGCACCACGGCGTTGAACGCCCGTTCACTGGTTCACTTCGACGTCGATCAAGCAGAAGGAGGCGGAACACGAAGCTTTACACCACTCCGATTCGATCTGAATTGGAGTACGCCACTGTGACGCGCGAGGCCGCGATTATGTAAAGCGCAGTCACGCGGGGGCGCTGCCTGAAGAGAGGCAGTCTCGCGACTAAGACCTCGGATGTGCTCTGGCTCCTCCCCCTTCACTCAGCGTTCCCGCCCTCGCTCCGCCTCTTCTGAGCAGCGGGCTCAACCGCGCTTCTCGCGATACTTTCGTGAAGTTGTGATGTTTTAGTTTCCATGGAGCTGCCCTCTGGCAACACTAGGGGCGGAGCTGTGCTGAGCGCCGGGCATTGTTGATTAGCACTCTGCCACTACTCTGTGTGTAAAGAAAGTAGAGAGCTTGCGAAAGAAGTTTTCTCATCGGAGCAGGATGGGCCCGCCCAACCCTCTCAAAGGAGAAGAGGAAACTGAATATAACTCCGAAGAGTGCCGCATATCTGAGAGAGAGAGAGAGAGAGAGGAGCCCAGAAAGAGCACCCAGTGTTGCAGGAGAGGGATACTAGAGATGACAGCTCCTCCAAGAAGTATAAGACAGATACCAAGGAGTTCCCATGTCCTAGAGGCCCCCTCAGAGTGGGATGCAGTTGACCCAGATCTCCTTCCTCCTCTTTTCTGGGATCTACACACCCTGACAACTCACCTGGGGTTTCCGGGGAGGGCCTGACCCCAGGGAGGCAGGACACGCCCTCCTGGTTATGCCTCTTCCGGCCAAGGAATGACACACTTGTTCTTGAGGTGTTGGCAACGATTCCTGCAGTGCTGACCTTTCTAATTCCTGCCCTGTGATTGTTCTAGAGCTTGCATTACTTTTGGCTCTCCCAGTCGCCTGTACAGTCCTAATTGCAGATTTACCCCAACATGCGCTTTTTTACACTTGAGGGCACACTTAGTTCTAGGTCCCTGCCCCAACAGAATGTACTCTTTGAAACCGAAATTTAGTCCCCCCTTCTTGTGGTTTCTTCCAAAGATGTAGGCACTGGAGTCATAATCACTTTTCCATGTCTACTAGCAATGTGACCTTGAAACTATCACTATACCTCTTTTTCTCAATCATACAGTTGGGTTATTGTGAAGATCAAAAACAGTGCATGGAGCAGGGCGCGGTGGCGCACGCCTGTAATCCCAGCACTTTGGGAGGCTGAGGCAGGAGGATCGCGAGTTCAAAGCCAGCCTCAGCAATGGCGAGGCACTTAGCAACTCAGTGAGACCCTGTCTCTAATAAAATACAAAAAAGGGCTGGGGATGTGACCCAGTGGTCGAGTGCCACTGAGTTCAATCCCCGGTACCAAAAAAAAAAAAAAACAGTGCATGGAGCCGGGCTCGGTGGCGCACGCCTGTAATCCCAGCACTTGGGAGGCTGAGGCAGGAGGATCGCAAGTTCAAAGCCAGCCTCAGCAATGGCGAGGCACTTAGCAACTCAGTGAAACCCTGTCTCTAATAAAATACAAAAAAGGGCTGGGTGAAGGGCAAAGCATCACACCGGGGACAGCCATGCAGCCAAAAGATTTATTTAACAGCCTTCGTAGCCGGTAGCGAAAACCGGAGAAGAGGTGCTCTGGTCGAAGGTCGAAGAGGTGGGAGAGGGGAGTCAGGGAGAAGGGAGTGTGCTAGCTCTGGTGGGAGAAGGGAGTCAGGGAGAGGGGAGTGTGCAAGCTCTGGACAGAAGGTGGGTGCTTGGTTGCACCGGCTGGGATCTCTGGAGCTGTCGGCTAAAGCAGCTGCTGTCTGGCTGGAGGCTGGAGCTGTCAGCTGGGAGCGGCCGTCGGGCTGAAGGTGGTCGGTCTGGAGCTGTCAGCTGGAGCAGCTGCCGTCGGCTGGAGGCGATGGGTCTGGAGCTGTTGGCTGGGGCAGCTGCCATCGGCTGGAGGCGATGGGTCTGGAGCTGCCGGCTGGGGCAGCTGCCATCGAGCTGGAGGCGATGGGTCTGGAGCTGCCGGCTGGGGCAGCTGCCGTAGGCTGGAGGCGATGGGTCTGGAGCTGTTGCAGTGGCTTCCTCCTCTCTGCAGCGACGAGCCGATGTATCTGTCTTCCTCCTCTCAGCAGCGACGATCCGATGTTGGTGTCCGTGTGTCTCTCTCTCTGGCTGTCTGGCTGTCTGAGTCTCTCAAACAGGGCCTTATATAGGGATTTCTGGTGGGGGGTGCACTAGAGCAACCCCAACACCATTGGCTAGAACAGGATGCCCTTTAAGCCTATTGGCTCTTGCCTGGGAAAAGAAGCATTCTGCCTGGGGAAGGAACATCCTGTCTGGAACATCTTGAAACAAGGTTGCTTCTCTCAGGTGTGTGGAAAACTCTGAGGGCGGGGGAGGGTAACATATCTATCATTCCCCCTTTTTGTTTTCTTAGGAAGTGGGACGTCGTATGTCAGTCTGGCTACTTCCTGCTGAAACGGGGCGACGTGGGGTGTTATGGGGGGGGATATGATAAGACAGGCAGGTCAGGCTTGAGGGTGAAAAGGATTCCTAGGAGGTTGGCACCAAAAAAATGAATTCGCCCTGAGGTGATGAGAAGTGACAGATGATCCCTAAGGAGAAACTGGTTAAAGGTTGAGAACAAGAAAGACATGAGCTGTGGAGAAGGAAGAGCTGCAAAGGAGAAGATCATCTACATATTGCAAAAGAGTGGAGTCAGAGAATTCAAGGTCTTTGAGATCGGCAGCTAGTGTCTGTCCAAAGATATGAGGGCTGTCTCGAAAACCCTGAGGGAGGACTGTCCAGGTCAATTGTTGGGACCATTGAGTATCAGGATCAGTCCAGGTAAAGCAAAGATGTCTTGTGATTCCTGAGCTAAAGGGACAGTGAAGAAGGCATCCTTAAGGTCAATGACCGAGAAATGAGTAGATAAGGAAGGAATTAGGGAGAGAATGGTATAAGGATTTGGGACCAGAGGGTGTATGGGCCTAACAGCCTCATTGATGAGACGAAGATCTTGGACTAACCGGTATGACCCATTGGACTTCTTGACTGCCAATATGGGAGTATTATATGGGGAATGGGTGGGTCGGAGAAAGCGTTTCCGCAGAAGGTCTGAGATAATAGGTTGGAGACCTCTGAGGCTAGTGGCTGGGAGTGGATACTGGGCTCTATTAGGAAATACTGGGGATCTTTAAGTGTATTTTCGTATAGGGTCACAGTGAGCAAGGGATGGAGTCTGGGTATCCCAAACTTTGGGGTCTACCAGATGGGAGGGGGCAGGGTAACAGGAGGTTTCCGCATCAGGCTCTAAAATGCTAAGAAGGAAGACGGAAGAGGAGACGGAGTGAGACGAGTCGGGGAGAAGAACTGAGCGAGGCGGTCAGAGAACACAACTGAGGCCTGAAATTTGACCAGTATATCTCGGCCCAATAAAGGCACAGGACATTGAGAGATTACTAGAAACTGGTGGGGAAATGAATGGAGGTGGAGGCGGCAAGACAGCATGGAGTCTTGTGGGGTGAATGGTGTGTCCCTCTATCCCGACAACAGGGGACGATAAGGTGGTGGGCCCCCAAAACTCCCTCAAGACCGAGAAAGTGGCTCCTGTGTCTAGTAGGAAATTTATGGGGTGGCCATCAACAAGAAGGGTGACCCTAGGCTCCTGTAAGTCGATGTCAACTGTCGGGAGAGGAAACCCAGGGCCCCGTCAATCTTCTGTGGCTAGTCCAAGTAGGTTGGGTTTCATGACTGATCCAGTCCCCCTGCGGGAACTGGGGCAGTCAACAACCCAGTGGCCCATCTTGGAGCATTTAGGACATGGGCGTGTAGGGGGCCTGGGTTGGGGCAAGCTCTAGCCCAGTGTCCTTCGTTCCCGCACTTGAAACACGGCCCTGGAGGTCCCCTCTGCGCGGGGTAATGGCCCCTTGTTTGTGAGGCCCGAGAGTTGGTGCCCTGTAAAGCCTGGCCAGCATTTGAAATCTTGCTCGTTCGGCCCTTTTCATAGTTCTGAAACCTACGGCGTTCAGTATTCTCATCTCTATTATGATAGGCCTTAAAGGCCGTGGCCAAGATCTCGGGTCTGAGGTGTTGCAGGTCCTTGCTCTAATTTTCTCAATTTAGCCCGTATATCGGGGTAACTTTGGGACAAAAAGTAAGTCATAAGGACATGACGTCCCCCTGGAGATTCAGGATCTAAATTGGTGTATTGTTGGAGAGCTTTTGTTAGTCGATCTAGAAATTCAGAGGGGTGTCTTCCCTTTTTTGTATGATTTTTCCTGCAGCTTGTCAAAATTAACTACTTTTTGTGCTGCACGCTTAAGACCAGTTAGTATAACAAGTGGAAAACTGATCTCGCAAGGCCACGTCCCCTGGGGAATTATAGTCCCAGTTAGGGTCCCTTTCGGGGACAGCCTGAGGTCCAATGAGATGGTTAGGGTTGGTTCTATGGTTTCTCATCGGCATAGGCCCGTGCCTGTTCCCAGACTCGCCTACGCTCCTCAGGGAGGAGGGTATTTGCCAAAATCATATAGATGTCATGGAAGGTAAGGCTATAAGCTTGGAGGACCCATTGAAATTCCCTGAGGTATGTAGTGGGGTCAGTGCTATAAGAGCCCAATCGTTTCTCGATTTGCACTACCTCGGTCATTGGGAAGGGAACATGGACACGGACAATTCCTTCTGGACCCGCGACTTCCCGGAGTGGGGTCAGGACTTGGGCGGGAGTAAGTGACAGAGGGTGAGCAGACATTGTGCGAGATCGCGTAAGGGGTGGGCTGGAGGAGGAGGTGGCAGGAGTGTGTAGAAGTGGGGCTGGAGGGGCCGAGGGAGGCGGAGAGGTTTCAGATTGGTATGGGGCGGCTCATCCGCGGGATCAAAATCAAGAAAGGAGGGGGATGGTAGGGGAGCAGCCGGTTTGGCAGGCTAGGAGGCTATTGTTGGAGCTGCAGCAGGTACAGAGTGAGGGATTCGAACGGAGGAGGGAGAAAGCCTGAACATACGGAATCTCTGCCCATTTTTTTGATCGCTCGCAGAAGTTGAAAAGATCTCTCAGTATAGAGGGATCCAGGGACCCAGAAGCAGGCCATTTGTTTTGGTTATCTAAGGGGTATGTGGGCCAATCTTGGGTGCAAAATTTGGTAAGTCTTGTTGGTTGTATATCGGGAGTTAGGCCGAGAGTGGCTAGGTTGTTTAAGAGGCACTGTAGAGGACAGTTGGCTGGGAGGGGTCGGAGTGGGTACAAGAGTGACAAATAGTGAGTGATAGCAAAACCAAAGAAGAGAGTGAGGACAAGAGCAAAGAAGAGAGTGATCGGAGGGTAGTCAGCCAGGAGGGATAGGAGTGAGTCAGCCAGGAGGGGTGAAGAAGCAGCAGCAGCAGCAGAAGAAGAAGCCCCCATTTTCCCGTTCCGAACGGGACAGATATATTGTCCTGAGGAGCGTCCTCCTCAAGATATATATATCAGAGAGATCCAAGTCTGTGAGACCCAGTCGTCACTGGAGTCAAACAGAGATGGGGTCCAAAGGGACCGAAGAACAATGGGTCACCTTGCGCAAGGATTTTCCGTGTCCCGTCCTGGACGGGAAGGAGAGACCCAAGTCCGGAGGCCAGAGGCCGAAAAAGGGCTTTCTTCAACTACTCCCAGGAAAGGAGAGAGAGAAGAGGGAGATAGAGAGAGAAAGAGAGAGAGAGAGAGGGAGGGAGCGAATGGTCAGTTCCCACTGTACAAGGCCTGACGGGTTTAGGCACACTGGGGATGAGGAGACCTACCCAGGAAAAGGAGAGAGAGAGACAAAAAGAGAAAGAGCTCCACGAGGTCCACTGTGACCATGAAGGTCTAGGGGGGTGCGATCCTCCCTGTACAGGCCACCAGCGGGGCTGCCGGACGATCAACGGTCAGTTTCCCACTGTACAAGGCCTGACAGGTTTAGGAGCCCTGGGGCGGGGGGGCTTACCAATCCGATGACCGGTGGTGGATGCGTCGGAGCGGCGATCAAAAACCGGGCGAAGGCTGAGGCAGTTCCGGGTGATTATGCCCTCCGGCTCAGATAGGATCCGAGTCACGGCACCAATGAAGGGCAAAGCATCACACCGGGGACAGCCATGCAGCCAAAAGATTTATTTAACAGCCTTCGTAGCCGGTAGCGAAAACCGGAGAAGAGGTGCTCTGGTCGAAGGTCGAAGAGGTGGGAGAGGGGAGTCAGGGAGAAGGGAGTGTGCTAGCTCTGGTGGGAGAAGGGAGTCAGGGAGAGGGGAGTGTGCAAGCTCTGGACAGAAGGTGGGTGCTTGGTTGCACCGGCTGGGATCTCTGGAGCTGTCGGCTAAAGCAGCTGCTGTCTGGCTGGAGGCTGGAGCTGTCAGCTGGGAGCGGCCGTCGGGCTGAAGGTGGTCGGTCTGGAGCTGTCAGCTGGAGCAGCTGCCGTCGGCTGGAGGCGATGGGTCTGGAGCTGTTGGCTGGGGGCAGCTGCCATCGGCTGGAGGCGATGGGTCTGGAGCTGCCGGCTGGGGCAGCTGCCATCGAGCTGGAGGCGATGGGTCTGGAGCTGCCGGCTGGGGCAGCTGCCGTAGGCTGGAGGCGATGGGTCTGGAGCTGTTGCAGTGGCTTCCTCCTCTCTGCAGCGACGAGCCGATGTATCTGTCTTCCTCCTCTCAGCAGCGACGATCCGATGTTGGTGTCCGTGTGTCCTCTCTCTCTGGCTGTCTGGCTGTCTGAGTCTCTCAAACAGGGCCTTATATAGGGATTTCTGGTGGGGGGTGCACTAGAGCAACCCCAACACCATTGGCTAGAACAGATGCCCTTTAAGCCTATTGGCTCTTGCCTGGGGAAAAGAAGCATTCTGCCTGGGGAAGGAACATCCTGTCTGGAACATCTTGAAACAAGGTTGCTTCTCTCAGGGTGTGGAAAACTCTGAGGGCGGGGAGGGTAACATATCTATCACTGGGGATGTGGCCCAGGGGTCGAGTGCCCCTGAGTTCAATCCCCGGTACAAAAAAAAAAAAAAAAAAAAACAGTGCATGGAGGGCTGGGGTTGTGGCTCAGTGGTAGAGTGCGCGCCTAGCACGTGCACGGCCCGGGTTCGATCCTCAGCACCATGTAAAAATAAACGCATTGGGTACAACTAAAGCAAATAAGTAAATATTTTTTTAAAAAAGTGCATGAAGAAGAGAAGGGGGAAATTGCTTAAGAGGTAGGAGTTTTGCTTTGGAGTGATGGAAATATTTTGGAACTAGATAGAGATGATGGTTGCACTACATTGATGTGTTAATTGCTGCTGAATTGTTCAATTCAGAATGGCTAATTTTGGGTGGGTGGGGTTTTAGCTGGGTTGGTAGAGCACTTGACTAGTACGAGTGAGGTACTGGGCTCGATCCTCAGCACATCATAAAAACAAAAAAAGGTATTGTGTTCATCTACTATAAAAATATTAAAAACTAAGGGCTGAGGGGCTGGTGTTGTGGCTCAGCGGTAGAGCACTCGCCTAGCACGTACACGACCCGGGTTCCATCCTCAGCACCATGAAAAAATAAAATACATTGTGTACAACTAAAGCAAATAAAAATAAATATTAAAAAAATAAATAAATAAGGGCTGAGGTTGTGGCTCAGTGGTAGAGCGTTTGTCTGGCACGTGTGAGGCACTGGATTCAATCCACAGCACCACATAAAAATAAGTAAACAAAATAAAGATATTGTGTCCATCTAAAACTGAAAATATTTTTTAAAATATTAAAAATAAAAAATACAATGCCTAATTTTGGTCTGGGGATGTAGCTTGGTGGTAGAGCACTTGCCTAGCATTTGTTAGGTCCTGAGTTCATTCCCTAGTATGGCAAACACACACACCTGATAAAACAGTTAATTTTGTGTTATGTGTCTTTCACCTCAAATTATTTTTAAAAAGGGTGCAGGCTCAGTCTGCATGGTGGCACACAGCTAGAATCCCAGCAGCTGGAAGGCTGAGGCAGGAGGATCGAGAGTTCAAAGCCAGCCTCAGCAATTTAGCAAAGTCCTGTCCCTAAATAAAATATAAAAGGGGCATAGCGATGTGGCTTAGGGTTAAGTGCCCCGGGTTTAATCCCTCCTACCAAAAAAATAAATGCGGGCTCTGAAGGCAGATTGCCTGATTTTGGATTTCAGCTTTACCACTTATAGAATCTGTATGACTTTGGGCACATTAAAAATAATAATAGGGCTGGAGTTGTGGCTCAGAGGTAGAGCGCTTGCCTAGCACGTGTGCGGCCCGGGTTCGATCCTCAGCACCACATAGAAATAAATGCATCGTGTACAACTAAAGCAAATAAATAAATATTTAAAAAAATAATAATAATAATAAAAGAAAGAAAGAGAAAACAGTGACTGGGGTGTAGCTAGTGCTAAAGCACTTACCTAGCATGCATGAGGACCTTGGATCAATCCCCCCACTACCACAAACAAATAAGAACAAAACCCAGTGTGGTGGTGCACACCTGTAGATTCAGCTACTTGGGAAGCCCACAAATTCAAGACCAGCCTGGGCAACATAACAAGATCCCATCTTTAAAAATATATATATATAAATATATATATGTATATACGTATATATATGTATATGTATATATATATACACACAATTGACATGCTAATAAATGTTAGTTATTAGAAGAAACTACATTTCTTCTAGGAAGATTCTGGTATCCTAGGTCATGTAAATACATTCTCCCTTCTAATGGGTTATCTCTGTATCCTGTTTACTCAGTACAGGGCTAATTAATCCATTCACTCAATAAATTTTTTTTTTTTTTTTTTTTGAATTGGGGATTGAACTCAGGGGCACTCGACCATTGGGCCACATCCCCAGCCCTTTTTTTGTATTTTATTTTAGAGACAGGGTCTCACTGAGTTGCTAAGTGCCTCGCCATTGCTGAGGCTGGCTTTGAACTCGTGATCCTCCTGCCTCAGCCTCCCAAGTGCTGGGATTACAGGCGTGCACCACCGCACCCGGCTTCACTCAATAAATCTTTTTTTTTTTTAATATTTGTTTATTTGCTTTTAGTTGTACACAATGCGTTTATTTGTACGTGGTGCTGAGGATCGAACCCGGGTCGCGCACGAGCTAGGCGAGCGCTCTACTGCTGAGCCACAATCCCAGCCCGAGCCACAATCCCAGCCCTCAATAAATCTTTACTGAGTATTTACTATGTACCAGGCTTATTGTTTAGGTGCTGGGTGTACACTGGTGTACAACAGACATGATCCTAGCTTTTTTTTTTTTAAATATTTATTTTTATTTACTTTAGCTGTACACAATGCAATGCATTTATGTTTACGTGGTGCTGAGGATCGAACCCGGGCCGCGCACGTGGGAGGCGAGCGCTCTGCCGCTGAGCCACAACCCCAGACCATGATCCTAGCTTTTAAAAGATATGGTCCAGGCTGGGCAGGGTGGAACACACTTGTAATCCCAGCAACTCTATAGGCTGAGGCAGAAGGATTGCAAGTTTAAGGCCAGCCTGGGGCAATTTAGCCAGACTTTGCCTCAAATTTTTAAAAATTTCCTTTTTTTTTTTTTTTTTTTTTTGGTGGTAGGGGGATTGAGCCATGGGACACTTAATCACTGAGCCACACCCTCAGCTCTTTTTTTTTTTTTTTAATTCTAATTTGTTATACATGCTTTCAGAATGCAATTCATTTCATATTACATATAAAGAGCACAATTTTTCAAGTCACTGGATTTACATTAAGTATTTTCACAATTGTGTCTTCATATATGTACTTAGGGTAAAGATGTGTAACTTTTTTTTTTTTTTTTTTTTTTTTTTGGTACCAGGGATTGAACTCAGGGGCACTCGACCACTGGGCCACATCCCCAGCCCTTTTTTGTATTTTATTAGAGACAGGGTCTCACTGAGTTGCAAAGTGCCTTGCTGTAAGCTGCCTGGTACCGTAAACCGGGATAAAAACTCTCGGGGGCAGAGTTAAGCTTTTACTACTTTTACTTCTACTTTCTTAGAGCTTAGAGAGGGAAAGAAAGATTTTTCTTAGAGAGGGAAAGAAAGATTTAAAGAAAGATAGAGCTTTGCTTAGAGAAAGACTAGAGCTTCTTTCTTCTCTCTTCTTTCTTCCTTCTTCCTTCTTCTGTCTTCTGTCTTCCTCGGGAGCCTCGGCCTTACTCTGACCAGTCCTCTGGAGCCTCGGCCTAACTCTGGCCAGTCATTACTTCTTCTATCTGGTTTCTCTTCTGTAACTGCTCTGCCTACGTTCTGGCCGCTCTGATTCTTCTGACCGACCGAGTGACTGCCCGGCTGACTGAATTCTCCGTTCTCCTAACTCGGACCGCTTTCACCCGGTTATATACCTTCAGGTTTGCGGGTGCCTACAGGTGCGTCACATACATATCAGGTGGAACCCATGGCTTCCAGCTAGCTACAACAGCCCTTCCTAATTAGGGCTCCTTCATATTCCTTCCCTTTAGTTTAAAAAGGTGCTTTTGTTCTATTTTCTCTATTTTATTTTCTCTATTTTCTTTTTATTTTCTTGTCCCTACCTAGCTTTTCACCTTTTATTTTTGAAAGGGTGGATATTTGAGCCCTTTTTGAGAAGGTGCTGTGGCTTTAAGGAAGCCTAATGCTGAGGAGCAGCTAACGCACCTAGTTAAGCACAATTGCATAAGCGGCTTTGACTTTTTTTTTTTTTTTTTTTTTTTTTTTCTCCTCTTCTTTATTTTTCTTTATGGCTTTCTTGCCAAAGCTCAGTGGCCTTTTTTTTTTCTGCATGGTTTTTACCATGCTATTTAATTCTCTATTTTCTTTTAAGCTCATGGCTTTTTTCTTTATGCTAAAGCTCAAGGCTTTTTCTCTATATTTTTTATGGCTTTTGGCCGGCTACTCTGCTTCGGCTTTTGGCCGGCTCGCTTCGGCTTTTCGCTGGCTACTCTGCTTCGGCTTTTGGCCAGCTACTCTGCTTCGGCTTAATTCTTAACTGGCTTCAACTGAGTCAGAGGCTCTGCTCTCTTGTTTCTACTCTTTTTGCTGGTCTCACTCAACTGAGTCTGAGGCTATGCTTTTTCGTTGCTCTTATTCTTAGCTTTTCTTCTCTGCCTGCCGAGCCCCGGACGGACACCATTTGTAAGTTCAAGCTTTCGGAGGCAGAGTTACTTTTACTACTTTTACTTCTACTTTCTTAGAGCTTAGAGAGGGAAAGAAAGATTTTTCTTAGCTTAGAGTAGGTAGCTTAGAGTAAAGAAAGAAAGAGCTTAGCTTTTCTTCTTAGCTTAGAGTAGAAAGATAGAGCTTTGAGCTTAGTTTAGAAAGATTAGAGTTTCTTTCTTCTCTCTTCTTTCTTCCTTCTTCTGTCTTCTGTCTTCTGTCTTCCTCGGGAGCCTCGGCCTTACTCTGACCAGTCCTCTGGAGCCTCGGCCTAACTCTGGCCAGTCATTACTTCTTCTATCTGGTTTCTCTTCTGTAACTGCTCTGCCTACGTTCTGGCCGCTCTGATTCTTCTGACCGACCGAGTGACTGCCCGGCTGACTGAATTCTCCGTTCTCCTAACTCGGACCGCTTTCACCCGGTTATATACCTTCAGGTTTGCGGGTGCCTACAGGTGCGTCACATACATATCAGGTGGAACCCATGGCTTCCAGCTAGCTACAACAGCCCTTCCTAATTAGGGCTCCTTCATATTCCTTCCCTTTAGTTTAAAAAGGTGCTTTTGTTCTATTTTCTCTATTTTATTTTCTCTATTTTCTTTTTATTTTCTTGTCCCTACCTAGCTTTTCACCTTTTATTTTTGAAAGGGTGGATATTTGAGCCCTTTTTGAGAAGGTGCTGTGGCTTTAAGGAAGCCTAATGCTGAGGAGCAGCTAACGCACCTAGTTAAGCACAATTGCATAAGCGGCTTTGACTTTTTTTTTTTTTTTTTTTTTTTTTTTCTCCTCTTCTTTATTTTTCTTTATGGCTTTCTTGCCAAAGCTCAGTGGCCTTTTTTTTTTTCTGCATGGTTTTTACCATGCTATTTAATTCTCTATTTTCTTTTAAGCTCATGGCTTTTTTCTTTATGCTAAAGCTCAAGGCTTTTTCTCTATATTTTTTATGGCTTTTGGCCGGCTACTCTGCTTCGGCTTTTGGCCGGCTCGCTTCGGCTTTTTTTCGCTGGCTACTCTGCTTCGGCTTTTGGCCAGCTACTCTGCTTCGGCTTAATTCTTAACTGGCTTCAACTGAGTCAGAGGCTCTGCTCTCTTGTTTCTACTCTTTTTGCTGGTCTCACTCAACTGAGTCTGAGGCTATGCTTTTTTCGTTGCTCTTATTTCTTAGCTTTTCTTCTCTGCCTGCCGAGCCCCGGACGGACCACCATTTGTAAGCTGCCTGTCACGGCCAGCCACGGCGCCGCCACGGGAGGAAAATTCTCGGAGGCAGAGTTAAGCTTTTACTACTTTTACTTCTACTTTCTTAGAGCTTAGAGAGGGAAAGAAAGATTTTTCTTCTTAGCTTAGAGTAGAGTAGCTTAGAGTAAAGAAAGATAGAGCTTAGCTTTTCTTCTTAGCTTAGAGTAGAGTAAAGATAGAGCTTAGAGCTTAGTTTAGTGTAAGATTAGAGTTTCTTTCTTCTCTCTTCTTTCTTCCTTCTTCTGTCTTCTGTCTTCTGTCTTCCTCGGGAGCCTCGGCCTTACTCTGACCAGTCCTCTGGAGCCTCGGCCTAACTCTGGCCAGTCATTACTTCTTCTATCTGGTTTCTCTTCTGTAACTGCTCTGCCTACGTTCTGGCCGCTCTGATTCTTCTGACCGACCGAGTGACTGCCCGGCTGACTGAATTCTCCGTTCTCCTAACTCGGACCGCTTTCACCCGGTTATATACCTTCAGGTTTGCGGGTGCCTACAGGTGCGTCACATACATATCAGGTGGAACCCATGGCTTCCAGCTAGCTACAACAGCCCTTCCTAATTAGGGCTCCTTCACCTTGCCATTGCTGAGGCTGGCTTGTGAACTCGCGATCCTCCTGCCTCAGCCTCCCAAAGTGCTGGGATTACAGGCGTGCGCCACCACGCCCGGCAAAGATGTGTAACTCATTCTGCCATTATTCCTATCCCTTTGCTCCCTCCCCTCCCTCACCGTATGTTCTATTAAAGTCCCTTCATTCCTCTCATCCCTCCTCCCTTGCCATTATAAGTCAGTATCTTCATAACAAAGAAATCATTGACCTTTGGTTTTTGGGATTGGCTAACTTCACTTAGCATTATTTTCTCCAACTCCATCCACTTACCTGCAAATGCTATGATTTTATTCTCTTTTCGTGCTCAGTAGTGTTCCATTGTGCATATATACCAAAGTTTCCCTATCCATTCATCTACTGATGGGCATGGGGTTGGTTCCACAATCTAGGTATTGTGAATTGTGCTGCTATAAACATTGATGTGCTCAGCCCTTTTTTGGTATTTTATTGAGAGACAGGGTCTTGCTGAGTTGCTTAGGGCCTCACTGAGTTTCTGAGGCTAGCTTGGAACTCACTATTCTCAGGTCTCAGCTTCCTGTCTCAGCCTCCTGAGCCACTGGAAGTACAGGAGTGTACCACCTTGGCCCACCACGCAAAATTTTAAAAGAGCTGGGGAAGTGGCTCAATGGTATAGCACTTGCAAGCCCTGGGTTCGACTTTAGCATGCACACACACAAAAAAGACATACTACAAGGATAGACAACAATGTGAATGGGGAGAAAGTAGAGGGAGTCAGAGTCACTTAGGAAATCAGGGGAAAACATTCTGAGGCAGTGATGAAACCTGAAGGTCAAGAAGGACTTAGCCATGTGATATGACTAAGAACATTCTGGGCAGAGGGGAAAGGGGAAGAACTTGAGGTGCTATGGAGTTTGGAATGGTCAAGAAACAGAGAGAAACCTGGCATGGTGGCACACACCTACTATCCCAGCAATTTGGGAGGCTGAGGCAAAAGAATTGCAAGTTCAAGGCCAGACTGAGCAATTTAGACCCCATCTCAAAAATAAAAAATCAGAAGGGCTGGGGATGTAACCCAGTTGTAGAGTGCCCCTGGGTTCAACCCCAGTATGAAAGAGAAGGGGGAGGGGGAGAGAGAGAGAGAGAGAGAATGAATCCAGTTTAGCCGGCTGGCACAGAGGGCAAGTAGAGTTGTCAGCAGGAATGGCAGGGACCAGGTATGTATAGCCCGTAGACCCGATATAGATATGGATTTTTTAAAAAAACATTTTTTAGCTGTAGATGGACACAATACCTTTATTTTTATGTGGTGCTGAGGATCAGAACTCAGTGCCTCAAACATGTGAGGCAAGCACTCTACCACTGAGCTATCAGCGGCCCCAGGCCTGGATATGGATTTTTTTTCAAAGTAAAATGGGAAAGAAGCCACAGGTAGTTTTTAAGCAGGCAAGAAACATGATCATATATATATATATATATATATATATATATATAATATATATATATACACACATATATGTATATGTATATATACATATATATTTATTTATTTATTTATTTTAGTTGTACTAAATGCAATGCATTTATGTTTACGTGGTGCTGAGGATCGAACCCGGGCCGCGCACGTGCGAGTCGAGCGCTCTGCCACTGAGCCACAACCCCAACCCAGATTTATATATTTTTTAAAGATTTGGCTGTCTGCTAGGAGGAGAATAGACTGCCCATGACCAGAGTAAATGCAGAGGGATCTCCCAGGAGTGTATTACAGTCATCTACATGACAGGTAGTGGTTAAAAGGCTGCAGTGGAGAGAAGTGGACAGATGCACGATCAACAGTGTTAGACAAAGTTAACTTACGCCAGGAACGCCGTTTCAATAAAAAGGGTTTATTAGGGACCACGTGGAAGGGTAGGTGTTGGATTCCAGGCAGAAGGCTGCGCCTCCAGGAAGAAGGCCACACCTCCCCAGGTGCTTTGTGAAAAACTACAGTTCCCAAGATCCTCAGCAAAAACTGACCAGCAGGTGCCCTGGCCACTATCTCCTGACCTCTGGTAGCCTATAAGGCAAGGACTCACTCCAGGGGGGCTCTCTGACCCCCCACTCTATTTAAGCCACCCCCGTACTGAAATCACTCTCTGTTCTGCTTGTTCCTGTCCTTGTCCTCCCTTCCCTTTTCCTTGTCCTTTTGTCCCCTACCACACCATGTGGTACCCCAATAAAACCATCCCTTTCTACCATGGCGTTCCGGAGTAACTTCTTGTCCTAATAAATTCTAACAGTAGGGAGATAGGGTGGTAGGGGAAGAACAGTGTGGAGGGGCTGGGAAGGGAAGGACAAGAACAAAGGGAGTTTCAGTCAGGAGCAGGCTTAAATAGCGAACTGGTGGTCAGAGGGACCCCTGGAGCCAGTTCGTATCCCCATAGGCTGCCGGAGGTCCGAGGGGGCGGTGAGGGCACCGCTGGCCAGCCTGAGGCACCTGGGAGGTGTAGTCTTTTTTCTCAAAGTACCTGGGAGGTGTGGCCTCCCTGCCCGGAATCCAACAAACAGGATGTAGGGATGAATTGGATTTGGGAGGTTATGAGGGAAAGGAAGAAAGCTGTGTATATCGTGGCATTTCCAGCAAAAGGGAAGACTAGTAGGATAGGTTTCAAAGACAAAGCCTAGAGTTTTATTTGACAGGTTAAGTTCCAGACACCTCTGGGACATCCTGAGGGGACATATCATTTAGGCATCTTCATATCTCTTAGATCTGAGTTGAAGCTAGAGTTTGTTTTTTGTGAGTTTTTAAAAATATTTTCTTTCAAGAGATGAGATCTTATGCTGGGCACGGTGGCGCACGCCTGTAATCCCAGCACTTGGGAGGCTGAGGCAGGAGGATCGCAAGTTCAAAGCCAGCCTCAGCAATGGCGAGGCACTTAGCAGCTCAGTGAGACCCTGCCTCTAATAAAATTTTTTTTAAAAAAAGGGCTGGGGATGCGGCTCAATGGTCGAGTTCCCCTAAATTCAATCCCTGGCACCACACAAAAAAAAAAAAAAAAAAAAAGAAAAAAGAAAAAGAAAAAAAGAGAGAGAGAGAGAGAGAGATGAGATCCTTGCTATGTTGCCCAGGCTGGCCTCAAACTCCTGAGCTCAAACAGTCCTCCTATTTTAGCCTTCCAAGTGGCTGGGACCACAGGTATGCACCACTGCACCCAGCAAAGATAGAGTTTAATCTATCAGCATATATCAGCAGGGGATTATCAACATATATGTGAATTTTTTTTTTTTTTTTTTTTGGTACCGGGGATTGAACTCAAGGGCACTCGACCACTGGGCCACATCCCCAGCCCTTTTTTGTGTTTTTATTAGAGACAGGGTCTCACTGAGTTGCTAAGTGCCTCACCATTGCTGAGGCTGGCTTTGAACTCATGATCCTCCTGCCTCAGCCTCCCAAAGTGCTGGGATTACAGGCGTGCGCCACCGCCCCCGGCTCCATATGTGAATTTTAATAATGTTATCTTGGAGGCCTAGAGAGGAGAGGGCAATGTCCCTCCTGAGGCAAGAGAAACTCAGCATTTAGAGGTCCAGTCAAGGGGGTGCCAGCAGAGGAGCCATGAGCAAGAGAATGCAGAAGAGTGATTTCACAGAGTCCAAGAGTAAAGCAAGAAATAGTAGACAACAAAGGCCTCCATCTAACAAGGTCTTTGTTAAGGATGTAGCTCAATGGAAGAGCACTTGCTTAGCACATACAAGGCCCTGGGTTTGATCCCCAGTACCACACACACAAAAAATGTCATCAGCTATGTTGGACTAAAGCGAGGACAGTAACTGCTGTTTCCTGGACTGACTGAACATATACCTGTGTTTGCTGCCTGTCTACCCTGTCAAAACTTGTCCCTTCTTTCCAGTGTCTTTGGCAGTTGCAGTTGGACATACTCTGGAGGGAGCAGTGATAGAAGAGTATTTCTAAAGCAATTTTGTTCACAGTAGCACAGAAAATGTTTTTTTCCCCAAGTATTTATTTGCTTTTAGTTGTACACAATGCATTTATTTTTACGTGATGCTGAGGATTGAACCGGGCTGTGCATGTGCTAGGCGAGCGCTCTACCGTTGAGCCACAACCCCAGCCCCAGAAAATGTTTTAAAAAAATGAAATAACTGTCCATTGAGAGAACAATGGATGAATAAATTGTGCTGTGTAGAGTATCATGAGAATTCAGAGTGGGACCCTTAGTTTCAACAGGGTCACCTCTTTCATAGTGTCATTGCTTGCCTTCCTTATTTACAGTCTCCAGAAAATCTTCACATTAAGGAGGACAGTACAGGTCTAAAGTGGAGAAGAGGGAGTTGTTAGAAATTATAACTGGCTTCTGGGCTGGGGTTGTAGCTCAGTCGTAGAGCACCTACCTAGCACGTGTGAAGTACTGGGTTTAATCCTCAGCACCACATAAAAATAAAATAAAAGTATTGTATCCATCTACAACTAAAATATGTATATATGAAATTATAACTGGCTTCTGCTGCAGATAGGTATTCTCAGTCCACAAACTCAACAATAAAACTTTTTAAAAACTGAATTTAGGCTGGGCACAGTGGCACATTCCTGTAATCCCAGTGACTCAGGAGGCTGAGGCAGGAGGATTGCCAAGGTCAAGGCCAGTCTCAGCAACTTAGTGAAGACCTAAGCAGCTTAGCAAGACCCTGTCTCAAAATAAAAAATATAAAGGGCTGAGGATGTGGCTTAGTGGTTAAGCGCCCTGGGTTCAATCCCCAGCACCAAGAAATAAGAAAATAAAATACAATTTTTTTTTTTAATATTTATTTATTTGCTTTAGCTGTACACAATGGGTTTATTTGTACGTGGTGCTGAGGATTGAACCCAGGCCGCACACATGCCAGGCGAGTGCTCTACCGCTGAGCCACAACCCCAGCCCTATAAAATACAATTTTTAAAACCTGAATTTAGTTTCCAATTTATTTTTTTTATATTTATTTATTTACTTTAGTTGTACACAATGCAATGCATTTATGTTTACGTGGTGCTGAGGATCGAACCTGGGCCGCGCAGATGCGAGGCAAGCGCTCTGCCACTGAGCCACAATCCCAGCCCCCCAATTTATTTATTCAATAGACATGCACTGACCTGGGTGCAGTAGCGCATGCCTATAACCCCAGCTACTCAGGAGGCTGAGGCAGGAGGATTTCAAGTTCAAGACCAGCCCGGTCAACTTAGTGAAACCATGTCCCAAAATAAAACAAGTTCAGGATGTAGTTCAGTTATAAAGAACCCAGCACTGAAAAAATAATTAAATATATGCATGTAACATCTAGTAAGTATCAGGCACATTGCTAGGCCCTATAAGAACAGCAAGTTCTTGTGACCAAGACCCTGCTCTCATGCAGCTTCCATTCTAGGGATGGGAGAGAAAAATTATATCTAAGAAAATTAATGTATAATACAATTTCAGATAATGCAAAGTGCTCAGTCAAAAAATAGAGCAACAGGCTGGGGCTGGGGCTCAGCGGTAGAGTGCTCGCCTAGCATGTGCACAGATCCTCAGTACCACATAAAAATAAAGGTATTGTGTACAACTAAAACAAATAAATATTAAAAAAATAATAATAATAAAAATAAAGCAAGGCCAGGAGCGGTGTCACACACCTGTAATCCCAGTGGCTTGGGAGGCTGAGGCAGGAGGATTTTAAGTTCAAAGCCAGCCTCAGCAAAAGCGAGGTGCTAAGCAATTCATTTTTTTTTTTTTTTTTTTTTTTTTTTTTGTGGTACCGGGGATTGAACTCAGGGGCACTCGACCACTGGGTCACATCCCCAGCCCTTTTTTATATTTTATTTAGAGACAGGGTCTCACTGAGTTGCTAAGTGCCTTGCCATTGCTGAGGCTGGCTTTGAACTCGCGATCCTCCTGCCTCAGCCTCCCAAAGTGCTGGGATTACAGGCGTGCGCCACCGCGCCCGGCAAGGTGCTAAGCAATTCAGTGAGACCCCATCTCTAAATAAAATACAAAATAGGCCTGGGGATGTGGCTCAATGGTTGAGTGCCCCTGAGTTTAATCCCTAGTACCCAAAAAATAAATAAATAAAAAATAAAGCAAGGAAGAGGAATGGAGACTAATGGTGAAGCCAGAATCTGACAGGCAGTCAGTATACATAGGTAAATCGAGTCAGGTTGGATCAAGAATTTTGAGTAAGTTGGAGACTGTTGGGAGACTATCCCCTGAGGGATTGGAATGTTAATTCCTTTGGAGCCCTGTCCCAGGAATTGCCCCTCCCTATAGGGAGCTATAAAGTTGTTAATTCACATATCCTGGGCTGCACCATCCTGCCCTTCCCCCTTCAAACCATCTGCTTCCTCACCTTTTGGCCATCCTACCAGGCCTGGTCACTTACGCAGGAAGGAGAGAGAAAAGAGGAAGACAGCAGGAGAACAAAGGAAGTCCTGGGACATATAAAAAAGGCAGACCAAGCCGGGCGTGGTGGCACATGCCTGTAATCCCAGCACTTGGGAGGCTGAGGCAGGAGGATCACGAGCTCAAAGCCAGCCTCAGCAATGGCGAGGCACTTAGCAACTCAGTGAGACCCTGTCTCTAATAAAATACAAAACAGGGGTGGGGAGGTGGCCCAGTGGTCAAGTGCCCCTGAGTTCAATCCCCGGTACCAATAAATAAATAAATAAAAATAAAAAAGGCAGCCGGGCGCGGTGGCACACGCCTGTAATCCCAGCACTTTGGGAGGCTGAGGCAGGAGGACTGCGAGTTCAAAGCCAGCCTCAGCAATGGTGAGGCACTTAGCAACTCAGTAAGACCCTGTCTCTAAATAAAATACAAAAAAAGGGCTGGGGATGTGACCCAGTGGTCAAGTGCCCCTGAGTTCAATCCCCGGTACCACAAAAAAAAAAAAAAAAAAAAAAAAAAAAAGGCAGACCTGCCTTGCTTCTTGGGATATCAAGATACCAGTCAATGGCCCCCTTCTCCCTCCCTGGAGAAGTCTACGTTACCCCTTTTAAATAAACCCTGCTTTATATGCTTGCCTCAGCATGCTTCTTTAATGTCAAATTTCAACATTTGGGGGAGCAGAACTCACCGGTAAATGGTGGTATCAATGGGAGAAATTCTGTTTCAGATAGAATGGTCAGGGAAGACTTCCCCAAGAAGCTGTCACCTGAATGAAGTGAAGGAGTCAATCACATGAAGATCTGGGGAAGAATATTCCAGTTGGAGGGAATAACAAGTACGAAAGGCCTGAGACTAGAAGAGCTAGGCATTTTGGTAACAAGAGCAGTGTAGGTAGCCTAGAGCAGTGAATGAACCAGTGGTAGGAGACAAGTCAGAGAGGCCAGAAGACAAATCCTCTAGGTGAAGCCAGACTCTGTTAGGCAGTTAGTATAGATGGGTAAATCAAGTCAGGTCGGGACAAAGAAAGACAATTTTGAGTGAGTCTGGGGAAGTTGGAAACTTGTTGGCCTGAGGGATTGGAATGTTAATTGCTTCAGAGCCCTTCCTCCACCCTTATCAAAATCCTGCCCCAGGGGCTGGGGTTGTGGCTCAGTGGTAGAGCGCTCGCCTAGCATGTGCACGCCTGGTTCGATCCTCAGCACCATGTGCAAATAAACGCATTGTGTACAACTAAAGCAAATAAATAAATATTTAAAAAAAAAAACCCTGCCCCAAACTTTTTGTTTTGTTTTGTTTTGGGGGTTAAATCATTTTATTAAGGGGGTTGGAGGTTAAGGTGTACTAAAGCACTGAAGTTAACGATTAAATCCGACGTCCTCCGCAGGACCAGACCTTGCTGTTGAAAGCCCTGCCCCAAACTCTTGCTTTGAAGTTGTTAAAGTGTCCTGGGCTGCTCCATCCTGCCCTCCCCCCATCAGCCCATCTGCTTCTCACCTTTTGGCCATCCCATCGGGCCTGGTCACGGTAGGGTACACGGAAAGAGAAGAGAGCAGGAGAACAAAGGAAGCCCTGGGACATATAAAAAGGCAGACCTGCTTCGCTTCTTGGGACACCGGAATACCAGCAATGGTCCCCTTCTTCCTCCTGGGAGAAGTCTATGTTACCCCTTTTAAATAAACCCTGCTTTAGATGCTTGCCTTGGCATGCTTCTCTAATGTTCAAACTTTAACATTTTGGGGAGCAGAACTCTTCACCGGTAAACAGCAGTATCATTGGGCTTTATGGACCATGGCAAGTTAGGATTTTGTTCTGAGGGTGATAGGAAGTAGTTGGAGGGTAGTGAAATAATTCACATTTTAAAAGATCACTCTGGCTTCTGCATGAGAAATAGGTGAGAAGAGAATCAGTGAGACCATTAAGATAGCCAGACGTGGGGCTGGGATTGTGGCTCAGCGGCAGAGCGCTCGTCTTGCACGTGCGCGGCCCGGGTTCGATCCTCAGCACCACGTAAACATAAAATGCATTGCATTGTGTATAACTAAAGTAAATAAATAAATATTAAAAAAAAAAAAAAAAAGATAGCCAGACGTGATGGTGGCTGAAACTTGGGAGAAAGTAGAGATGGTAAACGTGGTCAGATTTGAAAGAAAGTGTTGTGTTTTTTTTTCCTTTCATTTTTTTTTTTTTTACTGTAGTAAATATAATTTGCCACTTTAGCCATTGTTGGGGTAAACATTAATTGCCTAGGAAAGCTTGCAATGAGATAAAAAGGGCTTGTGGCTCTGCAGTAGAGAGCTTGCCTAGCATGTGCGTGGCCCTGGGTTCGATTCTCAGCACTATGTAAAAATAAATAAATAAAATAAAGGAGCTGGGCGTGGTGGCACATGACTGTAATCCTAGCAATTGGGAGGCTAAGACAGGAGGATCACGAGTTCAAAGCCAGCCTCAGCAATGGCGAGGCACTTAGCAACTCAGTGAGACCCTGTCTCTAATAAAATGCAAAAAAGGGCTGGGGATGTGGCCCAGTGGTTGAGTGCCCCTGAGTTCAATCCCTGGTACCAAAATAAAATAAAATAATAAAATAAAGGTATTGTGTCCAACTACAACTTAAAAAAAAAAAAAAAAAAAAAAAAAAAAAAAGGAAAGATAACAAAGGAAATGAAGAGGGGAAACTGGGAAACTGGCCACTTCCTTTACCTCTCATCTTTAGGTGAAGTTCAAAACAGAGTGACCTTGGCTGTAAAGTAAAATATTATACTCATAAAACATTTGGAGAAATTCGCCTTGTTGTGGGCATGCAACATGTCCACATATTCCCCTGCTTGTAGGCATGGTGTAGCACTTCATTATATGCTGGCCTGCACCATCAAGAGTGTGTGAGTAACAAAACGTCCAAAACCTCTCTGTTTAGTCCTCCAAGTTCTTTCTTTGGGATCAGTAAACAGTATGCTTGGGGTGTTTTCAGTCCTTGGAGTTGAATAATAATTTTAAATAATAATTCAGTGTATTAAATACATTCACATTGTTGTGAAACCATTATCACTATTTCCAGAATGTTTTCATCATCCCAAACAGAAACTCGGTACTTTTTTATTCCATTGTGTGTATATGCCATATTTTCTTTTTTGTTTTTAATAATTAAGTGGAAGCTTTTTTAAAATATTTATTTATTTGCTTTTAGTGTACGCAATGCATTTATTTTTACGTGGTGCTGAGGATCGAACCCGGGCTGTGCACGTACTAGGTGAGCGCTCTACCGCTGCTGAGCCACAACCTCAGCCCTTATACCATATTTTCTTTATTCATTCACCTGTTGATATCTATTTGAATTGTTTCCACCTGTTTTCATCCATTTTGTGCTGCTATAAAAAATACCTGAGGGCTGGGGCTGTGGCTCAGTGGTAGCACACTTGCCTGGCATGTGTGAGGCACTGGGTTCGATTCTCAGCACCACATATAAATAAAATAAAGGTCTATCAACAACAAATTTTTTTAAATTAAAAAAAAAACACCTGAGACTGAGTCATTTATAAAGAACAGATATTTATTTCTCAAAGTTCTAGAGGCTAAGAAGTTTGAAATCAAGGCACTGGCAGGTTTGGATGTCTAGTGAGGGCTGCTCTCGGCTTCCAAGATGGCACCTTGATGCTACATCCTGTGGTGGGGAGGAATACTGTGTCCTTACATGGAGGAAGGCCAAAGAGCAAGAAAGAACTAAAGATTCTTTTTTTTTTAATATTTATTTTTTAGTTTTAGGTGGACACAATATCTTTATTTTATTTTTATGTGGTGCTGAGGATCAAACCCAGTGCCTCATGCATGGTAGGCTAGCATTCTACCACTGAGCCACAACCTCAGCCCTAAAGATTCTTTTATAAGGGCCTTAATTCCCATCAAGAGGAATGGTCTAGGGGCTGGAGATGTAACTCAGTGATAGAGGGCTTGGCTAGCATGTGGAAGCCCTGGGTTCTATCCCCAACACAGAAAAAAAGAAGGTGGGGGAGTTGGTCTAATTGCCTCTTTCTTTTCTTTTTGAGTACCCAGTATTATTGAACTTTGGGACACTTGACCACTGAGCCACATCCCCAGTCCTATTTTGTACTTTATTTAGAGACAGGGTCTCACTGAGTTGCTTAACACCTCACTTTTGAGTTGCTGAGGCTGGCTTTGAACTCGTAATCCTACTGCCTCAGTCTCCCAAGTCTCTGGGATTACAGGTGTGTGCCATCACACCTGGCCTAATTGCCTCTCTCTCTCTCTCTTTTTTTTTTTTTTTCTAACCATTCATTACATGTTTTTTTTTTTTTTTTTTTTTTTTTTTTTTTTGGTACCGGGGATTGAACTCAGCGGCACTAGACCACTGGGCCACATCCCCAGCCCTTTTTTGTATTTTATTAGAGACAGGGTCTCACTGAATTGCTAAGTGCCTTAGTGCCTCGCCATTGCTGAGGCTGGCTATGAACTCACGATCCTCCTGACTCAGCCTCCCAAAGTGCTGGGATTACAGGCGTGCGCCACCGCGCCCGGCTTCATTACATGTTTTATTTGGAAATGTTTATACAAGTACAGGGAAACTAAATTTTTTTTTTTTTTTTTTTTTTTTTGGTACCGGGATTGAACTCAGGGGCACTCGACCACTGGGCCTCATCCCCAGCCCATTTTTTTGTATTTTATTAGAGACAGGGTCTCACTGAGTTGCTAAGTGCCTCGCCATTGCTGAGGCTGCTTTGAACTTGCGATCCTCCTGCCTCAGCCTCCCAAGTGCTGGGATTACAGGCAGTGGGAAACTAAATTTTTGAGACAGTAAATGTTATTAGATTATCATCAGTTTATTATATAAGAGACATGGAAATTATTTACATGATGAAAGAGTCCAGAACTTCAGTGGAATGGGCAGCTTCATAGGATGCCATTTCAACAGTGATTTGTTTTTTTTTTTTTTTTTCTACATCCTCAATATCTTTTTTTAAATTTTATTTTTATAATTTTTAATATGTACAACTCATAGTGCATATATTTAGTATCTTTTTACATACAACTGATGGTATACAAAGTATATTCGTACAATTCAGGTCTTCAATCATGCATTAAGGAAAATGATATACGTCTCATTCAACCACCTTTTTTTTTTTCTCCCCCTCCCTCCCCTCAACAGTGATTTGTTTCAGTCTGCATACTTTCCAAGAATGTCACCATCTCTAAATAAGAAATAATCCTTGTCATCTAGAACTACTTTGGTGCCTCCATACTCTGGGAGAAGAACTTTATCTCTAACTTTCACGCTAACTGGCTGAATCTTTCCACCCTTTCCTTTAGAGCCTGATCCCACAGCTACTACTGTTGATTGCAATACTTTTCCTTGAGATTTTTCTGGAAGCATAATGCCTCCTTTGGTTACAGTTTCGGCTGCACTCCTTTCGACCAATGTTCGGTCAAAAAGAGGAAGAAACTTTCTAAATGCTTGTCCGGCCATGGCTTGTGCTGCCGCAGCTCGGACTCTCTCTTGTGCTGCCACCAAGAGACCCCCTAATTGCCTCTTAACACTATCACATTGACCAGTAAGCTTAAACACCTGAGTTTTGGGGGGAACACATTCAAACTATAATACCCACTTTTGACTATTGTAAGCAATGGCACTATGAGCATTGGTGACAAATATCTCAATTCTTTTGAGTCCATGTTTTCTATTATTTTTGTTGTTGTTTGTTTGGAAATAGGTTCTCGCTATGTTGCTTGGGCTGGCTTTGAACTTTAAGGCTCAAGAGATCTTCCTGCTTCTGCCTCCTGGACTATAGGCTCAACCACCATGCCTGGCTTGCTTTCAGTTCTTTTGGGTATATGCCTAGGAATAGAATTGCTGGATCATATGGTGATTCTACATTTGCCTTCTTGAGAAACTGGCAAACTGTTTTCCACAGTGACTGTACCATTTTATACTGCCATTAGAGTACATGAGCATTCCAACTTCTTCACATCCTCTCCAGCATTTATTTTTCATTTTTAAAAAAATATTTATTTATTTGTTTTAGTTGTACACAATGCTTTTATTTTTCATGGTGCTGAGGATCAAACCCAGGCCACGCATGTGCTAGGCGAGCGCTCTACTACTGAGCCACAACGCTAGCCCCTATTTTTCATTTTTGTTGTTGTTTTGTTTTGCTATATAGTAGTCATCCTAGTGTGTAGTAGTATATCATTGTGGTTTTTATTTGCAATTCCCTAATGATAATGATGGGTATTTTTTCTGTGGGCTTATTGGTCATTTATATATCTTCTTTGGAAAAAAAAGTCTATTCAAGTTCTTCAACCCCCCTTGTTTTTGGTACTGAATACTGAACCTGGGGCACTTTATCACTAAACTACATCCAAAGCCCCTTATTATTATTATTTAATTTTAAGGTAAAGTCTATCTAAGTTGCCAACACTGCTCTTTTTTTAAAATATTTATTTATTTGTTTTAGTTGTACACAATACCTTTATTTTTACGTGGTGCTTAGGATCGAACTCGGGCCGCGCACGTGCTAGGCGAGCGCTCCACCACTGAGCCACAACCCCAGCCCAACCAACGCTGCTCTTAAACTTTTGATTGCCCTGCTTCAGTCTCCTGAGTAGCTAGGATTACAGGTGTCTGCCCATTTTTAAAAGTAAGTTATTTGGAATTTGTTGTTGAGTTGGATTAGTTCTTTATATATTCTGGATATTAATCCACTATCAGATGTATGATTTGCACATATTGTCTCCTAGTCTGTGAATTGAGTTTTCATTCTTTTTTTTTTTTTTTTTTTTTTTTTGGTACCGGGGATTGAACTCAGGGGCACTTGATCACTGGGTCACATCTCCAGCCCTTTTTTGTATTTTATTTAGAGACAGGGTCTCACTGAGTTGCTAAGTGCCTCGCCATTGCTGAGGCTGGCTTTGAACTTGTGATCCTTCTGCCTCAGCCTCCCAATTGCTGGAATTACAGGCGTGTGCCACCGCGCCTGGTGACTTTTCATTCTTTTTTTTTTTTTTTTTAATATCTATTTATTTGCTTTTAGTTGTACACAATGCATTTATTTCTACGTGGTGCTGAGGATTGAACCCGGGCCGCGCATGTGCTAGGCGAGCGCTCTACTGCTGAGCCACAACCCGGCCCCAACTTTTCATTCTTTCAATACACAAAATTTTAAATTTTGATGGAGTACTATTTATTTTATTTTGTTGTCTGTGCTTTTGGTGTATTTTCTTTTTTGTTTTTGCTACTAGTATTGAACCCAGGGGCACTCTTGCAATGAGCTACATCCATAACCGTTTTTATTTTTTATTTTGAGAGCTGTCTCACTAAGTTGCTGAAACTGGCCTTGAATTTGTGATCCTCCTGCCTCGACCTCCCAAATTGCTGGGATTACAGGTGTGTACCACCACGCCTGGCATTTTTTCTGTGTGTGTAATGTTTAAAAAACCATTTCCAAATCCACGATCATGAAAATGGGCAAAATTTCGAGTCTTCAATTTACAGGACTGGCTGAGGGATGAGCAACTGAGAGGAATCAATGAAGCATCCTAGGTTTTTGGCATAAGCGGCTAGGTGAACAGTGATGGGGCTTACTGACAGGGGAAGAGTAGTGAAGCTGATTTGGAAGGGAACACAAGACTTCTGTCTTGACCATGATGATTTTTTGATGATTGTGAGCTGTGTAGGCAGTTAGAGATATAAGCCTCGGACACAGAGAAGCAGCCAGAGGTGGAAGTATAATTTGGAAGTCATGAATGAGTAGATGGATTTAAAAGCCTTGAGATACCTGGGGAGTGAGTGTGGGAGAGTTCCAAGTTGGGCGTGGTAAAGTACACTCAGGAAGGGAGGATTGCTTGAGTCCATTAGATTGAGATTAGCCTGGGCAACCTAGACTATCTCATAAAAGAAAGGAAGGAAGGGAGGGGAAGGGAAAGGAGGAAATGAAACAGAGGGAAGGATGGAGAACAAGAAGAGGGGAGATAAAAGGAGAACAGCTTCAAAGACAAAGCTGGAGCTCCAGACATTAGTAGGTGGGGACTGAGGACAGGGTGGCAGGCGGAGGGGCAATAATTCCAGCAAATGAGAATAAGAAAGTATAATCAGTGAGATAGGAAAAAACTAGGAGAGTTTGGGGTCTGAGAAGCTAAGAAAGGAAGGGGTTCAAGAAATAAATTACTGGCTGTGTTAAAGGCTGTTTCTAGCTTTGGCAGGATAGATGTGTTTGGTGACCTTGACAAGAGTGGTTTCACTGGCTTGGCAGGAGGAAAAGCCTGATTGGAATAGGTTTTAATTCTAATTCAATTCTATTTAGACAGAAGAGAGGAGAGAAAAAGAACGATAATGAGAAGTATGGAAGTAGAGCCAGTGAGTATAGAGGATTTAGAGGAATTTTTCTGATAATGGGACGACAGTTGAGGAGGTTGTGAGGGTCAGGAGAAGGTTTGTTTTTCTTTCTTTCTTCTTTTTTTAATGATGGTTGTTACAGTAAAGGGGGAGTTTATTTTTTCTTTTTTTAACTTAAGGAGGAAAATTTTATTTTGGATCACAGTTTCAGAGGTTCAGTCTATGGTTGGCCAAATCCAATGCTCTGGGCTCAAGGTGAGGAAGAACATCATGACAGAAGGAAATGGTGGAGGAAAGCAGATCAGGACATAGCAATGGGAAGCAGAAATAAAGGGGGGAATTGATGAAGCAAGATAAAGAGGAGAAATTTCACAGGAGAGAAGTCTTTCAGTGGTTGGGTGGAGATGGAACCCAGTGTACAAATGGAAAGTTGGTCTTGAACAGGAGGAGCAGGGATAATTTTTTTTTTCCTTTTTTTTGGTACTGGGGATTGAACTCAGGGACACTCGACCACTGAGCTACATCCTCAGCCCTATTTTGAATTTTATTTAGAGACAGGGTCTCAATGAGTTGCTTAGCACCTCACTTTTGCCGAGACTGGCTTTGAACTTGAGATCCTCCTGCCTCAGCCTCCCAAGCCACTGGGATTACAGGCATATGCCTCCGCACCTGGCTGAGCCAGGTCCCCCTGACACTCTGAATATAGTGCTTTAGTTCTAAGAGGTTCTTAGACTAAAAGCAGGAGGAATGGACAAGGGTGTGGAGTATTTGGTCTTTGTCATCTGTCCATAATGACATCTTTTTTTCCCATCTATTGTCAATCATCAGTCAGGTGACTTGTTGCTAGGTCCTCCTCATCTGGACAAGGAAGGACTCTTCCTTTTTGCCAGCAATATGTGCCATACCAGCTGGGTGCAGTGGCGCATGCCTGTAATCCCAGCACTTGGGAGGCTGAGGCAGGAAGATTGCGAGTTCAAAGCCAGCCTCAGCTATGGCAAGGCACTTAGCAACTCAGGAAGACCCTATCTCTAAATAAAATACAAAAAAGGACTAGAGATGTGGCCCAGTGGTCAAGTGCCCCTGAGTTCAATCCCCGGTACCAAAAAAAAAAAAAAAATATGTGCCATACCTGCTTTGCTGAAGGCTATTGCAGAAAACATTCCACACTTTTCCCTGTGCCACCCACAAGCATGAGGAATCCCACTCTTCAACCATTCCATCTGTTCTCTTCCTGGACAATGTTGGGAGTGAAATTCCACGAGTTTTGCCATCTGGGGTAAGACTAGATTGCTGTAACAAAGAGAATGAACAACCACTCAGTGGCTTGAACAGTACAGTTTTGTTTTTTCTCGTATAGAATGGTCTAAGGGCCAGTGTTTTGGGTCAGCTGGTGGCTATACTCCACGTAAGCATCCTGACAACCAGGAGCCTTCCATTGATTTGTTCACAGTCTGAATGCTTAAGGCTGGTTCCTGTGGGCTCCAGTTGGCAGAAACAGTAGAAAGTTTTTGGACTTCTCTTTCTCTCCTCATCCTAGGTGATCTCACTTAATTCTTAGCTTTTCAACCACTGATAATTTTCAGCTCCTGAACTTGATATCTCCATTTGGATGTCAAAAAACTCTCTTAAACTTGACATGTCCAGCCAGGTACATGGTATGAATAAGTGTAATCCCAGCCACTCAGGAGGCTGAGATAGGAGGATTGCAAGTTCTGGGCCAGCCTGGGCAATTTAGCAAGACCCTGTCTCAAAAATATATTCATATTTTGTCTACTTTGAAAACAATTACACTTTCATATTATTTTTTTCCCTTTTGGTGCTGGGGATCCAATGGCTTCAAACTTGCAATTCTCCTGTCTCATCCTCCCAAGCCACCGGGATTACAGGCGGTAATATTTTTTAAATTGTTGATGGAATTTATTTTATTTGTTAATTTATTTATATATGGTGTTGAGAATCGAACTCAGTGCCTCACACATGCTAGGCAAACGCTCTACCACTGAGCCACTACTACCCCAGTCCCACAGCCCTCACTATTTGAACTCTTGTCTTCCAAAGTCAGAAACAAAACAATGTAGATAAAAAATTTTGATGCCGGGCGCGGTGGCGCACGCCTGTAATCCCAGCACTTTGGGAGGCTGAGGCAGGAGGATCGCGAGTTCAAAGCCAGCCTCAGCAATGTCGAGGCACTTGGCAACTCAGTGAGACCCTGTCTCTAAATAAAATACAAAAAAGGGCTGAGGATGTGAGCCAGTGGTCGAGTGCCCCTGAGTTCAATCCCCGGTACCACAAAAAAAAAAAAAAAAAAAAAAAAAATTGAAAGATCTTTCAGTATCTAGGCCCTGTGTTAGAGAGGACTCTACATATCACAAACACAACACATACCAAAATAAATAAATAATGAAAGAAAGAACACATGAGTGCTTCCATTGCTAAGGACCTGAAGCTCATCTCTGGCCCAGCACAACCGATAATCATAAACATCCACCCTAGGACCAGGATCATTCAGGCTCCAGGGAATGCTTCTAAAATTTCTTGCCCTGTGTCTTGGAAACAAAAATGGACTGTGCCGGTGGCTTATAAAGGTTTACAGATTGTGTTGCTGCCAACATCAGAGACAGCTTTGGAGACTGGGGAAGACCTAGGGGAAACAGCTTAGGGAAGAGAAAAAGATAAATTAATTGACTTGCCAAGTCCTCCTTTTCTGATAGCACAAATGA
Organism: Tamias sibiricus; assembly: GCA_025594165.1. Classification (NCBI taxonomy): domain Eukaryota; kingdom Metazoa; phylum Chordata; class Mammalia; order Rodentia; family Sciuridae; genus Tamias; species Tamias sibiricus. The sequence continues at coordinate 22,655,644 of CM046658.1, read as the reverse complement.
AAGTATTTCTTCTACAACAAAAATATCATTTCCCAGTAGTGCCCAGTGTCCATTTTCTTGCTTCTCTTCCAGTTTCATTAGTATTCCAAACTGGAAGTATTCACAGATTACCTTGGCATTTACAACAGGTCCGCATGGCTGCTGAGAGATGTTTTCCAACTGAACAAGTCTTATTACTCATCCGTGTGTGTACAAATCTAGAAGTAAAGCCCATGGAGCGTGGCACCAATTCCTTCTATTGGCATTTAGATGGATATTGAACACTAAAATGTCAGAAAGTTTTATTTTAAAAATAGGATTTTATTAAATTTAAAAAGTAAAGCAAAACAAACTATGTCAGTTTTAAGAACTTTTTATTTTTGGTCTTGGGGTTGAACCCAGGCTCTTGCACATACTAAGTACATGATCTACCACTAAGCTCCCCGCAGCCCTTTTTTATTTTTATTTTTATTTTTATTTATTTATTTATTTATTTATTTATTTTTGTGGTACCAGGGATTGAACTCAGGGGCACTTGACCACTGGGCCACATCCCCAGCCCTTTTTTGTGTTTTTATTAGAGACAGGGTTTCACTGAGTTGCTAAGTGCCTCGCCATTGCTGAGGCTGGCTTTGAACTCGCGATCCTCCTGCCTCAGCCTCCCAAAGTGCTGGGATTACAGGCGTGCGCCACCACGCCCGGCTTTTTTTTTTTTTTTTTTTTTTTTTTGTGGTACCGGGGATTGAACTCAGGGGCACTCGACCACTGGGTCACATCCCCAGACCTTTTTTGTATTTTTTATTTAGAGATTTGAACTCGCGATCCTCCTGCCTCAGCCTCCCAAATGCTGGGATTACAGGCGTGCGCCACCGCGCCCGGCCACGCCCGGCTTTTGATTTTTATTTTGAGACAGGGTCTCACTAAGCTGTCCAGACTGGTCTCTAACTTGTATTCTTCCTGCCTCAGACTCCCAAATTGCTGGGATTACAGGCGTGCTCTATTGTACCCAATCTAGCTTGCTTTGTTTTTTTATTTTTTAACTTTATTTTATTTAATTATATATATATATATATTTTAAATATTTTTATTTATTTGCTTTTAGTTGTACACAATGCGTTTTATTTGTATGTGGTGCTGAGGATCGAACCCAGGTTGCCCACGTGCCAGGCGAGCACTCTACCGCTGAGCCACAATCCCAGCCCTATTTAATTATATTTTATGTGGTGCTGAGGATTGAACCCAGTGACTCAAACATGTTAGGCAAGCACTCTACCACTGAGCCACAACCTCAGCCCCTTGCTTCATTTATTTATTTATTTGGTACCAGGATTGAACTTGGGGGCACTCGACCACTGAGCCACATCCCCAGCCCTATTTTGTATTTTATTAGAGACAGGGTCTCACTGAGTTGCTAAGTGCCTCTCCATTGCTGAGGCTGGCTTTGAACTCGAGATCCTCCTGCCTCAGCCTCCCAAGTGCTGAGATTACAGGCATGCACCATTGTGCCCAGCCCCTTGCTTTATTTTTAATTGATAATCTTACATAGTTTGGAGTAATTTTTTAAAATATTTAACATCTTAGCCAGGTTCAGTGGCACACACCTGTAATCCCAGCAACTCAGGAGGTTGAGACAGGAGGATCAAAAGTTGGAGGCCAGCCTCAGAAACTTAGTGAGACCCTGTCTCAAAAGATTGAAAAAGGACTGGGGATACAGCTCAGTGGTAGAGCTTCCCTGGTTCAATTCCTAGTACCCCCCAACCCAAAATTAGCATTTTAAGTTTTTATTTTTAACCAAAATATATTCATATTTTGTCTATTTTGAAAACAATTACACTTTCATATTATTATTATTATTATTATTATTATTTTATTTTATTTTATTTTTTTTGGTACCAGGGATTGAACTCAGAGGCACTCAACCACTGGGCCACATCCCCAGCCCTTTTTTTTTTTTTTTTTTGGTTTTTATTAGAGACAGGGTCTCACTGAGTTGCTAAGTGCCTCACCATGGCTGAGGCTGGCTTTGAACTCGCGATCCTCCTGCCTCAGCCTCCCAAAGTGCTGGGATTACAGGCGTGCGCCACCGCGCCCGGCTCTTTCATAGTATTTTTCCCCCTCTGGTGCTGGGGATCCAACCCAGAGCTTCATACATGCTAACCACTGAGCTATACCCCCAGACCCCCACCCAACCCCTTAGTGCTCTTTTTTATTTTGCTGGTGCTGGGGATAAAAGCTAGGGTCTGTTGCATGCTAAACAAGTGCTCTGTTATTGAGCTACATCCCCAGACCTATTTGTTTATTTATTTATTTATTTATTTATGTGTCATGGGGACTTAGTGTTCACTAAATTGCTGAGGTTGGCCTCAAATTTGCATCTCCTGCCTCAGTCTCCCCAAATATCTGGGATTATAGATGTGCGCACTGTGCCCAACTTGGGAGTTCATTCTTTTGCCAGGGATTGCCAAACTTTTCTTTCTTTTTTTTTTTTTTTTTTTTTTTTTTTTTTTTTTTGCACTGGGATTGAACCAGGGGCACTCGCCTCACTGGGTCACATCCCCAGCCCTATTTTTGTATTTTATTTAGAGACAGGGTCTCACTGAGTTGCTAAGTGCCTCGCCTTGCTGAGGCTGGTTTTGAACTCACGATCCTCCTGCCTCAGCCTCCCAAAGGCTGGGATTGCCCACCGCGCCCGGCTTTTCTTTTCTTTTTGATACTGGGGTTTAAACGTAGGGGTGCTCTACCACTAACCTACATCATCAGCCCTTTCAATTTCTTAGTTTTAAGACAGGGTCTCGCTACATTGCTGAGGCTAGCCTCCAATTTGTGATCCTCCTGCCTTAGACTCCAGAGTCTCTGAGATTACTGGCACTAGCCATTTTATGCTCAGCTGGCAAATTTTTTTTGTAAAGGATTCAGATAGTGGGACTGGGGTTGTGGCTCAGCGGTAAAGCACTTGTCTAGCACATGCGCGACCCGGGTTCCATCCTCAGCACCACGTAAAAATAAAAAGGCATTGTGTACAACTAAAACAAATAAATAAATATTTTTTATTTTTTTATTTTTATTTTTTTTTGTGGTACTGGGGATTGAACTCAGCGGCACTCGACCACTGAGCCACATCCCCAGCCCTTTTTTGTATTTTATTTAGAGACAGGGTCTCACTGAGTTGCTAAGTGCCTCACCATTGCTGAGGCTGGCTTTGAACTCGCGATCCTCCTGCCTCAACCTCCCAAAGTGCTGGGATTACAGGCGTGCGCCATCGCGCCTGGCAATAAATATTTTTTTAAAAATAAAGGCATTGTAGCCGGGCGCGGTGGCGCACGCCTGTAATCCCAGCACTTTGGGAGGCTGAGGCAGGAGGATCGCGAGTTCAAAGCCAGCCTCAGCAATGGTGAGGCACTTAGCAACTCAGTGAGACCCTGTCTCTAATAAAATACAAAAAAGGGTTGGGGATGTGGCCCAGTGGGCGAGTGCCCCTGAGTTCAATCCCCGGTACCAAAAAAAAAAAAATAAATAAAATAAAATAAATAAATAAATAAATAAATAAATGTAAAGATTGTGTACATCTACAACTAAAAAACAAAGAAAACAAACAAACAAACAAACAAAAAAACCAGGCAGCTCATCTGATTTGGCCCAGGGCTATAGTTTGTCAACAGCTGTTTAGATTGTTACTGTCAAAAAAAAAAAAAAAAAAAAACACAAATTATGCAAAATTTCAGTTATAACGACATATTAGTGATTTTTCTGAAACCCGTCAAGAAAAGTACATTCTTGGTGTCAATGCTCTACAGCCAAAGACTGCCAGAAAAACACCTGGAGTTAAACAAGTTGGATTTATTATGCATTGTCCTGAGGAAGAATACACATAGGATATGGCAGAGGGTCTCAGAAAAAACCTATTAGCATATGGGCTTAGGTTGAGTGATTTGGGAAAAAGTCAGAGAATGCATGGGATTGCTCTACATTTAATGCCTGAAGGCAGGGGCAATTCAGTGACCAGGCTGAGGGTAAAGTGTGTGTAGCAGTCATTTATTTTAGCTCAGGGTGTGGGTATGTTTGATATTTTGTAGGTGGCACATTGGCCTTGTTTGTGCTTAGACAAAATATAAAGTGGCCCTTGTCTCATTTTTCATGGTCTCAGAGTGAGTTTTTCTGAGATTGGTGTTCTCTAAGATCATTTATGTACAGTAGAGTGGCCCTCCAGTGAGTGCCAGAGCACTCTGACTCAAGGTCAGGGCTGCTCTTTTTTTTCTTTTCTTTTCTTTTTCTTTTTTTTTTTTTTAACCAGGGATTGAACTCAGTGCCACTCGACCACTGAGCCACATCCCCAGCCCCCCCCCCTTTTTTTTTTTTAATATTTATTTATTTACTTTAGTTGTACACAATGCAATGCATTTATGTTCACGCTGCACACGTGTGAGGCGAGCGCTCTGCCGCTGAGCCACAACCCCAGCGCCACCCCCCCCAGCCCTTTTTTGTATTTTATTAGAGACAGGATCTCACTGAGTTGCTAAGTGCCTCGCCATTGCTGAGGCTGGCTTTGAACTTGCAATCTTCCTGCCTCAGCCTCCCACGTGCTGGGATTACAGCGTGCATTACTGCGTCCAACTCTTTTTTTTTTTTTTTTAATTCTAATTTGTTATACATGCTTGCAGAATGCAATTCATTTCATATTACATATAAAGAGCACAACTTTTCAAGTTACTGGTTTTACATAAAGTATTTTACACCATTTGTGTCTTCATACATGTACTTAGGGTAATGATGTCTAACTCATTTTGCCATTATTCCTATCCCCTTGCCCCCTCCCCTACCTCTCCTTTGTTCTAACGTTCCTTCATTCCTCTCATCCCCCCTCCCTTGCCATTATAAGTCAGTACCTTCAAAATAAATAAATCATTTGACCTCTGTTTTTTTTGTGACTGGCTAACTTCATTTAGCATTATTTTCTCCAACTCCATCCATTTACCTGCAAATGCCATGATTTTATTCTCTTTTAGTGCTGACTAGTGTTCCATTGTGTATATATACCAAAGTTTCCCTATCCATTCATCTACTGATGGGCATCAGGATTGGTTCCATAATCTAGCTATTGTGAATTGTGCTGTTATAAACATTGATGTGGCTGGGTCCCTATAGTAAGCTGTTTTTAACTCTTTTGGGTATAGAACAAGGAGTGGGATAGCTGGGTCAAATGGTGGTTCCATTCCAAGTTTCCCTGGGAATCTCCATACTACTTTTCAGATTGGCTGCACTAATTTGCAGTCCCACCAGCAATGTATGAGTGTGCCTTTTCCCCCACATCCTCACCAGCATTTATTGATGTTTGTATTTTTGATAGCTGCCATTCTGAGTAGAGTAAGATGAAATCTTAGAGTTGTTTTGATTTGCATTTCTCTAATTGCTAGAGATGTTGAACATTTTTTCATATATTTTTTTTTTAAATATTTATTTATTTCCTTTAGTTGTACACAATGCATTTTATTTTTATGTGGTGCTGAGGATCGAACCCGGGCTGCGCACGTGCTAGGCAAGCGCTCTACCACTGAGCCACAACCCCAGCACCTCATATATTTGTTTATTTTATCATTATTATTACTATTATTATTATTAAATATTTATTTATTTGTTTTAGTTGTACACAATGCCTTCACTTTTACCTGGTGCTGAGAATCAAACCCGGGCTGCGCACGTGCTAGGCAAGCGCGCTACTGCTAAGCCGCAACCCCAGCCCTCATTATTATTATTTTTTGTACCAGGGATGGAACTCAGGGGCACTTGACCACTGGGCCACATCCCCAGCCCTTTTTTGTATTTTATTAGAGACAGGGTCTCACTGAGTTGCTAAGTGCCTCACCATTGCTGAAGCTGGCTTTGAACTCACGATCCTCTTGCCTCAGCCTCCCAAATGCTGGGATTACAGCGTGCATTACTGCGTCCAACTCTTTTTTTTTTTTTTTTAATTCTAATTTGTTATACATGCTTGCAGAATGCAATTCATTTCATATTACATATAAAGAGCACAACTTTTCAAGTTACTGGTTTTACATAAAGTATTTTACACCATTTGTGTCTTCATACATGTACTTAGGGTAATGATGTCTAACTCATTTTGCCATTATTCCTATCCCCTTGCCCCCTCCCCTACCTCTCCTTTGTTCTAACGTTCCTTCATTCCTCTCATCCCCCCTCCCTTGCCATTATAAGTCAGTACCTTCAAAATAAATAAATCATTTGACCTCTGTTTTTTTTGTGACTGGCTAACTTCATTTAGCATTATTTTCTCCAACTCCATCCATTTACCTGCAAATGCCATGATTTTATTCTCTTTTAGTGACTAGTGTTCCATTGTGTATATATACCAAAGTTTCCCTATCCATTCATCTACTGATGGGCATCAGGATTGGTTCCATAATCTAGCTATTGTGAATTGTGCTGTTATAAACATTGATGTGGCTGGGTCCCTATAGTAAGCTGTTTTTAAGTCTTTTGGGTATAGAACAAGGAGTGGGATAGCTGGGTCAAATGGTGGTTCCATTCCAAGTTTCCCTGGGAATCTCCATACTACTTTTCAGATTGGCTGCACTAATTTGCAGTCCCACCAGCAATGTATGAGTGTGCCTTTTCCCCCACATCCTCATCAGCATTTATTGATGTTTGTATTTTTGATAGCTGCCATTCTGAGTAGAGTAAGATGAAATCTTAGAGTTGTTTTGATTTGCATTTCTCTAATTGCTAGAGATGTTGAACATTTTTTCATATATTTTTTTTAAATATTTATTTATTTCCTTTAGTTGTACACAATGCATTTTATTTTTTATGTGGTGCTGAGGATCGAACCCGGGCTGCGCACGTGCTAGGCAAGCGCTCTACCACTGAGCCACAACCCCAGCACCTCATATATTTGTTTATTTTATCATTATTATTACTATTATTATTATTAAATATTTATTTATTTGTTTTAGTTGTACACAATGCCTTCACTTTTACCTGGTGCTGAGAATCAAACCCGGGCTGCGCACGTGCTAGGCAAGCGCGCTACTGCTAAGCCGCAACCCCAGCCCTCATTATTATTATTTTTTGTACCAGGGATGGAACTCAGGGGCACTTGACCACTGGGCCACATCCCCAGCCCTTTTTTGTATTTTATTAGAGACAGGGTCTCACTGAGTTGCTAAGTGCCTCACCATTGCTGAAGCTGGCTTTGAACTCACGATCCTCTTGCCTCAGCCTCCCAAATTCTGGGATTACAGGCGTGCACCACCACACCCAGCTCATATATTTGTTTATTGATTGTACATCATCTTCTGAGAAATGTCTGTTTAGTTCCTTGACCCATTTATTGATTGGGTTATTTGTTTTTTTGGTGTTAAGGTTTTTGAGAGCTTTATATATCCTTGAGGTTAGTGCTCTATCTGATGTGCTTATGGTAAAGATTTGCTCCCATTCTGTAGATTCTCTATTCACCTCACTGATTGTTTCTTTTGCTGAGAAGAAGCTTTTCTAGTTTGAATCATCCCATTTATTGATTCTTGGTTTTTGAAGGGCAAAAATCACACCGGAGACAACTGTGCAACCAAGAGATTTATTCACCAGCCTTTATGGCTGGTCGGAGGTAAAGAAGTATGGGGAGATAGGAGTCAGGGAGAGGGAAGTGTGCAAGCTCTCGTGGGAGAGAGGAGTCAGGGAGAGGGGAGTGTGCAAGCTCTGGACAGAGGGTGGGTGCCTGGTTATGCCGGCTGTGGTCTCTGAAGCTGTTGGCTGGGGCAGCTGCTGTTGGGCTGGAGACGGTGGGTCTGGAGCTGTTGCAGCATCTGCTTCCTCTCAGCAGGGAAGAGCTGTTGTTTCTTGTTTCTGAGCTCCAGGCAGGCAGGAGCTTTAAGTAGGGATTTCTGGTGGGGAGTGTACCAGAGTGACCTTTAATGCTATTGGCTCTTTTCCCAGGGAACAGGGTGACCTTTAAGCTGATTGGCTCCTGCCTGGAGAAAATGAAACCAGGTTGCTCCTCATGGAAATTTCCATGGGGGAGGTGGCCCATTGGCCCAAATCTATCTATCAGTTTTAATTCTTGCACTATAGGGGTCTTATTGAGGAAGTTGGGGCTTTCTTTTTTCTTATAGGGCATATATAATATTATTATATATGTATATACTTTATTCCTCATTTAAATATTTCTGGCCTATCAACAAAACACCCAGCTATGTATGATGATAATTAAGGTGAATCATTTTGTTAGACTTTCATTGTCTTAGTCCATTCAGGCTGCTATGACAAAAACACTATAGCCAGGCACAATGGCACACACCTGTAATCCCAGCAGCTCAGGAGGCTGAGGCAGGAGGATCAAGAGTTCAAAGCCAGCCTCAGCAAAAATGAGGCACTAAACAACTCAGTGAGACCCTGTCTCTAAATAAAATACAAAATAGGGCTGGGGATGTGGTTCATTGGTCAAGTGCCTCTGAGTTCAATCCCTGGTACCTACCACCCGCCCCCCCCCAAAAAAAAAAATCCACTATAAACTAGGTAGCTTAAAAACAGTAAAAACTTATCTTTCACAATTTTGGAGGATAGGAAGTCCAACCTTAACGTACAAGCAGATATGGTTTTGGTGAGGGCCCACTTCCTCACAGATGGCAGCTTTTCACTGTAACCTCTCAAGGGACAAGGTGAGGCTATTCTGAGACAGGTTTTTTAAGAGCATTTAGTCCTGTTCATGAATCTCCACACTCATAACGTAACCACCTCCCAAGCTTCCCCTACTTTTTATTTTTTGTTACTGGGGATTGAACTCACTGAACTACATCCCCAGCCCTTTTTATTTATTTATTTATTTTTTTTTTATTTTGAGACAGGTTCTTGCTAAGTTGCCCAGGCTGGCCTTGAACTTGTGGTTCTCCTGCCTCAGCCTCCTGAGTAGCTGGTATGATAGGCAAGTGCCATTGTGTCCAGCTGGCCCCACTTCTTAATATTATCCCACTGGGGATTAGGTTTTGCTATAAACTTGTTAAATATAGTTGCCACCTTGGCATCCATTTTTAGACTTGACATAAGTCGCTTAAAACCCAGTTGTCCACAATCACCTGTGGCCTACTTAAAATTTGCCCTTCATGGGTGGTTATTTTATGATATAGCCCACTTGTTCCTCATTCCACTAATTCAAAATTTGACACATCTGCTGATGACAATAAAACCTACTGACTAAACCAGGCTTGGTGGTGCACACCTGTAATCCCAGCTACTTGGGAGGCTGAGGAAGAAGGATGACAAGTTTAAGGTTGCACTCAACAACATAATGAGACCCTCTCTCAAAAAAAAAGGCTGTGGATGTACCTCAGTGGGCAGAGCACTTGCTTCAATCCCTAGTACCGCAGGAAATGAAAACAAAAAGCAACCAAAAGAACTTCACCGTCCAAACCCAGGGACAAAATAGATTCAGATACCAGTGATATTCAAGATACCTCCAGAATTCAAGTATTTTTCACACCCCTTCTGCCAATACTGTGGTCCAAGTCATCTTAATTTCTCACCTGGTATGGGGGTCTTGGAATTGTGTCAACTTAACTAAGATAGAACCTTATTTCCCAGAATTTCCTTTCCTGTGTGCTTTGCGGGGGGGGGGGGGGGGGGGGGGGGGGGGGGGGGGGGGGGGGGCAGGGGGGGGTGGGCTGGGGGGGGGGGGATAAATTTTCAAAGAAGGAGAATTGGGCAGGATTTAGAAAGCAGAAGCGAGGCTGTAGGCATGTTTACACTTGGAAGGCCAGCACAGGGCCAGGTGCAGCTGCCCCTCAAGCATGCTTTCATTGATCCACTGGCTTCCCTTGCTGCTGTGAGGCAGCAGTTGGGCCTACAGCCACCCCAGCACCTCCTGGAGTGGCTGTGATCCCAACTCTGCCTCAGCCTCTCAAATTCTTGGGCTAGGTATGTGTTGAAGAAGCAGATCATCATCAAAATTGAGACTTGGAGGACTGGGGATACAGCTTATCCTGCTGCTAGGATGTGCCTGAGAAGCAGGGCCCATGCTTAGCATGTGCAAAGCTCTGGATTCAGGCCCCCACACTGCAATAAATAAATAAATATAAATAAATTGGAGGCTTGGAGGTGGGGAGAGACTCTTGGGAGGTCTAGTTTGTTCTGGTGGATTCCCGTTCATCTTCCTTTGCTCCATTTTGACCTTGCCCTCCCCCTCTTCACAGCCATTGTTCCTTTCCAGTTACTTGTCCTGTTTGCTTTCAGCTCTGGCACCAGATGCACAAAAAACAGCTGTTCATAAACAGTTTAACCAGCATCCATAACTGCATTAGGTCAAATCTCTATCATAATCCCTTGTTCTATATCACTCCTGGTGCTCCTGCTTCTCTGATAGAACCCTGATCAATACATCTGGGTCATGGCAATGGACTCCTAACTGGTTCTGCTGGCCAGACAGAGTGATCCTGTTAGATTCTGTTAGAATTTGCCAGACATGGCTTCCCTCTGCTCAAATCCCTCCGGTAGCTTCCCATATCATTCTAAGTAAATGCCAAAGTCCTCACTCAGACTGTGCCAGACTCAGTATAGATGCCTCCCAGTGGAAGGGCCTGGCATCCAACATCACCTCATCAAGCATTATTGGCTGCCTCAGCCTCACTGGGAGGCAAGTGCTAGTCTTTGACAGGAACTCCATTAAGCCTGTGATAGTGGGGACTGCAGCAGCTTCAATACTCTAGTTTGACCCAGCTGGACCTATGAGGCTCTGGTTTCCCCAGCAACAGCTCAGTGGAATGAGTTAACACAATCCCAAAGTGCAGACTTTTACTACCTTAGGATTGCAACCCCCAAGAAAGCATTAGCATCCAACCTTTGATTCAGCCTCTACTTCCTAGGGAACACAGGCTGACATTTCGTATCAAAGTGATCTTCAGGGTATAATTTGGAAGTTGAATTTCGCACCTATGTGAAGGCAATAGGGACCTCATTGCTGATGGTAAGCAGCATGATAATAGAGATGGCCTTCAATGCGCACCACAATTGTTAAACGTTTTACTTGTGGTGACGGAAAGACTCCATGGAAAATCAAATCCAGTATTGGGTTATAAGAAGCAGAGTGGCAGAGGACTCTAAACACATAATTTCAGTAGGTTTCCTATTCCAAGTCAAGGTCCTGGTAGGACCCCAAGAACAGAGACACTGGGGAGACAAATCTAGAGATATCAGGGAAGACAATCCTAAGAATCTTTATCTTACAAATTCTCCTGGGTTTTCCTAGATGGCAGAAGCAGCTGTTCTCCTCCTGTCAGGGAAGAACAGTTTCCTCTTTCTTGAGACTATGCAATCCTGAGGCGCAAAAACCTCATAAGATGGCATTTGTCCTCCTTCAGACCTGCTTCCATCACTCCCTCAAGAAACTGGGATCCGTTCCAGGCAAATCATGAAGGGCGGGGTGGGGGGGGGTGGAATTTGAGTCCTGATCTGAGAACAATACACTATACTTCAAAGGAGTGAAAGACCTGACTGATATGTGTGGGAGTGATTTGGGGGATTTTAGACATGGCAGGGAGGGACAGGGGAGCTGTCAGGGCAGAAAATAAAACCAGCTAAGGGGGAAGCATTGACAACAGACCATTCTTCAGTGACTCAGGCTTTGATATTCTTGCAAGGATGCCTGGAGCTGGTGTCTGGTAGATAGCTTCCAAAGATGGTCATAATCGAGTCCTTCCCTCTATGTACATGCTGCCACTCCTCACATCAAAAGATGGAGCCTAGCCAAGCACAGTGGCCCACGCCTGTAATCCCAGCTATTTGGGAGGCTGAGACAGAAGGATCACAAATTCGAGGCCAGCCTGGGCATCTTAAGAAGACCTTGTCTCAAAATAAAAAATAAAAAGTTTCAGTGTTAGAGTGCCCTTGGGTTCAATCCCCAATGTCAAAAGAGAGAGAGAGAGAGAGAGAGAGAGAGAGAGAGAGAGAGGAGAGAGTGTGTGTCTCTTTCCCCCTGTCCTTAATTCTGCACTGGCCTGTGACTTGCCCTAACCAGCAGAATGTGGGAGAAGCCACGCTGTCCCAGTTCCAGACTAGCCTTTAAGAAGACTGGCAGCTCCCATTTCCTCCCTCTTGGATGTTAGCCACCATGGAAGAAATCCAATCACACTGAGATACCATACTGTGAGGAAGTGGGAGCTAGCCATGTGGAGACACCATGTTGTGAAAGAGAGATGCATGAGCAGCCCCCAGGTGTGGCTTCCATCCCAGCTGAGGTGCCATTTATGGAAGCGAGAAAGACATCTTGGACATTTCAGCTGTTGCAAACACCCAACTGAGCCTCGCCCAGATTGCAGAATTGTGAGAAATAAAAGGCTGTTGTTGTAACTCTTTAAGTTTGGGCCATTTATTATTCAGCAATAGATTATTAAAATATGGTCTTGATAGTTTGCAAGGATTTTTTTTTTTTTTTTTTTTTTGTACCTGGTATTGAACTCAGGGGCACTCAACCACTGAGCCACATCCCCAGTCCTATTTTGTATTTTATTTAGAGACAGGGTCTCACTGAGTTGCACCTCGTTTTTGCAGAGGCTGGCTTTGAACTTGCGATCCTCCTGACTCAGCCTCCTGAGCTGCTGGATTATAGGTATGTGCCACCAGGCCCAAGGATGGTTTCTTAAAGCCTGGGCAGGAATATGGCCTACAATAAATGAGGTCAAAATGCTAGAACTTCCATGACAGGATATTTAAGGTAAAGTAAGAAAGACCAGGGAGGAGGGAATGTAAGACCCAAGAACCTAGCACCTATGTTCTGTTGGAGAGCCCAGAAGATTCTGTTCACTAGGGCAATAAGGAGTTCACAGATAAAGGGGACACCAACATCTTTGCATAGTCGATAATGTCTGTCTGCAACAGGCTAGGATTAAGAACAAGAGAGGCTGCCATGGAATTGGGGATCTGTAAGATCATAGTGTACATTGGATTCCAGAATGGCCAAGGTGGCCTTCAATGCCAGGTGAATGTAAATACTGTCATCCCCAGCAAGGCCAGAGACACCATGAGGGTGCTTTGGTCAACCAACAGGGATCTGTGGCAGATTCATTATGGGTATGGGATGGATGGACAGGTGACTAGATGATCTTTGATTTTTCTATTTTAAAAAGTCAAGAGCTGGAAAGCAGAAGACTGACATAAGCTACCATAGTGGAAAATCACACTTCCTCATCCACATCATAGATCTAAATTCAGAGAATTTAACCTCTTAACTACAGCATAAACCATGCCCCCTTATGGAAACAACTATGCAATGACAACACAATTATATATAGTAAATATTCTTCCCTCTAATCCCTCGCAAAAGGAATGATCTGCTGCCATGTACCAGGGTAACTGTGCATTGGAAAAGAAGAATATTCAGAATCTTCAAAGGCTGTTAAAATGTTGGAGTCTGAGCTGATATGGAAACTAGGAGACAAAGGACCTTCATAGTTTCCTAGTTAGAACAGGAGATGAAGGAGGCCAGGTGATAGAGGGAATGTAGCCTAAGTCTAGTGGGTCGCATAGAAACCGAGAGAATTTCTATTGATTTTCATGACTTGTGAAGTAAAGCCTGTTATGATAAGAAACCAAGCAAGGGCTTCTGAAACTGCCTGTATTAGTCAGTTTCTCCAAAGAAACAGAAACCCATAGAATGTATATGTATGCGTGTACACACACACACACACACACACACACACACACACACACACACACATGCAGAGGCACATATGTATAGAAAGAAAAAGAGAAAGGTTTATTTTAAGGAATTGGCTCATGCGATTGTGGAGGCTGGCAAGTCCAAAATTTGCAGCATAGGTTGGCAGGCTGGGGACACAGGGAAGAGTTGATGTTGCAGCTTGAGTCCAAAGGCCGTCTGCTGGCAGAATTCCCTCTTCCTTGGGGGAGTCTTTTTTCTTTTAAGGCCTTCAACTGATTGGATGAGGCCCACTCACATTATGGAGGATAACCTCATTTACTCAGAGCCTACTGACTTAAATGTTAATCTCATCTAAAAACAATCTTCAGGACTGGGGGTGTAGCACAGTGGAAGAATGCTTGCCTAGCACACATGTAAGGCCCCGGGTTCCATTCCTAGCACTACGATAAATAAATAAATAATTTCCAGCAACATCTAGACTAGTATTTGATCAAATATCTGAAATTGAAATTAACCAGTACACTACCCTACCCTACTTTTTTTTTTTTTTTTTTTTTTTTTGGTACCAGGGATTGAACTCAGGGGCACTTGACCACTGGGCCACCTCCCCAGCCCTTTTTTTGTATTTTATTAGAGACAGAGTCTCACTGAGTTGCTAAGTGCCTCGCCATTGCTGAGGCTGGCTTTGAACTCGTGATCCTCCTGCCTCAGCCTCCCAATGCTGGGATTATAGGCGTGCACCACTGCGCCCGGCGTTACCCTACTTATTTTTACAGTGTTTTTGTTTGTTTGTTTTTGTAGCAGGGATTGAATCTAGGGGCACTTAACCACTGAAGCACATCCCCATCCCTTTTTATTTTACTTATTTTTTAATTGTAGGACAAGGTCTTGCTAAGTTGCTTAGGGCTTTGCTAAGTTGCTGAAGCTGGCTTTGAACTTGCTATCCTCCTGTCTTAGCCTCCTGAGCTCTGGAATTATAGGTGTGCGCCACCATGCCTGACTGCAGTGTTATTTCTTTCTTTCTTTCTTTTTTTTTTTTTTTTTAATATTTATTTATTTACTTTAGTTGTACACAATGCAATGTATTTATGTTTACGTGGTGCTGAGGATTGAACCCGGGCCGCGCACATGCGAGGCGAGCGCTCTGCCGCTGAGCCACAACCCCAGCCCTGCAGTGTTATTTCTAATGTAATATTTTGGCTGTGGTTGTGCTCCCTATCATATACCCATTCAATTCACTTGTCTGTCCTCTGAAAAAATGGGTGGATCATGGTGGATGATGGATGGGCAACTGAAAATTTAAGCAAGTGGGAGCCCCAGTCATGAAGGCTGCTTTACTCAATGTGGTGTCTTCACTGTAACATGTCAGCAAGCGCTGTGTGTCAGTATTGGCTTGGTGAAGTCTTTCTGTTCAATGTGCATAAGAAGAGATGACCAGCTGGGTGCACCTGTAAACCCAGCAGCTTGGCAGGCTGAGGTAGGAGGGTCACAAGTTCAACCTCAGCAACTTAGCAAGGCCCTATGCACCTTAGCGAGACCCTGTCTGAAATAAAAAATAAAAGGGCCAGGGATGTGGCTCAGTGGTTAAGTACTCCTGGGTTCAATCAACACCCCCCTCAAAAAAAAAAGATGACCAAAGGCAGTTTGCTTTTTTATATCACACTGTTGCAATGACAGTACCTTCATTCTCTCCCCTCAAGGCATTGCTAACTTTCTCTGTTACATTGTGGTCTTCAGAGACCTTGATCTCCTAGACATTCCACAGGACAATGTGTTTATCCACTATATTGATGACATCAAACACAGAAAATGGTAAGCATGATGTTTGCCAGAAAGTGGGAAATAAATTACATGAAGATTCATGGTCTTGCTGGGTACAGTGACACACTCCTGTAATCCCAGAAGTTTGGGAGGCTGAGACAGGAGAATCGCGAGTTCAAAGCCAGCCTCAGCAAAAAGCGAGGTGCTAAGCTACTCAGTGAGACACTATCTCTAAATAAAATACAAAATAGGGCTGGGGATGTGGCTCAGTGGTCGAGTGCCCCTGAGTTCAATCTCCCGGTACCAAAAAAAAAAAAAAAAAAAAAAAAAAAAGATTCGTGGTCCTGACACATGGGTAACATTTTTAGGAGTTCGGTGGTTTGGCGCATGCCAAGTACAAGTTCTCTTACCTCATATATCCTCTATTTAGAAAGGTCACAGTGTTTGGTGAGTCTTTTTTATCAATTCTATTTATTTATTTTTCAGTATTTTTTTTTTTTTTTTGGCCTCACACATGCAATGCAAATGCTCTACCACTGAGCTATATCCCCAGCAGTGGGTCTCTTTAGATCTTAGAGTAGCAGAATTTATACATGCAGAAATATTTTTTAGTCCTTTTTTTTTCTTTCTTTTTTTTTTGGTACTGGGGATTGAACCCAGAGGCATCTTGCCACTGAGCAACATCTCCAGTCTTTTTTATTTTGAGATAGTGTCTCACTAAGTTGCCAAGGCCAGCCTCAAACTTGCAATGCTCCTGCTTTAGCCTCCCAAAAGGCTGGGATTACAGGCATATGCCATTGCACCTGGCTTTCTCCAGTCCTTTATTGGGTGGCCTGGGAGGCTGCCAATTTTAAGTGGTGCCCAGAGCAAGAGAGGGCTGTCCAGCAGGTTCAGGACACAAAACAAGTTATGCTGCCACTTGGGATCATAGGATCCTGCTGCTGGAGGTATCTGTGAGGAGTCAAGTCTCTGAAAGTCCAAAGAGGAGGTTTGCAGTGAAGACTCCTAGGATTCTGGAGTTAGGCTATGCTCACCATGGTCCAAAAGGACCAGATATATCACTGTCCTATGGAATGTCAAGTGACTAAACATCTGACTATTGGATGCCAAGTGGCTGGTTACATGTATTAAGTTAGATTTTGTGTGTGTGTGTGTGTGTGTGTGTGTGTGCGCGCTGCGCGTGCGCACGCGCACGCACACACTATGGAATCAAACTCAGAGCCTAGCACACACTAGGCCAGCACTCTACCACTGAGCTACACCCCCGACCCTTAAGCTAGATATTATCAGAAGGGTAAAACAATTGCAATCTAATACACGATGGAAGTGATACATTTATGGTTGGACCAAAGGGGTCCAAAAGGCATGAATAAATCAAGTGAACAGGGGTCTTAGACTCCTATGGCAGCTGTTGATCTGACACCACACTTTCAGGTAAGGAGCTGAACCCAATTCACAGATAAGTCAATATAATATTTTGGCAGCACCTGGAAATGGACTACTCTATTACAGCCCCAGTGGGGCTGAAGGACAGTGGCAGATCCTCCTGGGGACAGAACTATGAGCAGTATACATCGTCATCCCCTTTGTATGCAGAGAGAGATGGACTGAGTACAGACACACACAAATTCATAATAAGTGGCTAATGGCTTGGCTAGTTGGTCAAGGACATGGCAATAGCAAGATTGGAAGATCAGAGAGAAGCAGGTCTGGGTAGGGGACATATGGATGGACCTATAGGAATGGGCACAAGGCCTGTGGATCTCTGTGTCTCACGCTAATGCTGACCCAGAGATCATCTGCAGAGGAGGTTCTGTAGCCAGATGGTCAGGCTGTCCCAACCTGTGGATGTCAGCCAGCCTCTAAACTTGCTCCCCTATTGCTTTGTAATAGACCTAATAAAGAGCATCCATGGAGGCAGTGACAGGGGCTGTGAATGGGCCCAACGACCTGGGCTCCCTCTCATCAAGGCTGATCTAGCAATTGCCAACAAATAGCCAACTGCCAGGAGGAGGCAGCAATAGGCAACCGTTGCTCAGAGAGAGCTGCCAGCCCCCTGGTGGCAGGTCAATTCTATCAGACCCCTTCATCCCTACTGGAACTGCTGTTTTCCAAATATGGGCTGCATTGCTTATCCATGGTGCTTCTACAAGCATCACCATCCAAAGGCTTTAAAAAATGCTCAATCTATTACCCAGGGCCAGGAGACCCACTTTAAGGAAAAAAAAAAAAAAGCCTGATGAAGGCCCCAGGAATGCGGGCTTCCCTGTTTACCAAATGCCCATCACATAGAAGGAGCCAGTCTGAGAGAACAATAGAATGGAAGGACTTCATTTCCAAAGCTTTATGGGGATTATAAACAGTATATGGTACATGATAAGACCACTATGGGATTGGAAAGAGCTCATGTACAAAGGGCATTTTGCAGGCCCTGCTATACGGCGCGTGTTCAATCAATGGTTCGTATTAGTATTAATTGGATTGGATTGTAAAAGGCCTCTCTACCCCAAGGGAAGCTGGTGGCCAAGTTCACTAAGCCCAGTAGGGCCGTGGCTCCCACCGTGGCATGACATGCTTTGAATAGTCTTGGCTGTTCTGAAAGTCTCTGGCTTGAATTACAGTTTTCTGCCAGCAGGCAGTGCGCAGATGCTGCCACTGAGCAGAGCTGGAAGACAGGAGACCAGAAAACTCTGCAGAGTGCAGGAAATGGAAACTCTGACAGGAATTGGCTGCCTGGGGCGGGGTGGAGGGGATCCAAATGTGATTATAAAAAACCAGCCTTAAGCCAGAGAGCGGCTTCCTCGCTGCTGTGCTCCTCTATCAGCGGGCTCCAGGCAGGAAGATGGCTTCTCATCTCTCCTCCAAGGTAAACCCAGCAGCTATGAAGTGTGGGTGTTAAGATAACACCCTCAGCCACGCCGCCTGCCTGTGAGCCCCATGCCCTGTGAGCCAGGATGACCACTAGTGAGGCAGCAGCACCCTTGGGTCCCTTTAGTGCCCTGAGCTGGAACTAAAGGGATGGGTAGAGGCTTTTAGGGAGATGGAATACAAAACTCCAAGAGGCATGAGACCTAGTTTATAGGTGTCACAACTGTTCTTTGTGGCCTCAATCCTGTCACTTCACTTCATCTTAGTTACTTCCTCTGTAAAATGGAGATTAAACCACTTACCCCAAAAGGTCTGGATGATTTCTGAAGCTCCTTTATTGTCGGATCTAATAGGATAGTGAGTTTATCTTTGAGGATAGATGAAACCATCTGGAGGGGTTGCTGAAAGTGTGGGCATGCACATCAGTCAAGTGTGGGTTTAAATTCTGACTCTACCATTTTCTGTCTGTGCCACCTTGGGAATATTATTTAGCCTCTCCAAATCTCAGTTTCCTTATATATAATATATGGTTTATACCAATGGTACCTACTTTATGGGATTGTTATGAGTATAAGTGACCTTGTGCCACAAAGTGCTAAATGTTCCATATGTGGAAGGTTTTTATTTATTTGTTTGTTTTTGGGGGTGCCAGGGATTGAACTCAGGAGCACTCAACCACCGAATCACATCCCCAGCCCTTATTTGTATTTTATCTAGAGACAGGGTCTCACTGAGTTGATTAGTGCCTCGCTTTTTGCTGAGGCTGGTTTTGAACTTGTGATCCTTCTATCTCAGCCTCCTGAGCTGCTGAGCTTACAGGCATGTACCACCATGCCCAGCTTATTTGTTTGTTTTTAATTCAAAGAATTAACACTGAAGCCGGGCGCGGTGGCGCACGCCTGTAATCCCAGCACTTTGGAAGGCTGAGGCAGGAGGATCGCGAGTTCAAAGCCAGCCTCAGCAATGGCGAGGCACTTAGCAACTCAGTGAGACCCTGTCTCTAAATAAAATACAAAAAAGGGCTGGGGATGTGACCCAGTGGTCAAGTGCCCCTGAGTTCAATCCCCGGTACCACAAAAAAAAAAAAAAAAAAAAAAAAAAAAAAAAAAAGAATTAACACTGAGCTGACAAAGATCACATTTGAGGTGAGTTGGAGGACATAGGTCCTTTCCTATTTTGTGGCATAATGGAAAGAGCATAGGTTTTTAATTCTGTGTGTGTGTGTGTGTGTGTGTGTGTGTGTGTGTACGCGCACACGTGCCCACTCAGTGCTGGGGATTATACCCAGGGCCTTGCAAGCACTCTACTGAGTTACATTTCCAGCTCAGGTTTTTTTTTTTTTTTTTTTTTTTTGGTACCAGGGATTGAACTCAGGGGCACTCGACCACTGGGCCACATCCCCAGCCCTTTTTTTTTTTTTTTTTTTTTAAATTAAATATTTATTTGCTTTAGTTGTACACAATGTGTTTATTTTTACGTGGAGCTGAGGATTGAACCCAGGCCGCGCATGTGCTAGGCCAGCGCTCTACCGCTGAGCCACATCCCCAGCCCCCCCAGCCCTTTTTTGTATTTTATTTAGAGACAGGGTCTCACTAAGTTGCTAAGTGCCTCGCCATTGCTGAGGCTGGCTTTGAACTCACGATCCTCCTGCCTCAGCCTCCCAAAGTGCTGGGATTACAGGCGTGCGCCACCGCGCCCGGCTCCAGCTCAGGTTTTGAATTCTCACAGTCTCGAATATGTACCTAGGCTATCCGATTTGCTGTGTGACCTTGGGCAAGCTCCTTTAACTTTCTGTTGTTGCTTTCTGAAAAAGGAAATGGATGTGAGGCCAATGTGTGGTTCCTATAGATATTCAAAGCACTGTAAGAATAAGTTTATTGGGGCTGGGGTGTACCTTGGTGGTAGAACATGTGCTTATAATACTCCAGGTCCCACGTTCAGTCCTCAGCTTAAAAAAAAAAAAAAAAATTATTTATTTACTTTAGTTGTACACAATGCAATGCATTTATGTTTACGTGGTGCTGAGGATCGAACCCGGGCCGCGCACGTGTAAGGCGAGCGCTCTACCGCTGACCCACAACCCCAGCCCCAATAAGTTTATTTTTAAAAAGTACATTTTAAAGCAAATTCTATGTGTCAGGCATTGTTCTAACTGGTAAGGATGCAGCATCCAACAGTTCTAAATTCATAGCCATCCCCTGAAATAGGCTCTGTTAATATCCCAATTTTAGGGAAAACTTAATTGAGGCCCAGAGAAGGTAAGTACCTCGTTATCCTGCCCTAGGTCCCTTAGCCAGTGATCACAAGAGCAAGAAAAAACATGGTAATGACGCTAACCGAAACCCTTGGAGCGCTGTCACCATGTGCCAGGCAGCTGCACCACTTAAGTCTCACAACCACCAGGTGGGGCAGAACATCACTGCGGCTCCTGATAGGGGTCTTGGGCTCAGCCCACCGTACCTCGCTTCCCCCCTCCCTCCGCCCCTAACTCATTTTAAATCCGAAAGGGAGACAACCCAGGTGATGAGGCTCCAAAAAGGCCCTGGGAGGCTCCTTCTCTCCATTCCGGGGTTCCGCGACAGTTAGCGCGCGGCGCGCCACCGTGCGGCAGAAGGCGGTATCGCTCTTGTGATACCTGGTACTCCACCTGCGTGATGTGGAGGCAGGTAAGGATCCTGGGGGATAAAGAAGAGCTCAGGATCCTTGCTTTAGAGACCCAGACCCGCTTCTGCACTAGTGGAGATACAACAACAGGCAGTGCAGGGTTGCTATAGCCAGAATCTAGGGTTCAAATCCGTGCTCTTGGCAATTCCTCCATGCTACTGAAATTTATTCAATGCCTATTTTGTGCCAGGCACGTTGCCTGTGAAAAGTTCCTTCCCCTCTGTGCGACACTGGGAAAAAAATGGGAGGGGGTGGCCCCCAACTCTGGAAGTGTTCATGATCATCAGACCTTAAGGAGGGATCTCTCACACACTCTGCATTGTCTCCTGTGCTACAGACAGGAGAAAACTCAGAGATGGTTTTCAGGGTCCTGGAGTGCCAGGCCTGCATGCAGGAAGTGGGTCTGCAGGGTAGGGAGCTTTAGCAGATGAGGGGGGTCCTGGAATGGGTTCTCCCTCAACACTGTCCCTTCAACAGGTATCATGACTAGGATTCTCTGGCAGGGACATCACAGCCAGCTCTGTGACTGCCTGTGCTAAGTGGGACATCCACACACTTGTGGCCACCCTGCAGAGCATCGGCAAGAGCAGTGAGGGCCAAGTGGTCCTCTTTGCTGTTCTGAGCCATTGTCACATCATACCTCAGCTCTGTGGGTGGGTATCCTTATTATTTCCATCATAAAAAACTGAGAAACTGTAGAACTGAGGAATTAAGTAATTTGCTCAAGTTTGCTCACCTAGTTTAGAAACAGAGGCAGGATTCAAACCCAGTAGGTATGATGCCAGAAATCCCCACTATTTAGCCTCTCAGGTGCCCCACAGATGCTTTGGCCAAATCATAACAAACCTCAGTTCTTTATTTTGTGAATAGGGATGATCATCCTCAGTGTGACATTGTTTGAATCTATGTGATGTCAGAAAATGATAGTGGAAAACAAATCTGGTGAGCACCCCAAAGCAATTCCACACCAACCCTGGCCTTCTTTGTACCACAAAGAGGATAGATACAGAGCTCAGTGTGACTCATCTAAATTTTTTTTCTCTCTTTCTTTTGTCCAAAATTCTGGAGAAAACCCACAATTGACAAACTCCCCCTTCTGCACGCTTCTCTCTCTCTCTCTCTCTCTCTCTCTCTCTCTCTCTCTCTCTCTGTTTTTATATATTTGTTTGCTTTTTGAGACAGGGTCTTGCTGTGTTACAAGAAGGCTAGCCTCTTTCCTGCCTCAGCCTCCTGAATAGCTGTGACTACAGGTGCACAGCATCGAGCCCTGCCCATTCAACCTTTTTGATCCCTCCCTCCTGTCTGGACAGCAAAAACCCAATGAATCAGCCCAAAAGAAGACTGTTATTTGGAACTGGGGTTGTGGCTCAGTGGTAGAGCCCTTGCCTAGCACGTATGAGGAACTGGGGTCCATCTTCAGCACCACATAAAAATAAATAAATAAAAGTATTGTGTACATCTACAACTAAAACATTAAAAAAGAAGAAGAAGAAGAGAGAAGAAGAGTGTTCTCAGAGGGAGCAGGTGGGCAGACAGAGAAGGGCCATGCCCCTAGAGTGGGAAGTGAAAAGTCTGGGCAAGGCTAGGGACATTCCTGTGCTATAAGATGGTGTCCTCTCCCACATTACAGGGCTGTGACAGGTTGAAATGATGCCTCACTGTGAACCTCCAGTCCACACAGGGAGGTCTCCACAGAGTTGGCTGTTGTTAGCATTATTAATAACGTGGTGTTTTTATTGCAAGACATAAAGAGAGAGAACCATTATTTTTGTCTTTTTTTATCTTTGACACACATCTTTGACTTGGGATGGTAACCCAAGAGAAATAGGATTTACTTTGCCAAAGTCCCATCCCCTCTCAGGGCCTCTGCTTCTCCATCTGGAAGTCAGAGGGCTGGACTTAACCAATGATTTCCAGACATTTGTATTCCCTGGCCTGGTGCTTGGGCCCCAGTGACTTTGTTTTATAGGGCTGGTGGCAGCGGTGTCCTCATGGGCTACTCCATCTGCACGCACCTTGAAAACAAGGGGGGAAGAGGCCCAGAATGAGGGCTAGCCAGAAGCTCCCAGGAATTCCCTCCTTCCTCCTTGCCCTCCCTCTTCCAGTTGGAATCCAGAACTTCCTCTGTCACTCTCCCCAATGACCTACATGAGAAAACAGAGTAAACTTCTCTTAGAAAACACTTTGTCCTGTGAATCACCCTTGCAATGAGAAGCCCAAGAAGACCTAGCTCCGGCCTGCTTCATCTGCACCCCCCCCCGCCCCCACCCTCATTTTCCCAAGTCAACCACAGCTCCCGGAACAAAACCAGTTGATTTTGTTTCTGTAGCACAGGATGTTCTCTGCCTGGAATGTCCCTCTGAAGCTTACCTGCCTGAAAAACTCCCTTTTGTCCTTCTGAACCCAGCTCAGACATCCCCTCCCCTGAGGCTCCTTCCCAGCAGAGCCTCCTGCTATCCTGTCAGAGCAAGGAATGCCCAGGCTTGATTTCAGGGAGTGCTGGGGGAAGGGGGTAGGGAGAGCTCAGGTTGTTCTCTCTGGTTAGGCAAATATGGAGAAGCCAGGACTCCATTCTCTGAAGAAGCACTGGAGTTACTCCCTCAGGTGGAAACTTGACCTGGGGAAAGTGTGTAAAGCAGCTCTTTTGGGGGGTTGACAAAGGACTCTCTTCCATCACTGAACTCTGGGAATAGGGTGGACAGTGTGCATATGGAATCCACAGCAACACGAGCTCTGCTAGGGAGATTTAAAGCTTGGGAGGCCTGTTCAGGGGAACCCCTGTGCCTAGGCCAAGGCAGGAGAAAGGCAAAGAGGCCTGGGAGATCAAGATGGCAACAAAGGTAGCAGCAGTTCCAGCGCTAAGGAGAATCATGGTTCTTTCTGGTCTGAGAGTGGGCGTACCCAGGCTCACTGCAAGTCTGGTCTGCTTGGGGAGACAGACCTGCACTCCTGGGAGGTGGCTGTCTGTGAATCAAAGAGGCTGGTCACAAAAGAGCTCTGAGAGGCCTGGAATACCTCAGTGAGGAGGAACTCCAAGCCAGGTGCCCTCAGGCCTCCCCTAACCCAGTCCCTCTCCTGATCCAGGAATTCTTCATCCCACTCTGCTTGCTCCTGTCCCCAGTTCCAATGCCGCCTCTGCAGATGGCAATTGTCTGCCTCAGCTGGTTTGCCCCAGGCCCCTAGAGAAGCATTGTTTGTGGCAGACATGCTGAGGCACAGAGGCACTGCATGGAAAGGGCTTAGCGTGGTGCCTGGCACAGAGCAAGCACTTATTAACCGTCAGTTATCATTGTGATTAAGGACTTGCAGAAAACAAAGACCAAATAGCCAAAGGACAGCCAGGAATTAGACAATCTAACTTTGAAGCAGGGTTTGCTCTCCAGAGCTTATAGCTTTTGTTCTTCTTTCTCCCGAAGGTGAGTACCAAATTAGGGCTCCTTCCTCCAGGATTGTCTCCCTCCACTTATTCCCTTGGATAACATCCAGACCAGAGTGGGACGGACAACTGTGCCCCCAGCATTTGAGATCCCAGGCCTCAGCAGTCCTCTGGCTAAATGACACTGAAAATGACCAGTCCTTTAAGGGGAGACTCCACCCACCCCAGGATCCCTTGGGACCTGTGCTGAGTAACTCTTTGCCTTCATTCCACAGGCATTTACTGGACACCCAATCTGTGCCAGGCACTGTGCCAGCTGTGAAGGACACCACAATGAAAGAGATCTAATCCCTATCTGCTTGAAGTTCGCAGTCCATCCATGACTCCTCTTCTCCCTCCCAGCCACCACCTCCTCACCCCCATCTCTGCTCTCCCTCGTCAGCCTTCATGGGCACAATCATTCTGTCCACAAAGCATGAGGCAGCATGGGGAACACACACCAGAACTGAGTAACATAGCAGGTCAAAATACGCTTGGAAGCCAGACACAGTGGCGCACACCTGTAATCCCAGGGACTTGGGAGTCTGAGGCAGGAGGATCGCGAGTTCAAAGCTAGCCTCAGCAACAGCGAGGCGCTAAGCAACTCAGTGAGACCCTGTCTCTAAATAAAATACAAAATAGGGCTGGGGATGTGGCTCAGTGGTCAAGTGCCCCTGAGTTCAATCTCCAGTACCAAAAAAAAAAAAAAAAAAAAAAAAAAAAGATGCTTAGCATACTTATAGACTCCTGACTCCTGCTTGGCAACAGCCCTAGAGAGAGACACAGTGAGTCCTGGCCCAGCTGCAGGGTTGGGTTGCCTTAGTCAAGTTACTTACTCTCTTGAATCCCGGCTCCCTAGTCTTTAAAGTCAGGGGGTAGAATACCATCATCTCCAGCTTCCTGCTCTGAAAACATCTGCTGAGCATGAAGCACGCACGTCTGCGTTGCCTCAGCCCTCTCGGTTCCTGGCCCTCTCCATGTGGATTTTATTTTTGGAAGCGGCCAAAAGCCACCTTGTAGTGCCAACTTCAGTGACTAAAGTGGGTGATGGTGCTGAGAGATGCCATGTTTGGTCACAAATGGCAGTGACTAGAAACTAGCAGGGGAGCTCCTCCCTCTGGGACCATACCTGAAGATGAATCCAAAAATAGACCCTAGGGCCTGGGGTGTAGCTCAGTGGTGGAGTATATGCTTCCCATGTGTGGCACTGGGTCTGATTCCCAGTGACAAATCAAATAGACTCCATTTTTTTATTGCCTCGCTGTAAGACAGTATTGAGGTCCTCTGCACTTAGCAATCTCTCTGAATCTATCTCTTGGTCTGTAAAATGGGGGAGAGAGGAGTTTGTCTCTCATCTAGAATGTCTTTCTCAAATGCTTAATTTAGAGATATGTTTTTCTGTGTATTTTTCTTTCCTTTCTTTTTTTATTTGGGGTGGGGTTGGGGGCGAGATCTTGTTATGTTCCCAGGCAGGAACTGAAGTCTCAATCTTGCTGCCTCTACCTCCTGAATAGCTGGGACTGTAGGCAGACACCATCTCGCCTGCCCTAAGGTGTCTAGATCTTTAATAAAATCTTTTTTATCTATCACACACCTTTAATCCCAGCAACTCAATAAGCTGAGGCAGGAAGATTGCAAGTTCAAGGCCAGCCTCAGCGTTTTTAGCAAGGCCCTAAAGCCACTTAGTGAGACCCTGTCTCAAAAAAAAAAAAAAAAAAAAAAAAAAAAAAAAAAATTAAAAGGACTGGCGATGCAGCTCAGTGGTAAAGAACCCTTGGATTCAATCCCCAATACAAAAAAAAAAAAAAAAATTCTTTATCTAGAGAGTTCCCTTATCCTTTAAAGGCCTTCACGGCCCCCATACCCTTGAAAGTCTGCTCTCTTCAAGGGTTCCCACAATTTCACGGTGCTATATGTTTATGTGACCACCAGGTGGCAGTCCAGTCCCAGGCTGGAATCTTCACCCCTCATTATCCTTGAGCAGCTCCACATTTACCAACAGCCCTCCCTGGGGCAGCCTCCACCTGGGACTGAAATGAATAGCCTGGGCCCCTGCTCTGCAGCAGGAGATCCTGAAGCTCAGGAGCAATCCATCCCCAGGACCCCTGCAGAGCCTGCCCCCTCCTCTCTCTTCCAGGCCCTGAGTCCTACAATTCAGGAATCGCCAAACTCCTGAGCATGGCATTTAGAATTCTCTACAATCAGGTTTCATTCCCAGGCCCCACAGCCTGTGCTCCAAGACTGAGTCAGAAGGATTTAAAGGAAATGAGAGGAGCACTCCACACACATATTTCTTCTTGGCTGGGCAGCAGAGGGTGATGCTAGGAACAGGGTGTCCCTAGGCCCAGCCTGGAAAGGGGCCTGGGCCAGCAGAGGACCTGGGCCAGCAGCAGCTGGAGGTTGCTGAAGCAGAGGAGGCCTGCGATTTCCTGTGAAGAACTGAGGAGCCACTTCCTTTAAGCAGATGGCTGGGGGGAGGGGTGGAAGATTAGGGGGAGAGTAAGGGGGTGCCAGGAAGGCCCCATGAAGAGACACAGAAAGAGAAGCTTTCTCTTTCCTTTCCCTCTGACATCTCCACAGAGCAGACAATGAAGAGAGGCAGGGTCAAGCACGTGAAGCCATGTGCTGTGAAACCATGAAAGAGTTAGGGCAGGCAACAGGTTCAGCTGTCTAGATCAGTAAAGAAATGGAACCTTGGTTACTCCAAAAAGCAAGCTCCAAAGGCTGGGGATGTAGCTCAGTAGTAGAGCACTTGCCTAGCATGGAGGAGGCCCTGGGTTCAATCCCTGGAAATGGAAAGGGAAAAAAAAAAAAACAACCTCATGCACCTAGCTCTAAGTACTCCCCACCCTTAAAACCCAAGCCCAGAAACCCATCCCCCAGTTTCGAGCTCCCAGTGGAGAATCTAGTGCCCAGTCAGAGGTTGGCAGGGGCCCAGTGGTTCTTTATCTGCATGAGCAAATGGCCCCATAGGACAGCTTGTCCCCAATCATTCTCCCAGCATGTATTTACTGGACTGACTCTTTCCCTGTAGCCAACACCAAGGGAAATGCCAGGCCAGCCGTGCAAATAATCACAAAACCCAAACTGGGGTAATTTTTACTGTTTTTGTTCTATCCACACACAATTGCTTGTCCAGGTTGGTGTCCAGCCTCCACAGACCTGTGCTCCATACAATGGAGAACCAGAGCTCCCCAATAGGGTCAGAAGTAGGAGGATCAGAGACAGCAAAGCATTCTGAAACCAGCCCCAGGCACAGAAGCAGGAGCTTACTGTGGGGCCTGTCACCCCTTAGCTACACAACTCTAAGCAAGTCTGTCATTGTCTAGCAAGTGGACAGCCCCTGCCTGCTTCTCTCAAGGGGCAGTGTGAGGAGGAGGAGGAAGTCTTAGCGGTGGGCAGGACTATCTGTCAGAGCTGCTCAGTTACAGATCACAGCAGGATGGGGCAAGTGGCAGTGGTGGTGATGTCTTGGTCGATGTGAGGATATAGCCATTGGTGCTCCAAGTAGTGACCATGAATTGTTTTGTTTGGTTTTGGTGCTGAGGATTGCACCCAGGGGCATTTTACTACTGAGCTACATCTCAGCCTTATTTATTTGTTTGTTTATTTATAGATAGGTTCTCATTAAGAGACCAAGACTGGCCTTGAAGTTGAGATCCTCCTGCCTCAGCCTCCCAAATTGCTGGGATTACAGATGTGATCATGAATTCTTTTTTTATTTATTTTTTTGGTACTGGGGATATTGAACCCAAGGGCGCTTAACCATGGAGCCACATCACCAGCCCTTTTTATTTTTTATTTTGAGAGAGAGTCTCTCTAGGTTGCTTACAGCCTTGCTAAATTGCTGAGGCTGGCTTCAAACATGTGATCCCCTTGCCTCAGGCTCCTGAGCTGCTGGGATTACAAGCATGAGCCACTATGCCCAGCTGTGATCATGAATTCTTTTTATTTTTAGTTGTTGATGGGCTTTTATTTATTTATATTTATTTATTTATTTTTATTTTTTAAAATATTTATTTATTTACTTTAGTTGTACACAATGCAATGCATTTATGTTTACGTGGTGCTGAGGATGAACCCGGGCTGCACACGTGCATGGCGAGCGCTCTAACGCTGAGCCACAACCCCAGCCCCAATATATTTATTTGTTTTATGTGGTGTTGAGGATCTAACCCAGTGCCTCATACATGCTAGGCAAGTGCTTCCACTGAGCTATAACCCCAGCCCCTGATTATGAATTCTTTTTTTTCTTTTTAATATTTATTTATTTATTTGTTTTGGTTGTACACAAAGCCTTTATTCTTTTTTTAAAAATATTTATTTATTTGCTTTAGTTGTACACAATGCAATGCATTTATGTTTACGTGATGCTGAGGTGCTGAGGATCGAAACTGGGCCACACACATGCGAGGCCAGTGCTCTGCCGCTGAGCCACAACCCCAGCCCACCCATGAATTCTTTTTTTTTTTTTTTTTTTTTTTTTTTGTACTGGGGATTGAACTCAGGGGCACTCAACCACTAAGCCACATCCCCAGCCCTTTTTTTGTATTTTATTAGAGACAGGGTCTCACTGAGTTGCTAAGTTCCTCGCCATTGCTGAGGCTGGCTTTGAACTCGCGATCCTCCTGCCTCAGCCTCCCAAGTGCTGGGATTACAGGCGTGCGCCACCGCGCCCGGCATGAATTCTTTTTTTTTTTTTTTTTTTTTTTTTTTTTTATATTTATTTATTTACTTTAGTTGTACACAATGCAATGCATTTATGTTTACGTGGTGCTGAGTTTCGAACCCGGGCCGCGCACGTGCGAGGCGAGTGCTCTGCCGCTGAGCCACAACCCCAGCCCCCGGCATGAATTCTTAATGAACAAGACAGCTCACCTCCCAACACCCACAGCTCCCAGGAGCATGGCATGGTTCAGCTGCTTCAGCTGCTGTTGTACAGAAGGGACAGAGGGTCTTCCCTCAGTCATGATCACACACTCAAGCTCTTGGAAACTGCAAACCCAAGCCTTTTCCTTTCTCAATCTTCCCCATTTCAAACAAAGGTTCCTTCAGGCATGCAGGGGCCCAGGCCAAGTGCCTTCCCAAAGGCTCTCCCCAGACTTTCTTTCTCTTCTCTTCTCTTCTCTCTCTCTCTCTCTCTCTCTCTCTCTCTCTCTCTCTCTCTCTCTCTCTCTCTTTTTTGGTACCAGGGATTGAACTCAGGGGCACTTAACCACTGAACAACATCCCCAGCCCTATTTTGTATTTTATTTAGAGACAGGGTCTCACTGAGTTGCTTAGTGCCTCACTTATGCCTGGCCAAGGCTGGCTTTGAACTTGCGATCCTCCTGCCTCAGCATCCTGAGCCACTGGGATTATAAGCATGTGCCACTGTGCACAGCTTCCCCAGGATTTTCAAATGATGGCTCCTTCTTCACTCTCTGATTCACATTCAAATGTTGCTGCCTCAGAGAAGTCCTCCCTGACCACCTACTTTAAAGCAGGCTCCTTATTTCTCACTACACGGTGTTTCCCAAACATTTGCAGCTGGAATCACCTGAGGGCTTCAAAAAATACTAATACCTGTGTCTTGCCCATAAAGATTATAATCTATACAAGTTCAAGGCCAGTCTCAACAACTTAGTGAGGCCCTAAGCAACTTTAGCAAGACCCTGTCTCAAAATAAAAGGGCTGCAAATGTGGCTC
This sequence comes from Tamias sibiricus, assembly GCA_025594165.1. Taxonomy (NCBI): domain Eukaryota; kingdom Metazoa; phylum Chordata; class Mammalia; order Rodentia; family Sciuridae; genus Tamias; species Tamias sibiricus. The sequence goes on along the minus strand of CM046658.1, from coordinate 22,625,612 downwards.
AGTGGTAAAGCATCCTGGGCTCAATTCTCCACCCCACCCTCCCAAAAAAAGAAAAAAAGATTGTGATCTAATTGATTTTGTGTGCAGCCCCAGCTTTGAAATTAAATTTAATTTTAAATTTAAAAAGCTTCAGGTGATTCTAATGTGCAGACAGGTGTGGAAACCACTGCTTTGGCATATCACCCTGTTTTAGTATAAGGCTAGAAAAGAATTGTTAGAGTCAGTCTCTTTGCAAATTCAATACAAATAATGGTCAAGCAACAAGTGAAGGTTTTATGGAGAGATGCTTCGAATGTGTGTGTACTTCTAGTTTGTCACTGGAACATTCCATTTGGATCATTATCTGATTTCTCTATTAGGCTACAATGGAGAACTTGCTCGTTTCAAGAGCACTATCTAAACATCTACTAAGTGCATTTTCATACACACGTTTGAAAGAAAGTGGGGCTATGTTCTAGCATTTTGTTATATATGAATAAAGCGTTTCTCTACAAGAAAGAGAGAGAGAGGCTGGGTGCAGTGGCGCACACCTGTAGTAATCCCTGTGGCTCAGGAGGCTGAGACAGGAGAATGGCGAATTCAAAAAGCCAGCCTCAGCAACAGGCGAGGCACTAAGCAACTCAGGGAGACCCTGTCTCTAAATAAAAAATACAAAATAGGGCTGGGGATGTGGCTCACTGCTCGAATGCCTCTGGGTTTAATCCCTGGTACTGAAAAAAAAAAAAAGAAAGAAAGAAAAGAAAAAGAGAGAGAGAAGAAAAAGAATGCATGGGAGCCTTGCCTTGGTTACTCCAAGAAGTAGACCTAAGCACCCAGTCCCAAGTACCCAAGTCCAAATCCCCAGCCTCAGAATCCAGCTCCCAGCACCCAGATGCAAGTTTTACATATGTTAATTCATTTAACCCTTACAACTTCCCTCTTGGGCATTCTTAGTATCCCCATTTTACAGATAAAGAAACCAAGGGACAGAGAAGTTACATAACTTCCTTAAGGCAAACCTCTAGCCAGTGACAGGGCCAAGATTTGATCCCAGAGGGCCTGCTTCTTTAGCACAGTGCCTAGCAACCAGAGCAGACTCTATAAGTAATTGTCCAATGAACGGATGACTTAATATTAACTTCCCTATACCTCACCCACCTGGCTCATTCAATCCATCAACCAGCCAGCCTGTAGATTGTAGCCTCTAATTACTTCTTGCATCTGTTCAAATCTCTCCACCCATGTGGTCCCCCTCTCCTCTAGCTCACTATCCTCAGGCCTGGAGGGCACCTACAAGGTCTTCCTAATAGGTCTCCCAGTGTTCACTCTTGCTCCCCTGGTCTCACTCTTATCTATTTTCCACACAGAGCTAGGAAGATCTTAAAACACAACGTATCCAGTGGCTGCCTATCAAACTTAGAATAAAATCCTACTTCCTTAGTATGACCTTCAAGATTTTGAGTGATCTCTCCCAAACCTCCAGAGCTTCATCTCACCTTGGTTCCTTTTCCTTAACTCTTTTATTGGCCTCTTTTTCCTTCCCAGAGTCCTTCCTCTGAGTGCCTGCCTAACTCAATGCCTCTGCACAAGCTCTTTCTTCCGCCTCGAACAGTTGATGCTTCAGGAATCAGTTCAACATAACTTTTCCAGGGACCTGAGCCCCAGCCTAAATTACACACCCCATTATTGCAGCAGTCTGCACCTTACTTTCTTAGAACTAATTGATCATGAGAGTAATTAAAAAAAAAAATGGTGTAAGCATTTGTTACCGTCAGGCTTCCTGGCAGACTATGTGCACCCTAAAAAACACAAGACTCCTATTTATCACTAGCACTTAGTACAGCTCACAGGAGCACACACACCCACCAGCCCTGGCCGCCAATAACTTTGAGTGGACGGAGAGATACATGGATGAATGATTAGATGAGAAGTAATTGGGTTAATGTGTGTGTGTATAGAATTTTTTTTTTGGTACCGGGGATTGAACTCAGGGGCACTCCACCACTGGGCCACATCCCCAACCCTTTTTTGTATTTTATTGGAGACAGGGTCCCACTGAGTTGCTAAGTGCCTCGCCATTGCTGAGGCTGGCTTTGAACTCGAGATCCTCCTGCCTCAGCCTCCCAAGTGCTGGGATTACAGGCGTGCGCCACCGCGCCCGGCTTTTTTTTTTTTTTTTTTTTTTTTTTTTTTTGTACTGGGGGTTGAACTTGGAGGTGCTTTACTACTGAATTAAATCCCCAGCCCTTTTAATTTTTTATCTTGAGAAGAGTCTCGCTCAGTTACTTAGGGCCTAAGGTTTTTTTTTTTTTTTTTTTTTTTTTTTTTTTTTTGGGGGGAGGGGGGGGGGGGAGGGGAATGAATTCAGGGGCACTGGACCACTGGGTCACATCCCCAGCCCTTTTTTGTATTTTATTAGAGACAGGGTCTCACTGAGTTGCTAAGTGCCTCGCCATTGCTGAGGCTGGCTTTGAACTTGCGATCCTCCTACCTCAGCCTCCCAAGTGCTGGGATTACAGGCGAGCGCCACCGCGCCCGGCTTAAATTGTTTAAACTAACCTCGATTTTGGCAATTCTGCCTCAGCTTCCCGAGTTGCTCGGATTACAGGAGTGCGCCACCACACCTAGCTGAATAATACATTTTTTTAAAAAAAATAGGAGCCTATTTGCCAGGCGCAGGAGTGCATGCCTGTAATCTCAGCGACTCAGGAATCTGGGGCAGGAGGATCGAAAGTTCGACGCCAGCCTGGGCAACTCTGTGAGACCATCTCAAAAAATAAAAAAAGAACTGGGTATACAGCTCGGTGGTAAGAACCCCTGGGTTCAATCCCTGGTACCACACACACGCAAAGCAACCTATTTTCCCTGCTTGTATTTCTTAGGACAGTTACACTGTGAGCGAATTTACATGAGAGTTATTTTCACCCTCGCAAAAATTCGCACCAAGGCCAGCGTCCCTTTTCCCAGGCAAGGCCACTGGGCGGGGCTTCCGGGACTGGCTGAATGACGCCAGAGAGGGGCGTGTCCAGAGCCAGCCTCTGCTTCCTGATTGGCGGGCACCGACCCACTCACCGCTGCGGCGGTCCGAGCGGTGCGGTGGAAGCGGAGGAGTGTGGCGAGGCGTCAGCACAGAGGCGCTAGGTGGTGTAGCGGAAGCGCGGGCTGCAAGCGTTGGCTGCAGCGCGTTGGTGTTACTCCCGGGCACGTTCAAGTAGCCCGCGAGGCGGAGAGTGAGGGCCGAACGTTTCGAGAGGCTCGCCGCGTTCTGGGGGAAAATAGGACAGAGGAGGGGACGGGCGCTGCGGCTGCACGGCTCCTCGCAACGGGCGGGGCGGCGAGTGTGATCAATCCTCCGGGCGCTCACCACAGCCCGCTATTTCAGGGACTCTGACCTCAACCAGGAAAGTCCCAGAAACGCAGCCCCACCCTCCCCATCTCTGACACGCTCCGCCTCTCCTCCCACCCTGAACTCCGTCCCAAAAGAGAGGGGAGCAGGCGTCTGTAGACCTAGTTCTCAGCACTAATTATGTGTGACCCTGAACAGGAGGCACGCCTTCTGGACCTCAGCCTGGTCGTCTGTACAATGAAGCAACACCTTATTCATGGCTGTCGTGTACAAAGTACCCCGCACTGGCCTTGCACATACTAAATGCTCAGTAGATACTAGTTTTTCTTCCTGATCCTGTTGCTTGTGACTTAGTGTAATTTCACTTAACCTGTGGAGTACTCGCTTCAAATGGGAGAATTGTCCTTCCAATTCCCAGGTCCTGGGAGCTAAGACCTCTGGAGTCATTGAGGGTGAGCTGAGAGTAGCCGGCCTCCTTGTGTCGGGGCCGCATGTTTTCTCCTATCATGAACTTCACCTTCTTTGCCACACTCCAACCCTTAGTCTTTTTTTTTTTTTTTTTTTAAACATATTTTTTAGTTGTAGGTGGATACAATACTTTTTATTTATTTTTATGTGGTGCTGAGGATCGAACCCAGTGCCTCACACTTGCTAGGCAAGTGCTCTATCACTGAGCCACAACCCCAGCCCCCAACCTCTAGTCTTGTCACTTGAGTTCTTTTGAGGTTCCTCTTACTAATAAGTTTCCTCATCCTTCCTGAGATGGCTCTAACTAGATTGTGTCTAAGAGGGTTGGGCTCCCCAAGGTTCTTTGAAGTCTTAGGGTCTGCAGGGACCTCAGCAACCATCCCAGCAACTTTTCTCCTTGTTTCTATCTAGGTTGGATCACGCCTTCCTGTGGCTCCCTATTGCCCTTAGGCCACTCAGCAAGACCAACAAGGCCATGCCTGGGTCTCCACTCTCAGACAAGTCCCTCCTCTCTCTCTTTCCCTGTCAGGCTGTGACCAGACTGAGCTGCTTTCAGCTTTTTTTCCTCTCTTCTAGGTATTTGCACACATGTTTCCCTCTGCTGGGACCATCTGTTTCCTACCCCATCCCTTCACCTTTCACCTGCCTGATCCTTGACCGTCAAGGGACAGGATGACCCCTAAGGGCCCCTGTTCCTTTGAGAACTGGTGAATAATTCCTGACCTCACCCAGTGCAGCCTCTCCTCTTCTGGTTCCTCCCCTCTGGCCATGCTGAACTTCCAGCTGCTTGAACATACCTGACTCTCTCTTGCCTCTGGGCTTTTGCCCCTGCTGTTCTCTCAAACCTAAACAATCTTCCCTTCCCTACTTAATTTGTACTTGCCCTTCAAAACTTAGTTTGAAAACTTAGTGTAGCCAGGGATAAACCTGTAATCCCAGCAGCTTGGGAGGCTGAAGCAGGACTATCACTAGTTGAAAGCCAGCCTCAGCAATTTAGCAAGGCCCTAAGCAACTTAGTGAGACCCTGTCTCAAAATAAAAAATAAAAAGTTGTCTGGGGTAGTGGAAGAGTGCTTGCCTAGCATGTGTAAGGCACTGGGTTCAATTCCCAGCACCACATATAAATAAAATAAAGGTTCATTGACAACTAAAAAAAATTTAAATAAATAAAAATAAAAAGGGCTGGGGATGTGGCTCAGTAATTAAGTGTCCCTGGGTTCAATTCCTGGTACCAAAAATAAATAAATAAATAAATAAATCACTTCCACTGGGGATGGAGGGAGGGGTTCCATGTCTAGTCTCTACCGCTTATCCAGCATACACTTTTTTTTTTTTTTTTTTTTTTTGGTGGTGCTGGGGATTGAACCCAGGACCTTGTGCATGCAAGGCAAGCACTCTACCAACCGAAGCTATGTCCCCAGCCCTAGCATACACTATTTTGACACAATTTTATGCCTTTCTCCCCTATTAGAGTTTAACTTACAGGAAGGTAACTTATTTGTGACTGTATCCCACAATTTCAATGATGTGCACAGGGTCTGATCCCAAGTAAATTCTCAATAGATGCTTATTGAATGAATGAATGAGTGAATCTCTACTGTGTTTGTCTAGTCTCAGTTTACATACTTCTAGAGGCAAGATTTTTTCTTTTTTTTTGGTACCAGGGATTGAACTCTGGGGATTGAACTCAGGGGCACTCGGCCACTGGGCCACATCCCCAGCCCTTTTATTTAGAGACAGGGTCTCACTGAGTTGCTAAGCGCCTTGCCATTGCTGAGGCTGGCTTTGAACTTGTGCTCCTCCTACTTCGGCCTCCCAAGTACTGGGATTACATGCGTGTGCCAACGTGCCCAGCGAAACATTTTTTTAAAATATTTATTTTTTAGTTATAGGTGGACACAATATCTTTATTTTATTTTTATGTGGTGCTGAGGATCGAACCTAGGGCCTCACGCATGCTAGGCGAGTGATCTCTACCTCTGAACCACAACACCGGCCACTTTTTTTGGGGGAGTGGGGAGTGAATCCAGAGGTGTTTTACCTCTGAACTACATCCCCAGTCCTTTTTACTTTTGAGACAGAGTTTCACAGAGTGGCCCAGGCTAGCTTTGAACTTCTGATCCTCCTGTCTTCACCTCCCAAGTAGCTGGAATTACAGGCCCACACAACCATGCTTGCAGGAGCTCACTATTTTTGAAGCATCCCAGTCCACTTGCTTGATAGAAGGCCTTCAGTTCCTGCCCACCCCACACAAAGCCCCAAAAGATTCCTTAGAGCTAAGGCACAGAGGGAATACCCCTAGTCTGGGGTATGTGGTACAGAGTCAGAGTCTACTTACTTGTCCTGAGGATATATATAGGACTACCCGGGCCTAATAGGGTTCATAGATGACAGCAGGGGCTAGATTCTTCACAACCTGGATCCATTTGTATGCCCGGGGCTTGAGATACCATCACAGCCCATTTTCCATTTTTTCCAGGAGCAACAGATCAGTATCTGCTGGAGACAGAGATACCCAGTCCCCAGCATAGGATTGGGAAGGCCAGGCACTTTCAAATACCACTGGACTTCTCTGGCCTCATCCAACCCCCATGCCTGCCCTTTAAGGCAGAAGACACCATTCCCATTTTACAGCTGCAAAAACTGAGGTTCCTGGATGGATGCTACTTACCTAAGGTTACACAAAGTGAGACAGTGGCAGAGCCAGGCTTAACTTCAAAGCATGACCTCAGGTTAGGCGTGGGGGCACACACAGGGATTTCCAGTTACCTGGAAGACCGAGGTAGGAGGATTTCAAGTTCAAGACCAATCTGGGCAATTTAGTGAGACCTTGTCTCAACATTAAAAGGGCTAGGATGTAGCTCAGTGGTAGAGTGCTTACCTACCATGCATAAGGCCCTGGGTTAGATCCCAGCAATACAGTAACAACAACAAAAGTGTGACCTCTGCCGGGCACGGTGGCGCACACCTGTAATCCCAGCACTTTGGGAGGCTGAGGCAGGAGGATCGCGAGTTCAAAGCCAGCCTCAGCAATGGCGAGGCACTTAGCAACTCAGTGAGACCCTGTCTCTAATAAAATACAAAAAAGGGCTGGGGATGTGACCCAGTGGTCGAGTGCCCCTGAGTTCAATCCCCAGTACCACACACACAAAAAAAAAGTGTGACCTCTCTGCTCCCTCCACTTAGTGCCTCTGTCCACCTGCCCTGCTCCCAGGCCCCTTCTGCCTGAGGCATCATCAGATCCTAAAGGGTTTCAAGGCTCCTGTTTCCCTCAGCTGGGTCCCACCCCTGGTGGGGACTCAACAGCTGTGCCTTGGCAGCAGCTAGGGGCTGGCTGACCCCTAGAAGTTATCCCTTCTTGTGCACTTGGTCACTCCCCAAAATTGCAGAGGGAGCCAGGCCAAATTAGGCAGAGGCCAAGGAGCTGACTTGTAGCAACAAGCCCCTGGTGCTCCGCTGAACTGCTTGTTTGCGGTGTGATCCTGAGTGGCTTCCTCTCCTTCCTGGAGCCTCAGTTCATTATCTGTAAAGGGGCTGAGTTAACCTCTCCTGGAGCCTCAGTGTGCCGGCATTCCAGAGCTGCCCTCTCGCTCCCAGAGCTCCTCACCCTTGAGCCCTCACTTTGAAGAACAGAGCCCTCCCGTGGGGGCCCTTTGCTGGCACAACACCAGCAGACACTCCACCTTGCCTGGTTCTTATGTTTTGTGTATGTGTGGTACTGGGGATTGAACTCAGGGGCACTTGACCACTGAGCCACATCCCCAGCCCTTTTTAATATTTTATCTAGAGACGGTCTCCCTGGGTTACTTAGCACCTTGCTGTTGCTGAGGCTGGCTTTGTGCTCCTGATCCTCCTGCCTCAGCCTCCTGAGCCACTGGGATTACAGGTGTGTGCCACCTCACCCAGCCGTAGCCCGATTCTTTTCTTTTAAATTGTTTTTTTTAATTTTTAATTTTTATTTTTTGTGGTACCGGGGATTGAACTCAGGGGCACTGGACCACTGGGCCATATCCCCAGCCTTTATTTGTATTTTATTAGAGACAGGGTCTCACTGAGTTGCTAAGTGCCTCGCCATTGCTGAGGCTGGCTTTGAACTCGCGATCCTCCTGCCTCAGTCTCCCAAAGTGCTGGGATGGCGCCCAGCTTGTAGCCGGATTCTTGAGGGGATCCCAGCTCCTAGGATGGGCAAGCTCTCTGTTGGAGGCCCATCCCCCAAGCTTCAGCCCCTCTAGACTTGGTGCCCACTGGGAACGGGCTCTCTCACCACGTGTGCCTATTCTGCTTTCTGTGGGCTCTGTGGACTCATTTCCCAGGGGAACTGCCTTCTCTGCCTCCTCCTATCTCATCAGCCCCCCTTTCCTTCTCCCTTGAACAAATGTGTACCATGTCCACGCTGTGCCCTGCACTGGGCCTATAAAGCAGAAGAAGCTTGGTCCAGGTCTCTGCAAAGCTCATAGCTCAGTGGGGGCAGCTGGACAAGAAAACCAAGGTACAATTCACTCACCCGTCCCCCACCCTATTGTTCCCCCTCTCCCTGCCCTCACCCCTACAGTCTCCACGCAGCAGCCACAGCCACCCTGTGAAAATGAAGGTCAGAACATGTCACTCTTCTGCTAACCCCCTCTCATGGCTGCGGTGTCAGGAAAAGCCAACGTCCTTGCTGTGACCTACAAGGCCCTGCATGCGCTACCTCATCGCCTCCCACTGTCCCCTCTGATCACCTCATTCCAGCTGCACCGGCTGTTTTTCAACATGCCGAGCATGCTCCTGCTCCGGCCTTGGCATTGCCCTTGCTCCTGCCAGACCGCCTTCCCCCAGGTATCCACGCGGCCAGCCTCCATGGCTCACTTGCTGTCCCCCCAACACCCAGGGCTTCCCCTGGCTTCTCATCTGAGTACTACTCTTTAGTTACCTCTGTCCATTTACCTGCTTTATTATTTTTTTCTTAGCACTACCAAATGACATATAATTGTTTATTTTCTATTCCCCTACAGGAGTATAAGTCCCATGAAATCTCCTGCGATTCCCCACCCCTCCAAGAGACAGAGAGAGAAAAGAATACCATGGAAATCCTGAGGGGGAAAAAAAAATTGACAACACTAATCTTACTACTACTAGATAATAATATCTACTAATACTAGATAGCAGTATTTAAAGGCTAGGGCTGGAGGTGTGGTTCAGTGGTGGGGTGCTTGCCTGGCATTTGAGAGGTCCCCAGCATTACAAGCAAAACAAACAAAGTCTCAATAACTAAAATAACTTGGTTTGGGTTCAGGAAGAGACAGGCCAGACCCATAGACTAGAATAGAAGGTCCAGAAATAGACCCGATTGCACATGGGAATTCAGTCGTTGATAAAGGTGGCATCTCAAAGTAGAGAATGGACTCTTTTAACACACGGTGTTGGGACAGCTAGGTGGCCAACGGGGGGAAATAGATCTGGGCTCACACAGAGCACCTCCAAAGGGATCAAAGATTTAAGTGCTGGAAAACTCCAAATAAAACCATAAAAGCACTAGAGGAAAACACGGGAGAATTTACAAGCTCATAGTAGGAAAAGTCTAAGCATGACTCAAAAATCAAAAAGCCATAAAAAAGATTGATAAAGTTAACGACGTAAAAATCAAAAACTTCTGCATGGGAAAACACTGTGAATCAAGTCGTTAGGCAAATGACAAATGAGGGGAAGCATTTGCAACTCAGATCACATCAAAGGGTCATTTTTCTAATTTATAAAGAATTCCTGGAAATTGATTAAAAGGCCCAATAACTGCTAGGCGCAGTGGTGCACATCTGTCATTGCAGTGAGTCGGGAGACTGAGGCAAGAGGATGGAAAGTTTAAGGCCAGCCTGGGCAACTTAAGAAGACCCTGTCTCGAAATTTTAAAAAGGTCTGGGGATGCACACAGTGGTAGAGCGTTTGCCTAGCTTGCTTCAGCTCTGGATTCAATTCCCAGCCCTGGGGCGGGATGGGGGTCGGGGGGATAAGGACCAGCAGCCTGCTAGAAACATGGGCATAGGCTATGAACTGACAGCTTCCAGAAAAATAAATACAAATGGCTTTAAACATATGAACAGAACCTAAAAATCATTCAAAAGAAATGCAGGGGCTGGGATTGCAGCTCAAGGGTAGAGCGCTTGCCTAGCAGGTAAGGCCCTGGGTTGGATCCTCAGCACCACATAAAAATAAATAAAATAGAGCCAGACATGGTAGTGCACGCCTGTAATCCCAGCACTTGGGAGGCTGAGGCAGGAGGATCGCGAGTTCAAAGCCAGCCTCAGCAATGGCGAGGCACTTAGCAACTCAGTGAGACCCTGTCTCTAATAAAATACAAAAAAAGGACTGGGGATGTGGCCCAGTGGTCAAGTGCCCCTGAGTTCAATCCCCGGTAACAAAAATAAATAAATAAATGAATAAATAAATGAATAAAATAAAGGTATTGTGTCCAACTACAACTAAAAAATAAATATTAAAAAGAAAGAAAGAAAGAAATGCAAACCAAGGGGCATGTGGCTCAGTTGTAGAGTGCTTGCTTGGCATGTATAAGGCCCTGGGCTCAATCCCCAGCACCAATAAATAAATAAATAAATGCAAACCAGGCCAATGCACCGAGGTCTCATTCCTTATTAGTCTAGCAAAAATTATAAAAGTGTCATAAAATTTTCTGTGTAAGCATTTCTGTAAGGAAACAGTACTCTCACACATGTTCTCACAGAGTTCTCTCACATGTATGAACATAAATTGGTAAAGGTTTCCAAAATGGCATTTGGCAAAATCTATCAAAATTACAGATGTAGTGCTGGGTTTGTAGCTCAGTGGTAAAATGCTTGCCTAGCACGTGTGGGGCACTGGGTTCGATTCTCAGCACCACATAAAAATAAATAAATAAAATAAAGGTATAAAAAATTATAGACATATCCAGATATCGATTGCTTCTAGGAATTTATCCTCCAGATATTCTCCCACGAGTTGGAAATGATATATATGTATAAAGTTATTCTCTACAGTGCTATTTACAATAGAGAAAGACTGGGAAACAACCAGGCTCTCCAACAGTAAGGGGCTAGATTAAGTAGAGCAGAGGAATACTATGCAGCTCTTAAAAAGAATGAGGGAGACTTGTGTGTCCTGACAGGGAAAGTTCTGTAAGGGATATTAAGTTTAAAAATCAAAGCACAGGGCTGAGGATGTAGTTCTATGATAGACAGCTTGCCTTAGTATGTGCAAGGCCTGAGTTTCATCCCCAGTAACACACACACACATACAAACACAAAAGTCGAAGCACAGAGGATCATATATAATATTCCACCTTTTTTTTCCCAGAAAACAGAAATATTTAATCCTTTCCACACATCAGAATTTGCTTTATCCTCAGAGCAAGTTAGACCTGGGTGCATGTGTCATAGGTAGGATTGGATTCCCAGCATGCTTACAGAGTATTCCACCCTTTTAAGAAAAGGGATATGGGCTGGGGTTGTGGCTCAGTGGTAGAGCGCTCGCCTGGCACGTGCGAGGCCCGGGTTCAATCCTCAGCACCATGTACAAATAAAGGCATTGTGTACAACTAAAGCAAATAAATAAATATTAAAGAAAAGAAAAGAAAAGAAAAGGGATAGAGGGGCTGGGGTTGTGGCTCAGTGGGAGAGTGCTTGGCTAGCATGCATGAGGCACTGGGTTCGATCCTCAGCACCACATAAATGTAAAATAAAGCCGGGCGCGGTGGCGCACGCCTGTAATCCCAGCACTTTGGGAGGCTGAGGCAGGAGGATCACGAGTTCAAAGCCAGCCTCAGCAATGGTGAGGCACTTAGCAACTCAGTGAGACCCTGTCTCTAAAAAAATACAAAAAAGGGCTGGGGATGTGACCCAGTGGTCGAGTGCCCCTGAGTACAATCCCCAGTACCACAAAAAAAAAAAAAAAAAAAAAAAAGTAAAATAAAGATATTATGTCCACCTAAAACTAAAAAATAAATATTTTAAAAAAGGGAAGGAAACTTGATATCTGTGTGAAAACATATAAGTAAATATAGATATTCATGTTTTTACTGAAGTGAACATAGCCAGTGGTTAAGAGTATAGACCCAGAAGCAGACTGCGGAGTTCAAATGTGAGTCATGCTACTGTCCTGGGTTGGATAGTGTCCCACCAAAATTCACATTGATCTAGTAGAACCTGTGGATGTCACTTAATTTAGAAATAGGGTCTTTGGGGACTGGGGTTGTGGCTCAGTGGTAGAGTGCTCGCCTGGAAGGTGCATGGCCCAGGTTCAATCCTCAGCACCACATACAAATAAACCCATTGTGTACAGCTAAAGCAAATAAATAAATATTAAAAAAAAAAAAAAAAAGAAATAGGGTCTTTGCAAGTGGAGTCAAAATGAACTCAACACCTGATTAGTGTAGGCCCTAAATCCAATGTCATGTATATGTTCTTGTAAAGAAGAAAATTTGGACACAGAGGCAGACACACTGAAGAATGTTATGAGAAGACAAAGGCAGCGAGTGGGGTAAAGTGTCCACAAGCTAAGGAACAGCCAAGACTGCCGGCACTACCTGAAGCTGGGAGAGAGGCGTGGAACAGGGTCTTCCCAGAGCCTCTAGAGGAAATGAGCTTTGCCGTTGCCTTGATTGTGCACTTCTATCCTCTAGAACTGCTAGAGAATCAATTTCTATTGTTTTAAGTCAACCAGTTTGTGATAATTTTTATCATAGAAGCCCTAGGCAACTAATAAGCTACTTGGAAGCTCTGCAGTCTTGGCCAAGTTACTGAGCCTTTCTGTGCTCCAGTTTCCTCATCTGTAAAATAGAGATATAGCACCTACCTCATAGGGTTGGGTTATGAAGATTAAATGAGTTAATTTTTTATTTTTATTTATCATTATTATTTTTTGGTACCTGGGATTGAACTCAGGGGCACTCGACCACTGGGCCACATCCCCAGCCCTTTTTTGTATTTTATTAGAGACAGGGTCTCACTGAGTTGCTGAGTGCCTTGCCATTGCTGAGACTGGCTTTGAACTTGTGATCCTCCTGCCTCAGCCTCCCAAGTGCTGGGATTACAGGTGTGCGCCACCACGCCCGGCGCTATGAGTTAATTTTTTAAAGAACAAGGTCTGACAGTAAGTGCTATATAAATGTTAAATATGGGGCTGGGGTTGTGGCTCAGCGGTAGAGCGCTCGCCTAGCATGTGCACAGCCCAGGTTCGATCCTCAGCACCACGTAAAAATAAAGGCATTGTGTACAACTAAAACAAACAAACAAATAAATGTTAAATATAAGTCTGCATTTATATAGAGAAATCTGGAGGGACAACCAGGAAACGAATAGATGTGATGGAAAGATGTGATTGGCGGAAAGAAGGAGATGAGAGAGAGAAGTGGGAGCAAGACTTCACAGAGCCCTTGCATTTTCCAGACTTTTTTGATATTTTTCTTTTTGAGCCATATGAATGTATCATCTATTCAAAAATTAAATTAAGATTATTTGAAAACACAGATCATATTACTCTCCTCCTCAGAAACCCTCCAGTGGTTTCCCATCCCATTTATAACAAAATCGAATATCGGTACTGTGACAAGGTCCACTATTGTGGACCTCCCTCTCCCAACTGCTTTCAGCTCATTTCTCCTCTCTCACTCTCTTCCGGCGACACAGGTCTGCTCCTCAAACCCCAGGGCCTTTGCACTGCCTGTTCATCACCTCATTCAGGTCTCTGCTAAATATCACTTTAGCAGGTGATATTTTACCTAAAAGGATTAAGGGAAGAAAAAAAAAAAAAAAAAGTCCTCTTATAGTTTGGATCTGAAATCTTCCTCCAGAAGCTCAGATGTTGAAGCTTTGTCCCCAAGGCAGTAGTGTTCAGAGGTGGGGTCCCTCTTCCTTTTCCCCTTAGGTCTTTCCCTCCTCTCTCCTCCCTTCCTGGCCATGATGTCCTGCCTCCCCGCAGGCCCAGGAACAATGGAGCCAAGTGAAGCCTCCAAAACCCTGAGCCAAAATCAGTCTTTCCTCCTGCAAGCTGATTTTCTCAGCTATTCTGTCACAGGGACAGAGAGGACGACCACAAGCCCGGATTTCACCCACACTTTCAAAGCCCCTCCCCTGCTTTAGTTTTCCTCAAAGCCTGCCTCACCCCCCACCGCCCCCACCCCCAAACATCTGTTGATGGCTCCTCCCACTGACATTCCCAGAGGGCAGGGACGTGTGTGTTCTGTTCACAGCCCTACCCTTTTTTTTTTTTGGTGGGGGTACTAGGGATTGAACTCAGGGGCACTCGACCACTGGGCCACATCCCCAGCACTTTTGTGTATTTTCTTAGAGACAGGGTCCCACTGAGTTGCTAAGTGCCTCGCCATTGCTGAGGCTGGCTTTGAACTCGCGATCCTCCTGCCTCAGCCTCCCAAGTGCTGGGATTACAGGCGTGCGCCACCGCGCCTGACACTACAGCCCTATCCTTGGTCCCCAGCATACAGCCTGGCACAGTCAGTAAATTTTTGTTGAACTAGTGGGGGGGACTGAGACCCCTTTTGTGAAGTGCTGAGCATGGCACTGGGACACTGCCTCACCTCCTTGGCCCGCCTCCCCCAGGGGTGCCTCCCAGTGACCAGGACAGCCTGGCTCCCTTCCTCAGGGCGCTGCCCTTTCTCTCTTTGATTCTCCCTCTCTCCTTTCCAAGTGACCTTTCCATTTGGCTGCTGACCTGAGGGTGTGACAAGTCTCCTCCATGAGACAATGGTTCCCCTGTGCAGGAGCAATGGGAACCCTGGTGCCACCTCAGTCTGGCTTCTCCCTTTCCCAAGGCTCGGCCTAGGGCACTGCCCACAGGCAGCACTATGTCATTTATTGACTCTGGTAAGGAATTTCCCCTCTGGTTAGCTCCCTCTTTGTCAGTAAGTCCCTTCTGCAGTCTAAAGGAAATCATACTTGCTCCCTGGGCCTCTCACAGCAGCCGCACTCATTTTATTCATGCAGTCTTGTGGTGGTCCTCAGGGACTGGGGAGGAAAGCACTCATGGTGGGGTCTCCAGTGTGGGCTTTTGGGCAGAGCCAGGCTGGCCGGCTGCTTGGCAGGAAAGGTTTCCCTTTGGCTGGCTTAGAGGACCTTAGCAGGCCCTGTAGGGCTGCCAGCTCCCAGGGGCTGTGTCCATTAGGTGGAGGGAGCCAGGCATAGTTGAACCTGGGCAAGGGGAGAGATTGACACCTATAACCTTGACCACCTGCAACCTTCTTATTTTATCCATCCATTAAGTCAGTACAGAGTAAAAAGTCAGAAGTACCCCTATGTGCACGGCACCCAGCACCTAACACCCTTAGGTCTTGCTTTCTGTCTATAACAGGGATAACAGCACCCACGTACATGCTCATTGTAAAGATTAAATGAATGAGGCCCGGCGCAGTGGCGCACGCCTGTAATCCCAGCACTTGGGAGGCTGAGGCAGGAGGATCACGAGTTCAAAGCCAGCCTCAGCAATGGCGAGGCACTTAGCAACTCAGTGAGACCCTGTCTCTAATAAAATACAAAAAAGGGCTGGGGATGTGGCCCAGTGGTCGAGTGCCCCTGAGTTCAATCCCAGTACCAGGAAAAAAAAAAAAAGAAAAAAAAAAAAGATTGAATGAGTGAATGTACACAAAGCCCTTAGCATATACTTGGTTTGTGGTAGATATTCAGTAAGTGTGTTGGTTTTCAATTCAATGAACGAACACTGCGAGATGCCGTCTCCGGGCCAGGCCCTCAAGTGAGAAAGGCAGATGTACAAACCGACATTTACAAAATGAAGTCCAAGCAAATAGAGTGCCCGGGTTAAGGTGGGGCCGGGAGTCTTCTTGCCTGGTGCTCTGCTGGTGACCCCGGGGAAGGCACAGCCTCTTTGGTCTCACCAGGGAGAAGACAGGAGTTAGGATGGGGACTGATGCCTAAAATTAAGGCGGGGCAGGACTAAGGACTTGGGCTGAGTCAGCTGGCCCTGCTTCCCAATTTGCCTCTGCTGAGTTCCCTCAGCGTGACTTTGGGTGAGCACTTCCCCACTCTGAACCTCAGTTTCTTCCTCTGGATGGTGGAGATCCTCACGATGGGCAGCACGGAGGTCGTGGAGAGGCTGGAGGAGGACAGATGGCAAACCCATAGGTGCAGGAGAAGTGGCAGCCCCACTGGGCTCACCTTGGGCTGGGAAGCTGTGGAGTAAAGTCTTGGGGGCAGCCCCAGGTCCTCTTCACTGCTGTAGCTCTGCCAGGGTGGGTGGCAGTAGTGCCCCAGGAAGCTGAGGGCCAGGCCTTGCCACGCCTGGAGAAGTCTGTCACGGGGTTCTCTGGGACATGGTGCTGCACCTTGGACTGAGGACTTCTGTGCAAAGTGCATCTTGGGGTAGGGGGCACAAAAGCACCCTGAAATATCACATCTTTCCACTCTGAGCCAGAGGGGACTGCATGGATGGTGCAGGGTCCTGACCTGCCCAGGTGCTGAGTCTTTACCTTCTAGCATGAGTCACTCTGCCTCCCTGGGCCTCAGTTTCCCCATCTGTAATATAGGGACAATGCGATTGACCCACAGGAGTCTTTCAAAACTGACCTGTCCTCTCCTCCAGTTTGGGGTCCCCTCCATAGTGATTCCCTTCCTCCTGGCCCTGGTCAATGGTAAGTGGGAGGGTTTGGGCCACTCAGCTTGGTCTCTCCTTCCGACTGGGGAACCCCTAAAGCAGAGCTTTATCTCTTTCCTTAAACTGGAGGCAGGGCTGTGTCCTTTCATGGTAGTTCCAGATGTTGGTATTATCTACCGGTTCCTTTGCCTTATCTACCAGACAAATCACAGTTCATCACATAACATAGGGTTTTATTAAATATGCCCATTTTACAGGTGAGAAGACAGAGGCTTAAACTCATTTAAGCAGCTTGTGCAAGGTTATCCTGACAGTAGGAGGAGGAGTAAGGATTTGTCCAAAAGGCCATTTAAGGGTTATGGAGAAAAGGCAATGTTAGTTCAGTCACAACCTGAACCAAACCCCCTTTTCACTTTTGCTAGCTGTGTGACCTTGAGCAAGTCTCTGGTGCTCTCTGGTCTCACTTTCTGATTCTGTTTCATAGGGAGAGAACTCACATGTTCAATGCCTAGAACAGGATGTGCTCTGCAAGGATGTCCCTCCTCCCTTCCTTCTTTCCCTCCCCTGGTAGACTCCCGGCCTGGATAGGTGCCAAGTCCAGCTGACCCGGCTGTCTCCCAGGCAATACCGTCTTCCCTCCTCCCTTGCTGATAAAGCCTAGCGGGGCTGCAGAGAGTCCCCACTTCCCGCTTTCGCCCCAGGGTCTCTTGACTCCCAGGGAGCCGCGGTCTGCCAGGCTGTGGAGGAGGGTCTTCAGGCTGATGGAGCCACAGCCCCATCTGAGAGCGGGAGGCTGGGCCCACGCCTGCCACGAACTGAGAAACCATAGCATTGTGCCACCTCATTGCAGAGTGGGTGGCTGGGTGTGTGGACACAGGGTGGGTCTTCTGGGAGGGAAGGGCTCATCCTGGTGGAGCATAAGCTGCTGGGGCTACTCACCATGGGGGATGGGCGTGGCGTGGCGTGGACAGCGGCTAGGGAAGCGGACGCAGTCCAGCTGGAACGTTGAGTGGTTTTTGTTTGTTGGTTTTGGTACTGGGGATTGAAACCAGGGGCACATTACCGCTGAGCCACATCCCCAGCCCTTTTTGTTTTGAGACAGGGTCTTGCTAAGTTCTTGAGGCTGGCCTCGAATTTGCAATCCTCCTAACTCAGCCTCCCGAGCCACTGGGATCATGGGTGTGTGCCACCGTGCCCAGCTTAGCTGGAACATGTTGGAGGGGGAGCCCAGTATGTAATTGAAGCTGCATGTGGCGTAAAGGACAGGGTTGTCCCCGAGGGGCCTGCTGCCACTCAGAGCTCGCTCACACCTCCTCCGCCTGCCACCCTCCGATACGCTCTGCTGAGCACTCTTGGCCCCCGAAGGCCTGTTTTCACAGGCTGCAGGAGGTCCCAGGGGTCACGGGGGCAAAGTCGGCTCTTCGAGTCCAACAGGGTTCCCACACTCGGGAAGTGAGGACCTCACACAGCCCCAGGGAGACCCAGGGATGCTCCCTGCTTCAGTGCAAGTCCCGCTCCTGGGAGAGGCCGCAGGGGAAGGGAAGGAAAATCTGACCAGAGGTAGAGGCTGGCTAGATTGATCCTCCAGGAAGCCCCAGAGCTCAGGGAGGACGCTCTGCACTGGGACTGGCTGCTTCCTGGTGCCACTGACTTGGAGGCAACAGCAGACATTGGCCCCCAAGGCCGTGGTCACTGGCATTACCTTGCAGCCCATGCTGAAGGGCTGCTGGACTGAACTAAAGGGTTCAGCCCTGACCCATCCTGCAGGACAAGAGAGAGCCCAGGCCTGGACTCCAGGGACCTCCCGAGTCCTTGACCTGCAGACTCGGGGCTAAAGGGAGCTCCCCAGGGCAGCCTCTGAGACCATCCGCCAGGCCTCCAGCATTCCCAGTTACCCCTCAACATCCCAGACCACCCTGTGACATACTCCAGGCCCCTCCAAAACATTCCTGTTCCCTCTGAAGTAATCCAGACGCCCCTGAAAGACTCCAGATTTCCCTAAGATATTCTAGTCTCCTAAAATACTCGAGGTCCTCTCTCACTCCCCAGAATATTCTAGAACCTTTGGAAACAAAACAGCCTTCAGTGGAATTCTTTAGCCCCCCCCCCCACTGTACAATACTGCAATCATCTCTGAAGTATTCTAGCCCCTGCCAGCATACCCACTGTTAAATGCTAGCTTCGAACTTGAAATATTTTCTCCAACTTTATTATTATTTTGCAGTACTGGGGGTAGAATCCAGGGGCACTCTAACACTGAGCTACAGCTCTTTGAATTTTTAATTTTGAGACAGGGTCTCTCTCAGTTGCTTTGAACTTGAGATCCTCCCGCCTCAGCCTCCCAAGTCGCTAGGATTACTGATGGGAACCATCGTGCCCGGCTTTCTCCAACTTTAATACTCCAGACGCCTTAAATACGCCAGCATCATTACACTTTGCACCCCACTTTAATCCTTCAGCCCTCGCTCTCATTGTAGCTCTCCCTGCAACCCCCCACCCCCCAGTGAAAATTCTCCAGGCGTTTCCCAATACCCTGCCTCCATCCTGATTTTCAAACATTTCTGTGATGTCCTGTCCTATCCTGCGGAAAGGGTGGACCCCACGTCTGATAGATGGTCTTGGGCCGATAAGCCACTCCCTCCCTGACCCCAGCAACCTTGTTTCATTTTCTCCGGGGCAGGAGCCAATGGGCTTAAAGGTCGCTCTGGTACACCCCCCACCAGAAGTCCCTACTTAAAGCTCCTGCCTTCCCAGAGCTCAGTCTCAACAGCTCCTCTCTGCTGAGAGGAGGCCGCCACTGCGACAGCTCCAGACCCATCGCCTCCAGCCCCATGGCAGCTGTCTTGGCAGACAGCTTCAGAGACAACAGCCAGCGTGACCAGGCACCCACCTTCCTTTCAGAGCTCGCACACTCCCCTCTCCCTGACTCCTCTCTCCCCATACTTCTTCTATCTCCGACCAGCCATAAAGGCTGGTGAATAAATCTCTTGGCTGCACAGTTGTCTCTGGTGTGATTTTTGCCCTTCAATGTCCTGCTCTGAGTGTATCCAATCCAGTTCCTGCTAGTTTTTTTTTTTAATTTTATTTTTATTGTTTTTAATATGTACAACTCATAGTGCATATATTTAGTATCTTTTTACATACAACTGTTTGTATACAAAGTATATTCTTACAATTCAGGTCTTCAATCATGCATTAAGGAAAATGATATCCGTCTCATTCAACCACCTTTTTTATTTTTCTTTTCTCCCCCTCCCTCCCCCCTTGCTCCCTCCCTTACCCTCCCTTCCCTTGACCATTCTAGTGTTCCTCTAATCCTCCTATGTACCCCCATCCAACAATACTTTGAAATAGCCTCCTTATATCAGAGAAAACATCTGGTACTTGGAATTTTTTTTTTTTTTTTTTTTTTTTTTTTTTTTTTTTTTTTTTTTTTTTTTTTGGTGGTACTGGGGATTGAACTCAGGGGCACTCGACCACTGGGTCACATCCCCAGACCTTTTCTGTATTTTATTTAGAGACAGGGTCTCACTGAGTTGCTAAGTGCCTCGCCATTGCTGAGGCTGGCTTTGAACTCACGATCCTCCTGCCTCAGCCTCCCAAAGTGCTGGGATTACAGGCGTGCGCCACCGCGCCCGGCTGGTACTTGGATTTTTGAGACTGACTAACTTCACTTAGCATTATGTCTTCCATCTTCATCCATTTACCTGCAAATGCCATTAATTTATTTTCTTTTATTGCTGAGTAAAATTCCATTGTGCGTATATACCATATTTTCTTAATCCACTCACTTACTGAGGGACATCTAGGTTGGTTCCACAACCTAGCTATTGTGAATTGCGCAGCTACAAACATTGAGGTAGCTGTGTCACTGTAATATGCTGTTTTTAAGTCCTTTGGGAATAGACCCAGGAGTGGGATGGCTGGGTCATAGGGTGGTTCCATTCCCAGTTTTCCAAGAAATCTCCATACTGCTTTCCATAACGGTTGCACCATTTTGCAGTCCCAACAGCAATGTATGAGTGTGCCTTTTTCCCCACATCCTCTCCAACATTTATTGTTGCTTGTGTTCCTGCTAGTTTTCATGTCTTCCTAGGCCTCCAAGGGCTCTTGGGTGGCCTAGTGGGGGAACCAAGCCTTCCTGAAAGGATGAGGCTGTGATGTGGCCCCAGACTCCCCTGGAACACTCTCAACCAAGCAGCATCCACCCCCCTGGAAACCTCCCTCACCCCCGGCTAAGAGCTCCACTGATCAGAAATACAATAATCATCACAAAAAGTAAAGAGCACCAGGCTCTGGGTGATAGCACACTCCTGACCTGCCAGACCCTCTTGCCAAGGGCCTTCCGGGCTGGGTCAGCCCCCCAGAGGCAGCCCCACAGCCTCAGCCCCAGCACCTGCCCAAGTTCCCCATGGTGTAGCTCTGAGTCAACTGTCCTGTGTCTTAGTGGGTCTACTGATAGAAGGACAGCTAGACCAAGGTCAAGCTGCCTCTGGTCAAGGATTGCAATGACCCAAAAGGGGCTTTATGTCATCTGGGAACAGAGCTGGGCCCCTAGGACATGCTAGGGGAGCTTATCTCCCTGCTTTATGTTTGGCAAAATGCCACCAACTGGGCCACTGCCTTATATGAGAAGAGTGTAGGTACAGCCCAGAAAGTCCCTGTCTGTAAGGGGTCTGCAAGGGTGGAAGTCCTAATGAGGAGTTCTGCAACTGGGAGGAACTAAATTCCAGGCCTCGCTCCACTGTGTTATCTTGAGCAAGTTACTTTCCCTCTCTGAGCTGCAATGGTTTTGCCTTTGAAATGGAGGTAAAAACCCTTATCTTTCCCCTTACTAGTTCTCTTCAAGACTCAAGTGAGATAATGGCTATGGAATGAATCTTTCATTCAACAAATATTTTATCAAGCACCTACTATGTACTTAGACTGCTTTAGATATAGACATAAACCTATTTCTTTTTGCATT
Organism: Tamias sibiricus; assembly: GCA_025594165.1. Classification (NCBI taxonomy): domain Eukaryota; kingdom Metazoa; phylum Chordata; class Mammalia; order Rodentia; family Sciuridae; genus Tamias; species Tamias sibiricus. The sequence goes on along the minus strand of CM046658.1, from coordinate 22,604,266 downwards.
CATTAGCTATGACAACAGAGTGATTAGACTGGGAGGGGGCGCTGTTGGAGAGATTCCAAAGCTCTGATCAGAACTTAAGCCCTGGCTTCTGACAGTCTTTTGTATCCTTTTTTTTTTTTTTTAAATATTTTTATTAGTTATTGATGGACCTTTATTTATTTATTTGCTTATATGTGGTGCTGAGAATTGAACCCAGTGCCTCACACATGCTAGGCAAGCGCTCTACCACTGAGCCACAACCCCAGCCCTTTTGTTTACTTTTTTATGCACAATTTCCTTTACTCTTTTTTTTTTTTTTTTTTTTGTACCAGGGATTGAACTCAGGGACACTCCATCACTGGGCCACATCCCCAGCCCTTTTTTTAGTATTTTATTAGAGACAGGGTCTCACTGAGTTGCTAAGTGCCTCGCCATTGCTGAGGCTGGCTTTGAACTCACGATCCTCCTGCCTCAGCCTCCCAAATGCTGGGATTACAGGCGTGCGCCACCACGCCCGGCTAATTTATTTCTTATTGTGTTATAGGTAGACACAATACCTTTATTTTATTTTAGTTATTTATTTAATTTAATTAATTTAATTTATTTATTTTTTTGTGTGGTACCGGGGATTGAACTCAGGGGCACTTGACCACTGGGTCACATCCCCAGCCCCTTTTTGTATTTTATTAGAGACAGGGTCTCACTGAGTTGCTAAGTGCCTCGCCATTGCTGAGGCTGGCTTTGAACTCGCGATCCTCCTGCCTCAGCCTCCCAAAGTGCTGGGATTACAGGCATGTGCCACCGCGCCCGGCCTTTATTTTATTTTTATGTGGTGCTGAGGATCGAACCCAGTGTCTCATGCTTGGTAGGCGAGCACTCTACCTCTGAGTCACAACCCCAGGCCTCACGAGGCATCTTATCCCATCCAGTTTTCCTACAGATCCAGAATCAGAGGCTCAGAGACAGGCAAACACTTACTCAAGGTCACACAGCCTGTCAGAGATCCTGCCTCTTACCCGGGTAAAAGAGTTGCCTGCCCATAAAAGGCACATGGAACCAAAGGGGTGATGGAGACAAAAAAAAAAAAAACCCTCAAGGTTTACAGGAGAGAGAAAATACTTTATACTTCCTGCCCCCAAATTGCTGATCCTGGGCAAAAAGATAGGCCAGCGGGCGGGAAGACTTGGGTAAGGCTTGGTGGTGAAATCATTATGGTGTGAGTGACCATGGAGGCCCTTCCCTCGACCATACATGGGTCAGTCTCCATTGCTGGCTCACCCTGGCATCTCCTGAGACCAGCCACCCTGTGCTGATCTCCTCCTGCTCCTAAGATGAGAGTCTGCCTGCTTGAAACTGCACTCCTGGTCAGAGTTCTGCTATCTCGAGCTCCCCAAAATGAGTGCTGTCCCTGGCATTGGAAACACTGAGCCGAATCTCACCCGGGGGCAGCCTGCTATTTGTTCTTCAGAATCAACTCTTACACATGCCCTCCTCTGGGAAGGGATCCCCCCAACCCAACAAAATGCCTTCCTTTCTTTGTTCCTGTTTTCACCCAACATTCATCAAGTGTGGGTGTCAAACTCTTGTAAGATATGGTTAGAATATAGTAAGTTACATGGACAAAACCCCTGCCCTTGCTGGGCATGGTGACCTGTAATCCCAGCAGCTGGGGAGGCTGAGGCAGGAGGATCACAAGTTCAAAGCCAGCCTCAGCAAAGGCAAGGTGCTAAGCAACTCAGCAAGACCCTGTCTCTAAATAAAATACAAAATAGGGCTGGGGATGTGGCCAAGTGGTCAAGTGCCCTGAGTTCAATTCCTGGTAAGCCCCCCCCCCGCAAAAAAAAAAAAAAAAAAAAAAAAAAAAAAAAAACTGCCCTAGAAGAGCTTACAGTCCTGGAGGGAGAGAGAAAAATGAATCAACAGGGGCTGGGGTGTGGCTCAGTGGTAGAGCATGTGTTTAACATACATGAGGCCCTGGGTTCCATTCCCAGCCTCAGCACCAAAAAAGAAAAAGAAAAGAAAAACACAGAAAGCAAGACACACGATGATAGCTGAGTATTTTTCCAAAAGAAGTCTTGCCTTTTTTGTTTGTTTGTTTGGCACAAGGGATGCTTTACACTCTGCTAGATCCCAGCCCTTTTATTTTTTTATTTTTTTAAGATTGACTCTTTTTTTTTTTAATGTTTATTTACTTTAGTTGTACACAATGCAATGCATTTTATGTTTAATTAGCAAGGCCTTAAGCAACTTAGAAAGACCCTGTCTCAAAATAAAAAATAAAAGGGGGCTGGGGATGTGGCTCAGCGGTAGAGCGCTCGCCTAGCACGTGCACGGTCCGGGTTCCATCCTCAGCACCACGTAAAAACAAACGCATTGTGTACAACTAAAGCAAATAAATAAATATTAAAAAAAAAGATTTGCACATTATGTTTGATGCTGATGCCTCTTTGAAGTCTCTTATGATATAAAACATTCACACACATACCTGCCTTTTTTTTTTTTTTAAATGACAATTACTTTTACAGCAACCAGGTCAGGTAGGCATATGCCTACAATTCCAGGCAAGGAGGCTGAGGTAGAGAAACCACAAGTTCAAGGGCAGCCTGGGCAACTTAGTAAGACCCTGTCTCAAGATAAAAAATAAAAAGGGCAGGGGCTGCAGCTCAGTGGTAGAGCACCCTGGGTTCAATCCCCAGTATCAAAAAAAAAAAAAGAAAAGAAAGAAAGAAAAGTGACCAGGCCAGTTGTTTTATAAATGTTCCCCACTGTAGATGGGTCTGATGGTTTCTTCAGTGTTTTTTATCTTCTTCCCCTAAACCCTTATCTCTTATAGCTGAAACTTAAGTCTAGAGCAGGGCTTGGCAAACTTTTTCTATAAAAGACCAGAAAGCAAATATTTTTGGCTTTGCCTGCCATACGGTCTTGGTCGCAGCTCCTCAGCTCTGTCATGGTAACATGAAAGCAGCCGTGCACGGAACATAAATGGAGCCTGGCTCTGTGCCAATGCAACTTTGTTTATGGACATTGAAATTTGGATTTAACATAATTTTCTTATGTCATGAAATATTATCCTTCCTTTGATTTTGTTGAACCATTAAAAAAAAATGTAGAAAACCAGGGCTGGGGCTGTAGCTTAGTGGTAGAGCACGTGCTGAGCACGCACAGGCTCTGGGCTCAATCTCCAGCACCAAAAAAGAAAGAAAAGACCATTCTTAGTCCATGGGCTACGCAAAAACAGGTGGGACTGTATTTGGCCCCTAGTTTGCTGACCTCTTGATTGGATGGAGCTTAAACATCTATGAAGATGAAGGGTTCTTCACAATGATGATCTATCTATACTTTAGAGTCATCACAGGAGGTGGCGCATACCACCAGCTTAGCACCGGTTATAGGTACCCACCAGATGAGCCATTGGTTTTTGTTGTTGTTGTTGTCATCTTATTTTCTATTCTTGGTACCAAGAATTGAACCCAAGCGTACTTAACCATAGAGCTACATCCCCAGCCCTTTTTATGTTTTTTTTTTTTTTTTTTTTTTTTGGTACCAGGGATTGAACTCAGGGGCACTCGACCACTGGGCCACATCCCCAGCCCTTTTTTGTATTTTATTAGAGACGGGTCTCACTGAGTTGCTAAGTGCCTCGCCATTGCTGAGGCTGGCTTTGAACTCGCGATTCTCCTGCCTCAGCCTCCCAAAGTGCTGGGATTACAGGCGTGCGCCACCGCGCCCGGCTTTTATGGTTTATTTTGAGACAGGGTCTTGCTAAGTTGCTTAGAGTTTAACTAAGTTGCTGAATCTGGCTTTGAACTCAAGATCCTCCTGTCTCAGCCTGCTGGTTCCTTAGGATTACAGGTATATGCCACCACTGCTCCCAGCCACATGAGCCACCGAAAGGAAGAAATCATCTTTGCTAACACCAAGTCATCTGGGTGGGGCCCCTCTAGCACTGTACCAACATGCTGTTCCTTTTGTGTGTGCATGTGCTACTGGAAATTGAACCCAGGGAAGCTTTACTACTGAGCTACATCCCCAGTCCTTTTCATTTTTTATTTTGAAACAGGATCTTGCTGAGTTGCTGAGGCTGGCCTCAAATTTGTGATCCTCCTGCCTCAGCCCCCCAGGTCTTTGGGATTACATGTACCACTGTGTCCCAGCCAACATACTGTTCTTTATGACCTTTCCACCTAACCTTTTTTTTTTTTTTTTTTAATGTGGTGCTGGGGATCGAACCCAGTGCTTCACGCATGCTAGGCAAGTGCTCTACCACTGAGCCACAACTCCAGCACTTACTAGCTACCTTAACACCTGCTACAAAAATCTTGCCCCTCATTCATATATGGAATCCCTAATACCCAATGTGACTATATTTGGAGAAATGGCCTTTAACATAAGCAATTAAGGATAAATGAAGGGCTGGGGCTGGGGCTTAGTGGTGGAGTGCTTGCCTAGAACGTGTGAGGCACTGGGTTCAATCCTCAGCACCACATAAAAAAAAAAAATGAACAAATCAAATAAAGAGACTGTGTCCATCTACAACTCAAAAAATATATTAAAAAAAAAACAAACAAACAAGGATAAACGAAGACCTGATAGGATGAATGTGCTTACAAGAAGAGATACCAGAGAGAGCGCTCTCTCACATACCTGCTTTCCCTCTGCCATGTGAGGACGTAGTGAGAAGGCGGCCATTTACAAGCCAAGAAGAGAGCCCATACCAGAAACCTACCTTGCTGGGCCTTGATCTAGGACTTCTGGCTTCCATAACTGTAGGAAAATGCATTTCTGTTGTTTAAGCCACCCAGTCTGTGGTATTTCGTTATGGCAGCCCAAGAAGACTAAGCATCACTGACAGTTCTTTAAATCAATGATCTTTGTTTGTTTTTAGGAATTAGAGCTTGAACCCAGGGCCTCTTGCATTCGAGGCAAACACTCTACCACTGAGCTATGCCTACAGCTCTAAATCAATGATTTAATTGGGATTACAAAACAATTGTTGTAATTCTCACATTCCTTTTATGTTACCAGCTGGCGTCTTGCATTTTCTTTCTTTGCTTAAACAACAGAAATTTATTTTCTCACAGTACTGGAGACTGGGAAGTTCAGGATCAAGGTGCTGGCAAGGCAGAGTTCAACCTAAGGCCTCTTCCCTCCACCTGTAGGCAGCCACCCTCTTTCTGTGTGCTCACATCTAACTGGCATTTTTCTCCAAAGAAGTGCTTTCCCTCATCAACTACAAATGAACACAATCATCCCAAAAAGGAAAGATGGATCCTTAATTTTTAATTTTTTTTCCTTTGAGATGGGTACATCTAGAACATGTTTGTATGCTAAGAAGATAATGCTGTGAGCATGAGAGACACTATGTGGGGTAGGAAAGGGGATTACAGGTGTGGAGTCCTCTGAGGGTGAGAGGATGCAGAGGCCACTTGGATGGAAAAGGGGTGGGAAGTTGGAGAACAGAATTAAGGCTGTGTCCTGGCCATCTGGGCAGAGATTCAGAGTCAGTTCACTGGGAAACGCACCAGGGCATGGCTGGGCCTGTTAGTTTCCTTTTGAGGCTGGGAGTTGTGACCCTATGTGCAGAGCGTGTAGTTTTCCCCTCCTCCCTGAGGGGAGGAGGAAGGCTGGACTCCTGCAGGAGGGAGCTTTCCAGCAAGCACACTAGAGGGAGAGGTGTCAGGGCAGGGCAGGGTTTTTGCAAAGAAGGGCTATTAGGACAGATAAGAGAATCTAGGCTGGTTGAAAGCAGAAGTGAGAATAGAAGGAAAGGGATGAGCAGATGGGAAACGGGCTTTGATGTTTGATTTTTGCATGAGTTTTTTGAATTGTTTTAAAGGGACAAGTGAGGGGACAGGGACAGGGACTGGGCACAGGCACCAAGCAGTGACTCAAAGGTTTGAGGTTTGGGGCTGGGGTTGTGGCTCAGCGGCAGAGCGCTCGCCTCGCACGTGCGCGGCCCGGGTTCGATCCTCAGCACCATGTAAACATAAATGCATTGCATTGTGTACAACTAAAGTAAATAAATAAATATTAAAAAAAAAAAAAAAAGGTTTGAGGTTTGGCTGAATGAATGAAAGCAAACACTTATATGGCATTTACTCTGTGGCAAGCATTAATCTAACAGCTCTTTGATTTCTCCCAAGACTTCTGTGAGGTGGAGTCTACTGTTATCCCCATTTTATAGATGAGGAAGCTGAGTTACTGAGAGGTAGGAGCTTGTCCAAGGTCATGGAGCTAGGAAGAGGCAGAGTTGCTCTGCAAGCCAGACAGTCTGGTTCCCAACTGAGGTTATTCTGAATGAGTGAATGAGGGTCTAGAATGCCTCTCTCTGTGCTGAGTACTACAGGTGTCTCCTGAGGTCAGAGCTCAACACAGAGCTACACGATTCCAGATGGGGATGGCCACGAAGAGGAAAAACCAGGTGCCAAGACCCAGAATAAGGGGAAATAAGGGGACCTCCTTAGCTGAGGTGGTCAGGAAATGCTCTGGGAAGAGATGGCACTTCCAGTGAAGAATGGAAAGGAGCCAGGACTATGAAGAGCCGGGAAAAAGGGACAGTGTGCAAGAAGGCCCAGAGGCAAACATTCAATGTGTTCTAGGAAAACGATTCTGCTGGAGCTAAAGAGGAAGATGGTTCATGATGGGACTGGAAAGGGCGGGGGGGGGGGGGGGGGGGGGGGTCATGGTAAGTTTTTTTTTTTTAATTATTGTATTATATTTTATTTTTATTATTCTAAGCAAAAGAAAACGTAAACCACTGGGATATTTAAACAAGGAAGAAATGTGATCCAATACATATTTTTAAAAATATTTATTTAGGGCTGGGGTTGTGGCTCAGCGGCAGAGCGCTCACCTCTCACGTGCGCGGCCCGGGTTCGATCCTCAGCACCACGTAAACATAAATGCATTGCATTGTGTACAACTAAAGCAAATAAAAAAAATTATTTTTTAAATAAATATTTTAAAAAATATTTATTTATTTGCTTTAGTTGTACACAATGTGTTTATTGGTAGGTGGTGCTAAAGATTGAACCCGGGCCGCGCACGTGCTAGGTGAGCACTCTACCGCTGAGCCACAATCCCAGCCCCTTGATCCAATACATATTTTAAAAAGGATAATCAAGCTGGGTGCTGTGGCATATGCCTATCATTCTAGTTACTCAGGAGGCTAAGGCAGGAGGAACTCAAATTCAAGGCCAGCCCCCACTACTTAGCTAAACCATGTCCCAAAATAAAAAAAATATAAAAAGAACTGGGGGGGCTGGGGTTGTGGCTCAGCAGTAGAACGCTCGCCTAGCACGTGTGCAGCCCAGGTTTGATCCTCAGCACCAGGTACAAATAAACGCATTGTGTACAACTAAAGCAAATAAATAAATATATTTTAAAAAAAAAAGAAGTGTGTGTGTGTGTGTGTGTGTGTGTGTGTGTGTGTGTAACTCAATGGTAGAATGCTTGCCTAATGTGAATGAGGCCATGGGTTCAATCTCCAGCCCTGCAATAAATAAATAAATAAATAAATAAATAAATAAAAAATAAAAACCTTAAAGCAAGGTGTGGTGGTGCATGCCTGTAATCTCAGTGATTCAGAAGGCTGAGGCAGGAGGATCACAAGTTTACTGCCAGCTTCAACAACTTAGTGAGACCTATATAAATAAAACATAAAGAGCGTGCTAGGTGATATGGCTCCCACCAATAATCCCAGTGGATCTGGAGGCTGAGGCAAGAGGATCAAGAGTTCAAAGCCAGCCTCAGCAACTGCAAGGCACTAAACAACTCAGTGAGACCCTGTCTCTAAATAAACACAAAATAGGGCTGAGGATGTGACTCAGTGACTGAGTGCCCCTCAGTTCAATCCCTAGTACACCCCCAGAAAAAGGTCTGGGGATGTAGGTCAGTGGTTGAGTTTTTTTGGGTTGAATCCCTGGTATCAAAGTAAATCAATAAATAAAATTTTAAAAGATGCTTTCCGTTAAAAAATAAAATAAAAATTAAGCGCTGGGGATGTACCTCAGTGGTAAAGCACCTCTGAGTTCAATCTCAAATACTACACACACATGCGCACACGCACACACACACACACACACACACACACACATATATATTTGTTATAAATAAATAAGCCCCATCAATTTTGTTTTTTCATTCATTTGATTATTCAGTCATTGATTTATTTATTTATTTTTTTGGTACTGGGGATTGAACTCAGGGGCACTCGACCACTGGGCCACGTCCCCAGCCCTTTTTTGTATTTTATTTAGAGACAGGGTCTCACTGAGTTGCTAAGTGCCTCAACATTGCTGAGGCTAGCTTTGAACTCGCAACCCTCCTGCCTCAGCCTCCCTGGGATTACAGGTGTGCTCCACGGTGCTCGGCTTTGATTTTTTAAATTTTTTAATTTTTACCTTTAATTATTTATTTTTTACTGGACTTTCATTTTTTTTACCTATTAATTCTTTTATTTTTTTTTTTTTTAAGTTGTTGATGGACCTTTATTTTATTTATTCACTTATATGTGGTGCAGAGAATCGAAACTGGTGCCTCACACGTGCTAAGCAAACAGTCTACCACTGAGCTACAACTCAGCCCTTACCTGTTAATCCTTTGTTCTTTGGCTGATTTGTATATTCCTACGCCCAGAAAGATTGCTACTCTGCCAGAACCTGCGTGGGCACTGGAGGCATTGAAGCAAGCCAGACCCAGTCCTGACCTTGAGGAAAACATCCTTCTCTCCACCCTCTGAGCCAATGATATACCAGGCAGGGGTTGCTGAGTGTTCTGCTGGGGATAAGGACAGCCTTCAGAGAAGGCCTCCTGGAGAGGCCTGTGAGCCAGAACTTGAAGGATGCCAGAGCAAGCCTGATAGATTGGAAGTTCCCCCAAGAGCAGGGACCAGTCTCTTTCATTTCTGTGTTCCCTAAGGCTGGCACCTGACAGGCAGTGATAAATGTTTATTTGTAAATAAAACATGTGGGCCAGCGAGGAGTCAGAGGTGCTCAGTGGTGGAGGTAAGCTGTCCAGCCAGGGCAAGGCCACCCTTCCAAAGTCCTTGCACCTCCGCTGACTTTCTTGTCTTCCTCCTCATTTCCCCTCCCACTTTCCTAAGAGAAAGCATTCTTATCTACATTCCACCACTTGCTGTCACCCCAAAGTCACATGGGACACACTGCTGTACACACACCCCTGCCCTTTCTAGAAACACACCTGTCCCAGTTTTTCATTCCAAAGCCAAAGTCATGGTGTCATTGCCTACAATCAACTGCCCCTCTTTTGTGTTTACACACCCTCCCCTTCCCCTCACAGCCCCCCCCCATATTTCTTCACTAAACAACCTTCTCAGGCCCCCCTCTTCCTCCCCAGACAGGAGTGATTTTCCTGATTCTCCGTTTAAAGATGAAGAAGTAACAGTGAGAAAGGGGGTGGATCCCAGGTTGGGTAGGGGTCAGGGATCCTTACTAGCAAAGGCTGGGGAATGGTGACAAAGGAAGACACCCAGTTTTTCTTAAAACTTGGGCGTATGACTGTGGCCTGAGAATGATTTCTTCTGAAAAGCAGTTTCTTAAGGGCAGGGTCTTCCCTGCTCCCCACCTCCTAAGGAAGTGAAGGCAAGTCATGGTGACAGGATCCACACTGGCTCTGGTGACAATAGTCTGAGGTCAACTATCTTTGAGAACTTGTGTAAGGCCAGTTCTGATCTGGTTCTCAGTTTTACCAGCAGGAAAAGAGGTGTGTGTGTGGGGGGGGGGGCGCTCAGTGACAGAGAAAAGAGACAATTGATCTCCACTACAATGATTGTAAATGAGCAGGTGCTTCTTGGGGGTAAGGAACCTGTCCCTAGGAGAGGGGGCAGTGCAGAGCATTCAGGTCGCAAGGAGGAGATGGGGTGTGGGGAGGGGGCTGGGAGAGCCGACCCCCCGGTAACCCGGTAAGGCGGGAAGTGGGGGCGGGCGGGCCCGGGATCTGGGGGCCCCTCCCCGCTGCGGGCTGCTGGCTTGGGGATGGGGCGTGACTGCGAATTCTCCCCGCTGCCGCCGCCACCGCAATAAGAGAGAAGTCCGAGGCGGCTTCCTCCTCTCTGCCCAGAAGGGGCAGCGGGCAGAGGCGGGCAGCACCCCACTTCTCCCCCACGTCAGCACTTGTGGCTGCTGGGAACCGGGGCTGGGTCGCCCCAGGTCGGTCAGAAGCGGGCTCCCCTGGGACCAGGTAGGCGGCCGTGACAGGTGGGGGCTGGGAAGGGCAGGTGGTGCCCCTCCTGCTCCTGCAGGGACACTCTAGATCGCCGGGGGATGAGCTTGAACTTGGAGAAGAGACTGAGGGAGCTGACCGCCAGGGATACCACCCCTAAAGGGTTTAAGGAGAAACACTCAGACCTGCAGAATGAGGAGGATAAAATTTGGGGAGAGAGCTGAGAAAATATGGAGAAAGCAAACTAAAGGAACCCCCCCAAGAAAAAAAAAGTCTGATGGGGAGAATAAAGGGAACCCATGGAGTGAGGTTGATAGACTTTGGGAAGCGGGCAGAGTAAAGGGAAGATGCTAAGGAGACCCCCCAACATAGTCTTGGGGAGAAGTTGATGGGACCTTGACAGTGAGAAACTAGGGAGAAGCTGAGAGCTCTGACAAAGGGGGACTAGGTGGGGGGTCCTGGGAGGATCAGGTGCGGGAGTCACACGAAGGGAGTGAAGGAGAATGATTTGTGGAGGACGCACGCAGTGCTGGGCATAGTCCGGGGGGTCCAGGAATGCCCCCTGTCCGGAATCAGCAGAAGTCGGGGTGAAGCCGGTGGCCGGCGAGGTAGGCGAGGTGGCCGCCACTGCAGCCCCCCGACCCTCCGGTCCGGCAGTGGTGGGCGGACTCCTGGTGGCGAGGGGACTCCTTCAAGGCGCTAGAGGCGTGGGTCCCAGCTTCCTGGGGAAGTCCCCGCCCTAAGCACGGACCGGCCTCCCTGGGCGCCCCCTCCCTGCCCTCAGTGGCGGTCTTGGTCCGCATTCCCCTCGGGATCCGGGAATTGCTAGCCGCCCCGACGGAAATCCTGCCTTTGACCGCGAATGCCCGGAGGGGCTGTTTCCATGGCAACGAGAGGGAGGAGAGGCCAGCGGGCGCTGGGTCACTGCAGGCTCGCTGCTGGCGGCCCCCTTTGGTCCCGCTTTCGTCGGGGCTTTGGATCCTCTGTCGGGGGCATGCTGCCCGACCGAGGAGTGTGGAGATGGCATTCGGTATTCAGGGATCCTGGGGTGAGGGATCTGCAGTTTCAGAGAGCTGGGTTCTTAGCAAGATTGGGCTCTTTATTGATGTGTGACTAAAGGCAAGTTACAAGACTGCTCTCAGTCTCCTTTTCCTCATTTGAACTACACGGAGAAATTATTTCTCCCCCTTCTGAATCACCTGCAGAAAAGCAGTTTTTGTTTTGTTTTTGCTCTACTGGAGACTGAGCCCAGGGCCTCAGGCGTGCCAGGCTAAAGCTCTACTTCTGAGCTACATCCCCAGTCCTTTTTCTTTTCTTTTGGGTCAGGGTCTTGCTAAATTGCCCAGGCTGGCCTGGCACTGGAATCCTCTGCCTCAGTCTGCCTAGTAGCTGGGATTACAGATAAAGCACTTTTGCTGAAGGGGTTAAGGGTTATCACTGACACTGACCTTCTCAAAACATGATGGGGAGGGCTGACTGTCGATCCTCAGCACCACGTACAAATAAACCATTGTGTACAACTAAAAAATAAATAAATATTTAAAAAAAAAAAAAAAAAAAAAAAAAACATGATGGGGGAGATTAAAGCCTAGGTCTTACTGACAGTGCCTCCAGGGACCCGCAGCACACAGTTGGCAACTACTAAATAAATGTCTGTGGATCTGTTAGAGTCTATACTGGGGATCCCAGCAGGGTTTAGGATCTGTCCCCACCCTCCATGGTGCCCCATCAGGTTAGCTGCCCCTTAGGCCTATAGTCTCTCAGGGCTCTTGAGGCCTTTGCATCTTTAGGTCTGTGGTAGGGATGGAAGAGCAGGACTCTGTTGCCACTTCATGGATGGGAAGATTTAGGTTTGGAAGTCAGTGACTACTTGCAGGGCCAGCAGTAGAGGCCCTGAATCCAGGATATCTCATTTTAATATGGTGCAGGAGGTAGCCAGAGTTGAGGCCTGAGTCCCCATTTCTTTTTCTTTTTTTTGGTACAGGATTATTGAACTCAGGGGCACTCAACCACTGAGCCACATCCCCAGCCCTGTTTTGTATTTTATTTAGAGACAGGGTCTCACTGAGTTGCTTAGCGCCTCACTTTTGCTGAGACTGGCTTTGAACTCGTGATCCTCCTGCTTCAGCCTCCCAAGCCACTGGGATTACAGGTGTGCGCCAAAGTGTCCCTCCCCATTCCATTCTTGACTAAACTCATATGGCCTCCTAGAGAGGGGGCTGGTGGACTGGGGAGGAAAAGGCGGGGCCGTGGGCTTCAAGGTTAGCTCCTGCTCAGCAGTGGGTGTGAGGCTGTGAGTGAGGGTGTGAGAGTGTTAGTGAGTTTGGTTTGGGCTTTGAGTGAATGAGCTTAAGCCTGGAGCCTATGTGTGGGTGTTTGGGTGTTCTCTGTAGCCACCTGGGGCATATGTGGCAAAGGAAATGGCCAGACCTTGGCACGATGGGTAGGGAAGTCCAGATCTGGGAAAGGAAGGGAGAGCCAAAGCCTTTTCCATTCAGAGCAGACTGGGCTGGCCAAGATGGGAGAGAGCAAGATGCCTCCCACTCTACCACAGCAGGACCCCTGGGGGCACTTCCCATCTGGCCACCTGTGGAACCTAGATCTGATTCCCCCAGTTCCCTAAAAACCACTCATGGTTCCCATCTTCTGAAAATCCCGAGTCTCAGGCCAGGAGGATGGAAAGACCCCTGTTTTAGAGGTTTAGTGAGCATGTTTTCAGTGACAGGTGGAAAAAACTTACAGCCAAAAGAAGTGGAAAAAACTCAGCTTCTACCCTCAGGACCATGTGGAGGGTAGGAATAGTATGTCACAGAGAGGCCTCACTCATACCCAGACACACACACTCGCACACTTACGCACTCCCTTGGCCTTATCAGGGTTGATAGAATGTGACTCATGGGGTGCATCTTAGCCTCTGCACATTCAGGGCTGGGGAGGGCTGTGAGGCCTCAAGAAAGGAAGGTTGAGATAGAAGAGGGTTGATGAGAGGTGAGGGCCTCAGTGAGGGAAATGAGGGCTCAGTAAGGGCCCTCAAGTCATGTGGGTGGCAAGACTCAGTGAGAGGACTGCAGGTGAGGATGGAAGCCCTCAGTGAGGGCTCAGGGCTTGGTGAGGGATGGGGGAATCTACAGACCGTAGACTCGCTTCTGCCCCTCCAGCCTAGGGCCTGCCCCTGCTTAGCCAGGAGCCTAAGGAGAAGCCGGAACTCTTGCAGGATGGTGGTTTCCTGCCACTGCCCCAAGTCCCAGTTCCCTTTTGGTGAAATCCCCAGGCGTGCTAGGTCAGCTCAGCTCTCCCACCTTGCTTGGGAACTTCTCTTTCTTCTCAGCCCTGCCCAATTTTGCGCTCTTCCCTATCCCCCTACCACTACCTCACTTCTTCAAAGGGAAAGGAAGGAAGTGAAAGTTCATTGAGCACCTACTGTGTGCCTGATAGGTCAGGGGCTTGACAGCATTTGATGCTCAGGAGCAACCCCGTGAAGTAGAAATTTGTATCCCTGTTTTATAGGCAAAAAACCTTCAATTCGGAGAGATGAATTGCCCAATATCTCAAGCTAGTTATCAGGCAGGAGTAGAATGTGAGCCTTAATCTGTCTCCTGATTCCCAGATCGTTGGCTGGGGTTGAGAGGGCAGGACATCCTATGCCTACATCAAAGCCTTGAAGGCCTTTGGGAAGTACAGCCTCAAAAAAGGATGGCTGGAGCCAGGCTCAGTGGCACATGCCTGTAATCCCTGTGACTCTGGAGGCTGAGACAGGAGAATGGTGAGTTAAAGCCAGCCTCAGCAATGGTGAAGTGCTTGCTAAGCAATTCAGTGAGACCCTGTCTCTAAATAAAAGACAAAATAGGACTGAGGATGTGGCTCAGTGGGCAATTGCCCCTGAGTTCAATCCCTAGTACAAAAAAAAAAAAAAAAAAAAAAAAAGATGGGTGGGCCTGGAGCTCCTATGTACAAAATAAGGGTGAGTGGGAGACAGATTCCCTGCTGGGTGGTTAGCTGCCATGTGACATTTCAGGGATGATGTTTTCAGTTGGCCAGGGGCTGAGTAGGGAGAATGACATTCATTCACTATTCAGGGACCGCATGATCTTGCTTGGGCTTTGGAGAATACCACCACAGTGCCAGGAACAGAATTCTGAACTGAATTAATAGTCCTGGCTTTGAATCTTCTGCCTGGCTTTGTGACCTCAGGCAAGTCACTCCCCACCTGCATACAAGAGGAGAGTAGATTGACAAGTGTCCCTGGAAGCCATGCTACTCTGCCGTTGGTGGGTCTCAGCCTAACTTAGCCACTGCACACTAAGCAAGAGCTTTGTCTCATGAAGTTCTCACAACAGTTCTGCACAGAAGGTACAGACAAGAAAACTAAGGCTCAGAGGCCTTGATGTTCATTTAAGGAATAGACCTAGGGAGGGCCTGGGATGTTGAAGTTAGGGAGCACCATGATCTAAGGTTGAACCTCAGTCCTGATACCCATCATCTGATTTAGATCATGATGGGGTTCTGAAAACCTATTCCCATTAACCAGATGTTCAAGGGACATACTCAGGACACGGATTATAGCTCAGTGGTAGAGTACGTGCTTAGCATGCACATGGCCCTGGGTTTGATTCCCAGCACACACACACACACAAATTCACAAATAGGCTCCAGTTCCTGTAGTACCCAGAATGCTGGTGGCCATTCTTTGAGTTGCTCCCTTTCTGATGTTAGCAGGCAGTCAAGTTCAGGGTCTCCAAGAAAAGAGACAAAGCAGATCAGTTTCTCTCTCTGGGCCATAACCAGAATTTACAGCATTGTAGCACAGGGCCTAGAACACAGTAGGCACTCATAAAGGGACACATATCCTTGCTTCTACTAGAACTACAAAATAGAACAGTACCTAGGTGGGCTTTGGAACCAAATCAATTGACTTCCTGCTGCAAATGTAATCTTGGGCAAGTTACTTGACAGCTGTGCCTCAGTTTCCTTTCTGTAAAATAAAGGTTAAAAATAAAACATACCGGGCTCGAGCTGTAGCTCAGTAGTAGAATGCCTGCCTAGCACGTGTGGGGCACTGGGTTTGATTCTCTGCACCACATATAAGTGAATAAATAAAATAAAGGTCCATCAACAACTTAAAAATAAATAAATAAAACCTACTTTATAAGGCCACCAACTGAGATCATGCATAGGAATTGCATGGCATGATGCCAACCACTGTGTAAATGTTTAATAAATTAGCACATTTTTATTAATAATGTCTGCCATGCAGACTTCCAGGAAGTCTGATCACTCCCTAGAGAATTGGTGGAAGGAGATAGTTGGGATCCGAACAAAGGGCAAGGAGTCCTGGGGGCTATTCTCATGCAGATGCCTGAGCAGAGGGGACACAGGCTGCTTTCTCTAGTCCTGTCCCCCCCCACCCCCATCTCTTTAGTTTTCTGTCACTGACCTTTCTTTTCATCTTTTCCTTTCTCTTTTTCTGTTTCTGTCTCTCCATTGCTCCTTTTTCTACCTTGCATTTCTGTCTCCACTTTTCTTTTTGCATTTGTCTGGGTTTCTCTCTGGTGGTGATGGGCGGAGCCACCTGGCACTGGCTCAGGGGAGCTGATTCTTTGCATCCCTTTCCAGCTCAGCCTTCGGGAAGTCACTTCAGTAGCCTTAAATCAGCCATGGTGGGAATATTTACACCACAGACATCAGCAAATGCTACAAATCAGGGCTTGGTTTTTTGTTTTGTTTTTCTGAAAGTCAGTTTATGAGCACACCACAATGTGTGTCTTTGTCTCTGTTTCTTCCTTCTTTTTCTCCCATCTTTCTGTCTCTCTGGCTTTCTCAATTTTTTTGTCTTTCTGTATTTCTCTCTCTCAGTCTCTTCCCACCCCACCCCTGCTTTCCCTCTCTCTCTTGCTGTCTTTCTCATCTTTTTCTCTCTGACAAAAGCCACATGAGCTGCCAGGCGCAGTGGTGCATGCCTGTAATCCCAGCGGCTTGGAAGCTGAAGCAGAATGATTGCAAGTTCAAAGCCAGCATCAGCAATTTAGCAAGACCCTAAGCAACTCAGTGAGACCCTGTCTCTAAATAAAATACAAAAGGGGCTGGGATTGTGGCTCAGCGGTAGAGCGCTCGCCTAGCACGTGCGCGGCCTGGGTTCGATTCTCAGCACCATGTAAAACAAAAACCACATTGTATACAACTAAAGCAAATAAATAAATATTTAAAAAAAAAATAAAATACAAAATAGGGCTGGGGATGCAGTATGGTCCCTCTCTGAGGGTATTGCAGATGCCAGACCCCATGTCTCACAGCCTCTAAGCCCCTCAGCATACTGGTCCCAAGAGCCAGGCCCAGATGGGTCCCCTCAAGTCTGGGTGTGATAAAAACCCTGAGAGCTGCCCATTTCTGCCTGCTGGCCAAATGTCAGCCCTGTCAGGGCTCCTCCTCCGCCCACGGAGCTTTTGGTCTTATTCCCTACCCCCATACTAGGAATGCAGATTCTGTACTTGCACTCCCCTTGGACTGTAGAGATATGTTGTAGCAATCTGCGCCAGAGTATTATTGGGAAATGAAAACAGTGTTGCTATGTGTAGACCCCAGAGTTATATAAGTTTGTATCCTATAGAGGAGAGCTGTGTGGGGCTGTCTCAAGGAGAAGGCTATATAATCTGTATATGTCCCTATGGGGACTCTGAATTTGCACACATTTGTAGGAATGGCTGCAACTACCTATATCTGTGACAGGCAATAGAGAGAATTGGTCGATAGCTCAGATTTTAGAGCCACATGCCAAAATAAGTCTGTGTGATCTTGGACAACTTTCTGTGCCTTAGTTGCCTCAGCAAAAATTAAAATATTTAAAATTAGGGGCTGCAGGTTTTTTTTTTTTAAATTAATTAATTTATTTATATGTGGTGCTGAGGATAGAACCCAGTGTTTCACACATGCTAGCCCCCTAGGGGCTGTAGTTGTAGCTCAGTGCCTAGGATGTGTGAGGAACTGGGTTTGATCCTCAGCATCACATAAAAATAAATAAATGAAATAAAGCTATTGTGTCCATCTACAACTAAAATTTTTTTAAAAAATATTTAAAATTATAGAGTAGTTGTGAGGACAAAATAAAGTGATATTGGTATGGTGTTTAACATAGTGGCAGCTACATAGTAAATGCTATAAAATTCCATATTTGCTGGCTTTGTTTTGGTACTGAGAATTGATCCCAAGGGCACCACTGAGCCAAATCTCCAGCCCCCCCCCCTTTTTTTTTTTTTTTTTTTTTTTTTTGAGACAGGGAATCGCTAAAATGCATAGGGCCTCACTGAATTGCCAAAACTGGCCTTGAACCTGCAATCCTCCTACCTCAGCCTCCCAGATTGCTGGAATTACAGATGCCGGCCATATTTACTGTTCTTGTGGAGAGGCTGTGTGTATGTCTGTGTACGGATGGATGAGGGCTGGAAGTTCGTGTATATGTGGTGTGTGAACACTTGAAGATGTATGTGTTTGGGAATCAGTACAGAGGAGCTCAGAGTCTGTATGATATGTGGTGTGTAGCTGAGATAATGTCCAAGAATATGTCAAGAGGCCTGTGTGGGTTGGCATTAGCTCTGGGCAGCTTTTGAGGTGTGTATTTGTCTTCCTGTGAAAAGACCTTCATTCTTACCTTGGAACTCTTGCTTTCATATCCGTCCCATCTCTCCTCTCACCTTCCCTGAAGTCCCTTCAACTCGGTCCTAGATGTCTCCTTCCCCTCCTCCTTTATTCTCTCCCTGGCCCTAACCGGACTGCAACCTGGCCTCTCAGACAGTGGTTTCACAGGAGAAGGGTTTGGGGGCAAAGAACTCGGTGGGAGCCTAGTGAACGAGGCCTATTTTAGGGCAGACCTCACACCACAACTGTCCTCACAGTTGACCACACGGTGTCACCCCTCAACCCCCCACCCCCCATGGAAGAACAGTTCCAGTGAAGGGTGAGAGGGGCTAGTGGGGCTAGGGCAGAGGTCTGGCCTCTGGTCTGACAGAACTGTCCACAGGCAACTGGACCTGTTAGATCCACGAAGACCTCCTGGAAAAGGTTGGTGGTGCTGGTCTGGAAGGGCAGGATCCTGAGCAAAGAGGAAGAGTCTCTTTTAGAGGAGGGCAAGTGGGGGGCCAAGAGAGGCAAGTTAGAGACTCCTATCTCCAGGATCTTCAGGCCCCTCTGGGGGAAACTGGGGTTCTTTGAGATGACCCCACCCTACAGCTCTTCATTCCTCTTACTTCCGTCTTGGGAAACAGAGCCCTCTCCCCAGCCAGTTCCTCTCTGAGTGTTGCAATGGCAGAATTTCTGGCCCAGAGGAGGAGGGGTGGGGACCCCTTGCTCAATGACCTCCCTGCCCTGTTGCTCAGAGGACACCATTGCTAGGGAAGGCTTGGTTCGTTTGGGGAGCTCCCCAGGGGACTACTGGCCCTAACTTCTGCCCTGGACCTTGCTCTGACGTGGGGTTAGGAGTGGAGCTGTGGAGGTAGGTGCCCGCTTTTGCTCTGGCACCAGAGATCCTAGGGTTGCTGGGGTTTGCCCAGCCCAGGCCAGGAGCAGAGGCAGGTTCCAGGGAAGTGCTTGATTTGGGGGAGACAACAACTGGGAGCCTATGAGGGAGCTGAGCATGGCTTGATAGAAATCCAATTAGAGATATGGGTCTAAATACAAATATATGAGCGTCTGAGCGTGTGAGTCTGTTAACCTGGGAGGCATCCACGCATGTGGACGTGCGTGGGGGCTGTCGTGCTTCAGAGCCTGGGCTTGTTCGAGCTGTGCTGGTGTGTGGTGGTGTTGGCAAGCACACTCACGCAAGCATATGCTGTGAGTGGTGTTGTGTGACTGTGTGCTGGTGTGTGTGTTCATGTGTTGGTGTCAGGGGGATCTGAGTGTGAGAGAGTTGGCGTGGGTGGTGTGTCCTACGTGACAGGGTGGATGTGTAAGTGTACCAGGGGTGGTGGGATGGAAAATGAAGGCAGAAGTCACGCTGGGGTGGAACCCAGGCCTTCTGGCTTCCTGAAGCGGGCAGGAGCTGGGCAGCTGGCTGCCAGGAACATTGGCAGGGCCTTCATCTTTCATGTCCTTCTGTCTCACCCTCAGGTCTCCAGCCCCTCCCAAGGACCATGCAGCAGCCTCAGTGACCCAGGAGTCAGGGCCTGTGGGGTGAGTGGGGGGCGGGGGGAGAACTAAGGCTTTTAGGGTCAGGAAACAGGGTGGGGGTGGCCTTCCTGGGCCCCACAGCCGCTTCACAGCCCCCTCCTCCTACAAGGGCCCTGTTGCTAGGTAACGGATGGGTGAGCCAGAATGAGGCAGCTTGAGAGGCCTGAGGCTGGACCCACGACAGGAAATGGCCTTGATCCCCCTCTGCAGGGAATCTCCAGGTGCAGGCACACAGCTCTCACACACACTCACAAACATGCAAACACACACTCACACACACACACACACACGCAGACACTGACACAGAAACACATACACACACACTATGGATATGCACACACAGAGCCAAACACACCTGCAGACCTTTACACATACTTTTGTATGCACCAACCTGCACACACAGGTATTCACCAGGAGCTGCACACACACAAGTAAACACACTTAGAGACACACAAAGACACATGCACAAGCACCCTGAAGGAGTCACAGAAACAACATTTCAAAGCAATGGGAGGCAAAAATATGTAAATCTGCACAGCACCATCCGGTGTAAAAAAATCAGCCCCAGAGATGTGGACTTGAGGGGGCAGAGAGACAAGCATGGAGGAGACACACTCCATCCAAGCACAGGAAGGCAGGTCCAAGAGTGGCCCTGCTGCACCTTTATCCCTTACTAGGGAGCATCCTAAACTGGGCCCTAGAGTGGGAGCTTGGTGCCTGTGCAAGTGTGTGTGCATGTGTGTGCATGTGTGTGCCCATGCACACAGGTGTGCATAGGGTGGTGCACTTGGCAGGGGCCCCTGAGTGAGGCATGCCCCTATTCTGCAGCAGGGTACCTGGAATGGGCTGTTTGTTCTGCAAGAAGTTGGAGCCGGGGCCCAAGGAAGATGCTGGCCTGGAAGGAGACTTCAAGAGCTATGGGGCGGCAGAACGCTATGGCCCTGACCCCACTCAGGCCCGGCCTGCGCCCTCCTTTACCCACATCCCCAACTATAACAACTTTATCCCTCAGCCCACCAGCCCTGCCTTCCTCGATAGTGGCACCATCAGGGGCATCTCAGGTGAGTCCAGAGGGCTGGAGACAGGTGCTTCCTGGGTCCTGAGAGAAACTGAGGGAAGGGGAGATGCGGAGTTGTCCTTAGAAGCTTCCAGACTGATGTGGGAGATGCAGCTGTCCTCTCAAGTTTACCCAGGTCGAGGGAGTGAGCACAGCCCTACCCTGGAACCCCAGTCTGAGAGGGAGATGGAGCTCTGTTCTCGTCTGAGAGAGGCACCCCAGTGACAGATGCTTCTGGCCTCTCAGTTGCCACTTCCCAGGTGGGGGGGTCTTCTTGGTGGGGATGAGGAATAGTGGGCAACTTGGGGACTCCCCAGGGTGAGAAGGGCATGAAGCTGTGTATCTTAAATCCACGTGGGGGCCAAGGTGAAGCTCGAATCCAAAATCTACTGGATTCCAAAGGCTTTTGGCAAAATCGGGGCTCTGTGGCAGTGGGGAGACACAGTGCCTGGCTGGGGACATGAATCCTGGGGTGCAGCTCCCTTGGTCCTCTGTTCTGTTCCCTCCCCTACTGAGCAACCCTGACTCTGCAGGGACGGGGGTGACCATGTTCATTGCCCTGTATGACTATGAGGCCCGGACAGAGGATGACCTCACCTTCACCAAGGGCGAGAAGTTCCACATCCTGAACAACACGTAAGTGATGGGGCCACCTAGCTCAGGCCTGGGCTGGGAACAGGACCCTAAGAAGAGTTCTATCTGGTCCCTGTCTTCAGAAAGCTTCAGACAAGTTGGGGACACATATACATGACAATAAAATCCCTGGGTGAGAGCTGGGGGTGCAGCTCAGTGGTAGAGCACTTGTCTAGCATGTGCAGGGCCTTGGGTTCCATCCCCAGCATGGGGAAGGAAAAAAAGAAGAAGAATGAGCTGTCTGGATTTTATCTAGAAGGAAATATATAACCATTGGTGGGGGAGCGTCAGTGGGACAAGTGACCTAGTCAGCTGACTCACTCCTGCCCAGGTAAGGAGCGAGAGTGAAGAAGCCAGGAGGTCCTGATGTCCTCAAACCGATTCCTTCTTCAGGAAGAGCCCTCCTGGGACAGCTGCAGTGGCTGGGGGCAGAGCAGACCCAGGTGGAGGAGTCCCTAGATGAGGGTTTGGCAGGGCCAGTCTCCAGCCAATCGACGTGGCCCTGTCCGGCCTCAGTGTGCCCCGGGGGTTGGAGCTGCCACTGACTACCCCTTCACCACCTTGTTCTGTGCCTGCAGTGAAGGTGACTGGTGGGAGGCGCGGTCTCTCAGCTCTGGACAAACCGGCTACATTCCCAGCAACTATGTGGCCCCTGTGGACTCCATCCAAGCTGAAGAGTGAGTGGGGAAGGCGGGGAGGCCAGCCCTATGGACAAGACCCTGGAGTCCAAACTCTGAGTCTGCCCTCTTATCTACACTTTATAAGGTTACTGTGGGAATAAAATGAGACAATAATGATGAAAATAATAGCGAAGCCAGGCATGGTGATGCACGCCTGTAATCCCAGCACTTGGGAGGCTGAGGCAGGAGGATCATGAGTTCAAAGCCAGCCTCAGCAATGGTGAGGCACTTAGAAACTCAGTGAGACCCTGTCTCTAATAAAACAAACCAAAAAAAAAAAGGGCTGGGGATGTGGCCCAGTGGTCGAATGCCCCTGAGTTCAATCCCTAGTACCAAAAAAAAAAAAAAAAAAGAAAAAAGAAAATAATAGTGAATAATACTTATATAGCAGGTATTGTGTGCTGGATCCTCTTTAAAGTGCTTCTATTATTACCTATTTTACAAATGAGGAAGCTGAGGCTCAGTGTCCACATGGCTAGTGAGCTGCAGAGCTGCTGTATGAAGCCAGAATAGTCCTGCAGCATTTGCTAAGCATGATCCACCCAGCCTCAAAGTGATGGCAACAGTGTGTGAGCTTTAAAGAACTGTAAAGTGGAGCAGGGCGTGGTGGTGCACGCCTGTACACGCCTGTAATCCCAGCAGTTTGGAAGGCTGAGGCAGGAGGATCGCAGGTTCAAAGCCAGTCTCAGCAATGGCAAGGGACTAAGCAACTCAGTGAGACTCTGTCTCTAAATAAAATACAAAATAGGGCTGAGGATGTGGCTCAATGGTCGAGTGGCCCTGAGTACCAAAAAAAAAAAAAAAAAAAAAAAAGAAAGAAAAGAAAAAATGAGGCAGGGAGGAGCTGTGGTGTAGCTCAGTGGTAGAGCACCTCCTGCTTAGCATGCACAAGGCACAAGGTTCAATCCCCAGCACCCGCCCCCCAAAAAAAGAAGCAGGGATTTACCATTCACTGACTATTTTTATATATTTGAGAGCCTGCAACAGATACTTTACCTAGCTTGATTCATTCAATTTTCACAATAACATTATTGATATTATTAGTGTCCCCCTTTTATAGACGAGGAGACTGGGGTTCATCAAAGCTTTTTAAGATCTATCCTCTTGGGCTGGGGTTGTGGCTCAGCGGTAGAGCGCTCTCCTAGCATGTGTGAGGCCCTGGGTTCAATCCTCAACATCACATAAAAATAAATTAAAGAAAGGTCTTGTGTCCAACTACAACTAAAAAAATAAATATTTTTAAAATAAAAGATCTATCCTCTTGGGTGCCATACATTTATGAGAAAAGAAAGGATAGAAGAGTCCTTGCAGGCCTGTAATCCCAGCTGTTTGAGAGGCTGAGGCAGGAGGATCTTGAGTTCAAAGCCAGCCAGCCTCAGTAAGGCACTAAGCAACTCAGAGAAACCCTGTCTCTAAATAAAATACAAAAAAGAGGCTGGGATGTGGCTCAGTGATCGAGTGCCCCTGAGTTCAATCCCTGGTACCAAAAAAAAAAAAAAAAAAAAAATGATGAGTCCTTGCAGAATGGGAATCCCCTGGTGGTTGTTTTGGTATTTGGCTGTGCAGAGTAGGGAGAATCAAGGGCGACTCCAGGTGGGTGGTGGTGCCAGTGCTAAGGCATAGGACAAAGGGGCAAATAGAGGTAACAGGTTATGGGGGAACTTGTTGGATTGAGGTTTGAGAGGAACACCCTGGTGGAGGAGGCTGCCAACAATTAGAATAGACTGCGCTTTTTATAGGAGGGGCCCAGCCCATGCTTATAGTCCAGGAGAAGGTCACCTTTTCCTAATTGGTACTTAAGATTCCTTCATTTGTGTGCTGTGGCCCTTGCAGATGGCATACCTGGGCTGGTTGAAATGTGGAACTCATCAAAGTAGGATCATAATTAAAGCTGCACAGGAGGGTAAAGGAAGAGGGAGGAGAGTGAGAAAGAGATTGGTCCTAAGACCCAAGCCTGGGGAAAGCTGCCCTGAAGGAGAAGGAGCCATTGGAGAAGTGAGGAGAAACAGGCCAGGCCAAACAGCCAGGAGGGTGAGAAGTTCAGGAAACCAGAGAGAGTGTGTCAGAGGCTGCCAGTGGATTTGGCAATGGGAGTGACCTTGATGGAGATCTTTCCTGTGAAATGGGGGCAGAGGCCAGACAGCAGAGCCTGGGAGGAGTGGGAGGCTAGGAAGTGGAGACCCAAGTGTGAAGTATGTTCTCAAGTGAAGGCAAGGTGAGAAGGCTGAGGGCAATGTTGATGGCGAGATGGGATTTAGAGACAGCGTGGTGGTGCATGCATATAATCCCAGTGGCTCTAGAGGCTGAGGCAGGAAGATCATAAGATCAAAGCCAGCCTCAGCATTTTAGTGAAGCCCTAAGCAACTCAGTCAGACCCTGTCTCTAAATAAAATATAAAAAGGGCTGGGGATGTGGCTCAGTGGTTAAGCGCCCCTGGGCACAATACCAAAAAAAAAAAAAAAAAAAAAGATGGGACTTAGAGCAGTTCCTTTGGGGAAAGAAGAAAAGTGGGCATGTGGGGGCTGCTCATGGGGTGGGGAATTCCTCAAGCAGAGGGACGCACAGGCAGGGTCCAGAGCACAAGCGGGGTGAGGCCTTCTAGGGAGGGTGAGAAGAGGCATGGAGGAGAGGAGGGGTAATGATGTAGCGGACAGAGGTTTGGGAGGTTCCTGGGGCAGTTTCAAGATGTCTGAGAAGGGACTGGGGTTGTGGCTCAGTGGTAGAGCGCTCACCTAGCACGTATGAAGTCCTGGGTTTGATCCTCAGCACCACATAAAAATAAATAAATAAAATAAAACTATGTGTCTAACTACAACTAATAAATAAATAAAAAAAAAAAAAAAAAAAAAAAAAAAAGATGTCTGAGAAGTGCCCAGTGCAGGCTGTGGTTAAGTGCAGTGTCGAGGTTAATAGCACAGGCCCCAGAGCAGACAGCTTGGGTTCCTATTCTGGTATCACAGTGTGGCCTCAGGCAAGTTGCTTAACCACTAGGTATCTCAATTTCCTCATCTGTCTAATGGGGGTTAATAATAATAGTGCTTGCCGGGCGCGGTGGCGCACGCCTGTAATCCCAGCACTTGGGAGGCTGAGGTAGGAGGATTGCGAGTTCAAAGCCAGCCTCAGCAATGACGAGGCACTTAGCAACTCAGTGAGACTCTGTCTCTAATAAAATACAAAAAAGGGCTGGGGATGTGGCCCAGTGCTCGAGTGCCCCTGAGTTCAATCCCCAGTACCAAAAAAAAAAAAAAAAAAAAAAAAAAAGTGCTTACCTCACAATGTTCTAAGAATTAAATGAATGTATAAAGCAAAACCTGACATGAAATAACTGCTATTCTTATTATACTGTTTATTAAGGAAGTACCTAATGTTATGGGTGGAGGTGGGAGGAGGGCTTTGAAAAAAACTTGGGAATGTATCCACACAACCTTCAACCATTCCTCCTTCCTGTCCTGCCTGGCCTCCTGGGCATACCATTTGAGAATACTTCCCCTGTTCCCCAAACTGTGCCCAGCATGAGGGTGTGGACTGAATCTCCCAGAGTTCACTGAGACTTCTGCCTCCCTTGATTTGAAAATCATGCTTCTTTGAATTCAGCCCAAATGGTCACAGGTCGGTCAATCTAGTGATCAGACCACATCCAAGTCTTCTATAGCGCCTGTGTGACTTCTGTTCCTCCAGTGGACTTGCACAGTTGGTTTAGGGCTATGATTAAATCCCAGAAAGAATCCCCAAGAGGAAGCAGGAGTGGGTAAGGCCTGAGGTTGCAGTCGAGACTCAGGACAACATACTAAATTTAAGAGAATGAGAGGAAAGCAGCAGTCAGGAACCATCAGAAAGAGAACAAGAGAGGGCGTTCTGGAGGCCAGAGGAGGAAACATTTGGAGCTGGGGTTGAGAAGGGATCCGAGTGGTTGCTTGAGATGGTGGGGAAAGAACTAGGGTGGGTGGCAGAGGACTTTAGGTGGAGTACATCAGCCAGCCTCGTGGGCAGGTCACTTCCCCTCTGAGCCTCAACTTCCTCATGAGTGCATAGAGGGCTCCAGTGAGATGGACTAAGGGAACCCATGACACCCTGATGAGGCCACTGGGGACTTGGTTCTAGCAATTTTTTTTTTTTTTTTTTTTTTTTTTTTTTTTTTTTTTTTTTTTGTGGTACCGGGGATTGAACTCAGGGGCACTCGACCACTGGGTCACATCTCCAGACCTTTTTTTGTATTTTATTTAGAGACAGGTCTCACTGAGTTGCTAAGTGCCTCGCCATTGCTGAGGCTGGCTTTGAACTCGCGATCCTCCTGCCTCAGCCTCCCAAAGTGCTGGGATTACAGGCGTGCGCCACCGCGCTCGGCTGTTTCTAGCAATTTCAATTCAAGAGATACTTAAAAAGTTAGAGAGGTGAAGCCTAACCTTTTGGGGGCACCTACTACGTGCCAGGCATTTCCTACTCCTCTGCTCTGTGATCTTGATGCCCAGGCTATGAAATAGGTGTTTGAGCTCCATTTTACAGTTGAGGAAATTGAGTCCTGGCTTTTGAGGTGGAGGGAGGTTTGAAGGGAGTGTACCTGATTCTTGCCTGTCCTTCCCAACAGGTGGTACTTTGGAAAGATCGGAAGGAAGGATGCAGAGAGGCAGCTTCTCTCACCAGGCAACCCCAGAGGCGCCTTTCTCATTCGGGAGAGTGAGACTACCAAAGGTGGGGGCTTTACCACATGCCACTGGCATCTGGGAGGCCCAGCCATTAGGGCTAGGCTAGGATTGGCGGGTGGTGCTTGGTTCAGGAACAAGACTGGGATCCAGTAGAGAGGCAGAGCTCAGACTGACTCTGGATTCTAGAGATGTGGCTAGCAGACTAAAGAGTTCTAGCCTCAGCCAGGCGTGGTGGCACACACCTGTAATTTCAGCTGCTCAGGAGACTGAATCATGAGGATCCAAGTTCAAGACCAGCTGGGGCAATTTAGAGAGCCTGTCTCAAAATAAAAATTTAAAGAAAGGTCTGGAAATGTAGCTCAGTGGTGAATACTTGCCTACCATGTGCAAGGCCCTGAGTTCAATCTCCAGTGCCAAACAATAACAACAAAAACAGAGTTCCTGTCTTTGGGGCCTCTTCCAGCTCTCAGAATGAGGGAGAGGAGGACAGTGGATCCAAAGTGACCCTTCCCCACAGGTGCCTACTCCCTGTCCATCCGTGATTGGGATCAGACCAGAGGCGATCATGTCAAACATTACAAAATCCGCAAGCTGGACACAGGTGGCTACTACATCACCACGCGGGCCCAATTCCACTCGGTGCAGGAGCTGGTGCAGCACTACATCGGTGAGCTGGTGCTTCTGATCCCTGAGCAAACCTGTTGATGCGTTATTCCAATGGACAGACTGAGGCTCAGAGAAGAGGAAGTTTTCCCAAAGCAGCAGTAGCCAGGCCAGGACTAGAACCCACATATGGAGGTTCCCAGCCTAGGATCCTGCTCTGTGGATTCGGTGGAAATTGAGGTTCAAAGCCTCACCATGGCCAAGCAGCATCTCCTAAGGTCCAAGCAGGGAATTGGCCGGTTTCTTGTCTTAAGGTCTAAATCTGAAAACTATTGAGTGTGAGTGATGTCTTGAGTGCCCCACGTAGGTACCAGGGAAGGAGGTCACCATCACAGGGCCCTGAGCAGGGGCTGACCGGCCTATCTGCGCTTCAGTGAGAAACACTGGTTGCTGAGAGGAGCTTGGATGCCAGGAGGCAAGGCAGAATGAGGGGTCTGTTAGGGGACAATGGTCCTTCCAGGTAAGAGATAATAGGGGCCTGATTCAATCAGTGGTAGTGAAGTTAAAAAAAAAAAAAAAAGCAGACAATTCCGAGCCTGGGGAGGAGGCTGAAGGGGCCTAATTCTGTGGAAAACTAGCTTTGGGATTGAGGAGAAGGTCAGAGTCAATGCCCAGGTTTCCATCTACATTGGTTAGTTCAAGGATGAAGTCTATGGAAGGGAGTGGGCCTTTTGTCCACAGCTTTACCTGAAATCCCTAATCCCATTTCCACCTGTCAGAATCCATCCTTATCCTTAAAGGCCAGCTGGAGGCCACCTCCTAGGAGAAGGTCCCAATCCTTATAGGGATCATCTCTCCCTCTGGGTGCGACTCCCTTCTGTCCTGGATTGGAACCTCACCTGGGCCCTAGTTATTTATGATTGGCTGGCCTTGAGGTCTGATGCTGGCTGGTCTGGGGTAGGATGAGGAGTGTGGGGTGGGTGTACTGGCCTGCCTGTAACCTCCCTCCATCTGACCACCCCTAGAGGTGAATGATGGGCTGTGCCACCTGCTCACAGCGGCCTGCACTACCATGAAACCACAGACGCTGGGCCTGGCTAAGGACGCCTGGGAGATCAGCCGCAGTTCCATTACGCTGGAGCGACGGCTGGGCACCGGCTGTTTTGGGGATGTGTGGCTGGGTACGGAAGTCCCGGGAGCCGGGGCGAGGGGTTGGGGCGAGGGCCTGGGCTGGCAGGGAGCGGGTCTTGACAAGACGCCGCCGCCGGGCAGGCACGTGGAATGGTAGCACCAAGGTGGCGGTGAAGACGCTGAAGCCGGGCACCATGTCCCCGAAGGCCTTCTTGGAGGAGGCGCAGGTCATGAAGCTGCTGCGGCATGACAAGCTAGTGCAGCTGTATGCCGTGGTGTCGGAGGAACCCATCTACATCGTGACGGAGTTTATGTGCCATGGTGAGAGGCGGGGTCAGGAGGCGGAGCCTGGGAGGGCGGGAATTGGTGCGAGGTTAAGGTGGGATGGGACCTGGGCCGCGACCTGGGAAGGGATGACGGACAACGGGCAGAGTCTTAGAGAGGGGCTGGACTACGCGAAACCTCAGGAGTGCTGGATTCCCAGCTGGGCCAAGTTAGAGCAAGCGGGATCTGGGGCGGGGCGGGGAGGGGCGGAGCCTCCAGCGTGGAGGTGTGCTTAGCTGGTGGGTGGGGCTTGGACGAAGAAGGCACGATCTGGGAGGAGGACGGGTCTGGGGCGGAGTCTAAGTGGGGCGTGTCAAGGTGGGGGAAGGCAGAGGTGTGCACAGAGTGTACTGGGGCAGCACCTGGGAGAGTTACCGAGGAGTTGAGGATCAGGGTCCCCTTGTGAGATGGCTGGGAGCCGGAGGCGGGGCCAGGCTAGATTAGGTAGGTTCGGGATTGGGGCACGAACAATCCAGGGCAGGCCAGCCTGGAGTAGGGTCTTGTGGCTGATTTTTTGACTTCCTCTCCCCAGGTAGCTTGCTGGAGTTCCTCAAAGACCGGGAGGGCCAGAACTTGATGCTGCCCCAGTTGGTGGATATGGCAGCCCAGGTAAACTGGGCCAGCAGCCTTTGTCGCTCAGATCTTGCTCCTGTTATCTTTCCACAAATCCTTGGGCCCTTAAATACCTAGCCTACTCTTGGAAGTGCGGCCCCGCCCACTGTATCAGTTGTGAGGCAGGGCACTGCTACTCCCTGAGGCTCTGTATCCCCATGAAAAGGGTGGATTTTTCAGATGGTTCCTCACCCCTCACCCAGGCTATGGTGCTGAGTCCACATGAGCTCCCTTCTCCCCACACCTTATTCCCCACCGCCAGGTAGCTGAGGGCATGGCCTACATGGAGCGCATGAACTACATCCACCGAGACCTGAGGGCAGCCAACATCCTGGTTGGGGACAGGCTTGTGTGCAAGATCGCTGACTTTGGGCTGGCCCGCCTCATCAAGGATGACGAGTACAACCCCCAGCAAGGTGCTGATCTTCACCCCACCTCCCCAGAGCAAAGCTCCAAGGGGCTGTCATGAGTCCCACATACTCAGAAACCCTTCCCCACCCCTGATGATCGGGGACACTCCCATGCCAATGTGTTCAAGAGGCAATTAATTCTGGGTTCAAATCCCAGCTTAGAGCCGGGCGTGGTGGCGCTCACCTGTAATCCCAGCACTTGGGTGGCCGAGGCAGGAGGATCGCGAGTTCAAAGCCAGTCTTAGCAATGGTGAGGCACTTAGCAACTCAGTGAGACCCAGTCTCTAATAAAAAACAAGGGGGGGGGGGGCTGGTGATGTGGCTCAGTGGTCGAATGCCCTTGAGTTCAATCTCCAGTACCTAAATAAATAAATAAATAAATAAAAAATCCCAGCTCAGCCACTTGCCAGGCATTTGGCATGGGCAAGTCACCTATCCTTTATGAACAGCCTTTCCTGAACTAAAATGAAAATATTCAGACAACAATAAGTCAACAAATATTTACCAAGCACCTACTATGTGCTATTCACACAATTCTTTTATATATATATATATATATGTGTGTGTGTGTGTGTGTGTGTATTAGTTGTTGATGTACCTTTATTTTATTTATATGTGGTGCTGAATTGAACCCAGTGCTTCACACATGCTAGGCAAGCGCTCTGCCACTGAGCCACAATTCCAGCCCCACACACTACAATTCTTAAGGTAGAGGAAATAGGGTATATTAGTCTGAATTCTGTAGCCAGAATTCCTGGTATGAATCCCAATCACTTGTGGGCAGTGTGAGCTGAAAAAGTTACTTTACTCAGTGCCTCCTTTTCTTAACCTGTAAAATGAGGACAATAATAGTATCTACCTCATGGAGTTTTCATGAGGGTTCAATGAATTAATGCATATATATCACCTAAAACAGTGCCTGGGGCTGGGGATGTAGCTCAGTGCTAGAATATTTGCCTACTGGCCCTGGCTTCTCTATCCCCAAAGAGAAAGAAAGCAAGGAAGAAAAAACAACAGTGCCTAGCATATAGTAAAAGCTAGGCACATATTAGCTGCTATTATTATGAAAAATATTACAATGTTTTAAAGTGCTTAGCAATATACTGGACACATAAAGGACTAGATAACAGGTCCTTTCTGCTGTGTCCAAAGACTCTGTGCTCAGGGTCCCCAAGATCCTTAAGACCCCATTCTCTTAATCCAGCTGTTCCCAAGGACCCCCTCACTAACTTTCCCTTTTCCTCCAAACTCTCCAGGGACCAAGTTCCCCATAAAGTGGACAGCCCCAGAGGCAGCCCTCTTTGGCAGATTCACCATCAAGTCAGATGTGTGGTCCTTTGGGATCCTGCTTACTGAACTTATCACCAAGGGCCGAGTCCCCTACCCAGGTGCGCTGAGGATTGGGGGAGGGTCACAAGGAAGGGCTTCCTCCTGGCAGTTCATTTGGGAGGGGCCAGTCCCTGACTGACAGAGCACTATCCCACAGGTATGAATAACCGCGAAGTGTTGGAACAGGTAGAGCATGGCTACCACATGCCATGCCCCCCTGGCTGCCCAGCATCCCTATATGAAGCCATGGAACAGACCTGGCGTCTGGACCCAGAGGAAAGGCCTACCTTTGAGTACCTGCAGTCCTTCCTAGAAGACTACTTCACCTCCACAGAACCACAGTACCAGCCTGGAGACCAGACATAGCCTGGTTGGAATCAGCTACCACTCTGAGGTGCCTACCACCCTTTACAAATTCCCAGGACTTTGGTCCCAAAGCCTCCAGGCTTAGAACCCTATAGACTCTGAGCATGTCAGAGGACAGGTGTTCTGACACCATCTAGGGCAACCCACTCATTTTACAGATGAGGCAAATTGAGGTTAAGAGTTCATCCCTCACCCACTCTGACCCCAAGCACTGTTCTTCCCTTTCCCACTTAAATCTAAATCTAGGGCAACCCACTCACTTTGCAGATGGAGGATGAAATGGACGCCCAGAGCTCATCTCTCACTGACTCTGACCCCATGTGTTGTTCATTCTTTTCCTACTTAGGATCTTATATGCCTCTGGCCTCTCTCCTCTGCCTTTAAAATGCTCATACCTTGTCTAGTTATTTATAACATGGATTTCCCTTCTCTCACTTAGCTCCAATCCTTGTTTTCCTACCCTCCTGTCATTCCACTCTGGTCCAGGCCCCAAGGATTTGTCTCCTGCTCTCAATTCTCTTGTAAATTACAGACTGAGGAATTCTTTGCTGGATTCCTTTCCTGCTGGTTAATTGCTGTGGCCCAGGACTGGGGTCCAGGCCCAGATTTGAGGGAGAGAGTTGCTGAGGTCACCTCTCGGAATAATGTGTGTTTATTGATTATGTAAATGAGGAAAATGATGATGTGAATCTTTGAACCAAGAAAATTCCCTGAATCTTCCTTTGGAGCAATAGTGGTCAGTGAGAGGTGAACAGGACAGATTTGGCTCTTGGGAGAAGGAGGTAAAGGTAAGAGATGCCCTAACACCTCACAAGCACAAGGCACCCAAGGTGCAGAGTTTTAGGATACCCAAAAGTCCTACTGCTCATCCCCATGTGAATTTAGGATGAGTTGAGAGATGGACAGAGAAGACAGGCAACTGGAACTAGATCAAAATGTCCCCTCCAATACCAATGTGGCTTTCATTCTGTGCACAATGGGTTTGCTAGTTGTTTACCTGATTTCAGAAGATTTGCCACTCATCATAGGCACATTGGGACAACCTTAAACCTCCCTCAAGAGCAGTAGGGAAGGACACCCCAAAGGACCCTCTGCAGCTGGTCCTCCAAAAGAAGCCGGAAGGAAGGGGAAGGAAGAGAGGCCTGAGGATTAGTCTAACTCAATGGAGCTCACCAGGGAGCTTTTGGAAGCGGCTTTGTATGTTACAATGACTGAGGGCTCCTACTGGCTGGGATCAAGGATGCTAAACAACCTGCCGTGCACCTGTGCAGTGACAAATTGTCTCCCTCCTAGATCTTCCTTTGGGAAACCAGCAACTGACTTGCCTCCCTGTGGAAACAAAGGAACAGGGAATAAGGATTCCCACTTCTCCCATTAGGAAATGTTGATTGACCCTGTGACTTATTAAGAATCACTGCTGCAATTGGCAAACAGTTACTAGGCATCAATTATGTGACAGGCCCTTTGCTAAGCAGAATCCTGGGAACACAAGCATGAATAAGACCTGCCCTTGCACTAAAGGAGTTCAGTCAGGCTGGGGAGAGGTAATAGTAATGATAATAACTCATTTATTAAGTGCCTGCTTGCTGAATGTCAGATGTGTTTACATCAAAATTGTTTTTTTCTCATTTAATCCAGTCTTGAGCCTGTTTTTATGATTAGCCCCATTGGTAGATGAGAAAACTTAGTTAGGCTTAGGGGTTATGGATGGAGCAGGATCGCACAGCTATATGTGATACAGAAGGCCTTACACCAATGTCATGATCTTTCTACTAGACCTCACTGTCTCTAGGCTTTGAGAAGATAGTGTATTTGGGGTAAATGTGTGTGTTTCTTTCCTAGTTATTGGCAGAAAGAGTCCCTGGAAATATCCCCAAATTGGGGACCCTAAGGGAAAGGGGATCAAAA
Organism: Tamias sibiricus; assembly: GCA_025594165.1. Taxonomy (NCBI): domain Eukaryota; kingdom Metazoa; phylum Chordata; class Mammalia; order Rodentia; family Sciuridae; genus Tamias; species Tamias sibiricus. Next base: position 22,571,253 of record CM046658.1, on the reverse strand, counting down.
CAGTCAATGTGAACCAAGTGTCCCCTGTGCCTAGCCCTATGCTGGAGGCTGTTGAATGGGAACAAAAAATGAAGAGTCTGAGTGGCCGCTCAGAGAGGTTGTCGTAAGGGTGGGAGGCAGCTCTGCAGATAATTCGGGAGCAAACTCTTCCTGAGGGCCATCGACTCTGACCATCCACCTCACAACAGCCGATGTGTAAGCAAGAGGGCAGTATTGCTACCTGCCTTCTTGTGTAGGCAGATAAAAGCAGATCCCTGGAGCTGTACTGCCTGGTGTGAATCTTGCCTCTACCACTTGCTGGTGATGTGATTTTTTGCAGGTATTAATCTCTCCAAGCCTCAATTTGCTCATCTGTGAAGTAGCAACAAAATGCTCAGTACACATTAGCTCTCTTTGTCATTGCCATTTACAAATTATTTACACTGTGCCAGGCATCCTGCTAAGTGCATGCTGCCATCTCATCCTCACAGAACCCTATGAAAGAGAAAGCTGTTGTGTCTTCACTTTGCCAATAGTGAAACTGAGGCAGAGTGAGGGAAATCAGCTTTTTCAAGGTTGACAGGGCATAAGTGGCAGAGCAGGGGCTTAAACCAAGTATTCTGGCCCCCAAACCAGTGCTCTTAATCTCTGTAGTCTTATTGTGGAACCAGAATATTTTTTTATCTGCCTTCTGGGGCTCTGCCTTCTACCTGGATGCCCATGTGATTCCCATGAAGGCCCAGCAGGGCCGTGAACCACCTGAAGTTCACAGATCCCCCACTGCTCCTCAGCACACCAGAGCCTCCCTGTGTCTACCATCTCTCTCATTCCCCATCTCTCCCCCTGGAACAGCTGAATGAATCTCCCTTGCTCCCCCATTTCCTTGCAGCCTTCTGTTTCCTTCAGATAGAGCACAATGCAATTGATTAGGCTTCTGCTTTCTCAATTTCAATCACATCCTCGCCCTGCCTCCCTGAGATTACAGGCGGGTCACCTTGATTGCGGTTTGCACCGTTCACAAAACTCTTCAGTCGTTTACAAAACCATCTCTCGCCTCATTCACTCCCCCACCTGGCTCTTCTCCTCCATGATGCATGGATTTTACTGGCTTAAGACTCAGAGGGCAATTTTATTTCCGAGTTCATGCTGGGGGAGAAGGACACCTAATTGACTAATGCTGGGTGTTTCGCAGGCATTGTCTAATATGATCCTCACCATGAGGCAGTACAGAGGTGAGATTATCACTATTTTACAAAAGAGGAAATGAAGATTCTGGGAGGCTCCAACACTCACCCAAGGTTATACAGCTGGATGACAGAGCCAGGATTTGAACTCAAAATCTCATGGGTCATGTTCTTTATTTGATAGAGCAGCATGGGGAAGTAATGCTGAGCTGGAGTCAGGCCCAGGGAGGTCATGGTGTGGATAAGGGCCCAGGGTAGGCTCCATACATGCTGAGGCTTGTACTTATAAAAGAACTAAATCATTTATTAATTTCACACACATTTACTGATGTTTCCTATAGACTGGTCCTATCGGAGGAGCAGAACAGTAAACAATCGTAATACTTGAGGCAAGGTCAGTCTGAGAGCGAAAGGCAATTTCTTGGAGTATGTGAAAGAAGAGTCCGCCTAATGAAGCAGACAGTGAGGTCATCTCTGGCTGAAAGAACAGCATGTGTAAAGGCCCAGAGGTATGGTAGAGCAAGGCCCATCCATGCAAGGGCAAATAATTATTTACAGGAGGGTTGAGTGTGCTGATGAAGCATGGAAGAAGGTTGGATGATCAGAAGTCAAGTAGAAGGGGGGAGTCCATGAGGAATGGCCCATGAATTGTGGAAAGTCAGAAAAAAGAAATCTGGGGGGTCCCAGGACCCATTGGGGAGTCTGTCCTAAGTTCCACTGCTCCAGGACTGAGCTGGGTGGGTCTACTATTCACTCCAGTAGGTGGGTCCTCTATCCGCTCCAGTAGTTGTCTCCCAGGTACAGAAGAGAAATCTTCCTTCCTCCCAGGATGGTCTATTACACATGCTGCCTGGATGGTCCTGCAGTGGTGTTCGCACTCCCTCTAGTGAATACTTTGGGTACTGCACCAAAAGTGCAAGAAACACCCCCGGGGATGGGGGGGCTGTGTCCCTTCAGAAACTTCCCATCCCAGGATAGAGATAAAACACAGAGTTCCTTTTCTCAGAGAGCACATAGTTTAATGGTAATGAGGATTCATGGGTCTGACACAGAAAATGACAATGTAGGACATGCAGGAGAACAGGGGAACGTCCCAACTCAACTGGACAAGAGCAAGTCTGGAAGGCTTCTCAGAAAAGGTGTCGCTTCACTAAAGACCAAAAAAAAAAAGCAAGAACTTTCTTTTTTCTTTTTTTGGGGGGTGGGGGGTACCAGGGATTGAACTCAGGGGCACTTAACCACTGAGCCACATCCCCACCCTAATTTTGTGTTGTATTAGAGACAGGGTCTCACTGAGTTGCTTAGCACCTCCCCCTTGCTGAGGCTGGCTTTGAACTCGTGATCCTCCTGTCTGAGGCGAGCCGCTGAAGAATTTTCTTGATAAAGAAGCAACAGAAGACATTCCAGACTGGAAAGAATTAAGTGAACCCAGAAATGCAACTGTGCAGGGAGTTGTAATTAGATAGGTGTGACTGGAGTATAAAATTTGAGGGGGGTTAGTGGCTAAAGAGGAAAATGGTGAGGTAAGTGGGGTCTGGTCAGCCATACACTTGGCTAGAATTCTAAGTCTGGGGCAACAGGAAATCCACTGTAGGATTTTGAACAGGAAAGTAACCAGGTTAGATTCACTTTTCAAATATTTTCAAATGGAACACTCTGGTGACCAACGTGGAGGAAGGGTGAGAGAAGAGGCAGGAGAGGGGACACCCCTCTTGGACACAAAGGTCATACTCATAGAAGGACACATAGCTTTGACCACGCCTGTGAAGCAGGCATCTCCATCGGCTCAATGACACCTACAGACATATCAGTGGGGCCCCAGGCTGAGCACCTCCAGACAAGCATGTGCTGATATGCAGTCAGACACAGAATTCAGGCCATGAGTAGAAATCAAAGCAAGGACACACATTTATCCCCAGACACAGGCCAACAGCCAGAACCATGCACACCCTGATGGACACAAGAAGTCACACAGATGCAGAGTGGCTGTCAAGGGCCCTACCCTGCCCCCCCTCCTGTCTTCCCCAGGTCCCTCACCACCTCTGGCAGGAACAAAGCTGACCTCTGGCCTCTGGCCTCTGGCCTCTCCTCCCACACCCCCCTGCCCCAGAGGGAGGAGCTGTTTGAAGTCTGGGCTGCAGCTGGGGTTTCCTGTTGCCTGGAGGAATGTGGGAGGACTTGTACAGGGGAGGGGAGAGGGGCAGGCCCAGGAGGAGGGCTGATGGGGGCCTGGGGGCCTTAGTCTCCACTGTACCACAATGAGGGGGGCTTCCTGCTTTCATGGTCTCTTGGGCCCTAGCTCTGAGCTGTTCCCATCCAAAGGAGGGGAAACCAGGGCCATAATGGCTCCAGTCCAATCGGCCTCATGCTCTTGGATCTGCAGCTCAGTGGCTTAGTTAGGATAAGACTTCAAGTTCTCCAGGCTTCATTCTCCCCTTCTGTGGACTGGGCTGAACCACACTGTAGCATTCCACATCTCCCCTGAAGCATTCCCAAGAGTGGGCCCAGCCCAAGAATTTCTGTATACAGGGAGAGAGATGCTACCTACCCAGGGCTTACTTCATTCTTCCCTTTCTGTGAGCCCCAGGGCCCTGGCTACATGCTGCTGTGACTTGTTATTGTCATTATTATTATTATTATGACTCGTTAATCTCTTCTCCCTGTTCCTTGCCAGTTTTCAAAGTGTTTCATATCCAGGTGCTCAGCTAGTCTTCTTGACAGTTCTATCTCAATTTTACACAGAGAGACACAGACAAGTTAAGGATACATGACAATTAAGAACAGAATCAGGAGCAGTTGTTTGGTTCCCAGTCCACGTGGCCTCCAAAACCTTATATCCCATAACTTTATCCCTAGATTTCCAAATGCATTCCATAGGGTCTGGCCATAGCATCTCTTGCTTAGAATGAAATAAAAGTGGTTCAAGCAAGTTGAGCCCAGAAGGGGATGATGCAGAATTTTGAACAACAGGGTCCCCTCCCTCAACCCTCCTTTAGCCTACAGTTGCCAAAGCAGATATAGAGATTAGACACTAGGTGGCAGTAGCAGCCCACAGGAAGACTCCGCTGGCGCTTTGGGGTACCCTCAGCATAATTTGAAGAGGCTCCATGGGGAAAAAAAAAAAAAAAAAAAAAAAAAAGACCCCAAATGATAGAGTTTTAGGGCTTGGTTTCTAGTGATGATCAAGACTTTGGGGGCTAATCACCCCCATTGTTTCTGGGGAGGGGGCACCTGAAGCAGTATGCCCTGGGAAGGACAGGCTTGGAAAATTCTAACTTCTCTTCCCCTCTCATTCATAGACCCTGTTATCTTTCCCTCTGCACTTCATCACTTAACTCCCCTCTTTCTATGTTTTTCCCCAATTTCCCTTTTGTTCCAATTTTTCTGGGGCTCCCTACCTACTAGAAACTATTCTGTATTACCCCATCCAAAATTTGATTCAGACTAAGCAGGGTCTTCACAACCTGAGATACAGCCTAATGGGTAAGGATTGTAGGGTGGTAGTAGGATTAAAGAAGGGGAGATCTGGGCTTCTCCCACCTCCCCTCACACCCCCTGCTAAAGTCTGTCCTGTGTAGGACCAACTAGGGCAAGATGACAAAGCCTCATCTATAACTTCAGACCAACTTTGGAACTGTGGAGGACCTTTAACAACTTTAACCTCAGCTTTTATTAATATCTGACCTTATAATACTTCCCATTCAATGAATAAATCTTTAAACCCAAACCCTAGCTTGTCTGCATGGAGAAGCTGCCGGATGGCTGCTTCTCCAGCTGGCCTTACCAGCCATGATGCCAAATCAATAGGTGTACTGTTTACAGCCTTTCACCTCTCCTATTACTACCGCCCCCTCAAAGGATCAAGGCAATCCCCCCAGGTCCTCTCTTTTGTCCTCTAGGGGTTCCAGACTGTCCTATGGGAGAATTTGGGGAGGGCTGGGGAAGATTGTGACAGGAAGCTACAGAAGGCAAAATGTCATAACTTGTCTTTGTCACACGCTGGCCAGCATTCTGCAGGCCAAAGAAAGATTCAAAAACGGGGCCTAAGAACAAAGGCATTGTTGACAGAACTTCAGACATGGGGCAGGATGGACTAAGCCAGCAGACACAGGACAAAGGAATGTTTAACACACCAATGAGGTGGGGACAGGTGGTAGGACCAGCAGGGCTGGTGTTGGTAGACACCAGAGGGAGGACAGGACAGTGACCATGCATCATTCATCCCTGTGTCTCCTGCAAGCCCTGCATACTTCAGTTAATGCTGATCTTATTGAAGTGCCAAGGGAAGACAGACTCAGGGAGAAAAAGTTAGTGCTGGAAGGAAGATCACAACTCCCTGCCATAGCCCAGGGTTTAAGCACACGCGCTTTAGAGTCAGCTAGACCCTGGCTCAAATCAGGCTGGCCTCCCCCACTTCCAAATTGGGGGGCTTGGGCCTCAGTACCCTTATCTCTAAAATGGAAATGATTACAATACAGTCTTCTAGGGTTGTTGCAGGGCTCAAGAGCCCTGCAGTGGCCAGTAAATGGCAGCTACAGTAGTTTAACTTCCAGGGCTGTCCAGCCATCTCCCGGGGGTAAAGAGGCCCTCGCGGCAGCGCACATTCCCATCTGTGGGATAGGCCAGGCAGGGGGCCTGGAGCCAGGGGCTGGAGAACAGATGTGACCTGAAGAGGAGGTAGGTGAAAGTGCTGAGCCCAGCCCCCCCCCCCCCCCCCCCCCCCCCGCCACAGCAGGAGCTCAGAACTGTTGAATCTGAATCTTGCTTCCTGACGCAGTTGCTCAGTCGAATTCGGGAGGGAGGGGGTTGCTATCGTTGGATTATCCACAGGTTTTGCGCCCTCGCCGCCCTTGAACATCCAGGGAAAGCAGGCGCTGGAAGGGCTAAACCCAAAGATCAGTGTTTGAGAGAAGAGGGTCACTGAGTGCGGAGGAGGCGCTGGCTGGGGCTTTGAGGTTTCCGGAGCAGCGATCCTGCTAGAAACCCTCACGCTTTATTCAATAGGAAACCTTTTCACAAAGGGAGAAAGTCCCCAAATTGAGAGCCTTCTCCTCTCTCCTCTTTCCCTCCCACGTAATTGGGACGCCCCAGAAAGTCGCAGCCCCTTTGGCTAGTCCCCAGATTCCCTATTCCACTCCCATTCCATTTTCAGACCCCGCCCCTTCGCTCCCACCCGCAATCTCCGAGCGAGCCAGAGCACGCCGCAGGGACCGGGGAACGTGGGGAATATTCCTAACCCTCCAGGAGGATCAGCGCCCCTATGCACACCAGGACGCGCCCCCGCCAGAGGCGCCCCAGGCACAGGGTCCCAGCCGGCTCCCGGCCGCGCCGTCGGAGCACCGGGCGCCGCCCCGCCCGCCCAGCGCGCTGAGCGGCCGGGGCGGGGACTACAAGTCCCGGCGTGCCGCGCGCGCGCTCCCCCCTGGGGTTCCGGATGGTGAGCGGCGAAGGTAAGGCGAGCTCGCAGAGGCAGCGGCGGCGGCGGCGGAGACGGAGAGAGGCAGGCAGGCAGGGCGAGGGCGAGAGACGGAGGGAGGGAGCGAGCGAGGCAGACCAGACAGACAGACAGGCGGGCGGGCGGGCGGGCAGAGCGAGCCACCCGCCAGGCTGCGCTCAGCCCCGCTAGCAGCGGAGAGAGCAGAAGGCAGGAGGAGGGAGGGGAGGAGGGAGGAGGGAGGGAGAGAGGGAATCCAGCTACCACCACCCAAAGCCAGCGTCTGCTTTCTGTCCTCATTTCCTTTTCCCACCCAGCTCGGAAAGCAGAGAAAGGCAGAGAGAGCGAGAAATAGAGACAGGCAGACAGACAGACAGACAGCCAGAGAGAGCGGGAGGGAGGAGGGCGGAGGAGGAGGAGCTGGAGCAGGAGCAGGAGCAGGAGGACTACGCGGGGCGCGTTCCCTCCCAGGTTTGCAATTGGGGGGGTGGGGACGGGGGTGTCCAGGGCTGTGAGAGTGTGTGCGCGGCGGGGGGAGTAAGGGGGGTACAGAGAGCGAAGGAGTGATTGAGGTGGGGGGGCGCCGCGGGAGCGGGGGGCCGTGTCCAGCAGAGTTAGCGACGGAGAATGTGAGCCCAGGCGCGAGCCATGCTGTCAGCGACGGCAGGCGGCTCAGGGCTCCTCCACGACTCCTCTCCCCAGCAGCCGGGCGCCCGCGTCGCTGCCGCCGCCGGAAGACAGACGCCCCCCAAAACCCCTAGCCTGGCTCGGACCCACAGAGCCAGCAGCCCAGCACTCCGGTGAGTGGCTCCTCCTCCCCAGCCCTAGACCCCCGCTGGGGACCGGCCGGCCCGGCTCTTTTGTGCAGCGCACCAGAGGGGTCCCCCGCGCCCCCTGGTCCGGTCCGCCGGACCCCGTGGCTGCGGTGCCCGCGGTGCGATCGGTCTTTGTTTCCACCGGGGCCCGCGGCTCGACTGGGCTCGGCTCGAAGCCTGGCAGGCAGCGCTGGGAAGGGGGAGGGGGAGGTGGACGAGAGGGGGGGCTGGGAGGGGGGGTTCTCGGGTTTCCTGGCCGCCCCGCGGCTCCCCCGGCTCGGGGGCGAGGTGCGCGCCCAGCGCTGCCGCGCGCCCCCTCCTCCTTCCCCCTCCCTCCGCCTTTGGATTTAAAACTGCAATTTGCTCTCCAGCTTGCTGAGAATGTGGGGGGGGGGGGGGGACTAAGGGGGACCGTGGGAGCGGAGAACAAGGCTGGATTTTAGGATTGGCGCTGGGAAACGGGGAGACTGCGGAGGGAGGAGCCCCTCCCCTCCAACCCCCAAATCCCAAGGTTCCGCTGGCGCTCTGGGAGTTGAGGGGCGGGGACCTAATGACCTGGAGGGGGTGTGGGGCGGAGGAGGGATTTGGGGGCGGCCAGGGCCGTAGGGGTTGGGCCGCGTGCCCAGTTACCTGGCGAACAAAGTCGGCTCACTTTTGCATAAATAAATAAATAAATAATCACCTATCAATGCGTTTCCTCTGGGGCTCTGATTGAATCGGCCCCCTTTTCCCCAGGGGGTGGGGTGCTGAGTGACAGCTGTCAGCCCCCTAGGCCTGGAGCTGGGGGTGAATTGCTGAATCTCTCTGCTTTCTGGCTGAGGGCGCCTTCCCTTGCTGGGTCTGGGTCCCCAGGCAGAGCCAGAGGGGCAGGGGGCTGGCTCTGAGTCTAGGAAATAACCTTGTTTCCTGTTCTACAGGAAAAGGGACAGCAACCCAGAGTTTGGGGGCTGGGGATGAGGACTGATGGGAGCTGGGGGTGGGGAGGGTTCCCCAGCAGCCTGACCCCCTAGCCTCCTGCCAGGCAAAGGGGCCAGCCCAGGGAGGAAGGATGTGGGCCTTGCTGGCCGGAGGCGGGAGCTGGGGCTGTCCCTGAGGCGGGCAGCGGGCACAGAGCGGGAGGGAGAGAGAGAAGCGGGGGCGGGAATTCTCTACCGCAGACCCTGGGGGCCAGGGCCAGATGTGGAGGGGTGGGGAGTCTCCCCTCCCTCCCAGCTTGAGGGCCCTGGGGCTGGGCTGGGAGGGGCTGAGCCTGGTGCCCTCGGTTCTGCACCAGTGCCTGACTGGCAGGGCCAGCTGAATTTGGGCCCAGGCGTCACCCTGGGAGGCAGGGCTGGGCTGCACCAGCCTGGTCCCTGAGCACAAGGAGGGACCCTTGGGGGGCCTGTGCCTGTCTGGCTGGGCAGGCGTTTCCCGCCGGACCAGTTGGTGTCAGGCGGGACTTGGCCCCAGCTCCCTGGGCTGAGCTCAGGGTGTGAGGACAAGCTTTGCCTCCGGGTCAGGGTGGCCACATTTTGCCCGCTGCTGCTGCTGTTGCCGCTGGCAGGGCGGGGGCATGTGCCCAGACCTGGGCAGAGTCCTGCCAGGGGCATTTGGGGTGTTTCTGTCGTTGGCTGGTTCCTGTTCCGTGTGGCCCGGTGTATGTGGCTGTGTGAGCTGAGGCTATAAGTGAAAGATTACCACTCTGTCCACTCCTCCAGCCTGGGCGGGGGCAGACAGACTGGGTTGTGGTGAGCTGTGGAGGGACCCCCCAGGTGGCATGTGCATGCTGCTTGCCATCTCCCTCCGTTGAGCAGATGTATATTTATTTTTATAGTAATGGAAAATCAAACTGGATAGTAAGTTGAATTCATTTTTTTCTCCTGCTGTGTCAATAGTTGGAGTAACCCCCAGAGACTGGTGAACTTCTGGCCCCAGAGCTCCCACCCTTAGAGGTTGCATAAACCATTGACAGCATGTGCTTTGGGGGACTAGTGGGCACCTGTCCAAACCAGTGACTCTTGTCCCTCTTGGTCTGGTATCAGGACAGGTGCTTAGGTGAGCCAGCATTGCCCCCACCCTAGGCATCCCCCCATACCCCAGGGTGCAGTTTGGCCACTCAGCTACCTCCCTGGTCAGTGCCTAAGTTGTGCCCAAACCCTCAGGGACATTCCCCTGGTGGGCTCTCTCCCTGCCTGGGCTCCCGACCCACGTGCTGATATTTATTTTCTGTAGTAAAATCCATTTTTAATGCCGTTACTTTTGAAATAATATAGAGAGAAACAAATGTGATGTGTTTAAGTTGCCCTCTGTGAGTTTTTAATGTGATCTATGGCTGAGGTAGTGATGGAAGGAGCTGTTGGGCTTGGAGAAATTTGGTGTCATAAAGAAAAAGATCTTTCTGTTTATTGTGGTTGCTGGACTGGGGGGTCTGGAACAAGGTCTTAGGGGCAGGAAGCCCCCAACACCCCCAGGTGCTGCAGATGGGCAGCTTAGCTTCTCAGTATTGATGCGTGAGGGAGTGTTCCAGGATTATTTTGCATTGCTCCCCAGCCCTTGGTGGGGCCTTTGGTGAAGGGACTTGGGAGCTGGGGGGCTTTGTTCCCCCCACTCCACATGCTTTGATCTTGGCTGGAGGCTTCTGAAACCCCCTACTGAGCCAAGTGGAGGTGTGCTATGGAGAGCTTGGACTTGGATTCTAAAGAAGATTGAGAGATGGGGTCTTTACCTGATTGTTGTTTCTGTGCTGGAGGCTTGAGGGGTAGATTCTCCTTGGCAGAAGACATGGCGGGGGGGGGGGGGGGGGGGGGGGCGCTTTTCTTGTAGAGCCCCAGAGGGACATTGCTTATTCTTGAATCAGCCTGAAGAACAGATTTTGAACTACTCCCTCTATGCCTGTGTTCCCAATTGGACAGGGGTATCTTCCAGGCAAACCTGACCCTCCCTCACTTCCCCTTCTCTCTCCCTATGTTCCATCTCCACCCCCAGGTCATATATATATTTTTTTTTTTTTTTTGGTAAAATACAGAGCTCTGTGTCTCTGTCTGATGCCAGCCACCCAAGACTAGGGGGTGCCATGCCTGTGCACCAGATGCCCAGGCCCTTCTGGTCTGGCTGGGTGAGGTCAAGCAGAATATTATGGGATGGAGCCTAGCTCTGTCTCTAGGTCCCCTGAGTCTCTTGGGACAGAAGGGGGAGGAGCAAAGCCAGAATGGGTGGAGCTGGGGAATGTAGGAGGGAGCAAGGGTAACACTGTTGCTAATGCCAGCAGATGGGCCCCCCCAGGAAGAGAGAATTGGGGAGAGGAGACCCAGACAGCCACATGCTGGTGAAGAGAGGACTGAAGCCATTGATGGGAGAGGGAAAGATAGAAAACAGGCTAGAAGTGCTGGCATCACAGGCTGGCAGTGAGGCCCAGGGGACTCAGGTCCTAGGCATATCTCACTACCCTGTACTCTGTAGCCAGAAACAAGGGAGCACGGAGGGCCTCTCACTCATCATCAAGCACTGGGGTTGTTTTTGGTGAAAGATAAGCAGATGTCTCTGGGAAGAGGGAGGAGGACAGGTGGGGAGTGGAGGAAAAGAGAAGGAAAGAATCCCACAGGAGGAGGGAGAAAGGGGGGATTCCAGTGGTCTTGGCTGATGCTCCAGGCCCAGGGCAGCATTTCCCCTCTGTCTTCCCCAAATGTCTGGGAACAGAGCTGAGCTCTTTTTGGGACCTAGGGGCAGGGTCCTGAAGGCAGGTATAGCACCCTACAGGTTGACAGGTACAGCACCTTACAGGTTGACAGGTACCCTGTGCTAGGAGGCACCAGGGTTATAAAGGTGGGGAGATCAGGGCCCCAGAGATGCCAGGGGCACCATTCACCTGGACACCCCACCATGACAGTTTGACAGGAGGAATCCAAGGCTAGCAAGGGGAGCCACTCATCTAGGGTCACAGATTCTCTGCAAGGCCAGGCCAGGACCCAGGCTCTTGCACTCTGTCTTACTGTGGCTAGAGAACTGGAACAGCTGTGGGGGGCCTCCTGGGTGCAGAAGGGGGCTGGAGCCTGGGGAGAGCAGCTCACGGGGCACCCTTGTGGCCAGAGCCCCCCCAGGGGAGGGGGAGGCGCCACTGCCGGGAGAGGGAGGGAGGGAGGGGAGAGAGGAGGGGAAACAGTGAGTCAGGCTTCCAAGAGCTGAGGATGAGAGAGCCAGAGCTGGGAGGGAGAGGGCAGGGAGGGCTGCTCCAACGGGGGAGAGGGAGGGGGCCCAGCCAGGGGCAAGGAGAGCTAGGGAGGGAGGCAGCCAGCCCCTGGCCCTGGCCCAGCCATAGAGCAGTGTGGAGGGTGCAGCCGGTATGGACTTTGCCCGAGGTGGGTCAGGAAGGAGCCAGATTCTGCCCCTGCAGCATCTCTTTCTTTCCTCATTCCTCATTTTTTATCCCATTCCAGGGTCTCAGAAGGATGACTGTGTCTTCCCATCCTTTGCTTTTGGGCCTCAGTTTCCCTATCCATTGTGGGATTTGGACCTTGAGCTCTTGGAGAGGGAGTCGGGGGAGTAGTGCAGTCTGGGGGGGATGTGGTCTTAAGCTGCTGGCTGTGTGCTGGGGGCACTGTTGGAGCTGCCACCAGTGCAAGGTAGGGTGTGAGTCTCAGGGGCAGGACTCTCTGTTGAACCCTGGAAGTCCATGTCATGACAGTGGGTGCTGGCATGGGGATTGGTTGGTGGGTGGTGGGTGTTGAGATCCAGTGGGCTTGTGTGAGAGTATGAGGTGGGGGGTGTGGTGTTGGTCTGGCAATGGTGGGTGGGCTGCTTGAGGCCTCTTGGGATGGCCAGTGCCTAGACTGAGCCAGGATCTCCACACCCCCAGAATGAACCTCTGCCATTGCTGGGAGATACTGCTGTGATTCCCCACCTCCCTGCAGATAGCTGGGAGGTGGGAATGGGCTGCCCGTACAGCCCCTCAAGCTTGGAGCTGGGACCAGAGCAGGAGGGATCCCCAGGGACTGCCTGGAGGGAAGGAGCCCCCCCTCCTGCCCAGCTGACAGGAAGCCCTGGCTCCCAGCCCCTCCTTCCCCAAGGCCTGGCCTCCCCCCCCACTCCCTCCTGAATCCCAGCATCTCTGCATTGGCTAGGGCAGGAGGAAGGTGGGCACTTAGGAGCCCTCTTCTGTAGGGCCTGGCTTGGGGTAAATGTTGAAGTGAGGGTAGAGTGAGGCCCCCACAGGCTGCCCATGCACACACCCAGCTGCAGGGAGGCCCTGTTTTCTCTCCTCATTCTGTTCTGGGGTCCTTGGCCCTGGAGCCCAGGGGAGGGGCCGCTTCTGCAGCTGGCTGGCCCCAACTCCCAGTTCAGCCCAGCTGCTACTGAAGCTTCCAGAAGCTGCAGTTCTGCACCCTTCTTCACCCCCTGAGCCAGGAGAGGCCTTTGCTGACCTGGAAGAGGGGGCCTTGGGGAGCGAGTGGGCACCCTTAGAAGGACTAACACAGACAGCCAGACAGATGGGTGGTGGAACAGATGGACAGAGACACCCACGCACAGACAGACTGAGAGAGACGGACAGATGGACTGGGACAGGGAGAGACGGACAGACAGAGGTGCTGGCAGAGAAAGGAGTCAGAAAAATGGAAGGATTGAGGAGAGAAACAGAGACTTTGGAGACAAGAAGGGAGAAAGGGTGAATGAGGAGAGAGATGGAGGGGGGCGCTGAGAGACAGGAAGAGATAAAGAAAGGGGAAAACCCAGAGAGAAAGAGAGAGACAGAGAGAGAGGAGAGACTGGAGGCTACAAACCACAAACAGGGATTTGATGAGAATCTGGAAGGTGTTTTCTGCCTCTTCCCTCCCCAAACCCCCAGGCCAGCCAAGTCTCCATTCCTTCCACCCCCGGCTCAGTTTCCAGCTGCTAAAGAGGTCAGGGAGAAAAAGAGGGAGAGAGCGAAGCCCTGCAGAGCCCCTTCCTCCCTGCTCTTCTGTTGGAAGCCGGGGGCTGGCGGAGAGAGCTTGCCTAGCTCCGACCCCTACGCACAGATTTACAGGTCTCAAAAAATGTCTCCTCATGCTCACCACTCACTGGGGGAGATGGCTCCTTGTATAAACGCACCCCCTACACTTACACCTGTCTACACAGACACACACACACACACACACACACACACACACACACACATACACATTTTGTGACATGGAGTTTTCCAATCTCACTCAGTGCGCACCTCACAACGTAACTCATAAACACATACCTGTGCTTTCTTCCCTATCCAGGTGGTGACACACAGACCCTGTCATGAGCTCTTAGGACATGCTGTCACACACAGTCACACACTCACACATACAGTGGCAGTCACACCTGAGCAGAGAGCACTCCCACTCTGGCCCCACAGGCAGGGTGGGAGGCAGGAGTCCCCCTCAGTCAGTGGGAGCCCTTCTAAGAGGTTGCAGGGCCAGCTTAGATGACAGTGGCCTGGTGGGTCAGTAGCCGGGAAGAGCTATCTGAGAGTTGGTGAGGGGGTGTGTGTGAGCGAGAGAGAGAAAGAGCATACAAACATGTACACGTGTGTGTCTGTCGTGTGTGTCAGAGAGACCGAGCACATGTGAGATGGGGTATGGGTGTGTGTCAGGAGCGTGTGGAGTATGTGGGTGTGTGTCTCATAGCTGCTTGTCAGGTGTGGCTGTGGATGCTGTGATAGGTATTTGTGTAACATGGGTCTGTGGCTGTACAGTATTTGCAGAGTGGGGTGTCTGTGATGGGGCGTGCGTCTGTGAAGGTACAGGGGCAGAGGGGTGAGCTGCGTGTGTGAGGGTGCAGAGGTATGCATGCGGATGTGGAGGTGTGTGGGTGTTGGTGTGTGAGTGGAGGGAGCATGCCTGTGTGAGGGTGTAGCTGCAGGTGTGAGGCTGTGAGCCTGTTGCCTGGGTTGGAGGGGTGTTTTCCAAAGCCCAGATGCTCCCTGTACAGGGACCATTAACACAAACACATGGGAAGGGGCTGCGGTGCTCTCAGTTGGGCACTGACCCACAGAGACACACAAGGACAGACATGCCCGCCCCTGTCCTCCCTCTTCCTCTCGCCTGGCGTCAGTGGTTTTCAAAGGAGCCTCCATGAGGACTGTTTGCTGTGCAGTTCCCCCACCCCCAGCCTGTGCCTCTTCAAACACAGCGATGCCCTCCAGGCAGCTTTGTGGAGGCTCCTGCCTGGACCATCTGAAGGCAGATGGGTGGGCTGGGATCTGTTGCCGCCCCCCAGGGAGTGAGGAGGCAGCTCTGCTCCTCAGGCCTGGGCACAGGCACAGACAGATGGACTGCCTGTCTTGACAGCCCTCCCACCCCACATAGGCACTCCACAGCAGAGGGGTTGTCGTGGGCAGCCCCCCAGTGGGCCCCTGAGCACAGGCCTTTGCCCTTCGTGTCCCCAGAGGGGTACCCACCCTCACCCTGTAACCACACCTTTCTGAACACAGGACCCAACTGCAGTCCCCAACACCACTTAAAAATACAACTGGCCCACATACACTCTCACATAAACCCTTCCCTCCAAACCCAACTGCTAAGCACACCTACAAACACACAATCACTCCACATGTGATCACCTCCCTGACATGCCACCGCCTCACACACACAACCTTGCACATCTCCAGACACAACCAGCATACACCTGCCACATAGCTATACTTCCCCAAATATCAGGAACCCAGTTACAGCCCCAGTACCCTCCCACGTGAGTACTGCAGAGCCACCAGCACCTCTCTGACATCAGGGACCCATTCTTCCTTTCCACAGGCAGAGGTTCTTAAGGCCTCCAGCGCCTCCCCAGGCATAGTCCCCCGCCCTAGCATAGCAGCTCCTGCTGCACTCTCAAGCCCTAGCACCTCCCAAACACATCAGGTGCCCAGTTAAAGTCACAATGACCTCTCCAAAAACATCCTGCCCAACTCCTTCCCATGGTGCTGCCCCCAATAGTCACACCTTCCCAGACACAACCAAACTCCCCAACATACCCCTGATCATCTCTCTTCTCTCTCTCTCTCTCTCTCTCTCTCTCTCTCTCTCTCTCACACACACACACACACACAGCTTCTACTATATCCTCAAGCATATCAGTTCCCTTTCCAACCCCAGCACCTCCCCAGGTACATCCAGGACCCACACAGCCAGGATACTGCCCCACATATTCAGGCCCCAGAGCCCAGCATCACCCTGTACACACACATCTCCCCAAGGTGTGTCCTGGCACCGCCCCCCAACACCAATAAGGCCCTCTGTCCAGACTACCCCCCCCACACTCACACAGCTTCAACACCCTCCCAGACAAGAACTCTGACTGTGAAGCAACATTTGCCTCATAGACACATCGCTTCGCTTCTGGTGTATCTCCAAACAGATAATGTCCCCACAGCTTCTAACACCTTCCCCAGCATGCACACACAATCCCTACAGGTCCCCACACCTCAACAAGCGATCCTGCCTAAGTCCCAGAGACTCCCCGGATGTAGCCCAGCTCTGACTCCAGGACTTTACTCAACATAAGGGCCAGGGGACAGCCCTACACCTCTCCATATGTGACACCATGCTTATTCACAACACGCACAGCCTCTGCTGGTCACGGCCCTGACCCATTCGCCCTTTTGAGCTCATAAACAGCTCTTCCTGCTCCCCCTGCACCCATAACACCCTGTCATGTACCCTGCCTCAATTCTTCTGTAGCCCTCACTCCCACCAGTCACACATTCCAGCACATCCTCCTCCCAGTCGTCCCCCCAGAAGGCCTTGCCTTTCACACGCACTGCTCTCACTTGTCTGCTGCCCAAGCCTCCCCCACTTCCCAGAGCCTCCTCTGCCTGGGGAGCTGTCTCCACCCCCTCACTGCCCCAGGCCTTTCATTCCTGGACAGTGAGGCTGGACATCTGGTTCAAAGCTGCCCCCTCCCCAAGACCCTGTGCTGTGAACACTCTGACCTGGGCTTGGGGGCTTGGGGTCCCCTTGGGGGTGGGGCAGAGCCCCTTGGCACCTGGTCACCCTGGTCTCTCAGCCAAGAACTCTGAGTACCCAGCACTGCCTGAGCTCTGGCATGTCTGTGAGGGCCAAGGGGAGTTGTACCAAGCCTGCACTTTTCAAGTGTTTTCCAGATCCTCCTGGCTTGGCTCACCTGAGACATGGGCTGGGTCTTCAGGGAAAGGGATGGGGAAGGTGCTGGCTCCCCCCACCCCCAGTCCAGGCTGCGGGGCTTGGGCTCCCTGGGAGTCAGTTCCGACAGTGAAGGTTACTTTACTAGATGCATGATTTTAAACGGAATCTCCACCATCTGTTCCACCCCCTAATTACAGATGCACAGAATCCGCCTCAGAGGGCAGCATGAGGGGAGTGATTTAGAGGCTGAGCTGCTTCTGCCTGCATTTGGGCTGGGGAGATGGGGCGGGGGGGGGTGCTCTTGCATTGCTCGTCGCCCCCCCACCCCAGTCTTGATCTCTTTTCTGGAGGTGCCTGTGCCTCTTGCTGGGGGCAGACTCATAGAAAGGCTTCTCTGACCCCCAAGACCTGAAAGAGGAAGCAACTGCAGTGCTGTGTAGTGGGAGGGGTCCCCAAGACATTGCCTGTGTCCCAGTCCAGCAAGTCCTGGGATGAAGGCTCCATTAGGGCCTTAAAAAATTCAGTGGATCGATCTCCTGCCTGCCTCTGTGCCTTGGGGAGCCACAGGCGCTGGCTTGGCCCAGCTGTCTGCTCACCCCAGGGGGTAGCAGGGATAGGTAGAGAAATAGGGAGGGGGTCGGAGCAGAGGTGGGGTGGCCAGGTTGTAGCAGCAGAGGACAAGAGCAGGCATGCTGAGGCCCTCCAGGTGTATTTGCACCTAGTGCCCACTCCCCTTGGTGCAGCTGGTAAGCCTGACCCCAGCTGGAGCCATGGTCTGTGGGACTGTGGCGGCACCAAGAGCCAGAGGGTCTGAGGGATGGGGGGCTTCACTCTGAGGACAGGTCCGTCTTTGTCCATGGGCACCAGGGACCGGGGCCTCCGCCTGCTTGGTGGTGGTGGTGGTGGTGGTGGTGGTAGCGGCAGCGCGGCAGCAGTGGGCACACTGCGGTAGACTCTGGAGCATTCACTGCGGGGAGAAAGGGAGAGAGGTTGGGCTGGAGGAATTTTAAAGATTGCTGCAGGCAGGAGGGTCTCTGGAACCCTGTGGAGCGGGCAGTCATGCAGAAGTAATCCTATCGCGGCCTGCCTGGAGGAGTGGAGAGGAGAGAGGGTGGGCAGGAGTGGGGGAAGAGCTGCTGCCCCTTTGCCACCTCAGCCCCCGAGGGAGCCAGGGACCCCAGGCTGCCTCTCAGAGGCACCTTGTTTTCTCCATCCCACTGTGGCCCCTAGAGGGCCAGTGCTACAGCCATTGCTCAACACCAAGCTCTGGGTTTTATAAATAATGCAGCTTGGAGGGGGGGCCAAGTCAGCCCCCAGTCACCTTGGGTCACCCAGTGTGGTGCCTCCAGCTAGCAGTCCCGAGGCAGAGCGCTTTTTCCCTTCCAGCCTGCTCCCCTCTCTTTCTGCTGTGTGAGCTCAGGCCAGAGGTCCAGCTTCTCTGGGCTGGGCCAGGGCAGAGGAGTGTGGAAGAACCCAGAAACTCCTGTCCTTATGTCCCACCTCCCAGCCCTCACACAGGTTAACTGGCAGCTGACTCAGCCAATCCCAGCTGAAGAGGGATGGCCTGCTCTACAAGGGCTTTATCCATTCTGGCCCCTCCATTTTGCAGATGGAGTAAACGAGTCCAAAGGCGGAAGGATGGTCAAGGCCAGCCTGCTGATGAACCCCCTCCTTCCTGCCCCATTCTGCTGTCACTCAGGCTCTTCTCAGCCTCAGCTCAGCTAAGAGCAGGGCCTGGGGGGGGGAGGGCGGGGGATGTTTGGGAAAGTGGTTGCGGCTGAGAGGTTGCCATGGCAATACTGCAGGATGCCGAGCTGAAGTGGGGGTCCCACAGGGTCTCTGGGGCCCCCAGCTCCACACCCCTGTGGTCTTCTCCTCCCCATCTCCTGTCCCCCCACCCAGATGCCTGTCAGGCGGTTCCAGTGACAGGCTGGGTGGGTGACAGGTGGTGCAGGTGATGGGCTGGGTGGGTGATGAGCCTGGGTGGGTGACAGGTGGTGCGGGTGCGAGGCAGGCAGGTGACAAGCTGGGTGGTGACGGGCTCTGCGGATGACAGGCAGGGGGTGTGGTTGGCGAGGATGCTGTCTCCTGGCTGGTGGCCTGTTGCAGCCCCCCTACCCTCATGCGTGTGCACACACATAGACTCTGGGCTCAGAGCTTGGGGCTAAGATACTAATGAGGCTTATTACGCATGGAGGGGCAGGTGCCCAGGCTCACTAATGAGAGGCCTTTAACGAATAGGGGAGACAGCTGGGGGGCTTCAAGGAATTTGGCTGCCCTTCTGGGCTGAGGTCCTGGGGGTCCTGACCTGGCTTAAAGATGAGGCTGGTCTCATCCTCCAGCCAGGTCAGGACCCCTCCTTCCCTTCACCCTGGCCACTTGGATTTATGTTCAGATAGCACTAGCCACGGTCACGATGGTCGCCTTTGTTCAGGAGCGCACTGTGTGTCGGGCACTGTGCCAAGGCCTTTACATGCATTTTCTCATTTCCACTCAACAGTCCTAGGTGGGAGGCTCTATCATCCCATTTTACAGATGAGCAGTCTGAGGCTGAGGGAAGGCTGGGGCTTCACATAACAAGTTAGTGGTGCAGCTGAGATTTTAATCCAGGTCTTTCTTTCCCCAGAGCTTGTCCTCATAGCCAGCCCACTAGTACGACTCAGGTCTTGGTGTAGACCTGACCCTTGCTCAGGGTCTCAGTTTCACTCTTCTGGAAAATAGATGGTGTGGTGGAGGGTAATCACCAGAGGTCTTTAGCTCTGACTTGGGTGACTGCAGGGATTCTTTCAGCTAGCTGCCACAACCCTACCCCATCTGGCCCAGATTCTGGTGACACCCCTGCACCAGAGAGAGGGCAGGGCTCAGTGCTGAGGGGCTGAGCTGAACAGGGGACACCTGGGATATCTGAGCCACTTCCTGCACTCTGTGGTGGGGAGGCTGAGGAGCAGCAGCCGCCCAAGGTCACACACCCCGTGAGCTGTGGGGCCTCTTGGGATCCCAGGTCTCTTGGCCTGTTGAAAGGGTGGGGCTGGGTGTGGTCCCAGAGTTGAGACACCACCTCCTCCTGGCCCCACCCACCAGCCTAGTTTCTTCCTTGGAGATTGTGAGCCCCTAGCTCACAGGAGGGTACAGGGTTGTTGGCTCACTCTTTTTAGGGCCATGCCTCCTCCTATTGATCTGGGCCCCAAGTGTCAGTTGAACCCCTCCCTTTGGGACCCGTTGCGGTGGAAACTCCCTGGCAACAGCTGATGGATGGGTTAGGACCTTGACATTGGCCTGGGGCCACAGCATAGCCCTGGAGGGACCAGGCTAGGGCTGGGGGGCTTGGAGGGGAATTTAAGGGAGAAATGAGGCTCATAAATCTTGGAGCTTCTTGTTTCTCTTCAAACTTAATCTCTTACCAAACCTGCTCTCCAGCTGCTCATCCAAGGTGCTGGGGGTTGAGGGAACCCACCTGCCCACTCCCCTCTCTCTCCAACTGAGGCTCACCCTCTCCTGCAATTGCACCCATGGGAGAGAGATGCAGCTGCTGTTGCTGGGAAAGATTAAGACAGCGTGTCCAGACTACTGCGTCTTGCCTCTTGATTCATTGTGGTAGGTGGGGCAGAGGGCTGCATTGTCTCAGTTTCCCCAGCTTTGGGAAATCTTCTCCTGGTGCCTCTCAGCTCAGTCTAGAAGGAGAACTGAGGCCAAAAGGATTTAGCAGATGGAGGACACATAGCCTTGTCTTCAGAACCCCCCCCCCAGTCCGGGAGGAGGAGCACAGCCCTGCCCCTGTGAGCCTCAGAGCTGGAGGTGAGGTCTAGAACCCAGGCTGGGTGTGTGCTGAGGTCAGGCGGGGTGGTGCTGGGTGGCTGGCCTGGGAAGACTTTCTCAAGCAAAGACTCAGGCTTGGGGGAGGCCAGAGGAAGGGTGGTGGTTTGCCTGGGGTGGGGGGCTGGGGAGCCATCTTTGGTTGGAAGGCAGGAGCCTGGAAGGGTCTAGCTTTCCCACAGGCCCAGGCAACAGTAGGCTGGAGTTCTGGGGCCCTCTCAGCTCCCCAGGGAACCCGTTGCTGCCTGGCCCCAGGACCCAGGCATCCTGGCGGGTGAGGGCGGGTCTCCAGCAGGCGCCCTGCCAAACCCTGCAGCCTGCTCACCAGGAATCTTGTTGCTGAGAGATGGAAAATCCCGGCAGGGCCTGCAGCTCATCCCTCCCCTCCGGGAGGAGGAGGGGCCCAAAGATTCCTTCCTGCACCCCCCTCTCATCTGGGGCAGGGCTCTCCTCAGCAGTGGGTGGGGCTGGGGGGGCCCAGGACAGGCCTCTAAGGCCCAGTCACATGTCCTGGAGCCATGCCCAGCCCACAGTGGGCACCAGGGCACTCTGGAGGCCAAACGTGCCTAATGTAGCAGAGGGGGGGGAGGAGTGGGGCACTGAGGCCCAAAAGGGGCCTGGGTGGGAGCTGGTGCCTGGCCCTGGCCCCACTGGCTCCCCCAGGGCGGAGGGTGAAGAGTTGGTTCCCTCCTTGGACAGGAAGACGAATGATCCCATTATGGGAGCGTGATTTTATTCCACGTGTCACAGAGTCTGAGATTAACTTGCTCACCAGTCTGTGACAAACCCCTCACACCCAACACACACACACACACACACACACACACACACACACAGAGGTGGAGATGTACACATATCCTCAGTGTCACAAACACACATCACACAGACACAGACAAGCATTTCTGTGCTGAGCACACAGCATGGTCTTACACATGGCGACACAAGCACACTTAAGTGCACCAAGATCTAGACCCACAGCCTCAAAACCACAGTGTGTCCTCACTCACACTGAGGTCACAGAGACCCACAGACGCAAACAGATAGTCCAGGGTTTGCTTGCACCCACTGCTTTGACATGCATGCTGTCAAGGACACATGGTGCCCCACAGTCCCAGGCACACGTAGACACATACAAAACAAGACACGGCCATGCAGACAGGCACAGACCAACAGCCACACACTCTGAGACAAAGGCCCAGATACATATAGAGACAAAGACAGGCGCAGACACACAGCCGGCGGAGCTCACACAAGCACAGGCGTGCACACCCGGACACAGACAAAGACAAATAAATGCCCAGAGGTTTTACTGTGGACAGATGTAGAGGCGCATGCACATCTGGGCCTCCTCCTCGACCTCCCTGCCTGGGGACATTGTAATCTGGTGCCTGTGGCTCCAGGGAGGATTCTGAGGAATCTTCTACTCTGCTAGAGCCCCCCACCCTGGGCCCAGGGCCAGGCCCTACCTCTGGCCCCAGGCCTGTGACCAAGGCCACAGTAGCCACACCCTCAGCAGAGCCCTGAGACTTCTTCCCTTCCTTTCTCTTCCCCACTGGCCACACAGGCACACCATCTTCCCCTTATGTGCTCACTACAGCCCCCCTCCTGTCTTTCTCTGTCCCTCTGTCCCCAGCAGACGCGTACAGCCTCACACATGGCATCCTGTCCACACACACAGCCTTCCTTACTCGTACACTGGTGCCTGCCCCAGTCTCCTGGCATGCATGCACAGACCCCAAGGCACGCTCCCTCCCGCCTCCCTGCCCTCTCACACACACTGCCTCACATGTGTCCTTCACCTCTCTCACACATGTACACCACACACACACACACACACACACACACACACACACACTCACTCTTCCAGAGCCTCCCATCACTTTCCTTCCTCTGTCTCTCACAAACACTCCCTCTGCCAAGAGTGTGGCTCTGCCGCAGATTAGTCCCCGATGGTATTTGTCACTGCTCTTTACAGTCAAGCATCCTTGCCCTTCCTGGTCTCAGTCTCTCCTCCTCTACCTCCAGCCCTGCATACTCTGGCCTTGTATTCTTTTGTCCTCTCTCAGTTTGATTAACGAATGTATGTGGAGCATTCATTCATTCAACAAATCCTGATTGAATACTGTTTATGGGTGAAGCCCTGGGGAGACTGTGGTGACCAAGATAGACCCTTCCTTCAAAGAGTCTGTTCTGTAACCAGCCTGGTTGTTGCTGCCTTCTTCTAACTAGATTGGAAGGGAATCCTTGATCTTGGCTTTCAAGGATGTGTAGGAATTCACAATAGGAAAAATATGGGAAGGGTGTTCCAGGCAGAGGGAACAGCATATGCAAAGTGTGGAAGTGAATTAACGTATGCTACGCCAGGAGAATGTAGTGCTGTTCAGACATCAGAGGAGATGCTGCAAAGAGTGCAGAAGGCGGATGTCACAGGGTTCAGGTGCCGTGCTTGGGTTTGTCGTTTGTCCAGGGGGTCACAAGGAATCAGGGGAAGTATTTAGTGACAGGACCAAGAGCAGGGTAGAGACAGACTGTAGGCAGGGAGGCTAGTTCGGAGGTTTGAATGGTACACGTGGGAGATGGTGGTGGTTTAACATAGAAGAGGCATGTGGGGTGGATTTGTTTAGGGGCAGAGACCAGTGTGGTTCCAGCTCCAGAGCTGTGTGACTTCAGGAAAGACACACACCTCCATGAGCGAGGTCCATCATGTGAGGAGGGGACAGTGCAGGTGCTAGGTTTGTAGCAGATGCTCAATAAAGGATAGCTGGTAACATTTTGCCAGGTATCATTTGGATGTTGGGGGACATTAGACATGGAGATTTACTCAGCACCTACTGAGTGCTGGGTACTGTGCCAATTTTCTTTGTGATAACTGTATCATGAAGAGAGCAGAGAGTGCCCCAGGAGGGGGGTGAAATGAAGCATCCAGGAGTTTAAAGGAAGATGAAGCAGCACCTATCAAGGTTCTGGGTGGTTCCTGAAGAAGCTAGTATTGAGCGGGTGGGAGGATTTCACCAGGCAGAGGTTGGGGAGGTGCTTCAGGGAGAGTGGACTCTGACCAATAGCCCAAGGGCAGGAGTAGAATCTCCTTCACTCTCCTGTGGGACACCGGGAGGAAGAGTTTTGGGGGCTGGGATTTATAGAGGCATGAGGCCTTGAGGCCAGTCTGAAGGGGGGTGGTCAGCATGGAGCTGAGCTGTACTGGAAATTTTTTTTTTTTTTTTTTTTGTGGTACCGGGGATTGAACTCAGGGCACTTGACCACTGGGCCATATCCCCAGCCCTTTTTTGTATTTTATTTGGAGACAGGGTCTCACTGAGTTGCTAAGTGCCTCGCCATTGCTGAGGCTGGCTTTGAACTCGCGATCTTCCTGCCTCAGCCTCCCAAAGTGCTGGGATTACAGGCGTGCGCCACTGCGCCCGGCTTGTACTGGAAATGTTTTGATGGGAACATGATCCATTGAGAACCACTGAGATTCCACTTTAGGCTCTGTCTCTTGCTCTCCCTGGCCTCAGTTTCCCCCATCTGTGCCATACGTAGGAGGGAACCCTGGCATCGTGTATAGGGGTTGATCTGGCCAGCTTGGGTGGGCATCTCTGGCCTGGGATTCTTGACCTCAGCAGTGCTTTCTTCCTGAGCATTCTGAGCAAAGTGAGGAGTATCCAGAGATAGATTTTGGGCACCCTGAATGAGGGGCCAGAGCTCGTACAGAATGGAAGTGTCTTTCCAGAATCAGACTCTCAGCCCCAGAGGACGCCCAGAAGACAAGGTCTAGGTCCTTCTTTCCTTCTACCCTGACCCATGTGGCAATGGATATGGGCCATGGGCCCAGAGGGCACAGTGTTCAATCCCTAGCTCAGAGGGTATCAGGACCCTTTCTGTCCACTGCTCAGGGAGAGGGCTTGGCCTCCCCTGGGAGTAAGAAGCCAGGAGGCTAACTCAGGATGGCAGAGCTAAGTTAATGCCTGTGGGTGGCTGGGTTCTGCCGTGGATATTTGGGGTTGCTGGGAGTTGTGCAAGGCAGGTTCTAGTGAGCCCCCTGCTGCCTTGGATCCTGGCTTCGAGGGGCCCTGTAAGTATCTCACCTGTGAGGTGGGGCTGGTAGAGAATTAATTTCCTGTGCTATTTTAATTTTGCTGTATTTAATTTGCTATTTATTTTAATTAATTAACAGAAGTAATCGCCTATCCTAACATGTGGCCACGGGCTCCTTTTCCTTTTTGGAGGGGTGGGAAGCCAGGCCAGGTGACTGCTGGGTTAGCTGTGGCTGGAGGAGGCTTTGGGGGCTTGTCCTTCTCCGCTCCACCCACTTTTCTCCCAGAGGGGCTCTCTCCTCCCCCCAACACTTATGGCCCCTCCCAACCCTCTCTTCTCTCTCCCAGGTCTGCTTCTGGGCCTCAGCAACAGTAACTGGGGCCATGAGATTTTAATGTCATGGTGAGGTTAAAGAATTTGCCTTAAGCCGGGCGCGGTGGCGCACGCCTGTAATCCCAGCACTTTGGGAGGCTGAGGCAGGAGGATCGCGAGTTCAAAGCCAGCCTCAGCCATGGTGAGGCACTTAGCAACTCAGTGAGACCCTGTCTCTAAATAAAATACAAAAAAAAAGGGCTGGGGATGTGACCCAGTGGTCGAGTGTCCCTGAGTTCAATCCCTGGTACCACAAAAAAAAAAAAAAAAAGAATTTGCCTTAGGTGGTGCTTATGCGCTGTTGGGGACATTTTTGGGGGTGTTTGGGGGTTTACTAGAAGCCCTCTTCCCTACCGTGGTGATCGAACAGCATGCCCATCTATGCAGTCAGGTTAAAGGGACATTAGTGTGTCCTAATACCTGTGGATACATCCATGGGCATGATTTCAATTCATAGTTAATCCCCGGGACAGATCTGGTGGAGAGGTGGGATTATTCCTTTGCTGAGATGATGAATGTGAAGCTCAGCTAGGCTAAGGGACTTGCCCAAGGTCACCCAGCAATCCAGAGAAGCAGGGCCTGTATTTCATCCATAATCAATCTGACTATATGAAAAGAATTAAGTTAGAGGGAGGGGAGGGGAAGTCTCTTGGGGAGAGTTTAGGGTGGGGGGATTAGGTCAGACTTCTGGTGAGGCTAGGAAATGGGGTCTTTTGGCTCTGGAAGATGTGGGTTGGGAAGTAGGTTCTGCCACAAGAGTTGCCTGAAGGGGTAAGGTATCTGCCACCTCTGTTTCCCTATGTATCTTTAGTTGTCTGGAACTTGGGTTTGCTTTTTCACTTGCACTGTACCCAACCTCAGGGACCTTTCCCCGACTAGGTGGGGCCCAACTTTTATTTTATTTTATTTTATTTTTGTACCAGGGATTGAACTCAGGGGCACTCGACCTCTGGGCCACATCCCCAGCCCTTTTTTGTACTTTATTAGAGACAGGGTCTCACTGAGTTGCTAAGTACCTCGCCATTGCTGAGGCTGGCTTTGAACTCATGATCCTCCTGCCTCAGCCTCCCAAGTGCTGGGATTACAGGCGTGCGCCACCGCGCCCGGCTCCCAACTTTTATTTATTATGTGCTTGCTTGTTTTTGTTTTGGTGGTAGGAATTGAACCCAAGACCTGTGTGCAAGCTAAGCACATGCTCCTACCACTGAGCCACGCCCCCTAGCCTTGACTTTTAGTTATTTAACAAACATTTACATAGCATTTTCTATGTCCCAACACTCTTCTAATTTTATGAATGTTCACTTTATCACTGTCACGTCCCTATTGTTGTTGTCCTTATTTTATACACTACCCCCTTATCCTCTGTTTCACTTTCTACAATTTAGTTAACTGTGTTCAACTGCAGTCAAAAAATATTAATGGGAAGCTTTCAGAAAAAAAAATTGTAAATTTTAAATAATTTTTATTATAGTATCTTATGATTGTTCCATTTGCTAGTTGGTAATTTCTTACTGTGCCTAATTCATAAATTAAACTGTCATAGGTATATATGTATAAGAAAAAAACATATCTATAGGGTTTGGTATTACCTGCAGTTTCCACGTCCCCTGGAGATCTTGGAATATTCCCCCCATGGATAGGGAGGGAGGACTACTGTGTCAGAGGATTGAGGCTTAGAAAGGTTAAGTGACTGGGTCAAGGTCACACAGAACCAATACCTTTGAACTTGTCTGGGATTCAAAATTCTCCTTCTGAACCACACCGCTGCCCTGCTCCTCTTGACGCCCTAGAGATGGGAGTGCTGAATTCCCAGAGATAAGGCATCTTTTTTTCTTTTTCTTTCTTTTTTTGGTACCAGGGATTGAAGGCAGGGGCACATGATCTCTGAGCCATGTCACCAGCCCTATTTGGTATTTTATTTAGAGACAGGGTCTCACTGAGTTGTTTAGTCCCTTGCCGTTGCTGAGGCTGGCTTTGAACTCACAATTCTCCTGTCTCAGCCTCCCAAGCTGCTGGGATTATAGGTGTGTGCCACCTCCCCGGGCTGAGATAAGGCATCTTTGGGGGAACCTCCGGCCTAGATCCAAGAGCAGACCCAACCCTACCCTCACCAGCCATGTTTGTTTGAAGGGTTAGAGAACCCACAAATCAAGACCTGTTGTGGGGGAAACATTAGGATGTGCCTAAGATGTGCCCCATCAGGATGTGGCAGGAGGCTGCAGATCAGCAGTTGGGGCCTGTGTGGAACAGTCCTCCCTGCTGCAGTGCTGGACCCTGGTGGGGGCACATGGAAGGGCTGCCTTCAGAGAGCTTGAAGTCTAGCTGGAAAAACAAGACTGAGGTGTGTGAACAGTTCTCCATGGTTGTATAAGGTAATGGGGGGAAAATCACAAAAAAGGTCACAAAATACATGATATAGTTGAAAAGAGTTTGGGCTTTGAATCCCATGTGTCCTTTAGTTTCTGTTTCTTTTTCTTAAATATTTATTTATTTGCTTTAGTTGTACACAATGTAATGCATTTACGTTTACGTGATTGCTGAGGATCAAACCCGGGCTGCGCACGTGCGAGGCGAACGCTCTGCCGCTGAGCCACAACCCCAGCCCCTCCTTTAGTTTCTTGACCCCTCTCTGAGCCTTAAGTTTCCTTATCTGTCAGGGGACAACAATCATGGCCACAGGGTTTTGGGAGGCTCACGTGAGATGACACGGAAGGCCTAAGCTCTGAAGCAGAAGTTCAGTGAGTTTACATCTAGAACCTAAAACCTAAAACCTGGAGAAAGCAAGCACCCTGCTGCTGGGGTTGGCATCAGAGCAGATCAGGATGGGGATAACGAGGATGGGAAGGGCAGTGGCAGGCCAGTGTTGGAGTCAGACTGCTTGGGTTTAAATCCCAACTATGGCAAATGGCTTCCCCTCCCTTGGCCTTGATTTCCTTGTCTGTAAAATGGATATAATAGTAGTTCTAGTTCTCCCCACCCCATAGGGTCTGGTAAAGATTAAATTATCCAGCCGGGCGCGGTGGCGCACGCCTGTAATCCCAGCACTTTGGGAGGCTGAGGCAGGAGGATCGCGAGTTCAAAGCCAGCCTCAGCAATGGCGAGGCACTTAGCAACTCAGTGAGACCCTGTCTCTAAATAAAATTACAAAAAAAAGGGCTGGGGATGTGGCCCAGTGGTCGAGTGCCCCTGAGTTCAATCCCCAGTACCAAAAAAAAAAAAAAAAAAGATTAAATTATCCAACAGGTGGGGCTGGGGTTGTGGCTCAGCGGAAGAGCACTCGCCTTGCACGTGCGCGGCCCAGGTTCGATCCTCAGCACCACGTAAAAATGCATTGTGTACAACTAAAAACAAAATAAATAAATATTTTAAAAATAAATAAATTATCCAAAAAGTAATACTGAGCACCTGGTAGGTGCCAGACACGTGTCTAATCACTGCACATAGAAGAGTCAATCCATGTTAGCAATCTTTTATCTTCATCTGGAAAGAGGAAGGGACTGTACAGAAAGGAGGAATGGAGGAGACTGAAGTTTTTATTTATTTATATATTTTTTATAGTAGTAGGGTCAGAATCAAGGAGTATTTTACCACTGAGCTACATCCCCAGTCCTTTTTTTCCTTTCTTCCTGACACAGTCTTACTAAATTGTCCAGGCAGGCCTTGAACCTGTGATCCTCCTGCCTTAGCCTCCCAAGCCACTGGGATTATAGGTGTGTGCCACCACACCTGGTGTGGGCTGTTATTTATTGAGTGTTTAATCAGTGTCATATGTACATGTATATCCATTTTGCAGATGAGGATATAGGTTCTGAGAGGTATAGTGTGACTCCCCAAAGAAACATAGTAGGGGGTAGAATTGCAGCTGTGTTCTTTAAACCAATGGTGAGGCCATTGATCAGACCTGGCCTGGAGAGGGACAGAGGGAGTAGGAAGGAAAAGACAGACCTCAAATTTGGGAAACAATTAGGACTGGGATGTGGCCTGGTGGTAAAGTACTTGCTTATCACATACAAGGCCCTGGATTTGATCTCCTGCATTGAGAGAATAAAAGGGGGGGACATAGGCTCCCCAAGTGGACTTTCCTAGCAAACAAGGCAGAGTACAGGGTAGGGACTGGTGAAGACAGCAGGAAGCCTTCCCAAAAGAGGTGAGTCCTGAGAACTGGGCGACTTGAAGGAGATGGGGAGCCAGAGCATTCCAGGCAGGAAGGCACAAGCAAAGGCCCTGAGGTGAGAATGAGCAGCATGGCCTCAGGCTGAGAATTGGGGAGGAAATAGCTCAGTGGAATGAGGGCTGGGAGGTCTGGTAGCCTCAGGGCCATAGAGAGGTTGATAGCCCCAAGGATGTAGGGAAGGTGACAGATTCGGGAGGTTTAACTAATCATCAGGAAAAGAAAGCAATAGCAATCAACTGGGCAAGCTCTGGAACCAAATCCAAGCCCAAGAACTTCCTACCAATGATCAGGGTAGATCACTTAACATCTCATAAGGGGTAGCACGCCTGTAATCCCAGCAGCTGGGGAGGCTGAGACAGGAGGATTGCAAGTTCAAAGCCAGCTTCAGTAAAAAGCAAGGTGTTAAGCAACTCAGTGAGAACCTGTCTCTAAATAAAATACAAAAATAGGGCTGGGGCATGTGGCTCAGTGGTTGAGTGTCCCTGAGTTCAATCCTCAGTACCAAAAAAAAAAAAGGGGGTGATGGTGGTAATCAAAGTCTGGTTCCTTGGATGAGATGATCTGAGAAATGCTTTTGCACAGTGCCTAGCATGTAGTGCCCTTGACTCATTCATTCATTCCTCAACTATCAAGTGCTCACTTGGTGTCAGACACTCTTCTAGGACACACAGCAGTGAACAAATAGATAAAAATCCCTGCCCTCGAGGAGCTTAAACTTGGAGTTTAAAACAGACAGTTGCCGGGCGCGGTGGCGCACGCCTGTAATCCCAGCACTTTGGGAGGCTGAGGCAGGAGGATCGTGAGTTCAAAGCCAGCCTCAGCAATGGCGAGGCACTTAGCAACTCAGTGAGACCCTGTCTCTAAATAAAATACAAAAAAGGGCTGGGGATGTGGCCCAGTGGTCAAGTGTCCCTGAGTTCAATCCCTGGTACCAAAAAAAAAAAAAAAAAAAACAGACAGTTAACACGAAAACAAGTAAAACATATGGTTTGTTAGATGGGAAGTGCCGAGGAGGAAAATGAAACAAGGCAGAGCGCCAAGGTTGCAAGGTTATTGCAATTTTGTTTTATTTCTTAAAACTTTCCGGGTTTTTTGGAGAGGAGGTCTTGCTGTGTTGCTGAGGCTGGCCTTGAATTCCTGTGCTCAAGTGATTCTCCCGCCTCGGCCTCCCCAGTACTACTGGGGTCCACGCCACCATGCTGAACACCAACTGCAATTTTAAATAAACTTACAAAAAAGGAGGCTGTAGTTATTATTTGTACTATTTGAAGGTTTTAGTAGAAAAAGCATCTTTTTTTCCAGTTCACCAGGCATTTATCCTTCATGAGAATCACAAGTAGAGATACTGCTGTTCCCATCTTATAGCTGAGGACATTGAGGCTCAGGGGAGAATCTGAGCCAGGATTCATGACTTTGAAGACAGTGCTATGCTGGCCATGCCTGTGGTTCCCTGTGATGGAGGCAGTAGTGTTCCTGAAAGTACAGAGCACAGAATGAGAGTGAAATGGAGAGAAGAGGGGATACTGCTAAGGTATGTCAGTGTCCAGGGATGGAGCTGAGCTGGAGAACAGGGGCAGGGGCCTTTTTCCTGGAGCCAGAGCTGTGGTTAGCATACTTCTGCCTGGCCTGATGAGGGTGAGCTCAGAGAGTGGCTGGACCCAGGAGCAACCCTGAGGGCACAGCGGGGGCAGCAGGCTAGGCCTGAGACACTGTGTGATTGAGCAGAGGGGCAGAATCTGTCCAGAACTGAGTGAGTGTGTGGGTGGCATTGAGACTGAGGGGAGCAGGGAGGAGAGAAGTCATCCCATGACTAGATGAGCGGGAACAGCAAGGAGTTTGGCTGGCCAGAGCTGGCCGTGAAGGCCCTTGAATGTCAAGCCAAAGATCTCGGCCTTGACGTTGTTGTCAGCAGTAGGGAGCTATTAAAGGTTTTAGAGCAGAGACTCAGTGTCACGAGAATGGGATTTGAGGAAGATGCATCTGGCAGCAGGTGGAGATTCCGTGGAGGCTAGAGGTGGGGAGCTCACTGGGAGGCGGTCACAGATGAGCAGGTGAGAAATGAGGAGGTCAGATCAAAGAGGCAGCTTGAACTGGTACAAGAAGTAAGGCCTGGGAGATGATCCTCCTGGGCTGTAGCCTAGAGTCTGCCCAGGTTTTCTGAGGGACCTAGGCTGGTCCCTCTCCTGCCCTCTGTGCGCCTGTGTTTCCCCATTTGGGTTGAACTAAAGGTTTCTTTCACCCTTTTTTCCAAAACCTTTTGGGCCAAGGATCCATTTTGAGAAGATCACGATGGTGGCTAGGAGCCTTCAGAATACAAAACCAAGTTTTGGTTAACATTTTGTGAGGTTTACAAACCTGCCAAAGTCCATCCATGGAACCAAGCTAGATGATCAATAGTAATAAAAATAGCAGCTAGCACTGAATGCTAATTATGGGCCAGGTGCTGGGCAAAGTGATTTATCTCGTGATCTTGTTAAAGCTCTTTACCAGCTCTATGAAATAGGTACCATTCTGTTTATTCCATTTTACAGATGAGGAAACTCGGAAGGCCTTGAAAAGTGAAATAATTTGCTCAGTCAGAGCTGGAATTTAAGCCTGGGTTTGTCAATTCAAGAGCTTTTTTTTTTTTTTTAATTTGCTGTAGTTGTACACAATGTGTTCATTTTTACGTGGTGCTGAGGATCGAACCAGGGACGTGCACGTGTTACGCGAGTGCTCCACCGCTGAGCCACAACCCCAGCCCCAATTCAAGAGCTTTTAACTTTTTTTTGGTGTTTTAAAATTTATTTTTTTATTCTGTGGTACTGGGGATTCAAACCCAGAGGCACTCTACCACTGAGTTACATCACCAGCTCTTTTTTATTTTGAGACAGGGTCTCACTAAATTGCCCAGGCTGGTCTTGAATTTGTGAGCTTCCTGTCTCAGCCTCCCAAGTAGTTGGGATTATAGTGTGTGCCACCATACCTATCAGAGCTTAAGATCTTACCACTAAGGTTAGCCTGGGATTCTAGGGCAGCAGGGAGAAATGGCAGGGAAGGGGCAGATTTGGGAGGATTGTCAACGAAAGCCATAGAGGCTGGGCACAGTGGTGCACACCTGTAATCCCAGTGGCTCGGGAGGCTGAGACAGGAGGATCCGAGAGTTCAAAGCCAGCCTTAGCAACAGACACTAAGCAACTCAGTGAGACCCTGTCTCTAAATGAAATACAAAATAAGCTAGGGATGTGGCTCAGTGGTTGAGTGCCCCTGAGTTCAATCCCTGGTACCCACCCACCCCCCCCAAAAAAAAAAAAAAAAAAGAAAAGAAAGAAAGAAAGCCATAGAGAAGATAGAGCTAGAGTTAAGGGGAAAGAGGGTAGCAGTGCCAACTCAGAGCTGAGGTAAGAAGCATCGAGTGGCTGGAGGTGAGGGCTGGTGAAGATTTCATTTGGAGCTCCCTTTTCCTGGCTTCCAGAGCTTGGATCTGCCCCACATGGCCCCCAGCCAAGTGACCTGCTCTGGAGCCTGCTGGGGAAGGGTGGAGCATGGGGCTACTCTAGCTTCTTGGCCTGATTACATTCAGCCCCCTTGGCAGAGAAGGGCTTATCCCTGACTCTTTGACTCAGCCTCCAGTGTTGTCTCTGGAATCTACCCTCCCTCCCCATCCCAAGGCCATAGAGAAGGGCCAGTGGGCCTTGATCTCTCTAGGGGAGTTCAGAAGTAGAGACACTCTTTCCATTCCAGAGAGGAGTCCTGGGGCCCATCTGCTGAGATCAGAGTACAGTCTGGAACCCAAGCTCCACGGGCCCATGTTAGGCAATGGTTTAGATCCTGGTTGGCAGCACCACCTAGAAGCATAGTAGGAGGTAGTGTAGATTAGAATAGGTCACAGTCTCAGACTGGAATTTAGATTTATGGTGGGCTGGATTTGTTGGTCATCTAGAACAGGGTCTTTCTGCAAAGAGCCACACTGTAAAAATTTTAGGCCTTGTAGGCCATCCAGTCTGTTATTAATACCTTGAAAGCAGTTATAAACAATGCATGAACAAATAAGCTTGGCTGTGTTCCAGTCAAACTTCTATTATAAAAACAGACCACAGGCAGGATTTGGCCCATGGGCCATAGTTTGCCAACTCCTGGTGTAGAGCCTTCTTCCTCCTGAGAGGTGTGTAGATTTTAAACTTTTTATTAGACACTGGTATAAGCAAACAAGCTTGGTGGCGGCGGGGGTGTGTGTATCCAGCTGGAATCTAGAGCCTAAGCAGGTTAACACAGAAGGTGATCTAGGGCCACACTCTTTCTGGGATCTAACTTTTGGGCATTGGTGAATAAGAAATGGACTAGACAGTGGTTTAAAGTAGACTTAGTTATATTCTCTGGGTGAGCCTAAATTCCCAGAAAGCTGAGGCAGGGTGGTACTGGGTAGTGAGATTTAGACCCACACATAAGGCTGTGGTCTGAATATGGGGAAGTGGGTGAGCTAAAGCCACACAGATATTGATCTAGAGCAGGCAGAGCTTTGGTCCTACGCCAGAGCACCATATGATCTAGAACAGCACTGTCCAATAGAAATGTAATGGAAGTCAATGTATAATTTTAAAATGTCTAATATCCACATTTATAACAAAGTAAAAGGTGTAAAATTAATTTTAATAAAGTACCTTATTCTAACTCATTATAAAATATTATCTCAACATAATCATTGTGAAAATTAAGATTTTTACATTCTTTTTTTTTTTTTTTTTTTTTTTTTTTGTACCAGGGATTGAACTCAGGGGCACTCGACCACTGGGCCACATCCCCAGCCCTTTTTTGTATTTTTTATTTAGAGACAGGGTCTCACTGAGTTGCTAAGTGCCTCGCCATTGCTGAGGCTGGCTTTGAACTCGCAATCCTCCTGTCTCAGCCTCCCAAAGTGCTAGGATTACAGGCGTGTGCCACCGCGCCCGGCTTACATTCTTTTTAAAACAATTTTTTTAGTTGTTGATGGACCTGTATTTTATTTATCTGTCTATATCTATTTATATGCAGTGCTGAGAATTGAACCTAGTGCCTCACACCTGCTAGGCAAGCGCTCTACCACTGAGCCACAACCCCAGCTCTTACTTTTTTTTTTTTTGTATCAGGGATTGAACTCTGGGGCACTTGACCACTGGGACACATCCCCAGCCCTTTTTGTGTTTTATTTAGAGACAGGGTCTCACTGAGTTGCTAAGTGCCTCGCTGTTGCTGAGGCTGGCTTTGAACTCACTATCCTCCCGTCTCAGCCTCCAAGCCGCTGGGATTACAGGCGTGCGCCACCACGCCTGGCTTGTTTTTTGTTTTTTTAAAGTAAGACTTTATACTAGGTGCGGTGGCACACACCTGTAACCCCAGCAGCTCTGGAGGTTGAAGCAGGAGGATCACAAGTTCAAAGCCAGTCTCAGCAACTTTGCGAGGCCCTAAGCAACTCAATGAGACCCTGTCTCAAGATTAAAAAAAAAAAAAAAAGAAAAAGAAAAAAGTTTAAAAAGGGGCTGGGGATGTAGCTCAGTGGTTAAGTGCCCCTGGGTTCAATTTCTCGTATGAATGAATGAATGAATGAATGAATGAATAAAAAAGTAAGACTTTAGAATCTGGTGTGTAGCATATCCCTGTTGGGACTGGCCCATGTGACCTGTGGCTACCTTTTAGAAAAGAGGCTTTTCTTTGGATGAGAGTCCAGAGGAGTCATGACCCAGAATGATCTGGAATAAATAGGATTGGACATGCCAGAGGTTACACCCTTACCAGACTTGAACTTGGTAGACTGTCCCAGTTTGGGAGAGCACCTGGGCTCTGGGTTAGGGAGTGGGGGATTCTTTCCCTTGGAGTTCTGACTAACTGGCCTCAGGTGGAATCTCTGGGGCTCTGGGCCTCTCAGGGTGCCCTGCATCACCTCTGAGCACTGGCCCCCGGCTCCTCCCTCCCTCATCCCAATGTCACCTCTGACTCTGGAGTCTGGTCTGGCCTGGCAGGTGGGGGAGGGCAGAGTGGCAGCTGGACCCTTGAGGGAGCAGGAGCTCCACCCCTCCAAACCAGCTGCTGCCAGCCTTCCTGGACTGACTCTGTGGAAACAGGGGGCCCAGAGACAGAAATAAACTGCCAGGTTTCCGGGGCGGAGTGGGGGGGCCTGCCAGCCTTTGTGCTTCCTTGCTGGGTTGTGGGGGGAGCAGGAAGCAGCTCCAGGCCCTGTCCCAGGCTGTTCCCCCTGTATGTCATCTACCCTTACCCCCTTCTCCTCCCTGACTTGAGTCTAGAATTTGATGGATTAGTAAACCCTGGGGACCCAATAATCTGGGACTGACACTTGAGAGCACCAAGTGGTCCTTTAGGTTTCTTGACACAGCTTGGTGCCCACTGTTAGAACCCCCTCCTCTAGCTGCCTCAAGGCAGGAACAAAACAGATTCAGAGGGCTCTCTAGTGGCACTAAACTAGGAGTTGGAAGATTTGTGTGTACCAGCCTCTGCCACTAACTAGCCAAAGGCAACTTTGGGTGGATCACAATTTAAGCCTCAGTTTCTTCTGTTGAAATTTTTAAAAGGGCATCTTGTGTTGGACACTGTAGTTCAGTGGTTAACTCAGCCTCTGAAGCTAGTTTGTCTGACTCTGGGCTATGCCATTCTATGATATTTGGCAGGTCATTTAACTTTCCTGTGTCCATTTGTTTCCACATCAGCAAAAAGGGGATATTACCTTCTTTAAGGGGACCTTATAATCAAGCAAATTAATTTGTCCTAGTAACGCAGGCAGATGCTCAGTGTTCGCCATTATCATTGAGTAGTGGCTAGGCTGGCTCAACAGGATTTTAAGTGAAAATGCATTGTTCAAATGTGAGAGACTTTTTGTCTGAAAAAGGCCTTCTTAAAACCTCTCATTAAAAAAACAAGCAGGAAAAAAATCTCAATTTATAAAAATCTGGAAAACTAGATTTTTTTGTGTATGGGGGGGAGTATTGGAACTGAACACAGGAGTGCTTTATGACTGAGCTTTTAAAAGTTGTTATTTTTAAAGTTGATCTTGAGACACGCTCTCACTAAATCGCTGAGGCTGGCCCCGAACTTGCAACCCCTCCTACCTCAGCCTCCAGAGTCGCTGGGATTACAGGTTTGCGCCACCGCGTCGGGCGCGAAGGTGTTTTGCCTAAAGAGAGTTACACAGCAAGCAAATCTTGATAAGGTACCTACCATATAAAGTCATGTAGCTCATCCCCAATTTACAGGTAAGGAAATCGAGGCCGGTGATTGGTCACTGGTGCACAGTGGCGCTATCCAGTGAGGCCCGAGTCCGCCGCTGGGGAGGGAGTGCCCAGGCCTCCTGCGCTCACCGGAGGAGGGGCGTGCAGGTAGCGGGCGCCCGGGAGCCTCAGACAGAGTCAGGCGCGCTATTAATAATCTCGCTGCTCCGCCCGCGCTGAGCGCGCAGGTCCGGACTGCGGCCGTGCGCCTGCCGGGCCCGGGTCGGATCCGGATCGCCGCGCCCCCCCTTTCCACGTGATACCCCCCCGCCAAATCTGCAGGCAGCCGAGGGCCCAGGCGGGCGGGCTGGGGGCCAGGAAAAAGCCAAAAACGCCGCGGCTGGGCCGCTCCCCTCCCGCTCAAAATAGCCCCCAGGCTGGGGCTGCCACGCATTCCGTCGGCCCCGGGGCGCGGGAAGGGGAGGCCGGCCGGGCTCCAGCCGGCCCGACGTGGCTGCCCCGCCAGGCTGGACGGGGTGGGGGGCGAGGGCGGGCCGCGCGGCCGGCCGGCATGTGGCTCTCCTTCGGGGAGCCTTGGCAGCCCGGGCTGCGCGCTGCGCCGGGATGATGGAGAGCTTCTGGAATTTCCTGCAGCTGGAGAGCGCGGCCGGCCGGGGGAGCGGGCCGAGCGCGCGGCTCGGAAAGGGGCGGCTAGCGGCCCGACCCTAGGGGGCGCCTTCCTGGCGAGGGCAGTGCTGGGGAAGATCTCCCCTCTCCGACCTGAACTGCGAGCGGGCGGGGAGCCTCCACCCTCCTGCGCCGCCCTTTTCGGGTCTGGCGGGGGTCCAGTCCCGCCCCTCCCGGCCTCGGCGGCGGAGAGGGGCCAGGTGCAGGCAATGCCCCTCCCCCAGCCGCCTGGTTTCCCTCTCGGCCCGTCACCTCCTTCTGGAGTCAAAAGCCCTGCGGCCTCCTCTGGGAGGGGGTGGGGGTGGCTGGGATCTGGGGGCAGCCAGGTAGCCCGAGGGGCGGCGGCGGGAAAACTCGGAGGCGGACTATTCCGGCCCAGAACGGCTGGACTTGCAGCCTGGAGCCTTCTGCTCGAACCGAGGCATCCAAGGGCTTGTGGGAGGGAGGCGAGGTAGTCCTCTCCCAGCCCCCCTCCGCCCCCCAACTGCAGAGCCGGTGGGGGGCGGACCTGCTGGAAAAATCCTGGATAATTTCCCCGACGGAGACAGCCACGGCTTTCTTTGGGGGCGGCTCTGCACCCTGAATATCCCGGAGTCCAGAAAAGGGCCCCCCTAGAGGGAGGGTCTTTCTTTTACTGGAGTCCTGAGATTCAGGGTAGTAGGTAAGTGACCTCTCTGGACTCACTTCTGGCACTGGGGTGGGGGAGGGAATTAGGCCTGTCCTGCCCTTTGTGGGGGAGGGGAAGAAAGAGATGCTTTCCCACAACTTTGCTGCGTTCCAGCACCATTTGGTGCTCTGCAAACTGATGAACCATTTGGCAACTCAGCAGGCGGCTCCCCCGCCTGGGGTGGACCCCTTCTCCCCCTGCCTGTGGCCTCTGTTCAGTTCCATTTCCTGCCCCCACCTAGCATACACTTACCACGTTAAACAAAAGTAATGAAGATAGGCCCAGTTGGAATGCCTTCTCTGCCACTCACTGGTTGTGTGACCTTGGGCAAGTCCCTACACTCCTGAGTTTCCCTTTCCTCATGAAAAACTAGGTAATAGTAGGCAGGTCATGGCCTTATTGTGGGGCTTGAAGTAGCAAGTTTAAAGCAATGAGCATAGTGTATGAGGGCATAAAGGGCACCTATGTAACAGCCCCACCCAGAGGAGCAGAGGCAACCCGCAACATTTGTGTTGTCTTTGAATTCCCTTACCCTCTAACAGCCCTGTGAAATGTGGCTTCCCAAGGTAAGTAGTGCCTCTTAGGTTGGGTAGGATGGAAAGATGGTGGTTTTATTGAGTGTTCACTCAATAAATATTCATTAAATACATATTTACTGTTGTTACTGTCAGCTGCTGAGACCTAGGACTGGTCACAGTACTGTGTTCAAGTTGGAAGGGCCCTTAGAAGTCCTTCATGCTAGGCCAGCTCAGTACACAGGGGAAAACTGAGGCCTGGAAAGGGGGCTGAATCCCCATACAATGTTTCACTGTTGTTCACTGGGGATGGGGGCTGGCCCAGAGCACTGACCTGGCTTCTTGGGTATGGCCCAGGCAGGCTTCAGGCTGGTGGAATTCTGCTTTCTTCTCTCCCAGCTCCTTGCTGACCTTTCACTCCACCACTGCCAGATACCCAGATTCAAATTTGGATGCCTCTAGGCCCCTCCTCCACCCAGGAGGTCAGCCTGGACCAATGCCATTCCCAGCCTTTCTCACCCCACCTCTCCAGTTCTCTGTTTCCTGTTTGGCCTTCCTTGTCCACTGGGAAAGACCCTGGGGGTACTCAAAAGAAGCTTGAGGTTCCTTTTGTTGTCTGTGTAAATGAGCAAATTACCTCACCTGTAAGCCTTAGTTTGCTTTTCTACAAATGGAGTTGAAATAAAAACTCTAGGAGAACACCTCATCTGTCCCAGACACCTCTTCACTCATCTGTCCCAGAGGCATAATGGCAAAGACCTTTTTAAATAATGGAAGGCTGGGATGCTGTGGAACTAGAGGGAATTTGCACTTAAGGCCAGGTATAGGAAGAGAATAACCTTTGCTTTGGTTTGGGAAGGCAATGAACCCTGGGATAGGAAGTGGGGTAGGGATGATCACTGGATCTTTTTGGTAAAAGTCTGGATTCATATATCTGAATATACTGCTGGGCAGTTCCCATAAGCTTCTCTTTAGGACCACAGACTTCCTCTCCCAACTAACCCAGTCCCATTTCCTTCTGCCTCAAGGAAGCCTTTCTTGGCTCTTACTCTTTCCACCCCAACCCTGAGTTTCTCTCCACCCCTTAGAGGACTCCCAGTGAGGGACTATAAAAGAGAAAGGCTGGAACAGCAGTTGGGCTGTGTGACTTTGGGCAAGCTGCTTCCCTCTCTGGGTATCTGTTTGCTCCTGCATAGCAGAGGAGGCTGGATTAGTGACTCCCTAAGGCACCTTCTAGCTCTGACAGGCTCCAAGCCTGTGTTGACTGATGTATCCTAGGAGATAGGAGCACACAGAGAACTAAGTCAGCTGGGAGATCCCTGTCAAAGTAACCCCCCCCCCCCCCCAGGCTGAAGTGCCTCCCTTGTTGAGACACACCCTACAGGGATACTGGTGGAGATTGTGGTGGGTGGAGGGTACACTCACCCAGGTGAGTGGCCCTGCTGATTCTCAGGGTTCACATTATCTGGAGAGAGGTCTGTGCTTAAGAACAACAGCTTGTGCCAGGGCAATGTGACTGCGTGCTGCTAGAGGAAGAGAATGTGTGTGTCAGTGACCGGTCAGCCTCCAGGGAGTGGGGTGTCAGGCACGAGGCAGTTAGCTTGAGGGATGGTGTGTACAAAAGAGTGACCACAGAGGCAGTTGGTGTATCAGGGTGTGTTCAAGACAAGGAGGCTGGCAGTGGGAAGGAGGAAAAACCATATATGAGCCAGAGAACCCGGCTCTGGGTCGGGCAGGCTGCCTTTCAGGCTCCAGCCTCATGGGGAGTGATGGAAGAGTTTCGCCTGTGCCTGGGTTCGTCAGCTTGTTTATGGGTGTTGAGCTGAATGGCACTGTTCTGAATTGCAGTTGTCCTGCTTTTTTGTGGGGGTATCTATCTGTGTAGGGGTGTTGTCAAGGTTTCCTGAACAGTGAGTATCAGGGTGTGTGGTAAGGCATTGGGCAGCCCTTGGCCATTTGGGGTGCTGTCCGATTGTACTGGGGACATCCAATGATATTTTTTAGGCTGCAAGCGAATCCTGGCTGTGTCTCTCCTCTTCTGCAGAGAGGGAAGCCTCCTGTCTTAATCAGTCCCTCTGCAGGTAGGCAGGCAGCCGCAAGCCCGCTCACTCTCAAAGTAATTTTACCACGGTGCCTAAGTCAGGAACAGGCGTGAATTGACCTTTTAACCCCTTCCCCACCACGGGATTAGGCTCTGTTTCCTGTTCAATCTCCTCCAGAACCAGTTCCATCCCGCCTAGCGCCCCCCCCCAACAGTGGATAAGCAAACCCCCTCCATCACTTTTCTTCCTCCAACCCTATCGGGCCTTGGGGGGGGCCCGAGGGCCAGGCTGGTGCAGGGTCTGGCAGGAGCTGAGGGCCCAGGCGGGAGTGATAAATATTGAAGAGGAGGGATTTCGGTGTGGGCTGGAGCAGCTGCAGTGGTTCGAGTGTCACACTATCTCTCCCCAGGTTTACTGACCCATTTCCATTCACGCGGCTGCTGGTTTCCTAGCAACGGCAACAGTCCCCCCAGAACAGGCGGAGTGTGTGTCTGCCATTAGCGACTGCCGCAACTGTGTCAAGGTTACCCCGCTCCCTGCAAACCCACCCCGGCGGGTTTGTTTTCTGCCAGCGCCTGGCACACACCGTGCCAGCCAGGCAGGGGGAGAGAAGGGGGCTGGGGGCCAGCCCAGGGGCTTGGGCTTGGGTGGGGGTGTGGGGCGAGGAGGAGCTGCAGTTCCCGGTCCAGTGGGAGCCAACTTGGACCGAGTCCGATGAAGCCACCCCCCCCACTTTGTTGGTGGAATTCCTGAGCCTGAGGGGAGCAGGGGGTGGGGCTGTCCCTCAGCCCTGACCCCCGAGATTCCAGAGCCTGGGGGGAGGGGTGTGGGCTGAGGGGCCTCCGGGAAGCCTGCCCGGTCTGACCCCACCTGGCTTGTTCTCCTGCCCTGGCTTCCTCCCACTTGTGCAGCAGCTCCATGCTCTTCTCTGCTCTCAGCTCTTTGTCCCAGCCTCCGTGCCTGGTCTCCCCCAGCAGACTCCCCAGGGCAGGGTTGTATTTCTCCCATCAGACCAGGGACTCCTGAGGTTGGGGTCCGTGATGCCTCTTTTCCTTCTCAGCCCTCAGCACCATCTCCTGACTTAACAAATGTCATGGGAGATGAGATTAAACATTTAGGGTGGCAAAGGGTAATTCCTTAATGGGGACTAGCCGGGCAGATACCCCATTCTTTCCCTAACGCAAGGAGGATTCTGCCCGCACACCCCACCACCAGGCAGTCCTCATGTGGAACTGACTATAGGAAGTAGAGTACCCTTCCTTTTCTCCTGAAAGCCAGGCTGCAAAGGGTTAAATCAGTTCCTGCCCCCTTGCCTTGGTATGTGAACTCCCCCAGGCTGGGGGGATGGGAGGGTGGGGGGTCTGTCACCTTATAGTCACTCATGTGGTCAGCTCAGACCTGACCAGTCACATTCCTACCCAGGAGGGCTGGGGCTTGAAGCAGAGGGCAGGGGCAGAGGCAGAGGCAGAGACCTGGGGGAAGCTGAGTTTGTAGGAATGGAAGGCCCTTTGGGTGGGAGGGTAGGGACACAACCCAGAAGTTGGGGCAAGAGGCAGCTGGGGTTGAAGCCTGAATCCACCTCCTGTTCCTTTAGGCCTTAGTCTCCCTGACTTTCCTCCCGGTTTGCACCCCTTAAAACTTTCCGGGTGGGTCCACGTGTCTAATGACACAGGTACAGACCTGGTCCCAATTTTAAACAAAGAAAAGAACGTGGCAAAGGCAGTTTCTGACATGCAGAGCAGCACAGGGACTTATGGGTAGACTCTGGTGTGACTTTGTGATGCTTGGGGGAAGCTGGGTCAGAGGTTCTGAGATGTAGGGTGCATAGCAGGCTGTGCTAGATAGCAGTAAGAGACCTGGGCGGGGACCCAGGGAGCCTGGTTCTCTGCCCAGCCTTGTGCCTGGCTCCTCATGACCTCAGTCTCCCCATCTGACAGGCTTAGTTAGGCCAGTGCTTTCCAAAAGCCCTTCTGCCCTTTTAGTCAGTGGTTCTAGGTGAGAGATGAGGGTTGGGGGGCGATGGTCTGGAGAGGTGTGAGAAGCTGCCAGCTCTAGGGGGAGTTGCAACGTGATCCTGCAGCGAAAATAGCCCAGGTCATTTTCAGCTGCTTGGGCGGAGGTATCTGATCCCAGCAGGGCAGCATGGGCAGGGGGCAGGGAGGAGCATTCTGTAAAGCTCTGGGAAACCGGACGCTAGGATGGGAGGCTAGGGAAAGGTTGGCAAGCCCAGCTGGGCTTCCTGAGACCCGCAGGGCCTTGGCAGGAGCCCAGGAATGAAAAGACAAGAATGCAGAGGGTTAACCGGAGGTGAGGGCTGGACTCTGGCCCCCTTTGGGTCCTGGCCTGGATGAGGTGAAAGGTCAGCCCCAAGGAGTCCAAGCACAGCTGGGGAAAGAGTAACGCGATCCTTCTCCCTAGCCAGGCTCTGGGGATCACAGTGCCGCCTCCCCCAGGAAAGGTGCTTTGACATCCCCAGGAAGGAGTGTGTTTCGCTTGTTCTCAGCAGGGGTCATGGGTTAGAAGAGGGTCCAGGCCCATGGGGTCAGGGAGATTTGCAGGCCAGGCGCCTCAACTAGTATGGCAGTGCTTTGTCATCCTGGGGTCAGGGGAGGTGGAGGTGAGCCTGCTGGAAAGGTTAAAGGTAGCCTACTCTGGGCCACTCTGGGCCTCATTTATAATGACCAGCATGGGATGGGGGAAGCATAGGGGTAGGAATCCCCCCAACTCACGCACAGCTTGTTTAGTGAGGGTGGCCAACTGGTACTAGACTGTGACATTGAGATGTGTTTAGGGTGAATTACACCTTGACTAGGAAGGCTTTGCTGTCTGGTTGTAGGTCTGGTGGGGTACTGTGGTATAAGATGGTTTGATGGGAGGCAGAGATGACAACACACTGAAGAACAAAGGCTCTGAAGTCAAGTTTGACCTGGGTTCAAATCCTGCCTCTGTCTTAAGCTAACCTAAGCATCAGTTTCCCATTCATAAAATAGGACAAATAGTATCCATCCACCATATAGGATAATTGCGAGGACTGCACAGAATAGGTGCTTAGTAAAAAAAAATAATAATAATAATGGTAAGTGGGCTGGGGGCACAGTGCCTA
Source organism: Tamias sibiricus (assembly GCA_025594165.1). NCBI lineage: Eukaryota > Metazoa > Chordata > Mammalia > Rodentia > Sciuridae > Tamias > Tamias sibiricus. Next base: position 22,528,175 of record CM046658.1, on the reverse strand, counting down.
GCATGTGTCAGAGATGGGTTCCATCTCCAGCACTGGAGAGGAAAAAAAAAAAATGTATTAAGCCTTATGAGGTGGCATACAGGTCACACAGCATGGAGCCCGGATTGCAGCTGGTGCTGGGACTCTGTACAGCAGGAATTGGTAAACTATAAACAGTATGAAGGAGAGGGTAGTTTGAGAATGGGACTGGGTCAGTGTCCCCCAGGGCTGTGCATGACGAGGCTGTGGGGGTGTCCAGATAGGATAGGGTTAGGTGAACGGTGGTTGAGTATGTAGCAGGGGGTGGTTTGAAACAGGGTTGATCCTACCGCCTGGCAACAACCCCCATACCCCACCCTGGCAGGCTTTGTGCGGCCGTGTGGGTGTAGCTGTCCCCGAAGTGCGGCTGTAGGTATGTTTGAGAAGGCGCAGGCATCCCGAGAAAGAACAAGTCGCCTTTTGTACGCGTCCAGCCCCCGGCTGGGCTGGGCCCTCTCTGGGGGATCCCCTGTTTCCTCGCCCAGTTCCCCGCCCACACGGACAGCGCCCCAGCCCAGCCTGCCTCAGGCCCCCACCTGTGGGGCGCGATGGTCCGAGCGCCCCCTCCTGGGACCTGCGCCGAGGGGCTGAGGGTGTGGAGAAGGGGTCGGAAGGAGGGGCATGCCCAGAGCCTGCCCCGCCCTCGTGGCGTCACTCCAGGTGCTACCAATCTCCAGGAGCCCCGCCCACGGCGGCCCGCCCTCTGGCAGCACCGCTCCCTGGTGTTGGGGACGCGCAGTGGGTGGAGCCCGCGGGAGGTGCGGGAGGAGGCCAGGCCGGCGATAGGGCTGGGAGACTTGAAGGCCTAGCCCTTCCTGCTCTGGGACAGGCTGACCAGGCGACCCTGACTCTCGACTTTCTTTGAAGAACCTCACAGGACCTCCTGTAGTGCTCTGCCTTCTTGCCCACCTGTCCATATCTTACTAATTAATGCTTTTTGCACTAAGATTTTCAGAAGCCAGCCCTACCATCTTTTTTTAGTTTTTAGTTTTTGTTTTTTTTTTTTTTTTTCATTGCCTTCACCCTTTTGGTGGCCCTATACAATCATAGCAGAAGCTGTGATGCTACTAACACCAGCCGCAGTCCGCTGAGGGGTTGACTGTGTACCAGACACTGTTGTCTTTCATGAAACATCTTACTGGTGCATCTCCTCCTGCTTTCGACCTTGTCTTATTGAACCCTTCTCACCCACTGGACTGGGATGACGTCTGGGCAGGGGTTATAGACATGGTCTGGCTCAGAGTAGGCACTCAATTTGGGATGGATGATAGATGAGGAGACGGGCTCATGAAGGGAATGTAAGTCACTTAGCAGGTAGAACAACCAAAACTAGAAACCAGGATTCCTGGCTTCCTTCAGACCTTTAGCTCTCATGTGTGGCTGAGAGTAGGGAGTTGCACAGAGAATTGCCAGAGGATTTCCCCTTCTCCATGGGAGGATGTCTGTCCAACTGCTCCCTCTCTGCAAAGACCAGAAGAACCCTAGGTCTGTCTTCCTTTGCAGTGCACACAGCTTGTACCAGAACCTCTAACTGCTGGGAAGAGGAGATGTTGGAAGAGCTGGAAGGGCTTTTGCAGGCCAAAGGGGGCAGTGCTGGTTCTAGGGACATAAAGATTTAGCTTGCAGGTGGGAGGTTCCAAGATGGGCAAAGAGTGTTGGGAACCAAAGTATGTGGGGGTTCAGTGCAAGGGAGGCAGGGATTATGCTGGGCCAGCACTCCCCCACCAACAAGCTGGCCCAGCGGAATGCTGGGAGGCCCCAGGGATGAGGCCAGGCAGCCAAGGTGTCTCTGGTGGCACAGAAGCAGTTAAGAGCTGCCTCAGCCCGTTCCTTCAGACAATTAGTGACATCTCGCTTGACAACACCACACTGAGCCGATGCAGACCTCAGCCCCCCTCCCAGCCCCCCCACGGCCGCTTCAGCTGTTTATTCTTGGGCTTTAACAATTGGGATTCTGACTTGGAGGAGCGGGCGCCCCGCTCTGCCCTCTGACCCGCCGTCTCCTTGGCAACTGGAGCCCGGTAGGCCTGGGCTCTGCGTTAGGATTACAGATCCTGAATTCACAATCTTGCTGCTCCCCTGCAAGCAGAAGCTGCAGCAGCAGCAGCAGCATGTAGGATCTTCAGCTAGACCAGAGGGGACAGAGAAGAAGGGTCCCCAGGGGCCAGCGTAAGACACCAGTGGAAACCTAGGACAGCACAAGCAACCTGGAGAAGGTTGCCCCCCTGGCAGCCTCCATAGGGTTGGGCAGGGCCCAGAGCTGTGCTCCACTCCCAGCATCTCACAACCTCTCTCTGGAAACTTTCTTCTTGATAGAGCCCTGAGGGCAAGGGCAAGGCTTCTTCATCACCCCCCTTTTCCCCCTCAGTCAGCCCCCTACCATGCCCAGAGCTCCAAGTGCCAGCAGACTGTGCCCCTGCCGTGCCCGCCGCCATGGCAACAGGCCCCCTCCCTCGCCAGCTCTGCTCCTTCCTCTCCCCCCACCCCAGCAGCCAACTGCCCCAGCTGAAACCGGAGCCGATGCATCTGTGAGCCTCATGCCTAGACCCACATTCCATTTCTGTCCTCTGTCCCCCCCAGTTCTGGCGACGACATCTCCCCTCCTCTTTCTCCTACTTACACCCCCTCCCTCCTCGCCTCTGCCTACTCCTGCTGTTCCCCCCACACTCTATCACTTAGTGTCTCCCCCTTGTTCCCGCCCCATTCTAGGAGTGTGTCTCACCCTCTCTACTGTTTCTGATGGTCTCTGGGTGTGTCACTCCCTGCTTCCAGCTCCCTGGGTCGCTGCCTTGGCCTGCCTGTGGCAGGCTCCTCTGTCTCTTTCCCACCATGTGTCTGTCTCTCTTTCTCTCCTTCTGTGTGCGTGAGTGTGTCTTTGTCTCTGCATCATCCTGCCTGTCTCTCTTTGTCTTTTTCTTCCTTCTTCTCTCCCTTCCTGAATCTCTTTCTTGCTGTCTTCCTTCCTCTGGCATGTCCCCCGCCCCCCCATCCCTTTCCTCTCTTTCCCGGTCACTGTCTCCCAAGACTTCCTTCCTTATCTCTTTCTCCTTAAGCCTCATTTGGCCCTGATTCTCTTGCCCCCATGATCTTTTCTCTTTTTGTCTCTAATTCTCTGCCTTGATTTCTCCCTCCCTTTCCTTCTCTTTCTCTGACTTTCCCTCTAAATACAGAAATTTCTTCCAGGTGTCCTCCTTCTCTCGACTTCTTTGCCATTTCCCTCATAGCCCTTCGTCGTGGAGCTGAGGGAGGCCCTCCAGAATCACCCCAAAAGAGCCCCCTTACTAGTGAGGGCCACGTGACTTGAAAGCCCCATTGGGCGTGTGTAGTTGAACCTGAAATGGGGAGGGTCTCAGGTTAAAGAGCCTGCAGAGAGTGGGGTGCCAGGTCTCCCTTTGCAGGGTCTTGGAGGATGGGCTGTATCCACCTGGTTCACCTTTCATCAGCCCAGGTAGGGGCTGTGTCAGCCAAGAAGCCTCCTAGATATAAGGACTTACAGAAGATCATGTCTAGACCTCACTGATTCCTGAGGTTGATCCTCCCTCTGATATAGTAATAGCTATCTTGAACCATGCCTCAGTTTACCCCTTTGGCACGGGGGTACAACCTTGCTCTAGCTCTGACTTCTTTAAAGTATTATAAGAGTCCCTGAAGCAAAGTCAAAGTTATGAGGAACAAGGAAAGACTTGAGCAACTCTGAGCCCCTGCTCACCAACAGCAGGAGCACTCCAGCCCAGAAGAATCAAGGCCCTGGTGGAATCAGGGTCCTGTCTCCTTAAGTGCTGGGTGGAGGACAGTGCCCGCCTCCCCTCAACACTGGCAGCCCCTGCTGTCCGCCCTCCCAGTCTGGGCAGTGGCCTCTAGCCTTCCTCCTGTCATCCCTCTTCAAGGAATGAGCTTGGAGTCATGGGCAAACAGGCCTGGAGTGGGGAGCCAGGCCTCGAGAGCCCAGCCCTTGCCTCTGGGTGTGGTGAGGCCTGGTCAGGCAGACAGTTCTAGGACCCTGGGGTCTGGGCACCACTCACCAAGGGGCCAGGCGGGGGAGTAGGGGTGCCTGGGGGAGGCGGGTTGCACGCAAGGCATGCTGGGCCCCCTCGGCGGGTGGGTGGGGGGAACAAAGCTGGCATCGAGGCCTCAGCTAAAATTAGCTGCTTCCCTGCGCGGGAGCGAGCATGCCTGCCAGCCGCCCAGATCGCCGCTGCCTCGGCAGGCCATCTGTCGCCACGTTTTGCTCAGTCCCTCAGGGCCCCCCAGCTCCAGCCACCCCCAGGGGCTAGAGGAACTCTGCTCTGAGGCTATCCCTGACCAGAGCTCTGGGCTCTGCTGCTGTGTGACCTCAGGCTAGGCCTATCCCTCTCTGGGCTCTTGTAAGAGGGGGGCCCTTGTACCATTCTGACTACCCAGGTCCCCTGCTCTTTCCGAGCAGCAGGTGCTGTTGGGGGTCATGGGGAGCTGGGATGTGGGGGGAGCTGGGATGTGGGCTGAGCTCCTCCCTCTGAGCTGCTCTAGTACAAGGTTTGAAGGTGGGCAAAGTGAGGTTTATTTAGGGTAAAGGTGAGAGGGATGACAAGTCCTATGAAATCCCTTGGTCTTGGGGTGGTATTTTCTGTATCCAACAGTATCCCCCTCCATACACACACGCTTCCAGGCAGTTTTAAAGAAACAGCTCAGGTGGGAAACCAGCCTGGGCAAGTCTTTTGCCTTCTCTACATCTAGTTCTCCCTCTTTTCAGTAAGAAACTTCCTTGAGTACCTGCCCACTTTATGCTCTGTGTTCTTGTGAGACACATGTTAATGTCTCTACCTCACAGATGAGGAAACTGAGGTGCAGAAAGATGAGGTTCCCTGTGAGGAAGCAGCAGAGCAGAGCCAGGGGAGGAACCCACTGTCCTTCCCGTGCTCCCCCTCCCTGCCCACCCCTTCAGCTTCTCTGGTCCTGGCACTTCACTTCTACCTCCTCAAAGCCAAAGAGGCTGAGCCTCTGCTCCAAGGTCACCCAGCTTGGCCTGGGAGGAGCTCAGACTTGAACCCGGGCCTCTTGGCTCCTGGCCTTCCCCACCACTCTGGCCAGCAGGCTGGGCCTGTTCCCTGGGTGAGTCATGCCCCTGGACTTTGGCCTCCTTGTCACTAGCTCTGTGGCCTGAAGTTTAGAGAGAGGGCCTTTCCAAGGAAGAGGAGTACCCCTCACAGCACAGGGGGTCTCAGGCCATTATTCCACCCCCTACTCCATGAGCACAAGGTGACAGCAAGCCCTAGACCCTCTGCTTCCCACCAATCTCTAAATAGTGTGACAGAAATAGCCTCAGTGACAGCCCTCCCTCCACTGCTCCTTCTGCCCCTGCCTAGAGACACAGCTACATTAAATGAGAAATGGGGCAGGGGGTGCTTGGCGAGGTGGCATTTCAGGTTATCTCTGCGCCCAGGCAGCGTCCTCCCAGCACAGGTTACCCAGGCAGAAGGCCACAGCACCGCCCCTCATGGTGTCCAGGGACCAAGGTCACACCCAGAGTCCTGTGTGCCTCCACCTCCTCCTGGGGCCAGTGGTGTTTGTCACTGGGGCAACGTGTGGCTGTGCCTGGCTCTGGCAGTGCTGGGGTGACATTCATGCCCTGTGAGCTGTGACGCCTCTGCAGGCAGAGGACAGCACCACTCAGGCTGGTGACAATGGTGGGGGAGGGGTGTGGGTGAGCAGACTGTCACCTGTCCCAAGCAGTCAGGAAGGTGAACATGTCACATACTCATCCCAACAGTCTGGAGGGAGGCCTCAGGGAAGGGGCTTGGTTATGCCCTGCCTCATATTCTGGTGGGTGGAGGTCTGTGCCTTCCCCTCAGGTAGAAAAAGAGGCTTATCTCCCGGGGATGTATGCGGCTGTTTTGTGAGGCTGTGTGTGACAGCTTATCTGTGCCTCCCACACCCTCTCTGGCATGGAGGTGCCTGGTTGTGTGGTAGTCCTATTGTCATGAGGGATGACCACCTGGAGACCGGTCTCACTGAGGTGTTAGATGTGACCATCTCACTTCAAGGGAAGCGACAGGTTATGTGCTTAGCTCATCTGTTAGGACGCTTGTCACTGACTTGTGTACCTGTCTTTCTGGCTGTTGCATGTGTGAGAGATGTCACCATGTGCCCATCTCGTGCTCCTGTGAGGGGTGATGTGTCATCGTCTCATGCTGTTGGGGAAATGTCGGTAACGTGGTAGCTCATGGTACCCTGTCTCTCACCCTAAAGAGACAACATGTTGCCCGGGGGTGGGGTGCTGGCCGTTGGTGGGACCACTCTAGGCAGACCACATGGCCCCAAAGGGCCAGCCAGAGGAAGCACTCGAGGCCCTGAGCATAGGACAAAGTGTGTGTAGGGGTGTCTCAGTGTCGCATGACCTATCTTCTGACCCAGGTGCCAACCCTTGGGACTGTTCTCCAGGAGGAAGGACCCAGTGTTTTTCAGACCGTGTGGAATGGGGGCCTCTGGGGCCGAGGCAGGTGTGTGCCTGTGAAGGTGGGGCATCAGGCAGAGTTTGCATGGGGGGCTGTGTTCCCATAGGCCTGGGGACCCTATTCCCTGCCTCTTCTGCCCCTGAAACTGTTAAACTAATTAAGGCTGTGGAGCCGCAGGATTAATCGGGGCAGCTCGGCGCGGGCCGGGAGCTCAGGTAGTCGATTAGTGCGCCGCGGAGGATATTGGATTTCTGAACCGCAAGTCAGCACTATTCGGGCCTGTTATCTCCGAGGCTGGAGGGTCAGCAGGCGGGAGGCCCGGCGCTGGCCGCCCCCCGCCCAGCACGACGGCCATTCCCCTGCCCTCACCTAGCCCTTCCCCCGGCCCACCCTGTCTCTGCCTCATCAGTTCTTTTCCAGGTTCCTGTGGGACAGTCTAGTTCCTAATTGTCCCTTTCCACTGCCATCTCCATCAGCGCCCTTCCCCGCATGCGGTGCCCCCCTCCTAATGCCTCTCCCCCTCAGGTCTTTCTGGCTCCCTCTCATCCTGTGCCTGACCCATACCTGCCCGCAGCCTCTGACTAGGTCTCAGCCCACTGCACTTGGCTGCTGCCTCCCCGCCCGTCCCCCACTGTCTCTTACCACCAGTCTCTGTCCCCCTTTTTGTGTCTGTGTGTGTCTGTCTCTCACAGTCTCTGTCTCTGCTTCTCTCCCTCTTGTGTCTCTGTCTCCCTGTGTGTCTGTCTCTCTCTTTTCCTTCTCCCTCTGGCTCTCCCTCTCTTGCTCTCTCGCTCTCTCTCTCTCTCTCTCTTGTGTGGTCTCGGCTGGTGTCTGCAACCAGAACAAATCTCCCCCAGCCAACACCCCCTGAACAAGGAGGCCAGAGCAGCTAATGGGAAACATGTGATTCTGCCTTGCGCCTGGAGCACCGTGAAGGGAGCCTTAGTCCCAGCCCGGCCCTGCTCCCATTCCCCCACCACGCTGCCCTCCGCCTCCCCCAGCCTGAGCGGGCACAGGCGCAACTTCCTGGTCATTTGTGTTGGTGGGGGCTGACGTTTATCAACTGGGGAGTACCAGGTTGTGGAGGAGCTGGGGGCAGCTCTGCTTGGTAGGTCTCCCCACCCCTGGGGGCAAGTGGACCCCATGCAGACTCCCCCCACCCACCACCATATGCAGGAGAAGAGGGCCAAGATGAGCTGAGCTGTGGGACCAGGATGGGGGGCAGTGGTCCACCTCCACTGGAGGCTCTGGAGCCACCCAGATTTTCATCTCTTCTGCCCTCCCGGGCCTCTGGGGAGCCGCAGAGGTGGGGGCTCCCCAAGGGCTTGGGAGCTGCCAGGCTGCATTTCTGTGCCCACCCAACCACAGGGAAGGGGGGACAGATCAGAGGAGGGAGGCTCTGGCAGGTTGGAATTCTCCTTCTCTGCCTGTGGATAAATTGTCCCTAATCCAGGCTTGGGGAGTTGTCTGGCTCCTACAGAGAGAGAGAGAGAGAGAGAGAGAGAGAGAGAGAGAGAGCAGGAGATAGGGAGGGAGGGAAGCAGGCACATATAAACACAGTGACACAGACACACACACTGTCTCACAAAGGGTCTCTCCTTGCACGCACATGCAGACATGTTACACAAAGGTACCACACTGACACTGAGGCACCATTGTGCTGTGAGGCACACTGTGGCACACAGACCTGTTCACACGTGTGAACGCTGACACATAGCTATACTGGCACAGGAGTACAATGACACAGCACAAGGACCCACCAACATACAGAAACACATGGAGATGCACAATGATAAGGTCACACCAGTCCACACATGCACACACCCACAAGTACATACTGACCCATAGTGAAACAGACCAGCAGGGACACTGTGACCAGTCACACCATCACACCATGACCCTGAAAACCCAGAGAAAGGCAGAGGTAGGAGGGAGACAATACTGATCTACAGTGACACCAGTGCCCGCAGTCACAGGCCTCGAGATTGGAAACCTGCAGGGACAGCAGAGGATCAGCCGCACGCCCCCGCCCCCCACCACACACACATCCAGAGAGCTCTGAGACAGGCAGGAGCCGGTTTGGCTCCTGACACAGCTAGATACAGAGAGCCAGGCACAGTGTGTGCGCACACAGGAACAGGCACAGCCTGCCTGCAGCTGGGCACACCCTGTCACGCACAGACACAGGCGCTTACACTTGAGTCTCACAGGCGTACAAACACAGGCTCGGCTAGATGCACACACAAAGGTGAACAGAATAGAAATTCAGACAGTGCACATACCTACGTGTGTAACTGAAGGCACTGATCCCTCTTGGCCTGGCATACACACGCCCCCCCCCCCCCACATCTGAGCAGACACATGGTCCCATACATGTATGCTCTTAAGCATGCAGAAATACAGGAAAGCATACAGACAGGCTAAGTAGACCCAAGAACCCACATACAGGTGTATTTACCCAGACAATGAGACATTCACCAGCATGCTTTTATACTGGCAGAATCTCTGTCACACACATACAAATTCCCAGGCAACCAAGACCTATAAGCAGTTCATGAGCCCTGTTCCCAGATCCCCTGGGGGCTCCAGTACAGACCTCCAGACAAATGGGCAGGAAGCAGGGGGTTGGTGAAGAAGGCCATGTTTATTAAAGATACCAAGAGACACAACCGGTTGCTGATGGAGAGGTGTAGGCGCCCAGTGCTTTGGCACCCTCATGGAAATCTATGTCCACCATCGCCCTGAACAGCAGCTCTCTCGCCTGCATTGTTGGCAAGCTCTTGGCATGTATAGCTTCTTTAGATTGCTCCTCTCCATCCAAAAGATCTTTTTTCTTTTTTTGCAAGGAGGGGTACTGGGGATTGAACTCAGGGGCACTCGACCACTGTGCCACATCCCCAGCCCTATTTTGTATTTTATTAGAGACAGGGTCTCACCGAGTTGCTTAGCGCCTCACTTTTGCTAAGTCTGGCTTTGAAATCATGATCCTCCTGCCTCAGCCTCCTGAGCTGCTGGGATTACAGGCGTGCACCACTGCACCTTGTTTATCCATAATAATCTTATTCTCCCCATTTTAGAAATGAAAAAATGGAGAACCAAAGAGGTTGCTGGCTGGAGCCAAGGTCTATCTAGCTCCCTAAGACCAGGTTCTCCCCGACCATGGTGTGTGCGCACGTGTGTGCGTGTAAGCACCAAAACATACCAAGACCTGCTTTCTGACTGGAGATGGGGTTTCACAACTCCCCCCTGAGATGAGGTTAGAGCTGGATTGGACCCCATCTAGGACAGCCTTTTGGCTCAAAGTCCCTGTGTGCCCTGTTCCCTGGCTGGCTCACCTGCATCCATGCTCATACCTGCTGTGCTGTGTTTGCTTCCACAGATGGGAGCTTGCCTGATTGTCTATCCATCGGCCTGGATTCCAGAGCCCACCCAGCTGAGCTTGTACAGAGGGCACCGGGTGAGAGGTGACACTCAGGCCTCTGAGAAGACCACCCTGGAGACGCTGGCAAAGACAGGCCTTTCCTGCTGAGCCAGGCCTATCTGCACAGCCTGCTCAGGTAACCATATGAGGAAACCAGGCATGTTCCTGTGCCACCCCTCAGGAAGGTCAGGGACTTGCTTTCCAGTCCAGCAGGGATCCCCTCCTAGCTTAGGCCACAAAAAGACCCTTTAAATAAAGTCAAGAGATATTAACCCAGCTTACTCAAACTCCCCTTATCCAGAAAAGGGGAACTGAGGCTCATGGATATACAGTGAGTCCCTGGAGTCCTGCCTTCTAACCTGAGGACTCTTTTGCTGCGCCTTGATGACCTGAAAGGACTGGGAGGAGAAAGGGGTTGTGACAATGACCAGGACTCAGGGCAGAGGTGGAAACCACAGTGCCTGATGTGTGCAGCTGACCCCCCCCCAGGACACCTTTCTACTGGATTCTATGGAAGCAGAGAGCAGGGAGGCCAAGGTGAGGTGCTGGGAGGCCCTGGGTAATCCAGGTGTGTTAGGATGCCCTCAGAAGACTGGGAGGGGCGGGGGCAGTGGTAGAACCCGCCTCCCCTACTCCTGGGCCAGGTTAGCCCACCCAGACCTGGGCCAGGTGGGGCTGCCCTGCCCTGCAGAGGCAACTCCCTAAACTGACACTTGAAGCCTTTGGGCTCCAGGAAACTCTCTAGAGCCCAGCCTGCTAGGGACCCCACCCAACTTCCACAGGAGCATTCCTGGGGCCTGAGGTCTGGGGTGGGGCCTCCTGGGATTGGAAGGGTGGGAGGCTCTGAGAGGATGTGAGGCTATGTGTACCCGGCTGTAAATTTACTGGCACTCAGACTTGTGTGCAAGCAGGTGTGTGTGTAGGGCTCTGTCCTTAGGTGCTCAAGGTTGTGTGTGCAAGGGTTATGTAAATCAACTTAGCTTGCGGGGGGAGGGGGGATGTTCTAGGGCTTTTTAAGTGGTACCCTTTTTTAAGTGGTACCCTGGAGTGGTGAGCATGTGGGATGCAGGTTGGGTTCTGGGTGGGCATGGGCATGCTGGGATGTTGCGTGTACCACACTGAGTGTTGACATGGGTACGTAAGTTCCTAGCATGGACTGTAGAGATGTGTAGACAAGATCTGAGTACCCTGTGGTGGAAAGGTGTGTGCTCAGGATTCTGGGTGCATGCTTGGGTGGTGCGTGCTCGTGGCTCATTTGGAGGTGGGCTGGGCAAGCCTTGAGCTGAGCTGGGCTCAGCATGCCCAGCCTTGTGGCCAAATCGCTGAAGTCACTTCCTTTCCAGCAGTGACTTTCCAGGAGGAGGAGTTCTTCAGACCTGGGCGGGAGGGGCGGGGCGAATGGGGTGCTCTCCGGGGAGGTCGGTGGGAGGGGGTGAGAGGTGGAGGGAGGGCCTGGTGGGGCTGGAGGAGGGAGTCCTCTGGGAGACAGAAGGAAAGACAAGGACGGGAGTCTGGAAGGGCAAAGGGCAGGAGGGGATGGGGGCGGAGCAGGGCGGGAAGCACAGTCCCTGGGTGACCTCGAAGGGAGGAAGGGAGGGCCGCCAGCAGGGTGACCCTCGGGTCCAGCCAGAGCTGGCAGTGGCGCCTACACACCTGGCACCCAGGGCAGGGGGCTGGCAGGGGGCTGGCAGGGGGCGGTTTGGGGGCAGACCTACTTGCCAGGTGCCCCACTCTGGACAGGAAGGGGGTGGGCGAGGGCTGCACAAAGGAGCTCTGTGTGGCCGGGGTGTGCTGTGCTGTGGGGGGGCCCTGATGGCTCAGGGGCGGAGTGGGGGGGTGTTGGCGCTGGGCTGGACCAGCTCCCCTTGGGGGCATCAGTGGCTCTAAGGGACACCTAGTGGCAAGGGAAGGTAGTGCATGTGAATGACTACAGTGGGAGGTGGTACAGGAAGCTAGGAAGAAGGTAGATTAGAAGTCAACAATTAGAATTAACAGTTAGGACTAGGACAGTTGGAGGAGGCAGGCTGGGAGTGAGCTGAATCCCTGAACAGCAAAGTAGTGTAGTTCAGAGGAGCTCAATGAAACTAAAGTCAAGCTCTGGCATAATTGACATGGCTGTTTGTCTTTAAGGGCATGACTTGACCTCTCTGTGCCTACCTTTAAATGCCAAATAAGATGCCATTATTATTTCCATCATTGTTACTTTTGTTATGATTCTGGGCTGGAATCGGGTTGGAAGAGTCTCAGGTTGGATCAGCAGGTGGGGGGCTGAAGGAAGGAGACTGAGAGGGGTGCTGCCTCATTCCTGAGAGGACTGATCCTGAGAGGTGAGGCCCTGGAGGAAAAAGGAGGCAATGGGAAAGGTCTCAGGGCTCAGAACAACAGTAATAGCCCCTTTGATACAGTGTTTTTCACTGCCAAGAGGATGTCCCTGGGTCCTCCACCAGGCTGGGAGGGGAAAGGAGGGGGAGTACATGAGGCTGGAGAGAGGGTCATGAGGCCGGAAGTGAGTGCTGGGGCTGGCAGCCGGGCTCCCCTGGGGAGGCTGTGGGTGGGGGAGGGGAGGAGGGTGGGGAAGGGGTGGGGTGGTCACAGCCACAGCGGGAGGGTGGGGCTAGGGACTCAAGGATGTGGGCTGGCACTTCCGGCACTGTGCAGCAGGTTGGGGCCCCCAGCCCCCTCCCAGCTGCTGGCGTCCCTGTGGGCAAGCTCAGACACACTGACCCAGAAGCAGACAGGCGGACAGAAGGACCCTTTCGACTTTGTTCACAGACCAGGGCTAGGTAGTACCCTTGGGAGGGGGCCAGGAGAAGACTGCCTGCTGGGGTGTGGCGGGGAGGGGAGCCAGCTGCTTCCCTCAGATCCCAGAGGCTGCAAAAAGAGCAGTGGACAGTCAGGAGGACGTGGCCAAAGGTCTTCACGGGTGGGTGGAACAGAAGCAACCACTGGAGAGGAGGTTTGTCTCTTCTGCCAAGATCACACCCTCAGGCCCCAAGTGGGAGGTCTGCACAGCCCCACCCGCAGTAGGGGAGGGATAGTGGCTGCTGGTAGGTATCTCAGACAGGGCATCAGAGCCAAGGATCAACCATACTGTTGGAAATTGGATTGGGGATTCCATTGTCTGAGCCCCTTTCCCTGCTTTGGGAGGCTGTTACCCACAGTTCTTCCCGCAAGAGCAGCAGTGCTCCAAGTCCTGGGAGCCCAGAGAGCCTGACCTGGGAGGGGCCAGGTCCACTGCCAGTGTGGGGAGAGCAGAGGCCTGAGCGAGCCTGAGGGAGGACAGTGAGGAGCGGCTGAAGCCTGGGACCTGCAGGAAGGGAAGTGAGCAGAGGGATGGTCCACCTGCATAAACAACAAAGGGGCCCTTCATACTTATGCCATTTTTTGTAGCCTTGGGCAAAGTCTTCTCAGTTTCCTCATCTATAAAATGGGAGGGCATGAGGTGGCAATAGGACAGTGTACCCACTGGAGCAGCTGATTAAAAATACAGATTCCCACATGTCCCTCAGATGTGTGAGTCAGACTCCCCTGGACTAAGGCCTGGGTATCTGGAATGTTACACAGTTCCCCCAGGCCCAGGGTTTGAATGCCAATGGCTTAGATAATTTGAAGGTTCCTCCCAGCCTTAAATTAGACCATGGCTCTTGAAGGAGCATTTCCAGAAGTGGCTGAAGGAGAGTTGCAGGAGCAGGGAGTGGAAGGAGGCTTTGGCCTTAGGCAAAATTAAGAAGCCTGCCTTTGAGCAGCTGTGTGATTTCAGGCAAGTTTCACAACTGCTCTGGGCCTGTTACCTCTATAGGGTGGAAATAATGAACCATGCATGCTTCCCCAGGTTGCTGTGAAGATTCAGTGGATCATATATGCGGAGGTGCCTTGTAGATTGCACATTGCTGCCCTCCAAAAGGGAACAGAGGAATGTTCCTTTTCTCACCATCCTGTCCCTGAGTCAGCTCTGCAATCTGCCTATGGGGAGACAGCACTGGACAATATGGTAGCAAGTGAGAATCTACATGGGTCTGTAGGGGAAGGGTCCAGGGGGATCCAAGGCTAGGTCAAAGCCAAACACTAGGCAGTGGTCAGTCTTTATGACCCTTTCAGTGATCAGGGACATTCAGCTCCCTGAGATCCTAGCTCCCGGGGATCAGCCCAGTCCTGAGTCCCCAAGGCTTCCTTGGGAGTCAGACATGCCTGGATGTAAATCCCAGCTCTGCTCTGATCAGCTCATGGAGTTAGTAGGTAAATATTTATGTAGCATCCATAGCCCAGGCCCTGGGGTCAGAGGATACAATGGTAAACAAGACAGATGTGATCCCTGCCCCTGAAGAGCCCACACTCTCCAGGGAGACACACTAAACAGCCAGTACACAAGTAATTGATTACAGTTGTGATAAATGCTATGAAGGTGAAATAGATAGGGGCTGAACAGAGGCCGGAGGTAGGATGGAGCATCAGAGAGACTCTCTGATGAAGGGGAGAGGGGAGTCGGAGAATGTCCCTTTCCATGTTCTTGTCTCTGTCCCTTTGTCAGCATCCTTCTTGGGTCACACTTTTGGGTCTGAAGAAGAATAAGAAAGAGGCTCCTGGGAAAAGGCAGGGTCAGTAGCTTGTTCTGTGTGCCTCATTTGTTCAACTGATACCTTTTTGGCCACTCCGTGGGCCATGTGTGGTTCTGGATGTTGGGAGATTCGTGCAACACTGAGGGGGACAGCTAGTTTTGCCCTCAGGGGGTTTAACACCTGCAGTGGATGGTTTCTGTAAAAATGGGGAAGACAATCATATTGATCTCAGATGTGAAGAGGATGGGACAGGATCATCTAAATAAAATGCTTGGCCCACCATTGGCCACAGAGAAAGTGTCCTGGAAGTAGAGGATTTTATGGTTGACTCTCCAGTGATCACTCGACCTCTGACTCATGCGTCTTCACTTTTTCTTTTCGACTCTTATCACACTAATCATGAAATCACTTATGATTATCTGATCAATGTCTGTCCGCCCAGTCCTTGTGCAAGTAGGCATTCCATGAATAATGAGTGTATGAATGAAAGGTGTTACTTCAACTCTGAGCCTCTATTTTTTTCCCCTGCAAAATGTGGTTGTTAATAGCCTGTACCTCACAAGATCAGTATAAAGAATTTAATGAAGCAATACCTGGATAGCTTCCAGCCCAGTACCTGGCGCACAGTAGGTGCTTACTAAACCTGAGCTGTGATGGTCCTTTCCAGGCGCTGTCCTCGGCCCGAGGCCTGGGCTCAGGCAGAAGTTGCTCCACAGCACCCACAGCTGACAGCCAGCAACAGGCAAAACCCCCAAGGACGGGGGCCCTCTCTCTCCCAGGTCAGCCGGTATGCACGCTGAAGGGGGTGCTGAAGGAACTGGGGGTGGCATCTGGAGGAGGCTGGGCCAGTGGGCAGGTGGGAATGGTTGAGTGTGGCCACCCAGTCGCATGGGGGATTCAGATCTCCTGTCGCCTCTCTTGTTGCCCACAGAGATCTCCAGTGTGACAGCCCAGGCGGCAGAGCCGAGGGTGAGTGGCAGGGTTCCTCCTGGAGTCCCAGGGGTTGGGGCTAGAATGAGGAAGGCCATACTTGAAAATTAAGTTTGTTTTGTTTTGTTTTTTTGTGGTACCGGGGATTGAACTCAGGGGCACTGGACTACTGGGCCACATCCCCAGCCCTTTTTTGTATTTTATTAGAGACAGGGTCTCACTGAGTTGCTAAGTGCCTCAGCCTCCCAAGTGCTGGGATTACAGGTGTGCGCCACCGCACCCAGCTTGCAATTAAGTTTGAACTGGAGTGGTCACCTCCTGCTGCTGCTGGGTTTCCTTAGCCCATAGCCAGGGTGTAGAAGGGCATCAGTTGTCCACATTTGTGATTGGCATGTGTGAGGGGTTCACTGTGCACAGGTGGTTTGGAAAGGCTGGGAATCTGAAAGAAGGTTGGGCTTAGGGACAAGGACTTGAGCTTGGTAAGGAGGATGAGACCTTGGGGAGGGGACCAGGGACTCAGTGGGATAGGGGAAGCCTATGTTCAATGAGGGATCTCCTTCCTGTCCTGCCCAGCAGGTCCTGGTCCCGGCTTCTCGCACCCTCATGTCAGCCCCGGCCCCGCCCGGAGGCCCGCGGAGGACAAGGTCAGGATGCGTGTGAAGCCCCAGGGCCTGGTGGTGACTTCCAGTGCCGTGTGCAGCTCTCCTGACTACCTCCGGGAGCCCAAGTACTACCCCGGTGGCCCCCCCACCCCCCGGCCCTTGCTTCCCACCCGGCCCCCCGCCAGCCCACCTGACAAGGCCTTCTCTACCCACACTTTCTCCGAGAACCCACGCCCACCCCCACGCCGGGACCCTAGCACCCGGCGCACACCAGTCCTTGCCAAGGGAGACGACCCGCTGCCGCCAAGGGCAGCCCGCCCGTCTCCCAGGCCCGCTGCCCCACACCAGCCGGAGACAGCAGCAGCTCCTGTCGCCGCTGGGATAACGGGCGGGTGAACCTGCGTCCAGTGGTGCAGCTGATTGACATCATGAAGGACCTGACACGACTCTCCCAGGACCTGCAGCACAGCGGTGTGCATCTGGACTGTGGCGGGCTGCGGCTGAGCCGCCCCCCTGCCCCACCACCTGGCGATCTACAGTACAGCTTCTTCTCCTCACCCAGCCTGGCCAACAGCATCCGCAGCCCCGAGGAACGTGCCACTCCTCATGCCAAATCGGAGCGGCCTGGCCATCCCCTCTACGAGCCTGAGCCTGAGCCTAGGGATAGTCCCCAGCCTGGCCAAGGCCATAGTCCTGGGGCCACGGCCGCCGCCACTGGTCTGCCCCCAGAGCCTGAGCCAGATGGTCCTGATTACTCAGAACTCGCTGACGCTGATATCCTCAGCGAGCTGGCCTCCCTTACCTGCCCCGAGGCCCAGCTGCTGGAGGCCCAGGCCCTCGAGCCTCCATCTCCCGAGCCGGAGCCTCAGCTCCTGGACCCCCAGCCCCGCTTCCTGGACCCGCAGGCACTAGAGCCACTCGGGGAAACTTTGGAGCTGCCACCCCTGCAACCTCTTGCTGATCCTCTGGGGCTGCCAGGCCTGGCTCTACAGGCCCTGGACACCCTGCCTGACTCCCTGGAGTCACAGCTGCTTGACCCCCAGGCCCTTGACCCCTTGCCTAAGTTGCTGGATGTCCCAGGTCGCCGTCTGGAAGCCCAGCAGCCCCTGGGGCACTGCCCGCTGGCTGAGCCCTTGCGCCTGGACTTGTGCTCACCCCATGGTCCCCCCGGGCCTGAGGGCCACCCCAAGTATGCCTTGCGGCGCACCGATAGGCCAAAGATCCTGTGTCGCCGGCGGAAAGCCGGACGGGGGCGGAAGGCAGACGCTGGACCTGAGGGCCGCCTACTCCCCCTTCCTATGCCCACAGGACTGGCAGCTGCCCTGGTTGAGCCCCCACCCACCACCACCTCCACCACCTCCTGCCCTGCCAGGCCCAGGCCCAGTCTCAGATGCTGGAGCCAGAATCTTCCCAGACCCCTGTGGTCCCTACCCGCAAAGGCAAGTGCCGGGGTGTGCGGCGAATGGTGGTGAAGATGGCTAAGATCCCTGTGTCGCTGGGGCGACGGAACAAGACCACCTACAAAGTGTCATCCTTGAGTAGCAGCCTGAGTGTGGAGGGCAAGGAGCTGGGCCTGCGTGTGTCCGCAGAGCCCACTCCATTGCTAAAGATGAAGAATAACGGGCGGAATGTGGTGGTGGTGGTCTTCCCACCAGGTGAGATGCCCATTATTCTCAAGCGAAAGCGTGGCCGCCCTCCCAAGAACCTGCTGCTGGGTCCCGGCAAGCCCAAAGAGCCAGCAGTGGTGGCAACTGAGGCAGCCACTGTGACAGCAGCCACCATGGCCATGCCAGAGGTGAAGAAACGGCGGCGGCGGAAGCAGAAGCTGGCATCTCCCCAGCCGTCCTATGCAGCGGACGCCAATGACAGTAAGGCCGAGTACTCAGATGTCCTCGCCAAACTGGCCTTCCTGAACCGCCAGAGCCAGTGTGCTGGGCGGTGCTCCCCACCCCCGCTGCTGGACGCCCAGCGAACCAGAGTCAGTGCACCAGGCCCCTGACACCCAAAGCATCTCCCACTTCCTGCATCGTGTGCAGGGGTTCCGGCGGCGTGGGGGCAAAACAGGCGGTTTTGGTGGCCGGGGTGGGGGCCATGCAGCCAAGGCAGCCCGATGCTCCTTTAGTGACTTCTTCGAGGGCATTGGCAAGAAAAAGAAGGTGGTGGCAGTGACAGCTGCTGGGGTCGGGGGTCCTGGCCTCACTGAGTTGGGGCACCCACGCAAACGGGGCCGGGGGGAAGTGGATGCAGTGACTGGGAAGCCCAAGCGAAAGAGGCGGTCCCGGAAGAATGGGACTCTGTTCCCAGAGCAGGTGCCCAGTGGCCCAGGCTTTGGGGAGGCGGGTGCTGAGTGGTCCGGGGACAAGGGTGGTGGCTGGGCCCCTCACCACGGGCACCCAGGTGGGCAAGCTGGTCGAAACTGTGGTTTTCAAGGGACCGAGGCCCGGGCCTTTGCCTCCACTGGGCTGGAGAGTGGGGCTTCTGGCCGCGGCAGCTACTATAGCACAGGCGCACCCTCAGGCCAGACTGAGCTCAGCCAGGAGCGCCAAAACCTCTTCACCGGCTATTTTCGCTCGCTGCTCGATTCGGATGACTCCTCTGACCTATTGGACTTTGCCCTCTCAGCCTCTCGCCCCGAGTCCCGGAAGGCATCAGGCACCTACGCGGGGCCACCCACCAGTGCCCTGCCTGCCCAGCGGGGCCTGTCCACCTTCCCCAGCCGGGGAGCCAAGGCCAGCCCAGTGGCAGTGGGCAGCAGTGGGGCTGGGGCGGACCCCTCCTTCCAGCCTGTCCTGCCCACTCGCCAGACCTTCCCACCAGGACGGGCAGCGAGCTACGGTATAACCCCAGCCACTTCAGACTGCCGGGCAGCTGAGACCTTCCCAAAGCTGGCTCCCCCGCCTTCAGCTGTGGCCCGTTCTCCTACAACCCACCCGCCCACCAACACCTACCCTGCCCAGTACAGCAGCTATGGGGCTGGACAAAGCGTATTCGCCCCAGCTAAGCCCTTTACAGGGCAGGACTGTGCTAACAGCAAGGACTGCAGCTTTGCTTACGGCAGTGGCAACAGCCTTCCTGCTTCGCCCAGCAGCGCCCATAGTGCTGGCTATGCCCCACCGCCTACTGGGGGCCCTTGCCTGCCGCCAAGCAAGGCCTCCTTCTTCAACAGCTCTGAGGGGACCCCCTTCTCTGGTTCAGCCCCCACGCCCCTGCGCTGTGACAGCCGGGCCAGCACAGTCTCGCCGGTGGCTACATGGTGCCCAAGGGTACCACAGCTTCTGCCACCTCCGCAGCCTCTGCCGCCTCTTCCTCCTCTTCCTCCTTTCAGCCCTCGCCTGAGAACTGTCGGCAGTTTGCGGGGGCTTCTCAGTGGCCTTTCCGGCAGGGCTATGGAGGTCTGGACTGGGCCTCAGAAGCCTTTAGTCAGCTCTACAATCCCAGTTTTGACTGCCACGTCAGCGAGCCCAACGTGATCCTGGACATCTCCAACTACACGCCGCAGAAGGTGAAGCAGCAGACAGCCGTGTCCGAGACCTTCTCCGAGTCGTCCTCCGACAGCACCCAGTTCAATCAGCCGGTTGGTGGTGGTGGTTTTCGTCGTGCCAACAGTGAGGCCTCGAGCAGCGAGGGCCAGTCGAGCCTATCCAGCCTGGAGAAACTGATGATGGACTGGAACGAGGCATCCTCTGCCCCCGGCTACAACTGGAACCAGAGCGTCCTCTTCCAGAGCAGCTCCAAACCCGGCCGTGGACGACGGAAGAAGGTGGACCTGTTTGAAGCCTCACATCTGGGCTTCTCCACATCTGCCTCGGCCGCTGCCTCAGGCTACCCATCTAAACGGAGCACCGGGCCCCGCAGCCCCGGGGTGGTCGGGGTGGCGGGGCCTGCTCAGCCAAGAAGGAGCGAGGTGGTGCAGCAGCCAAAGCCAAGTTCATCCCCAAGCCACAGCCGGTCAACCCGCTGTTCCAGGACAGCCCAGACCTTGGCTTGGACTACTACAGTGGGGACAGCAGCATGTCACCACTACCCTCACAATCGAGGGCCTTCGGTGTGGGAGATCGAGACCCCTGTGACTTCATGGGACCCTACTCCATGAACCCATCCACGCCTTCTGACGGCACCTTCGGCCAAGGTTTTCACTGCGACTCACCCAGCTTGGGTGCTCCTGAGCTGGACGGCAAGCATTTCCCGCCGCTGGCCCACCCACCCACAGTGTTCGATACTGGCCTGCAGAAGGCATATTCACCCACCTGCTCACCCACGCTGGGCTTCAAGGAAGAGCTGCGGCCGCCGCCCACAAAGCTGGCTGCCTGCGAGCCCCTCAAGCACGGGCTCCAGGGGGCCAGCCTGGGCCATGCAGCTGCGGCCCAGGCCCACCTGAGCTGCCGGGACCTGCCACTAGGCCAACCTCACTACGAATCCCCCAGTTGCAAGGGCACAGCCTATTGGTACCCACCAGGCTCAGCTGCCCGTAGCCCACCATATGAAGGCAAGGTGGGTACAGGGCTGCTGGCTGACTTCCTGGGCAGGACGGAGGCCGCGTGCCTCAGTGCCCCACACCTGGCTAGCCCACCGGCCACGCCCAAGGCCGACAAGGAGCCACTGGAGATGGCCCGGCCACCTGGTCCACCCCGTGGCCCTGCCGCAGCAGCCGCTGCTGGCTATGGCTGCCCACTCCTTAGTGACTTGACCCTGTCCCCTGTGCCGAGGGACTCGCTGCTGCCCCTGCAGGACACCGCCTACAGGTATCCAGGCTTTATGCCGCAGGCCCATCCTGGCCTGGGTGGGGGCCCCAAGAGCGGCTTCCTGGGGCCCATGGCGGAACCTCACCCTGAGGACACATTCACCGTCACCTCCCTGTAGTGCCAACTGAAGTGCCGACTGGACCGCGAGGTTTTGTTCCTGGGTGAGTCTGGGGATGTGGGTGCAGTGGGCAAAGGCTGGGGGGTGGAGAGGAGGAAGCTGTTAAAGCCTGGGCATGGGGAAGAGGTATAGAGAGGAGCAGGAAACATTTGTAGGATTTAAACATAAGACTGGGAACCCAAAGCAGGGAGAAGGGATTCAGGATTAGAGGTTGTGGATAGTCTTGGGGGGGCGACAGTGCTTGGGTGGGGAAGCCAGCGGGACACTCAGGGTACTGGCATTTGGAATGGCCGGAGAACTATAGACTGGATAGTACCGTCTAGTTTGGTTTGTCAAGCGTTTATTTCCCTCATTCTCTCATGGCCTTGAGCAAGAACGCACCGCTTCACTTATGGGGGCGTGGGGGAAGGTGAAGGGAGAAGCAGGTCAAACAATCATCCAGGGACAATCCAGAGTTCCGGCACTGCTGGGCACCCTCACTGACTACATGACTCCAAGACACAGCAGGGCCAGGACCAGGGCCAGAGTGTGGCCAGTACGTCTTATTCACACACACTCTACAAGGCTTCACAGAATGACCCAAAGGATCTTCTCTTGACTGCCCCAGAGTAGCCTCAAAGATTGTCTCTTAACCTCTTTGATCTGAGGTAGGCTCTGTGTGGTTAGGGCATGTGGGGGAGGGATCCAGAAATGGACAAGGGCAGTATAGTCCCATTGTCCCCAAGAACCCAGATATAAGATATCTTCACCCTAGAAAAGTTAGTCCCTTTCCTTCAGCCAAGTGTTTCTCCAAGGGTCAAGTATCCTGAGATTTAGATTTGATGTTTCTAAGAAATAAAAGACACAAAAGGCCCCAAAATGATCAAAGGGAATAGTTACGGTTAAAGGAATCATTTTCTTGAAGAGCAACCTGTTCCAGAATATAACCACACTGGCCCCACTTTGGGACAACATATCTGTCACAGAAGTGGTCTAGATGTGGTAATTGGCAGTGGGGTGGGCTGAGTGTCTGAGACCCTTGATCTCTACCTCCACTGCCCCAAAGCCTCCTGGAAAGCCCTCTCCCTCCTCTGAAGAAGTGATTCAAGGCAAGGGTGACTCAGTGGAAACTTACTACCCGCTCTCTGTTTAGACCCCAGCTGCCCTGGTGCCTGAAGGTAGCATAGGGCAGCACATAGGAGCCAGGAGTCCTGGGGGAGAGCCAATCTCTGATTTTCTATGAGCTCCCTACAGGCCCTTTTGCCCTTCTCTGGCCTCTGTTTCCCCCATCTGTTGGAGGGAATTGACTTTAATAATCTCTTAGGCTCTTGCAGCTCTGCATGGCAGAGACAATGGACCAAACTTTTTTTTTTTTTTTTTTTTCCCTTTCCTTTTTTTTTGGCAGCATATTTTCTTTCCTAATGAAGCCAGGCCAAGATTAAAATGGCCAGCCATTCCCCATGCGTCTCACTGCAAGCAGCAGAGCTGCAGATCTGAAGCAGACCAGGGAGAAGCTGCTTAGGGTTTAAAATGTCAGACTCTTGATCCTTCTCACTGGAGGGGAGATGTCTCATGGATAATCCAGAAATGTGAAATAATCCAAAAACCATTCCTCCCAGGCTCTGGGTGGGAAAATGAGCTGGTGTGGGGGCTGGGATTTGGGCAGGTCACAGCTCAGTGAAATACATAATGGAACCACCCAGTGAGGCCTGAACACAGGAGGAACTGGGATGCCATCCAGCCCCACATTCTGGCCCTGCTTCCCACCCAGGGCTGGGAGTTAATAGTACTGTCCTCAAACTGATGCATGCAGTTGTTCCAGAGACATCTGTGCAGCCAGGCATTGGGACAGCACACTGAACACCACAGATAAAGCACCTGGTCCTCAGGATGCTTCCAGTTTAGAGGGAAATACATTAAATGGGATGGCACCGAGCAATGGATAATTCAAGTGGTGGGAAGGACTATGCGAGAGAAGGGAAGCTGTGGGGCCATGACAGCCTGTGACAGGCTGACCAGATCTTGGAGCTGCTTCATCAAAGGACGAGGGGGTTGGTTAGACAGCTAGATGGAGAACATTCTGGACAGAGGGAAACAGCAGTGTGTACAGCCTGGAGGAGGACGAGGTTCAGCTCTGAGGAACCAAGGAGAAGACAAGTGAAGCTAAACAAGGAGGTGAGGCAGGCAGGGCTGTGTCTGCTGGCTCAGGGTGGGCTTTTTTTTTTTTTTTTTTTTTGATACTTGGGATTGAACCCAGGGGCACTTAACAACTAAGCCACATCTCCATCCCCAGCCCTTATTTATTTATTTATTTTGGTACCAGAGATTGAACTCGGGGGCACTCGACCACTGGGCCACATCCCCAGCCCTTTTTTGTATTTTATTAGAAGCAGGGTCTCACTGAGTTGCTAAGTGCCTCACCATTGCTGAGGCTGGCTTTGAACTCGCGATTCTCCTGCCTCAGCCTCCCAAGTGCTGGGATTACAGGCGTGCGCCACCCGCGCCCGGCTTTTATATTTTATTTAAAGACAGGGTCTCACTAAGTTGCTGAGGACTTTGCTAAAATTGCTGGGGCTGGCTTTGAACTCTCCATCCTCTTGCCTCAGCCTCCCAAGCTGCTGGGATTACAAGCATGCACCACTGTGCCTGGCTGGTCTCCCTTATTTAAGATGGTGCACAGCCTCCCCCATCGAGGACAGCCCTCCAGTGCCAGTTAAAGTCATGATAAGAATGAGGAAGGGTTTGGGATATAAGGCCAGAATGGTGAGGAAGGAGAATTAATAGATGGAGTCACATTGTCAACAGAAGGCCTAAGCAGAGAAGACAATGACATGCTCACTCACCAACAGGCAGTGAGCGGCTTTGACACTGGCACTGGGGAAGCAGTCATTCCCCTTAGCTGTGCATCTTGAGCCCCTCCATGCTCATTCAGTGCCATGCACTGGGGAGACAAAGCAGACATGGCCCCTGTCCTTGGGTTCAGCAAACTAAAATAAGTACACAAAGCCGGGGGCTGGAGATACAGCTCAGTTGGAAGAGTGCTTGCCTCACACGCACAAGGCCCCGGGTTCAATCCCCAGCACCACCACAAAAGAAAAAAGAAAAAAAAAAGTACACAAAGAACCTTAGAACACCTGGTAGGAAGTGGCAGGTGCCCAGGAATGAAGATTGTGACCAGACAGCTCAGTATTGGGTCAGAGGGTATCCCTCTGCTCACTTGGTGAGAAGAGACACACATCTGTTCTGGGCCCTTGTGTAACATCACCCCGTGGATCCTTCATAGTAGCTTAGGAGTGCTCCCTGTCCCCATCAGAGAGTGCAGGAAATAGGTACAGCAGGATCCTTGCCCAAGGGCTCCATGGTTAATATGTGGTAGAGCCAAATTCAAAGCACACTCCTACCCCTCCAGAGCCTGGGGACTGAGCCCTGTGCCTGCCCCTTTCTGTCCCACATCCCTGCTTCCCCATCTGGTAATGGGTGGACCAGACTGGAGGAACCCTATTCTGCTTTCTGGGTCTGATATTTTAAATGGATTTTGAAGTTCTGTGAAAGAAGCTGCACTTGACCTCGACCTTCAAAGATAGGCAAAATTTGGAGACAGGGAAGGGCAATCTAGGCAGTGAACACTGGGCAAAGGCAGGTCACTTCCCAGTTTGAGTTAGAAGATGAAAGGTCAGAGGAGAGAGTGGGGAATGTGGGGCACGACTTGGCTGAGAGCTGTGGCTGACAGGACAGAGATGAGAGTGGGTCAAGGGAGGGGGGCCGTGGGCCTGTGCAGACATCTTCTTTGGCCCCCTAGATAGAAAGCAGAGCCAGACAGACTGGCTCCACATGGGGACCCTGCGAGCTGAAGATCGGCCCTGCCAGACACTGGGGACTGGTGGCCGCAAAGGAAGGGCCTCCAAGGTGTTCAGGAATCCCAAGTCCCTCTCCCCTCCTCCCTCTCAGGCCTGGAACTGAGGCCAAGAGAAATGTCACAGGTCCTCCAAGGTTATACCAGCTGGGGCCTGACCAGAGCAGGAGACAGTTTCCAAGGCCACCATCCAGCTGGGGTCAGCAGGCATGCCCAGGCCTGGGCCAGGCCCTGGCTGCTCTGGGCTTTGTTTCTCATGTCATGAAACCTTGAGAGGTCACTTGATCTTGCCTCTGGCTCTGGGCAAGAGGCCTCACGACAGGGCTCAGCCAGTCCTGCCCTGCTTCTTCTGGGCTCCAGCTCTTCCCCTCCCACCCCCCACTCCCCGCCACCCTCTGAGGCCATCCTCCCTCCGATCCTATCTCTTGCCTCTCCAGGAGTGCATTTAGGCCAGCCTTCTTGTTTTGAGCCCTTATTTCCTGGAAATATCATCTCTTCATGAACATACCCTCTTACACTCCTCTCAGTGCCCCCACATCCCAGAGCAGGTCCCTGAAACCGGAGGGCAGTGCTGGGAGCCCACTGTGTTCACAGGAAGGTTCCATACCTTACCAGCTCGGTGACCTGGTGAGTCACATCACTTGGCTCAGTCCTGGCACACAGTAAGCACGTAATCAGTGGGTGGGAGATGGGTGGATAAATACTTCCCCACAGACTGACTTCTGGGGCCTCTGACCCAGTCTGCATGGATCACGCACCTCTGACCCTCATCTGCTGAATCTTTTGCTCAGGCCAAAAAGCCAGTCTCCAGCACCTGCTTCCCTCCTACAAAGGGTATTGTATTCTGGCCTTTGGAGGAGGTTTTTTAAATACCACCTGGTTCTTTGCCTTAGCCACTGTACCTAGTCCTCCTGGGAAGAGAGGGGACACAGCAACAAGGTAAACCCCACCCCAGGGGAGTGGAAACCAGACTTCAAAATGATCTGGGTCAGCTAGGCATCCTGTCCATACAGTTATCCACACCATGCCTCTCTCCCAACACAAATAATCTGAAATGAACTTCCTTGTAACTTTGTAATACAGCATGATTTCCCCCCTGGCAGTTTTGCCTTTGTCATCATAACCTTTGCTGCCATAGTGTCCTGTGTTTGTGCTGGAAGGGGGGGGGGGGGGGGGGGGGGGGGGGGGGGGCGTAGGTCAATTCTGTGTTCAGCACGCACCAACTAACAACCTGCTCTGAGCCAAGCATTGCACTCTGAGGGTGCTGCTGAACAAGACTGGCAGAGCCCTGCCCTCATGGGGCTTGCAGCCTATAAACAGATTTATTAAAGGCCTACAGAGAAGCCAGGCATTGTGGCACATGCCTGTAATCCCTTCAACCCAGGAGGAAGCTGAGGCCAGAGGGTCACAAGGTAGAGGCCAGCCTTGAAAACTTAGCAAGACCCTATCTCAAAAAATAAAAAGGGCCGGGCGCCATGGTGCCTGCCTGTAATCCTAGCAGCTCAGGAGCCTGAGGTAGGTGGATCACGAGTTCAAAGCCAGACTTAGCAAAAGCAAGGCACTAAGCAAGTCAGTGAGACCCTGTCCTTAAATAAAATACAAAATAGGGCTGGGGGTGTATCTCAGTGATGGAGTGCCCCTGAGTTCAATCCCCAGTACCCAAAAAAATAAAAGGGCTGGAAATGTACCTCAAAGGTAGAGCACTTGGCTAGCATGCACAAAGCCCTGGGTTCAATTCCCAGCACCATTTTAAGGGGAGAAATAAAAAGCCTCCACCTGGGCATGCATGGGTGGGCATCACTTTCCAGGGGAGGGACTAGAGCTCTCCCAGGACGTCACCAGGGATCACCCTCCTGAACCATGTGAGCAGGCCAGGCAGCAAGAGCTTCTTAGAGGTAAGAAATGGGGCTTGACAAATTGGAGACTTCAGAGGCTGGAGCCTACCTCAGCCATCTGGGCATCTGACCCGCCCCACCCCCACTGGGTGAATGGGGAGTCCATTCTCCCCATTATGGCTTCCAAAGTACTTGTTCTTCAGCATTCTTAGATGCATGGCGTCTGGAGCCCCTAAAATATTTATTAGATGAATTGATTAAAGCACATCTGCTCCTGCAACTCCATCGCTTCACACCTTTTGATTGTATCCTTTGCTTTCTAGCTCATTCCCCACAAAATACAGGCCCAGCTGCCTAGCATGGTGTTCAAGGGATTCCAGCCTTCTTTTAGGGAGTCCTGCCTCTTTTTCAGCCCTGGCCTCCCTCATGTGGCCCTCCTTACCAGCCCGAGAATGTCCACTCAGGAGGGGGAGCTATCTGAGGGGTCTTTCCTAATGGGCCCTGTGCCTTTGCAGTCCCCTGGCCTGGATTGCCCTCTCCTGCCCACCGTGATCTCCCACCTGTCAGTTCCTAGGGTTCATTCAGACATCACCTCCTCCAAGAAGCATTCCAGGATCCTTCCCAGGCACAATAATCTCACACCCTTTATGCATCTATGACAGCCCTTCCTGGAAATGTCCTTACCACACCATCAACTCCTTTAGGCCAGTTACTCATCTCTGTGCAACGTCCTCCCCCCAGCCCAGTGTCTCATCATGCCTGGGACATTTCAGGTCTGTGTGTGAGTGTGTGTGAACTTGGGCCAATGAAAAGCATTTAGAAATGGGAGAGCTGTAAAAGGAAAGACTGAGCTCTGGGGCTCAGGTATGGCACAGGTATACCTCCTCTGTCATCAGGAAATGCTCCTAAACATGGTAGGAGAAGGATGTGCAAATAAACCTGTTCAAGCTGTTGATGGGCTTTAAGAGGTCTCCAAGCACACCTGCTCCC
Source organism: Tamias sibiricus (assembly GCA_025594165.1). Classification (NCBI taxonomy): domain Eukaryota; kingdom Metazoa; phylum Chordata; class Mammalia; order Rodentia; family Sciuridae; genus Tamias; species Tamias sibiricus. The sequence goes on along the minus strand of CM046658.1, from coordinate 22,500,700 downwards.
CCAGGGAAGGGAATCACCTGAGGCCACCTGGTCACTGAGGCAACGCATGGTGGAAACAGGCAGGCCCTTAGACAGCCCCCAGGTGCTCTGTTCTTTCGTGGGCCCCTGCTTCACTTGCATGTCCAGCATACATTACTGGTGACCCCTGTCTTTACATAGGACATCTCCTCCTGGGAGTGGGGAGAGACTGAGTGTGGCACAGGGGGTGACCATACCCTCCTCTCAGGACCGGTAAGGAACGGGAGGCTCTGGGAGATGAGAGGCGCACACATGATCACATAAGGTGGGTGGGTGACCATGGATATGAACCCATTTGGTCCCATGAGCAAGTATTTTAGGTCTCTGTCCAGCAGTGGGGGAAGCAGGTCCCTAAGGAGAGTGACTGGCACTTGCGACATTTCAGTGGACTCCAGGACTACCCTACTTCATTGGTATTTCTGCTTCAAGCAGTATCCTCTCTTTGTTTATGTGTCTCACAGGCCTGATAGCCTGAAAATGGTGGAGAAGTGAATCAGCCTCTGGGCAGCTGCAGTTTGCCTTGACTCCTTGTCCTTGGCACTATCTCAGTGCCTAAAGATCTCTCCCATTGCCTATTTGATGCCCTTATTTTGCAGAATAGAAACTGAAGCCCAGAGAGTAAAGAGCCTTGCCCTAGGTCACACAGCAGATGAGTCTCAATTCTCATGCACTCTCATTGCCTTCTGCTCTACTGTCTTAACACTGAGATCCCCTTTTGGAGGGCAGAGACTAGAACTGAGGTTAGACTTTCACTCAGGCCCTGGCAGTTAGTGGGTATGAATACATGTTTGCTCGTTGCTTAAATGAGTGCACAAATGTGTGCCCATTTTGTGGGGAGAACCACGCTCTCAGAACAACCTGATTTCATGTGTCCTCTGCAGCACTTTGAATCTGCTCAGATGCCCTTCAGTGCCACCTATGCCCACCCCCACTGCCAGGCAGAGACCACTTAATACCCTGGCACCTCAGATGCTAAAACTGCTGGAGCATGAGAATTCAGTGGAACGTGGCTCTGAGGTTCCTTATGGAGGCACTAAAAGGTTAAGTCTTATGAACAGTAGTTGGTGTCCTGGGGCCAGGTGCATGCTGGCATTGAGGGTACAGAGCTACCACACACAGGCCTCTGCCCTGGAGGAGCAGGGTAGGGAATGACAAGTGCTGGTAGCTATGGTAACGGGGTGGTCTAAGGAGGCGTCCTGGAGGTGTGCAAGAGCTGAGCTGGACGTTGACACGCTGACCAGCCTTAGATCAGTCATCACTCTGTCATTCAGTCCACATGCAATCAGTGACCCCAGCATGTGCCAGGCACTGTGCTCAGCAGCAGGTTAAGAGCCTGGTCCCTCCTGCCAAGTTGGGGCTAGACCCCCTTTCTTCCTGAGCTCCCCAGGACTTCCTGTCTCCCTGCATGAGGATGGCCTGGTTGGGACACTGCTTTGCTCCCTCTGCTGCATGAGCCTCTCAGAGGCCAGAGCCAGAGCTGTCTTGGTCTCTGCTTTGTCTCATGCCTGGCGCTGGGCTGCCTGGCACCTTAGCATTTGGTTCTGTTTTGTGGCGAGTTGAGCCTGCTGAGGTCTGGGTTCCACACAGCCACAGCATTCTCCCTTCATCCCCCACCAAGAGCCCCTGGGCTTTGATTCCCTCCCCACCCCCTTCCCCCACATTCTGCCAGAGTCTCTGGCTGGCCAAGTCCTGAAAGCTGGGAGGGCGGTGGGAGGAGGTAGGTGAGCCGAGCTGGGCTTAGCAGAGGGTGAGAAAGCCTCCTGCTGCCTGGCCAGGGAAGGTTCTGGCAGGAGCCGCCTGCTGGGCTGAGATCACCATGGAGACCTGGCTTGGAGAGGGTCACTGGCAGTGGCTAAGGGCTGGTGGGGGCAGGGGTGGCAGGGATTTGTGCAGAGACTCCCAGCCTGCCCTGGGCCTTGTGGGGAGTGGGCATTGTTGGGGTTTGTCACTGCGAGTGTGCTGAGCAGTCTAGTGCAGCCCACCCTCCGTCTCCCCTCACTTGTCACCCACAGAGGTTCTTCAGCTTTGCAACTGTCCTTAAACTGCAGTAAGGCCAGCCTCTAGATAGAGAGCCTTAGCTCTCTGCTGAACATGGTACCCCAGATGCCATAGTTCAGTCCCCTAATCTCTGCAATTGGTCCTGCTTATCACCCTAACTGTAGAGAGCTGACATCCAACCCCATGGCACCCTACCCGCCCCAAGATCTGCTCTTCTGCCTAGCACTCCAGTTGTCATACAGCTGTCCCCTAGCATGCACACCGCTTGCCCCCGTGAATGCCCCATCCTTCCTCCACTGCAGACCTGCTGGCTTCACAGCCTGCAGCCCTTGGCCCTCTCAGACCTGCGCTTGGTGCATGGCCTGATCACCCAGATGGGGTGCTGCCCCTTCTCTGCAGGAGCCCACCTGGTCCCCTTGGCCTTCTGGGGAGTCCTGGCAAGTCCAACCTCAGGACAAAAGTCGTCCTCGGGGCTGACTGCCCAGCAGACAGCAGCTGAGGCTGAGCAGAATGTCAATGTAGCCCTGCTGGAAAGGGAAGCCAAGAAAGTACAAGGGAGGCGAGGTTTCTGTCGCTGCCTGGCTCCTGCAGGCAGGCATGGGGGAGGACGGGTGGCTCACAGAGGAGGCTTAGGAGGCAGTTTTAGCACCCCCAGTCCGCCCTCAATTCTGGAGGAAATAGTCACTGGGGGTGGGAGACAGGCGTTCAGGGCTCTAAGAGGCTGGCAGGCTAATGGCTGGAGCTGGAATGACAGAGCCCAGCCTTATCCTGGCCACCTGTCAGTCACCCCAGCAGAACTATGAATCCAGTGGGTCTAGGCAGGCTGTGGGTCTGGTTAAGGAAGTTGGGGCCCCACAAGCATGGTTAGGATTGTCTAGGAAAAGGAGGTGTGCCCATCTTCTAGTGTTTGGCGGTGCTGGGGACTGAGGACTTGAGGGTTTCTGAGATTGAGAAAGGCAGTGTTGGGCAGTTTTTTTTGTTTGTTTGTTTGTTTTTTTGGTAGTGGGGATTGGATTCAGGGGCACTCGACCACAGGGCCACATCCCCAGCACTTTTTTGTATTTTATTAGAGGCAGGGTCTCACTGATTTGCTAAGTGCCTCACCATTGCTGAGGCTGGCTTTGAACTCGCAATCCTCCTGCCTCAGCCTCCCAAGTGCTGGGATTACAGGCGTGGGCCACTGCGCCCGGCTTGTTGGGCAGTTTTGATCTCTTTGTGCAGATAACACACCCTCTAAGGAACAGGATGGCATGCACTGGGCTGAGAAGGGGTGGATTTATAGGAAATTGAAGCACTTGTTCACACCTGTGCTAGGCTGAGGCCCTCTCCCTTTGTCCTTCCCTCAACGGCCTAGGTTGAAGGAATGACTAAACAAACTCATCGTGATATTAGGAAACAGAGGTTTGAAGAGCTCAGCTAGCCCCAGGAAAATAATAACAAGGAGTAATTAGTTTAATTTATTATGTACTTATATACTAGGTTTCCTCTGCCCTAAACCACTGAATCCTGCCAATAAACCGCTTGGGTAGCTCTAGTATCCCCTCTTTACTGATGACGAAACTGAGGCTCACAGAAGTTCAGTCTCTTCGGCTAGGGATGTACCTAGGGTGTGGGAGACCCTGGGTTCGACACCCAGCAGCAGCAAAAAAAAAAAAAAGAGTTCAACATCAGTACCAGGGCTATTAAATGATGGTGCTAGCATGTGAACTCAGCTGGTGTTACTTCAGAGCCGAAGCTCTTAACAAATTCTACTGCTTGGGACTCCAGCTTCTTATCCAGCACATCCTTTACCTCTTGGTGTAGGGCTTGGGCATTTCTGTTTTACAGATGGGGAAACTGAGCTCAAAGAAGGCCAAAAGCAGTCCCAGAGTAACAGGGGGCTTGTCTCTAGGAGAAGAATAACAGCTTTAGCTTCTTCTACAATCTTGTTAAGAATTGAGTGGCCCCGTCTGTAATCCCAGCAACTCAAGAGGCTGAGACAGGAGGATCCTGAGTTCAAACCAGCTCAGCAAAAAGCAAGGCACTAAGCAACTCAATGAGACCCTGTCTCTAATAAAATACAAAGTTGGGCTGGGGATGTGGCTCAGTGGTTGAGTGCCCCTGAGTTCAATCCTCAGTACCAAAAAAAAAAAAAAAAAGAATTGAGTGGTCCCTCTAGGCATGGTGGCACATGCCTGTAATCCCAGCAACTCAGAAGGCTGAAGTGAGAGGATCACAAGTTTGAGGCCAGCCTTTGCAACTTAGACCCTGTCTCAAAAAATAAAAAGGGCTAGGAGTATAGCTCAGTGGTAGTGCACTCCTGGGTTCAATCCCTAGTACCAAAAAATAAATAAGAATTAAGTAGTCCCTCTCTTAGCCTCTCTGGTCTCAGAGTTCATTGTCTGTGTCTGCCGCTGACTTCTGTCTCTTGTGTTTTTTGCAGCTTTCAGAAAACCAACGCCAAGACCCTTCCCAGCGTCCACATCATCCTCTGGCAGGAGCACCTGCCCCTCTGCCTCCCCTGCTTCCCTGCACCCCCTACAGCCCCCTCCCCCCACCCCAGCCCATCTCCTCCACGCAGAAGCCGAAGGTGAGCCCTTTCTGCACAAAACCAGCAATTGTAAATACTTTTTAAAAATGTACAAAACTTAAAAAACAAAACACAGTTTTAGAAAAAGACAAAAAAAAAAAAAGAGCGAGAGAGCGAGCGTGTGCAAGAGGTTGCGAGCGGGGCCTCCAGGTGTCCAGAGCCCCTGCAAGTATGCACTGAGAAATTTATCTACAGGTCGTTTGACAAAATGAACAATATCCTATTTATTGTATATACTGTTTTATTATAAATCGTGGATTGTATATTGCATTCTGTAAACCTGCTGTGGTCCCGTGGTGTGCAAATTCGCATGGTGGGGGGGAGGGTGAAGAACCTCTTGCGGGAGCTTTTTTTTTTTTTTTTTTTTTTTTTTTTTTTTTTCTTTTTCTTTCTCTCTTTCTTTCTTTCTTATTTTTCACTCTTTTGGGTTTTCTCTTTCTGTTGTTGTTGTTGTTTTCTGTTGGCAGGACACACCCAAAGATCCAAGTTTGTATTAAAAAGAAATGAAAAAAAGCAAAAAAAAAAAAAAAAAAAAAACTAACCTTGTGTCTTGTGAAAGGGGGTGAGTGAGGGTGGATGGAATGGAAGGGACACAGCTGGAATATGTCACCAGCCACTGATTCCCCAGAGGATCTGAGAACTAACCCACCTACATACATTCTGTACCTCTGAGTTCTCCCTTCTGCCTGAGATTTGGGTCATTTTTGCATCTGGGCCCTCACATCCCACCCCAGGCCCTGGATCTCCCCTTTCTGCCTTTAGGTCTCCCATTCCACTCCTGCCCTAGACCCTCCTGCCTCTGAGCGCTCTATTCCACTCCCTAGGACTTCTTGGCCCCTGGTCTATGCAGTCTACCCCAGGTTCAAGGATTCTACCTCTTGGTCTTCATTTCACTTTGGTCCAGGGGCTTCCCTGACTCTAGACCCTCTATTGTATCCCAACTCCCAGATCGCTTTCTCTGGATCCTCTTTTATGTCCTCAAATCTGGATTCCACTCCCTGAAGAGCCCCCATTATAGGTCTTAGGTCTCTCCTCCTTCAGCATTCCCTATTCTATCCTATGTCCCAGGGTTCTGCCCCTAGACCCTTTATTTATCCCTTGTCTCTGTGGCCTTTAGGCCCCACAGTTCTGTCATGGTTCAGGGACACCTATCTTTGAGGCACTCATTCCAAATCCAAGAAACCTTGCAAGACCCCTTGCCCTAGGACTGCAGTATGCCCTTTTTGTGTATCTCCCTTTCACCCCAAGTCTTAGGTCTCCTCTGCCTCCAGGCCCCTCATTTTACCCCCACCTCACCCACATCTGTTTGTGCAAAAACACAAGCTATGAGCAGGCCAGTCACTCCAGTGTTTCCCCGCCTTCCCCTTTTCTTTCCCCACCGAACCCCAAATACCAAGTCTGCGTTTCCTTGCAGCTTTGGTAAACTATGAAAAAAACAGAACTCCTAACTGTGGACCTGTTACTGCTGGGCCTAGAAGGGCTGAGCCATTTCCCACTCCCTGATATCAGGGAGCTCTGGGCTATTCTCTACCTATAGATGCCCACTTTGGCCTCCTGGTCTTCAAGAGTTTTTCTCATTACCCATTTATGTTAAAGTTCTAAGTGTGGCTTCTTATCCCTCCTCAGTGAAGCTCAGGGAGACACCAAGACGTGGCCTGCCCTCCCTGACCCAACCAGCAAGTCCTAGGCCTTGGGAGAGTTGGAGGAACCCTTAGTCTGAGGGGTAAACACACCCCATTTTCTGGATATCCCTGTCTGGAAGAGGCTGGAGGACTCGGGTCACAGGCCCTTAAAAAACACAGCCTCTGTGCTGAATATAAAGGCTCATCGACCTGCCACCATGAAGACATTGTCCTACCCCTTCCTGTGTTTAGAGGGAGAGACCATCACATTCAAGCTGACTGCCCCCTGTGCAGCTGGAAATTGGGGCAGGAAGCTATAAGACCCCAGGAGGCTTCCCAGAGGAGGAGGCTTTTAATGGCCTCACCTAGAGCACTAAGCAGAAAAATTAGGGAATTCCTGGAGGAGGAAAGAGCATGTGAAAAGGCCCAGAGGTGTGAGAGAGGGTGGCAGAAGGTAAGAAACCAAGTTAGGTCTGTGTGGAGTTGATACTGCATGTGTCCAGGGAGGGTAAAGAGCTTTGGAGAGGTCACTCTGGGATTGGAAGGAGGCTGGGAGGAGTAGGTGGGGGGGGCATCAGAGAATCCAGTGGGGGTGTGTGGCTGGGATAGGCCAACCCAAGAGAAGCCTGTTTGCAGCCCTAAGAATGATCTGCAATGAGAAAATGAGTATGTTCAGAAGGTGCTGAGAGGAAGCGGAAGAGTCACGGAAGCTGGCCAGGTAGGGCAGGCTGGGCAGAGTTGGCTTCTAAGAGAATCAGGGTTCCGTGAGAAGGTGAGGCCTGGTGTCTGACTGAGGGCTCAGAGGAGGGCAATGGGATTATTCAGTGGAAGGGATTAGGGCTCCACACAAGATGGCCCTCAAGAAGGGGATGAAGGGTAGTGAAGGGTCATGGGGCAGGAGCTCAGGAATTGGGGTAAGGAAGGGAGACCCACGAAGGACATGGGAGTTGAGAGGGGATTATAGCGAGGGTGCTCCATAACTTGAAGGACAGATTCACCACAAGAAGAGAGACAGAGAGGGAGGCTTTGGGCTTCATGAGAAATAAAGAGAAAGGTCAGAGGGAGAATGGGAGATTGGGGCAGAGATGGTCTCAGTCTGGGGTCTAATGCTTAGTACAGGGTGAAGAGGGATAAGATGTATTTTGGAGACCAGACCCAAAGACCTTCCAGGGCCAAAGAACTAGCATTTGGGATGTAAGATTCTTTGTACTCTTAGGCTGTAATGTCCCTGAAGAAAGGGTAGCAAAGACCTTACCATGTGGGTGAAGCAGGGATAGGGTCACCTTATTTTGATTGGTTATTTTTAGAGGTTGGGGCCCTACCACAACCGGAATGCTACACAATCCCAGAATGCATTAAGACTATGGTAACCAGGTACAGTGGGCGTGCCTGGAATCCCAGCTACTTGGGAGGCTGAGGCAGGAAGATGACAAGTTCAAGGCCATCATGAGCAATTTAGCAAGACAGTCTCAAAATAAAAAAATAAAGCCAGGTGCGGTGGCACACGCCTGTAATCCCAGCAGCTTGGGAGGCTGAGGCAGGAGAATCTCAAGTTCAAAGCCAATCTCAGCAACTCAGTGAGGTCCTAAGCAACTTTGTGAGGCCCTGTCTTAAAATAAAAAATAAAAAAAGCTGGGGATGTAGCTCAGTGGTTAAGTGTCTCTAGGTTTAATCCCTATAGATTAAAATAAAATCAATTTTTAAAATAAAAAGGTCTGGGGCTGGAGTTGTGGCTCAGTGGTAGAGCGCTCGCCTAGCAAGTGTGCAGCCCAGGTTTGATCCTCAGCACCACATAAATAAAGGCATTGTGTACAACTAAAACAAATATTTTTTAAAATATTTATTTATTTGCTTTAGCAGTACACAATGGATTTATTTGTACGTGGTGCTGAGGTTCGAACCCAGGCCACGCACGTGCCAGGCGAGCGCTCTACTGCTGAGCCACAACCCCAGCCCAACAAATTTTTTTTTTTTTTTTTTTTTTTTTGTACCAGGGATTGAACTCAGGGGCACTGGACCACTGGGCCACATCCCCAGCCCTTTTTTGTATTTTATTTAGAGACAGGGTCTCACTGAGTTGCTAAGTGCCTCACCATTGCTGAGGCTGGCTTTGAACTCGCGATTCTCCTGCTTCAGCCTCCCAAAGTGCTGGGATTACAGGCGTGCGCCACCACGCCCGGCCCAACAAATATTTTTTAAAAAATAAAAAGGACTGGGGATCAAGCTCAATAGTAGAGTACTTGCTTAGCATGTGTGAAGCCCTGGATTCAATTTCCAGTAGTACGGGGGAAAAAAGACACGTATCTCCTAGATATTTGGGGTTTGCCACCATTTATTAAATACTTCCATGAGGTGCTTATTTTTCAAAATAATTCTTGAGGTAGAGAAAGATACTGCTGTTATTTACAGATGAGCAGACAAGTTCACAGACATGGAGTGACTTGTCCCTAGAGTGACTTGTCCACGGTCACACGGGAAATGGCAGAAGTAGGTGAGCCCAAAGATTGATTTCACACCTCTGCTTTTTCATAACAATTTAAAGATAAGACATCTGCTTAGAACTGGTGAGCAGCTCAGTGGAAAAGCTCATGTGTAGCAGATACAGGGCCCTGGACTCAATACCCAGCACCAGGGAGAAAAAAAATCTACTTATAAAACCAAAAAAATTAATACATTCTATAATGAAAAATTTTAGAGCCAGGAATGTAGCTTAGTGATAGAACATAGTCTTAGCATGCTTCAGGTCCTGGGTTTGATCTCTCTTATCACACACACACCTCAAAAATTTTACAGTTAAAAAATAATAATAATTAAGTAATAAAAAAATCGCACTTACTACATGCCAGGTGTTCTTATCACTTTATATGTATATTAATTCATTAATTTGGTGTCTATAACAATGCCATGAGGGCTCATTGGAATGATTATTATCCCCATTTTACAGACAGGAAACTCAAGTGGAAAGAGGTAATTTGCAAAAATCACTCAATAAGTAAATGGTGACACCAGAGTTCAAAGTTAGCAATGTTGCCAGGTACTGTGGCACAAGTCTCTAATCTCAGCTACTTGGGAAGCTGAGGCAGGAATGGCAAATTTGATGTAAGCTTCAGCAACTTAGGGAGATCCTGTCTCAAAATAAAAATGGAGGGCTGAGGCTCAGAGGTAGAGCGCTCGCCTAGCATGTGTGAAGCACTGGGTTTGATCCTCAGCACCACATAAAAATAAAATAAAGATATTGTGTCTACCTATAACTAAAACAAATATTTTTAAAAATAAAAATGGGCCAGGCGTGGTGGCGCACGCCTGTAATCCCAGCACTTTGGGAGGCTGAGACAGGAGGATCGCGAGTTCAAAGCCAGCCTCAGCAATGGCGAGGCACTTAGCAACTCAGTGAGACCCTGTCTCTAAAGAAAATACAAAAAAGGGCTGGGGATGTGGCCCAGTGGTGGAGTGCCCCTGAGTTCCATCCCCGGGTACCAAAAAAATAAAAAATAAAAATAAAAATGGAGCCGGGCGTGGTGGCGCACGTCTGTAATCCCAGCACTTGGGAGGCTGAGGCAGGAGGATCGCGAGTTCAAAGCCAGCCTCAGCAATGGGGAGGCACTTAGCAACTCAGTGAGACCCTGTCTCTAAATAAAAAATTCAAAAAAGGGCTGGGGGATGTGGCCCAGTGGCCGAGTGCCCCTGAGTTCAATCCCTGGTACCACAAAATAAAAAAATAAATAAATAAATAAATAAATAAAAAATAAAAATGGGATAAAAACAAAGAAAGAGGGACTGGGGCTGGGGCTCAATGGTAGAGCGCTCGCCTAGCCCATGTGCGGCCCGGGTTCGATCCTCAGCACCATGTAAAAATAAAGGCATTGTGTACAACTAAAACAAATAAATAAATATAAAAAAAAAAAAAAAAGCTGGGGATGTAGCTCAGTGGTGGAGCACCCCCAGGTTCAATCCCCAGTATGTGGGGGGCAGGGTACAAACAGTCTGGTTCAGGAGTCAGAGCTTTGCTTCATTGTACTGTTAAAAGTGAGGACCTGCCAGGTATAATGGTGCATGCCTATAATCCCAGCAGCTCGGGAGGCTGAGGCAGGAGGATCATGAGTTCAAAGCCAGCCTCAGCAAAAATGAGGGGCTAAGCAACTCAGTGAGACCCTGTCTCTAAATAAAATACAAAATAGGGCTGGGGATGTGGCTCAGTAATCAAGTGCCCCTGAGTTCAATACCTGGTACCCCCCCCCCCCCAAAATAAAAAGCAAGGACCCAGGCGTTGGGAATTGTATAGCTCAGTCATGGAGTGTTCTAAAGCTCCTGCATTTATCCTCAGCACTAAAAAAGAAAAAATGATTAACCCCTGCTCTATATCCCTGTCCTTGGTAATAAGTCCTGTATCAAGGTTTTCTAGTCTGTTCACCTAGGTCAATGGTTCTTTACCCTGCCTGTAGGGAGGAATCACCTGGAAAGCTTCAAAATCCTGATGCCCAAGTCCTACCCCCAAGAGTTTGGGTTTATTGGTCTGGGATGGGATCTGGGCATCAGGGGATTTTTAAAAGTTCCTCCCATGGTTCTCACTTGCAGCCAAAGTGGAGAACCTCTAACCTAGGTATTGTGCTGAGTGTCTGCACATGAGCAACCCCTGTGTAACACACTGATATTTAACGTGTGGTCCTAAGTGTGCCCATGATTCCTTCCTGTGTGGACACTGTGGATCCATAAGTGTTTTCACCGAGTGCCTAGAAGCTACTGTGGGCTGAGTGACTGCTGGAGGTGCAGTGTGAACATTCATTCAACAGATATTCCTTAGCACCCGCAAGTTTCCAGACACTGGCCCAGGCAATTGGGTGGGAATACAACAGTGAACAAGTCAAATGGCACCTGCCTTTCAGTGTACAGTCTGATGGAACTGACATACTGATGGTGTCTTTCCCTGTGAGTGGCAGCCCTGTGGACCCCCTTGATGGCTGCTGAAGGTTGAGCAGCTGACTGGCAGAGCTTAGGGGAGACTTACCTGTATGGGTATGGACATGTTAGGTCTTCTGGCCCTATGTGCAGATGTGACAAAGAGGGAGGCCCAGGGTTTAAATTAGTGGGACTATGTGGCATGTGTGAATGTGTAAAGGTGTACATGACACAAACCTGTGAAAACATGAAAAACAATGGGGGAGGAGGACTGTGTGCAAGGTAGGTACCAGCTCAGACCACACAGATGCTGTGCACACACACACACACACACACACACACACACACACAGCCAGCTGTAAGGAGGAGGCTGGGCTTGAGTTCGGAAGCCAGGAGAAATCTGCCTTGGGTATGTGGGGGAGGCACAGCTGGGGCTGGAAACTTGAGAGTGGGAGGGCGGGAGGGAGGCTCAAGAGCCACATCCTTGATCTCTGTTCTGTTCCAGCAGTTCCGGACTTGGTGCTCTGGGTCTCTGTGTGACTCTGAGTGTCCCTCTCTCTAATGTCCGGATCTTGGCATCTCTGTTTCTCCTCTGGGTCTTGGACTATGAGGCTGATCACATGACTCTGGGTTTCCACCTCTCCAGCTTACTTGGCTCTGTGTCCCCCTCTGTGTCTGTCTCTGCCTCCATGTCTGCCTCTGTCTCAGTGTCCTTCCTTGTCCTTGCCAGGTGGGGGGAGGGGCCCAGTGCTCAGGGAGCAGGTGTGGACTCACTCAGGCAGCAGGGAGTGAAGCCAAGGAGGGCAAAGAGCCAGCAGTCCCTGGACATAGCCACACTCCAGGACACACTCAGGGCGCTCACAGGAACACACAATGACATATGTGCAGAGGTGGGTTCCTGAGGACATTCATGGGGACACACACACAGGTACAAAACTGCACACACAGCCATGCCCAGAAACACACAAGCACGCCAGACACAGAGGGTCACATGCAGGTATCAACGGATCACACAGACAGAGATGTGCTCATTAACAAAGGCACACACAAAAATACTCATCCAGACACACCCAGGGCATTCCTCCAGAGAAAACCCAGAGCCACGGACATACACACAGACACAAAGATAATAGGTGCGATCACAAACTGGAACACAGATATACAAAGACACAAATATGGTTGGTACACCTTGGCAATCACACTCAGAGCCATCTGCGTTCAGGGATAAGGAGGCAAATGAACACAGACAGGCATAAACCCTTAAGGACAATCAAGAGACAGAGGCTCAACAGGCATACTGAGGGACACCCCTCCAGGGACACACCCAGGCGCAGCCAGAACAACCTCAGGTACACACCCCTTCCTCGGGGCTCACTCTGGAGCACCTGGGGACACGCCCATTGGTGGCAGATAGGGGGGCCAGGGCCCTAGCGCACCTGGAGCCCTGGGCACGCCCCCCAGGCACCCCGCGGCCCTAGTATGCGTGCCCGTGCGTGCGTGCCCGCCGGTGCGCGCCGCCACCTGTGGGAGGAGAGGTGCGCACTGCGCCCGGGGCTGCCTGGCCGGCGCGGCGCGGGGGGGAGCGGTTGCCATGGCGCGCGGAGCGGGGCCGCATACTAATGCGCGCCACGGGCGCTGCCCCACAGCTGCCCCCCGCCGGTCTCGCTCTCCTCCCACTCCTTCCTCCAGCTCCCTCCAAGTCACCCGGCCCACGGCCTCGGCCTACGCACCCCACTCAGGGCACGAGCCCCCTGCGTGGCCTCGGAGCGCCTAACCTCCCTCTCCCCAGAGAGGCCCGCCTGCGAAAGGCAGCGTGGGGGCGCAGGGGTGAGGGCCCCGCTGCGGTGGGCCTGGCTGGCCTGGGCGCAGGCACCAACCGGGCATGGCAGCTGGGAGCGCAGGTGCTGCCTTGGAAATGGGGGCGGCCATCCTGAGAGACAACGGGGAAATAAAGGGGGTGCTTAACCCTGCGTTGCCACTGGGTCTTCCAGTCTCTTCCCCAGGCTTGGCTGGGGATGGTGGGAAGGAACTTGACCAGTCACTTGCTCATGCAGTCGTCCCCAACTCCTGCTTCCAGCTGTTCTCCAGGCCTGGTTTGACCTGGGGGTAGGTGTCGGTCCCCCCATCTCTCATTACCTGCCCTTCATCACTCCAGGAAGGCCCTCAGCTGGTGAGGTGGGGGCACCTTGGAGAACTGCACTGAGGATTGGGAGAGGAGGTAGTGGCACTGGAAGGGTTAATACCTCCCTATACCTTGATCCCAGTCCCAGAGCTTCTCTGACCCCCTACCCCCCTCAGTCCTGCTGTGTTAATTGGCATGGAGGGGTGAGGCCCTATCTGGGGTGGGGGCAGCCAGCAGAGGGTTTGCAGGTAGAGGCAGTGGGAGGGGGGCCCAATGGGGGGGAGCCAGGCAGTTGCCTAGCAAACCCCACAGCTGTCTGTTGACCTAGAAGAAGCTGCGCTGTCTTGACACAGCTGGTGTTTACATGTAACCGAGGCTCTGGCTTAGCGCTTGCTTGGAGGAAAGCTGAGGCAGGGCCCTCGTGGCAGCCTGGCCCTGGCCCTGGCTGTCATGGCCCCATGCCTGCCTGCCCTTTTTGCTTCTGCTCCTACCTCAAGTCCAACAGAGAAAGAGCAGGAGAGATCTCAGAGTTGGAGGCTTTGCAGCCTGAGAAAGTTGCTGCATGCACACACGCGCATACACACACACACACCCACACACACACACACATACTTTCAACATGGGATGGTGGGAGACTAAGAAAAAGAGAAGGGGACCCAGATGCCAACTCATACAAAAAACACCGTCATACGCAGGGACACATGAATGTACAGACCCATAAAATCAGAGTGATCTAGACACACAACACCAGCACAGAGATGCCCTGGGACATAACATCCAGACAGACACACAGAAAAACAGTCATCAAGTGACTAAAACACCAACACAGGGAGAGAGAGACGCACAGATACCTTGATACAGAGGACAAACAGACCCTGACCATCTGACAGAGACACACTTAAACACACCAACACACAAACCAACTCTCAAGTGCATACAGCTAATAATACCTGCTGGTGCTTGTAGGCCTGAGTGACAAAAGGCAGAAACCCACATAGGGAGTCACCCACTTGCACACACTAGAACACAGAGAAACACATGGCTCACCAAATTTCTACGGGTTGCCCACAATGCCCAAGGCAGGCAGTGACTGATATCACTGACAAAAGTAAAGACACACCCAGGAGCTCAACATGTGAAGAGGCATAGGTCCCCAAAGGACCACAGGTCCTGACATGTCCAACCTGTACCCACACAAGTATCCATAGCACAAACACGTGCCAGCCTAGGGTGTGGTGTGAGCATGCCCACCAGCCCTGAGTAGCCGCAGATCTGCCCTGGGGTCAGAGGGTCCTAGTGGACCCAGAACAGGGTCAGGTGAACCTGTGTAGGTCCCAAGCTGCATCCCTGATCCTTAGCCCTAGGGAGACAGCCCCAGCAATTTCCTCGGGAGTCCCCTGTCTGAAGCGGGAGACAGGGCTCTGTCCTCTGGAGTGGGCTGTCAGAGAGGGACAGTTCTGCCCCAGGAGACCCGATCTGATGAAGGCCATGGCTCTCTCCCAGACAGCTCTGGATACTATAAACAGACACATATAGGCACTCATGAGCATGTGGCAGCTTCTGCAGGGTTGTTGAGGACTTCCTGATGCAGGTGAGCCTGGGGCCTGGCTTTGGAGCCCTAGAGGAAAGGGGGAAGGGTGTGCACTGAGAAGGGCCTCCTTTCCTTCCCCTCGCCCCACCCCCTCATCCCACAGTTCCTCCTCCCCCAGGCCCAAGGGGCCAGCTGGGGCCCCACAGTCCCATCAGCCCAAGCAGTGAGCAGAAGGAGGAGAGTGGATATTTTTAGCTTCTCTGCCACTGACATTTCGCAGCAGGCGACCTGGGGTGAAGCTGAGTGAGTGCTGAAGGCTGGGAGAAGCCGACAGCGCCTTCCCGCCCCCATGCACACATGCACACAACTGTGCTCACACACAGTCATGTCCCCCACACTCGCAGTGCTCACACGAGTGGCACAGCTTCAGGTACACAGTCACACTCCTCGATGTTCACATGCACCTGTATACGTGCTTGGTTCACGGTCACTTGTGCCAGAAGCCTCACACCTGGACACTCTAAATATGTAGCCATTCACACACCCAGCCGCACACGATTCCCACATATAACACATTTCTCACATCTAGCCAAGCATGCACACGCTTGTTCATCATTCATTCGAGAAATATGTATTTGGTGCCTGATACACATTGGGTGCTATTCTCAACACTAGGGATACCCTGAGTTAAAGAGAGAAAAATTTCAGTCCTCAGAGCTTAGATTCTGATAAAGGAAGTTTGACAATAAAAAATAAAGTATCCTGGGCTGGGGTTGTAGCTCAGCGGTGGAGCGCTTCGCCTGGCGTGTGCACGGCCGGGTTCGATCCTCAGCACCACGTAAAGACATTGTGTACAACTAAAGCAAATAAATAAATATTTTTAAAAAAATAAAGTATCCTTCAAGAACCACACAGAGAGTGGGGCGCGGTGGTGGTGCACGCCTGTAATCCCAGCACTTTGGGAGGCTGAGGCAGGAGGATCATGAGTTCAAAACCAGCCTCAGCAATGGCGAGGCACTTAGTAACTCAGTGACACCCTGTCTCTAATAAAATACAAAAAAGGGCTGGGGATGTGGCCCAGTGGTCAAGTGCCCCTGAGTTCAATCCCCGGTACAAAAAAAAAAAAAAAAAAAAGATCCTAACCTCCAAGCCTGTCATGGTGGCGCACGCCTGTAATCCCAGCACTTTGGGAGGCTGAGGCAGGAGGATCATGAGTTCAAAGCCAGCCTCAGCAATGGCGAGGCACTTAGCAACTCAGTGAGACCCTGTCTCTAATAAAATACAAAAAAGGGCTGGGGGTGTGGCCCAGTGGTCAAGTGCCCCTGAGTTCAATCCCCGGTACCAAAAAAAAAAAAAGATAGTTCCTGGCCATCCCAAAGTGAAAGCCAAACCCAGAGCAAAGACTTTGAAGGCCAAGAAAGCATTACTGAAAGGTATCCATTCATAGCCACACACACACACACACACACACACACACACACACACACACACAAACCCTGCATGTCACCCACTTCTGGGGCTCAAGACACCATGCTTCAGGAGGCAGCCCAAATATCCTCGGAAGAGAGTGACCCTCCCAGAAACAAGCTTGACCACTATGCCATCATAAGCTCCCCCTACCACCTAGTCTGACATGAAGACAGAAGACAAAAACATATATGTTCACTGTGGACCTCAAGGCCAGAAAGGACCAGATCAAACCAGCTTTAAAGAAACTGTATGGTAGCCGGGCGCGTGGCGCACGCCTGTAATCCCAGCACTTGGGAGGCTGAGGCAGGAGGATCATGAGTTCAAAGCCAGCCTCAGCAATGGCGAGGCACTTAGCAACTCAGTGAGACCCTGTCTCTAAATAAAATACAAAAAAGGGCTGGGATGTGGCCCAGTGGTCGAGTGCCCTGAGTTCAATCCCCAGTACCAAAAAAAAATAAAAAAAATTAAAAAAATTAAAAAAAAATAAAGTATCCTGGGCTGGGGTTGTAGCTCAGCGGTGGAACGCTCGCCTGGCGCGTGCACGGCCCGGGTTCGATCCTCAGCACCACGTAAAGACATTGTGTACAACTAAAGCAAATAAATAAATATTTTAAAAAAATAAAGTATCCTTCAAGAACCACACAGAGAGCGGGTCGCGGTGGTGCACGCCTGTAATCCCAGCACTTTGGGAGGCCGAGGCAGGAGGATCATGAGTTCAAAACCAGCCTCAGCAATGGCGAGGCACTTAGTAACTCAGTGACACCCTGTCTCTAATAAAATACAAAAAAGGGCTGGGGATGTGGCCCAGTGGTCGAGTGCCCCTGAGTTCAATCCCCGGTACAAAAAAAAAAAAAAAAGATCCTAACCTCCAAGCCTGTCATGGTGGCGCACGCCTGTAATCCCAGCACTTTGGGAGGCCGAGGCAGGAGGATCATGAGTTCAAAACCAGCCTCAGCAATGGCGAGGCACTTAGTAACTCAGTGACACCCTGTCTCTAATAAAATACAAAAAAGGGCTGGGGATGTGGCCCAGTGGTCGAGTGCCCCTGAGTTCAATCCCCGGTACAAAAAAAAAAAAAAAAAAAAAAAAGATCCTAACCTCCAAGCCTGTCATGGTGGCGCACGCCTGTAATCCCAGCACTTTGGGAGGCTGAGGCAGGAGGATCATGAGTTCAAAGCCAGCCTCAGCAATGGCGAGGCACTTAGCAACTCAGTGAGACCCTGTCTTTAAATAAAATACAAGAAAAGGCTGGGAGCCAGGCGCGGTGGCGCACGCCTGTAATCCCAGCACTTTGGGAGGCTGAGGCAGGAGGATCGCGAGTTCAAAGCCAGCCTCAGCAATGGCGAGGCACTTAGCAACTCAGTGAGACCCTGTCTCTAAATAAAATACAAAAAAGGGCTGGGGATGTGGCCCAGTGGTCGAGTGCCCCTGAGTTCAATCCCCGGTACCACAAAAAAAAAAAAAAAAAAAAAAAAAAAAAGAAAAGGCTGGGGATGTGGCCCAGTGGTCAAGTGCCCCTGAGTTCAATCCCTGGTACCAAAAAAAAAAAAAAGATCCTAACCTCCAAAATATACAACCACACATGGGAACAGCTCCTAACACTGCCCACACATATGCACAACTACATGGCAAACCCAAAGACTCACAGACAACACATGTTCCTTGTAACAATCACAGAAACACAGATGTAATGCACATACACAGCTGCACACATACAATTGCACACATCACGTACACTCAAGCAATTCAAACACCATACACATAAATCCAGTCACACACACATCACTGTAGATAGCTTTACAATTTTCCTACACACACAGAATACAGCCTCACAGAGCATGTGAGATTCACACAACCCCCCACATACAACCATCCCCTGCCTGTTACAGACAGACAAACACATTCCTGAAGTCCTCCCTCTTCTGCTTGAAGTCCCAGCCTGCTTGTCACATATTCACGGGCATCACAGGGGTACACATTCATTTGTCCTAGCAAACTCACAAGTTCACATAACACACCCAACCACCATGCTCCAAAGAAACCCAGTCAGCGCATACTCAGTCCTGGCTGCTCCGCCCATCCCAGTGCCCCTCATTTGTGAGGCAGGTGTGGCCACCACACTCCCCAGGTATGTACTTGGAAGGCCGCCCTAAGATTCCAAACCTGCTGACCCAGGGTTTGGGGGTTGAGCTGAGGGAGTTGCCCTGGTGCCCAAGCTGGAGGTAGAGACAGAGAATCTATGCTTCTCAGATCTGTCTCCTGCTTTCTGTCTTTGTTCTTCTCACCTTCTTCCTCTCTTCAATTCTTCCATCTCCCCATCCCACCCCTATCTCTCTGATAGCCTTTGACCCAGAGCCAGGCCCTTTTTATCTTTTTTTTGTGTGTGGGGTGGGGTGCAGGGAGGTACTGGGAATTGAACTCAGAGTGCTCTCCGCTGAGCTACATCCACAGCCCTTTTTATTTTTTATTTTTTTATTTTGAAACAGGGTCTTTTTTTTTTTTTTGGTACCAGGGGATTGAACTCAGGGCACTCCACCACTAGGCCACTGGGCCACATCCCCAGCCCTTTTTTTTTTTTTTTTTTTTTTTGTGGTACTGGGGATTGAACTCAGGGGCACTCGACCACTGGGCCACTGGGCCACATCCCCAGCCCTTTTTTGTATTTTATTAGAGACAGGGTCTCACTGAGTTGCTAAGTGCCTCAGCAATGGTGAGGCTGGCTTTGAACTCGAGAACCTCCTGCCTCAGCTTCCCAAGTGCTGGGATTACAGGCGTGCATGTGCCATCACACCCAGCTTGAGACAGGGTCTTGTTAAATTGCCCAAGCTGGCCTCCGACTTATATTTTCCTGCCTTAGCCTCCTGAGTAAGCTGGGTTTACAAGCATGTGCCACTGTGCCTGGCTACTAAGCTCTCCTCTTTTCTTCTGGGTTCTGCTAGAGAGTATCAGAGCTCTTGTTTCAAACATAGGGACTAACAGGCAGACAGACATATCACTTGGGGGAAAGAGAGAGAGAGAGAGAGAGAGAGAGAGAGAGAGAGAGAGAGAAAATCATTGTTCTATCCTAAAAACCTGGGTGGGAAGAAGAGCTAAATGAGCCAAGGGGAACATAGGACTAACTGGCATCTGGGCAGACCTGCAGATCAGACATGACTGGGAGAAGGAGCCCTGGGTTCTAGTCCTGGTTCTGCTGTGTGGCCCTGGATCAGTTGCTGCCCTACTCTGGGCCTTTTTTGTCTCAGTAAAAAATAGGGAGTTGCAGTGGGTGATTTCTGAAGCAAGGGGATTCTCAGATACTGCAGCAGTTGTATAAACAGAAAGAAAGGCTGGGAGCTTTGGGAACCTGGTTCAAGCCATAAAAGCCCCCTCCTCAGAGTCTCCCCCAGCAGCTCCTCCCCTCCCAGGCCTGCTAGTCTGGGTTGAACACCAGAGGCCAACAGCTCTCCCCACCCCCTATAAACACATGTGCTCCTCCAAGATGCAGCCACTTCCTCCACCCTCTCTGGACCTTGGTGTCCAGGCTTGTGTATTTAGGGGCTCTGGTTTGGGCTCTGTGCCACTGAGCCAGTCTATGTGTGCACTGTCTGTCCGTCCGTCTGCCAACAGCCTTCAGGCGCCAGGAGGGGAGGCAGCCGTGGGGAGGTGGGGGCAGGGAAGGAGGTAGCGCTGACAAGTTCCAATGTCTGGCTTTCCCTCCTGGAAACCCCGAGCTGGGGCTGGCCCCCCCTTCCCTTCCTGTCTCTCTCGCTCAAGCACGTCCCTTCTAAGAGCCCCTCTCTGCAGACACCCCAGTGGAACCAAGCCCAGATTTGCTGCCAAGAAGGCTGACATTTCTTAGACTTGCCACGTTAAAGGGGCCTGCGCCGGCACGCACTCAAGCCCCCCACCCCCCACATGTCCTCCTCCTGTGCACATTCAGGCGACCCGAAACACACAAAGACACGGTTGGACACAGCGGCCACCTGTGCACACAGGAGGTAGCACATGGAGCGCATCTGACCCCAGGCTCACAGACAAGCACCAACACAGCCGTGCAATCCACCCCCCTCCCTGCGCTCGGCTCACCACAGCCTCAGAAGCACGCGGTTTCCAGCATACAGGGCTCACAGACACGCACACGCACAGTCACACACAGGCCTCGCCATACAGAGAAACAAGTGCAAACCCGTAGCACAGTGCCTCCCTGACAGCACCATCACCATCACCTCCACCACCGCCACCACTACCACCCTGCGTAAATGCAGCCACCAGAACACAATGCCTGTGCCGCCTGCGCCCTGGTGCACACAGCCAAGCATAGACAGCCCTGCACTGTGTCCCCCACATCACCATCAATAACCACACACACGGAGCACAGTGGTGCTTGCCTGTAATCCCAGCTACTCAGGCTGAGGCAGGAAGGAGGATCGCAAGTTCAAGGCCAGCCTGGGCAACTTAGCAAGACCCTGTCTGAAAATAAAAGATAAAAACGGTAGGGAATTTAGCTCCTTGGTACAGCACCCCTGGGTCCAATCCCCAGTACCAAAATAATAATAATCATAATAATATATTTACAAAGTCCATAGACAGGGATGTCACATGTCCACCCACTAGACATAGGGACTGACCCACATGGTTATGCAGTGTCTTCATGGGCACAGAGACAAGCACAAAATCACAGTTCCACAAAGCATTTCGTATGCACAGACAGTTCTATCCCTTGTGTGCGCACAGATAAGCCCATACCCAGGGTTATACTGTTATCCTCTTGTGTACCATAACAAAGACGCAGGGGCTCCCAACATACTCAGACGTGACAAATATAAACTCATAAACTCAGGCACATGAGTTGACTCTTTTGTGAAAACACGGATTGCTTTCTTTTCTTTTTTTTTTTTTTTTTTTTGGTGCCGGAGATTGAACTCAGGGGCACTCAACCACTGGGCCACATCCCCAGGCTTTTTTTTTTTTTTTTTTTTATTATTAGAGACAGTGTCTCACTGACTTGCTAAGTGCCTCGCCATTACTGTGGCTGGCTTTGAACTCGCGATCCTCCTGTCTCAGCCTCCCAAGTGCTGGGATTACAGGCGTGAGCTACCACACCCGGCCACTTTTTTTTTTTTTTTTTTTTTTTTAATATATATATAGATATTTTCTACAGGTGGACACAATATCTTTATTTTATTTATGTGGTGCTGAGGATCAAACTCAGGGCCTCACACATGCGAGATGAGTGCTCTACGGCTGAGCCATAGCCCCAGCCCCCGAAAACGCAGATTTCTTGTCACTGATGTGGTACACGTGGGCTTCCATGTGCACACACTGCTAGGCAGCCTTTCTCTGTCCATAGCCTGTGTTCCAACTCCGGACACACACAGTTTTCCCTTGTGCTTACATAAACACACGGTGGCTCTCTGTGTCAGTATAAACACACACTCACAAATCGCCCTCAACATGCTCTTCCATGCATACACGTATGTGTGCAAGTTCCCACGGGGCAGACCCAGCTGTCTGAACCTCAGGCTGAGACACTGCAGCCCCCTGGCCCTCAACCCTAGTCCCAGCCTCCCTCCCTTGGCTGGTGAGAGTGGGGAAGGGCTGGGAAGGTTGGGGGCTGGCTCAGCCCTTGTTCCCTCCCTCCACCGGCTGGCTAGCTCCCTCCCGTCTGGCAGAGTCAGCCAGCCCAGCCCCAGCTCCAGCAGCCCTGGCTGCTCTGGGCAAACTCTCTGCGGGTTGGTCTCGTCTGATGCCGCATCAGCAGCAGCAGCAGCAGGGGCGAGAAGGCTGCGGGCGGCTGCCAACGTGGCAGACGGCAGGCAGGGCGGCAGGAAGGAAGCTGGGCCCGTTCTGCACCCACTCACTGGGGGAGACAAAACCAAGGATGAGCAAGCAAGGCAGCTGGGCAGGGGGACCCCGTGCACAGCCTGGGCTCTGGGCCCACATTGGCCCCACACTTGCTGGGTCACCTTGAGCAACCCATTTCTCCTCTCTGGTCCCATTTCCTTCTTTAGTGAATGAACAGTCTAGACTGGACAGTTCTCCAGCTTGAAATGCTTCTGTCCCATTCAGTGTAGGGAACTCACAGGAGGGAGCTATAGATTCTCTCTGTGGTCTTGAACTAGTCCCTTCGCTTCTTTCTGCCCCAAAATAAAAATCCTTCACTTATTTACAGCCACCACCATTGACAAAATATTTTCATTCTACAAAGGTAGCATCATTTATAGATAAGAAAACAGGTTCAGAGAGGTCAAGTAATATGCCCAAGGTTACCCAGCCAGTGAATGATGGAGTTGGGACAGGAACTAGGGCTTATGATTTAGTCTCCAAAATCAATGCTGTCTTCTTCATCTTCGTCATCCCAGGCTCTGACTATCCCCTCAGAATTGTCCCCTCACCGCACCTCCTGGCCCTGGGCCCCACCAGAGCCACCTGGTTCTGCCCTGGGGAGTCAGGGTGCAAAGGCCAGACAGGCCTCCCACCAGCATTCCAGCTGCCACTGGGAACACAGCTGTCAGCAGGGCTGAGAGAGCCAAGAGCTGCCTCTTGAGTGGGGCCCACATAATTGGTACATTGTCAGCCTGAAAACAGAGCTGCTGTGGGATCTTGGGCTGCCTGGGCCTCAGTTTCTTCATCTGGCTGACTGTCATGGATTGGACTAGATTTCCAAGGGCCCTTTCACTAGGCCTGTTGCCTAGGGAGCAACCAAGGAAAAACATGGAGTGGGGAGACAGCTGTACCAAGATTCCTGGGCAGGCATGGTTGGTGTCTGGAACCCAGGAACCTGGGCCCTGCCTTGCCTGCAGGCAGGAGTGGCATATGCATCCTTCAAAAACTCCACCTAAGGGAGATTCCCAGGGAGTGTTTGCAGAAGGGATGGACAAACAGATAAACCCACAGGGGTATGAAGGAGTGAAAGGAAGAGAGCCCTTGGACGACTGTCTCAGGAGGGTGCTAAGGAGGAGAAAAGATGACAAAAGGCAAAGAAGGCTCCCCCTACCCACCTCTTTTGTTTATTCCACAACCTTCTCCTGCTGCTAATTCTGCCAAGCCCCTTAGTCTGTGGGGAAGACAAATGTGGGACAGTTACAGGAGGTCAGAGCATCTGTGGGATCATCTCTGGGGACTGTAGAGGAGGCACCAGCTGGTCCATGGGGGTAAAGAAAGGTCTCTGGGGGGAGGTGGCACAGGTATGGAGCTCAGGTTTCCATAACAAGTCAAAGTAATGCTGGTATGTATGCCAACACGCGTGCATGTACATATACGCATGTGCAATTATGGTCTCCATTTTACAGATGGAGAAATCAATGCGCAGAGGAAGAGAGAACCAGTCCTTGCACCCCTGGCCAGCCCGAGTGCAAAGGCAGTATTTTGTGTGCTGTGCCACGCTGCCTCCCAAAGGAGCGAATTGCTAATGGTGGCATTTCAGATGTAGTGACAGTGCTCTGGGAAGAGGTTCTGGACAGATGGTTCCCAATTGGGCCGCTGCCTCAGGCTAGCAGAGCAGAGGGTTGTCAGGGCAGGCGAAGCACATCCCCCTCCATCCTGCTATTGAGTAGGATGTAGGCAGGTCCCCTCTGGACTCCTCACCATCCCCCTCCAGGCCTTTGGCCTTGCGTGGATGACCTGCATGAGCTCAGCTTCCCAGCAGCCCTGCGGAGGAGTCAGCCTGGGCAGAGGCTGCCTCTGCCCTCACTGCTTGGCAGTGCCAAGGGAGGCGGGGCCATGGAGGGGTGGGGGTGCGCCTCCCAGCCACCAGACCTCTGTTCTGTTCCCTGACTCCGGCGCCCCTGCAGTCTGCTGCAGAGACCCAGGCTGGGATGGATGGTGCAAAGCAGGGCATGCTGGTCAGGCCCGTCCCTGTTGCAGCAGCCTTGTTGAGCTGCCATTAACAAGTGGCCGGAGGTTGCCGTGTCTCCATGGAGACCAGACAGTCAGCGAGGCTCTGGGGTGAGGGCCGTGATTAGTGAGTGTCAGCTTTGCCAGCCCTGCTCTTCCCACCGCCCGCTGCTGGGCTAGAGACAACAGGCCTTGGGGGGAGGACTGGGAGGGAGCTCAGGGCCCTCACAGGCAGGGGGTGCCCAGGCCTGGTCCCAGGTGCTGTGTCTTTGTCTCCCCCGGTGGGTCCTCAGTTCCCCTCCTCTTGTTGTCTGCCTTCTCTCCCCAATCCATCTTCCATGGAGCCACCAGAGTGAGCTTTTTAAAACATGAGCTGAATCCCGACACTGCCTGAGCCCCTGGAGGCTAAGAGTCTAATTCCTTATCATGGCGTTCCAGGCTTTCATTCACTCAACAAATCTTTTTAGAGCACCTACTATATGCTAGAGAGCTTGCCAGGTACACATGGTCAATGAAATAAGCAAGCGAGGGCTCTGCCTTCATGGAGCTTCCAATCTAGTGAGAGGGAGGGAGTATAAACAAAATACAAATCCAGAGATCTGATTATAGCCAAGCATGGTGGCAGATGCCCGTAATTCCATGGACTCAGGAAGCTGATGCAGGAGGATCACAAGTTTGAGGCAGTCCACGCAACTTGGTGAGACCCTGTCTTTTTTTTTTTTTTTTCTTAGTTGTACACAATGCCTTTATTTTTACATGGTGCTAAGGATCGAACCTGGGCCGCGCATGTGCTAGGCAAGCGCTCTACCGCTGAGCCACAACCCCAGTCCACGAGCCAAAACCCTAGTCCGAGACCCTGTCTTAGAAAAGAAAATAAAGGGCTGGGGTTGTGGCTCAGTGGCAGAGTGCTCGCCTCGCACGTGCGCGGCCCGGGTTCGATCCTCAGCACCACGTAAACATAAATGCATTGCATTGTGTACAACTAAAGTAAATAAATATTTAAAAAAAAAATAAAATAAAATAAAAATGGCTTGGCTGGGGATATGGCTCAGTATTAGAATGTTCTCTAGTTCAATCCCCAGTACTGGGGAGAAAAAAGAGAGAGAGATCGATCCAATTATAACATTATATAATTATAATGGAGAGGGTGTTGGGAAAGAATAATTTGTAGGGGAGGTAGCCTATTTAGGGTGGTCAAGGTGGCTTCACTGAGAAGACAACATTTTGAGAGTCTCAGATATCCATGAGGGTCTGCCAGTGGGCAGAGAGAGGGGAGGAGCATTCCAGGGAGCCTGTGCCAAGGAGGCAGGCTCTGCCCTGCCCCTCTGCCCTAGCCTACTCCTGCCTCCCTGCTTCCAAACACCTCCTCCATGTTTTTTATCTTGGTTAAAGGCATTGGGTTTATCCAAGTGAGAAAAAAACCTCTGAGTCATTGCCCATTCTTTCTTCTCCCCCTGCGCTCACCTCTCCTCATTGCTGGGTCCTGTCAATTCCATCACTGTCTCTTCTCTCCTCATTGCTGCTGCAGACCCCGTCATGTTCACTCCCACTAGCACACCTGCCTCCAACAGGCTTAGCCATTTCTCTATCACAGTGGAGCCCCCCTATATGCCAGAGGCACGATGCCACAGGGCCTTGTGGATTCAGCAATGAGTAGGCACAGAGTCCCTGCCCTCAGCCAGAGCCCAGTTGGGGAGGTGGGCAGGTCTGCAAGTACAGAGGAGAAGTAGGAGGACCTAATCTGGATGGGGGTGGGGTGGGGGTGTCTAAGGGAGTTCCAGGAGGAAGTGCCGCTCAGCTGAGACCTGAAGCCTCCTTCAGGAGTCAGCCAAGCAAAGGGAGGGGGCAGATGTTCCAAACAGAGGAAAGAGCATGTGGGAAGGCAGGAAGTTCTAGAGAGGTCAGAGCTGGCTCTGGAAGCTGGTGGGGAGCCACCAGGGGACTTTAACCTGTGGGGAGCATGCTCAGATCTGCTCCCTGGCATCCAGCCTATGCCCTTCCGGTATACTTGCCACCCTGCAGTTAGAATCATCTGTCTAAAATGGACACAGGGCTGGGGTGTAGCTCAGTGGTAGAGTACTTGCCTAGCATGTGGGAGGCCCTGGGTTTGATCCCTAGCACCACAAAATATGATGAAATAGAGACAATCCTGCTCTGTGTACCTAGGCCTTTAAAGTCCAAGTTCAGCAAGAATGTACTTTAGGCTCTTTCCAGCCTCATTTCTTACCCCGCCTCCCAGCTGTGTTCAACCACACCCAAACAGGTCATATCCTTCCATGTCTCTGGGCCTTTGTCCAGGTTGTACATTCCTCCTGGAATGCCCTACCCACTGATTGAGGGCCTCACACAAATGTCCCTTCATCCAGAAAGCCCTCCTGATGCCTTTTCCCCATAAAGAGTAAGTTTCTCCTCTATGTCCCCCTAACAATTACAGGTAGCTAGCTGGTGCTCATTGACTGCTTCTTCCTATATCCTATATTTAATATTAATATAAACACTTTGTGTCATGGCTAGCTTATAAGAATCTTATCATCATCCCCATTTTACTCAGGTGAAACTAAGGTTCTGAAAGGTTAAGTGACTTGCCCTGTTCCCAAAGGTAATAAGTGACAGAGCTGGGCTTGAACCCAGGTGGTTTGCAGCCACAACTCATGTCCTTCATCCCTCTTCTACACTGCCTATGGAAAGGCCTCCTAGTTATGCATCTGCCTCCCTTATGAGACTAAAGCACTTGGAGTGCAGAGTCCAAGTCTGGTTCATTCAAGGTCTCCAGGACCCAGCATATGGCTCTGCACACAAGTTGGGTGTGCATAGAATAAATGTGTATGGAATGAATAAACAAGTTTAGGTAGGATGCTAGCAGAGGCTTGTGAGATGGGCTGATGGACAGGTTACTGAGTGTAAATTAGCACCAGGACCCTATCCTGAGTGGGTCTGGTAATCATCTTGGGACAGACACCACATCCACTGCAGCATTTTGCTCTTGGCTCAGCACCCCTCCCCCCCCAAAAAAAAGATCTATTGATGACCTTGGATTTCCATCCTCAGCTTTCCATCCTCCAGCTTGCAACCCCTTTGGAATCAGACAAATTCCACTTTGAATCTCAGTGAATCTCAGATGACTTTACCAATCTGAGTCTGTTTCTTCATTTTTAAAATGAGTTTTCAAAAAGTAACTGCCTCTTGCCAGGCATGGTGGCACATGCCCATAATCCCAGCAGTTTGGGAGGCTGAGGCAGGAGGATCACAAAAGTTCAAAGTCAGCCTCAGCAATTTAGTGGGGCACTACACAACTTAATGAGACCCTGTCTCTAAATAAAATATAAAAAGGTTTGGGGATGTGGCTTAGTGGTTAAGCACTCCTGGGTTCAATCTCTGGTACCAAAAAAGCAAAAACAGCCGGGTGCGGTGGCACACGCCTGTAATCCCAGCACTTTGGGAGACTGAGGCAGGAGAATTACGAGTTCAAAGCCAGCCTCAGCAATGGTGAGGCACTTAGCAACTCAGTGAGACCCTGTCTCTAAATAAAAGACAAAAAATGTCTGGGGATGTGACCCAGTGGTCGAGTGCCCCTGAGTTCAATCCCCGGTACCACAAAAAAAAAAAAAAAAAAAAAAAAAAAAAGGCTGGGGATGTGGCTCAGTGGTTGAACCCCTAAATTCAATCCCTGGTACCCCACTCCCCCCAAAAATATATCCACCTCTTGAGGTTGCTGTGAAGATAATGAATAGCAGCCAATATTCCCAAGTATCAGCTGTGTGCTGCACCAGGCTATCATTTATTCTTTTATTTTTTGGGGGGTGGCAATACTGGGGATCTAACCCAGAGATGCCTCACTACTGAGTTACATCTGCAGCGCCCCCCCGTTTTTTTTTTTTTTTTTTTTGGTGCCAGGGATTGAACTCAGAGGTACTCGAACACTGAGCCACATCCCCAGCCCCATTTTTTTTTTTTTTTTTTTTTTTTTTGGTACTGGGGATTGAACTCAGGGGCACTTAACCCCTGGGCCACATCCCCAGCCCTTTTTTGTATTTTATTAGAGACAGGGTCTCACTGAGTTGCTAAGTGCCTCACCATTGCTGAGGCTGGCTTTGAACTGGCGATCCTCCTGCCTCAGCCTCCCAAAGTGCTGGGATTACAGGCGTGCGCCACCGCGCCCGGCTCCCAGCCGCATTTTCATATTTTATTTAAAGACAGGGTCTCCCCGGGGTGCGGTGGCACACGCCTGTAATCCCAGCACTTTGGGAGGCTGAGACAGGAGTATCGTGAGTTCAAAGCCAGCCTCAGCAATGGCAAAGGTACTTAGCAACTCAGTGAGACCCTGTCTCTAAATAAAATACAAAAAAGGGGCTGGGGATGTGACCCAGTGGACGAGTGCCCCTGAGTTCAATCCCCAGTACCACAAAAAAAAAAAAAAAAAAAAAAGACAGGGTCTCACTGAGTTGCTTAATGCCTCGAAGTTGCTGAGGCTGGCATTGAACTCACAATTCTCCTGTCTCAGCCTCCAAGCTGCTGGGATTACAGGCATGCGCCACCATGCCCGGTTCTGCAGCCCTTTTCTATTTTTTATATTTTTAAATTTTTTAATATTTATTCATTTGCTTTAGTTGTACAAAATGCGTTTATTTTTATGTGGTGCTAAGGATCAAATCCGGGCTGCGTACATGCTAGGTGAGTGCTCTATCGCTGAGCCACAACCCCAGCCCTTTTTTTTTTTTTTTTTAAATATTTATTTATTTACTTTAGTTGTACACAAAGCAATGCATTTATTTTTTTATTTTTTATTTATTTATTTATTTATTTATTTTGTGGTACCAGGGATTGAACTCAGGGGCACTCGACCACTGGGCCACATCCCCAGCCCTTTTTTTTGTATTTTATTAGAGACAGGGTCTCACTGAGTTGCTAAGTGCCTCACCACTGCTGAGGCTGGCTTTGAACTCGCGATCCTCCTGCCTCAGCCTCCCAAAGTGCTGGGATTACAGGCGTGCGCCACCGCGCCCGGCAATGCATTTATTTTTTATGTGGTGCTGAGGATCGAACCCGGGCAGCGCACATGCGAGGCGAGCACTCTGCCGCTGAGCCACAAACCCAGCCCTCCCAGCCCTTTTTTTAAATTTTATTTTTTTTGAGACAGGGTCTTGCTAAGTTGCTTAGGGCTTTGCCAATTTACTGAGTCTGGGCCTCAAACTTGAGGTCCTCCTGCCTCAGCCTCAGTCGCTGTGATTACAGGTGTGCGCCACTATTTATTTATTTATTTGTAGATGGACACAACACCTTTATTTTATTTATGTGGTTCTGAGGATTGAACCTAGTGCCCCACGTGTGCTAGGCAAGTGCTCTACCACTGAGCCACAACCCCAGCTCCCACCGTTTATTTGTAATTAGTACAATGCTTAGGCAGTCAGGGAGGCGGGACCTCAGCACTTCAGAAGGCCACTTTAGCCTTCCTCTGTTGGTCCCTTCCCACAGAGTGAGGAGTCAGAGAGGCCAAGAGGACACACCCAGTTGGAGTTCCCCCTTACTCACTTCTAGAGGAGCTCTCAGTACCCAGAATCCTAGAATCCCTGAGCTAGCTTTCCCAGCCTAAGTAGGCCCTTCCTGAAACCAGACCACACTGCTAGGGCAGATTCCTAGATCTGAGGGGTGGCCCAAGACAGCTATTCACCAGAGGTGGGCGAACAGAGCTTGAATAGCAGGCAATGAGGCAGGGAGGAGGTATGGGAGGAGCCTCAGGCCTGTGGCACTGTACCCAGTGAGCTTCTGTTTATCTCCAAAATGGGACTAATAATTTCTGCCTTTTGGGACATTTATGAAGATTAATAAGGGAAAGCTGATCCCAAATCAGAATATACTGGAGCTGCACATGGAGATGCATGCTTATAATTCCAGCTATTTGAGAGGCTGAGGCCGAAGGACCTTAAGTTCAAGGCCAGCTTCTGAAACTTAATGAGACCCTGTCTCAAAATGAAAAATAAAAAGTGTTAGGGATGTGGCACAGTGGTAGAGCATCCTTGGATTCAATCCCCAGTACCAAAAAGAAAAAAAGAAAAAAGAAAAGAAAAAATGAAAAAGGGCTAGGAGTATAACTCCGTGGCAGAGTGCTTGTTTAACATGCACATGGTGCCAAAGGCCCTGGGTTTGATCGTATACACACAAACACACACACACACACACACACACACACAGAGAGAGAGAGAGAGAGAGAGAGAGAGAGAGAGAGATTGAGAGAGAGAAATTTGCCTAAGGTTGCATAGCTCATAAGTGGCAGAGCTGGGAGCTGAACTGTACTCGGCTAGCTACTGCCATTATCATGGTTAGAATCCATTCCTCAGCTTGGCTAGCAACCATCCGCCTTAGTCATTTTCCTGAGAATGGGATAGAGACGCTCTGTGAGTCCTCTGGTTGTAAAACTGGAAACAGGCACAAATGTAATCCAAGCTGAAGGGCTTTGGGTCGACCATGTGGAAGCAGCTGGGGGGGGACTGGGGTCTGACTCTGCTTCTCACCCTCTGTCCCTAAGTCCTAGGACAGCCAGGCAGGGCCCTGTGGGCTGTTCAGAAAGAGGGCCTTCTGGTTTGTAATTATGCCCATCTTCCCAGCCTGCGGCCTGAGAAGATGGCGCCCCCCCCTTCTTCTCCCAGTTGTGGGGCGGCTGCCAGCTCCGCCTTTCCTACACCCAGCCAAGCTGCTGCTCTGTGGTCACCTGGACCCAATTTCCTTCTTCCTGCCTCCTCCCATCTCTGGCACACGCCCTTCAGCTGTCCTGCCAATTTCCAAAGACTTCTCCCCCAGGAAGCCATCTTTGTCCCACTCCGACCCCCATCCCTGGGTCTCCTACACCCCTGGAACACTCCAGCCCCTCACCTTTAACCCCACACGGAGAGCGTCACTTGGACCATCAGCCCATTTCCCATTGGTTCCTGGCTGAACATTGGGTCCCCCTGGCCAGAATACTGCCCTTCCCCAGGGCAGTATCACCTTGTGTGCTTCCCTCTCCCCGGCTCGGTGCCTGGACGGGTGGAGCCCAGAGCCAGAGATCTGCCCTCACCCCCAAGAACCAAACCTTAGCACTCAGAGGCCTGGAGCCAGCATGATGGCTCTTCAGTGACCCCTCATATACCAAGTGAAGGAACCAAGGAGGAGGCCCAGGGAGGAAAAGGGATTTGACCAAAATCACCCAGAGGTGATCAGGTTCTCTGACCCTCAGGCCCAGGTTCTGACAGTATACATGGATCAAGTTCTAATCTTCCCAGGTCCTCATTTTCAGGCAGGAGACCAAAATAGCTCCTATGTATTGCCAGAACCCCAGAGGTTAGTTCTGCCCCAATATGGAAAAACCCCAAAGAGATTATTAGTCCAATCTACCTTCATCTATTTCCCTTGCATTGACAAGCAAACTGTGACCCAGAAAGCAGAAGGGGCTTCCTCGAGGTCACAGAACTGGGGCTAGAGCTGAGACAGGATTCCATGTTGAGTTCTTTGAAGAATTAAGCATCACCAACAAATTCATTGATTCAGCAAAGATTTGCAAGCCTACTCATTCCAGTCTGCGTGCTGGAAAGGAGACATTGAAGCTTGGCACAGTGGTGCACTCCTAAAATCACACCTGCTTGGGAGGCTGAGGCAGGAAGACCATAAGTTTGAGGCCAGCCTCAGCAAATTAATGAGACCCTGTCTCAAAATAAAATAAACTAAATAGAAAAGGGCTGCGGCTGTCACTCAGTGGTAGAGTGCTTACCTAGCATGTGCAAGGGCCTGGGTTCGAGTGCCAGTACTGAGGAAAAAAGTTGTTTTTGTTTGTTTAAAGACAGTCACTGCTGGAGATGTAGTTCAGTGGTAAAGTACCTGCCCAGCATGTGTGAGGCCCTGGGTTTAATCTCCAGGATCACAAAAATAAATAAATAAATAAATAAATAAAAAATACAATAAAAAGATAGTCACAAGCATTGAGCTCATGGGAGCTACAGTACAGAAGAGGAGATCAGACATTGGACAACTGATTACACACACTAATTATGATGGTGCCACACTAAAATAGAAGATGTTAGTGACTAAGGAGTGGGAGGGCCTGATCTAGCCTGGGAGTAGTCAAGGAAGGCTTCTCAAAGGAAGTGAGGTACAAGCAGCAAACTGGAAAAAATGAGCAGGAACAGCGTGAGACTGATTCTCTACCCCTACCTCACACCACACAAAACTTAACTCACCATGAGCCATGGGCCTGAATGTGAAAGCTAACACTATGAAGCTTTTAGAAGAAAACGTTAAAGTGTCTTCATGATCATGGAAAGATTTCTTGGGCATCAAAAACACTAACCATGCTGGGCGTGGTGGCGCATGCTTGTAATCCCAGCACTTGGGAGGCTGAGGCAGGAGGATTGCCAGTTCAAAGCCAGCCTCAGCAATGGCGAGGCACTTAGCAACTCAGTGCGACCCTGTCTCTAATAAAATACAAAATAAAATTTAAAAAAACCACTAACCATAATTCAAGATTATCAGAGGATAAGGAAAAAGCATCTAAGACAGAAAAAAAACAGTATGTGATAAGGCCCAGAGGAGAGAAGGGGCAAGAACTGAGAAAAGGTCAGAAGGAGTCAATGCTAGACAGTGAAATGAGAGAAAGGCGAAGAGGTAGGTAGGAGCCAGACCATCCAGGACCTAGGGATTGGGTTAGGACTTTTTTTTTTTTGGTGGGGGGGGATTGAACTCAGGGGCACTCAACCACCCCCCAGCTCACTTTTGTTTTGTTTTGTTTGCTTTTTGTACCAGGGATTGAACTTAGGGGCACACGACCACTGGGCCATATCCCCAGCCCTTTTTTTGTGTATTTTATTTAGAGACAGGGTCTCATTGAGTTGCTAAGTGCCTCGCCATTGCTGAGGCTGGCTTTGAACTCACAATCCTCCTGCCTCAGCCTCCCAAGTGCTGGATTACAGGAATGTGCCACCGCATCCGGCTCAATTTTGTATTTTATTTTATTTTAATATTTGTTTTAGTTTTAGGTGGACACAATAACCTTTATTTTATTTTTATTTTTATGTGGTGCTGAGGATTGAACCCAGTGTCTCACACATGCTAGGCAAGCACTCTACCACTGAGCCACAACCCCAGCCCGTTGATTTTGCATTTTATTTAGAGCCAGGGTCTCACTGAGTGCTTAGTGTCTCTCCATTGCTGAGGCTGGCTTTGAACTCAGGACCCTCCTGTCTCAGCCTCCCAAGCTGCTGGGTTTAAAGGCATGCGCCACTGCGCCCAGCAGACTTTTTTTTTTTTTTTTTTTTTTTTTTTTAGTTGTAGATAAACACAATACATTTATTTTATTTATTTATTTTTATGTGGTGCTGAGAGGATCAACCCAGTGCCTCATACATGCCAGGCAAGCGCTCTGCCACTGAGCCACACTCTCAGCCCTGGGTTAGGATTTGAGTCCTCCTTCATTCTGAGACTACTAGGTAGACAGAGGAGATGTGGCAAGAACAGCAAGTGGAGCAAAGGTTGGAGATAATGTGACCTTAACTAGACTTTGAAAGACCTAGTGCTATCTCCTTTGATATGTCCAGGACTACAAGATGTGGCCTCCACAAAAAGGAGAATAAAAGGAAACATGCCCTTGTTCCCTGCTCAGCAACCAGGCTGGGCCAGGCTTGGATTCTGCTCCTTTGCAATCAAGATATACTTTTATGGGGCTAGGGTTGTGGCTCAGTGGCAGAGCTCTTGCCTAGCACGTGCATGGCCCAGGTTCCATCTTCAGTATCATGTAAAAATAAAGGCATTGTGTACAACTAAAACAAATAAATAAATATTTTTTTTTAATATATACTTTTACAACTTGAAAAGTCACTTCATCCAGGTGCCAGGATGAGGTCGGGCATTGCAGGGTTGGGGGATGACTTTCAGCTATGAGGCCTTGTCCTGCAGGGGCCGGCCCTGGAGTGTGTCAGCTCCTACCCATGCCCCAGCTCCTGCTGTAGCCCCCACCCACCTCTGCTTAGCACCTGGACCTTCTCACCTCCTTTTCCCTCTTTCCCTCCCTTGGGAAGAGAGAGTCCAGAGGCCAAGTTTCCTCCACCCACTCCCACTCCCACACACATCCCCACAGACTCCACACCAGAGCTGGGGTGGGCCTCAGGCAACCAGGTCCCTGCAGAATCCAGCTTCTTATCACTCAGGCCTCCTCCCTGTAAAGGTGCTCAGGAAAGCCAATGACAGTGGTGATTCCATCCAATCCAACCGACATCTTATTGAGTGCCTGCTACATGATGGGCACTGTGCTAAAGTTAAGAAGGTGCCTCTCTGGGAACTCTTGAGGTAATGGGGGAGAAAGAGTGCACACAGCCAACATTACAAGTGTTTTATAGAAGTGCAAAGTGCAATTGAGTCTAGAAAGCAAGGCTGATTTCACTTGTGGAATGGTGTGCGGATTATCAAGGAGAATTTCCTCTGAGAATCCATCTGAGCTGGACCAGAAGGAATAGGTAAGACAGCCAGTAAGAAATGCTCTTGGTGGGAGAGGAAAGTATAAGAATTGTAATGACTAATGGTAGTATAAGGTGCTGTGCTCAGCACCAAAAGTATTCATTTGATCCTCACATTGACTCTATGAAATAGTATAATTATGCCCATTTTCCAGATGTGGCAACTGAGGCTGAGGGAAGGTAATTAGCTTGTTTTCAAACTCCCACAGCAGGTAAGTGGCAGAACTAGGACCTGAACTGTCTGCTTCCACACTCTTAATTTCTACACAGAGTAGCTTGGGTAAAGGATACCTTGGAGACAGAGGAGAGGGAAAAAAGGTGAGGAGGGGTGGATAGGCAGAGGTTGGGGAGGGGAGCTTCATGCAGAGAGCAGTGGGGAGCTACAGGAGGTACACTGGGGGGGAGATGACACTTACAATTAGCTCTCTGTTTTCAGAGGCCCACTTTGAAGAGAATAAATTAGAGACAGAAAACCTGTGTGGGAGTTGCTGCAAAAATCCAAGAGAAGATTGGGGGCTGAGGGGTGGGGAGGAGGAGGTGCACCGGGAGACACCAAGCAGAACCTGGGGACTGCTTGGTTCTGGCAGATGAAGTGGAAGGAGGAGTCAAAGGTGTTGTCCCAGGTGGCCTCTGTGCTCCAGGAGGAAGCCTGTTAATTGGTCTTTACTTCCCCTACCCCCACCATGGCGCTGCCCCACATGTGGCACCTGCCCAGCTCACCTGCTTTCTTCTTCCCAAACACTCATGCATATTCATCATCCATTTTCAATCAACATATATGGTGCGCCCACTGCATGAGGAATGTTGTGCGGGGAGTTGGGGGAGGACCTGGGGAACAGGCTGACCTTGCCCTTCAGTGGTGAACCTTTTGCAGCCTGGGATCTGGATTTGAATCCTGGTTCTGCAACTTACTTGTGGTAAGTCCCGCTCCGCTTCTGACTTGCTGCGACTTCAGGTGAGTGACTGAACCTCTCACTGTCTCAGTTTTCTTTTTCTTTAATAGTTATTTATTTGCTTTTAGTTGTACACAATGCGTTTATTTTTACGTGTTGCTGAAGATGGAACCTGGGCTGTGCAAGTGCTAGGTGAGCGCTCTACGGCTGAGCCACAACCCCAGCCCCTCAGTTTTCTTTATCTGTAAGATGGGGATATAACTGCCTACCACAAGTCCCTGGCACAGGGTGAGCATGCAGTGTGAGCTGTTATTACAGAGTTCACATTTTAGTGGGGAGACAAATTTGATTACACAATTAATTATTTTATTACAACAATGATAAATAACCTGAAGAAACAGTACAGATGGGAGGTAAGGGCAGGTTTCCCAGATGGGCCTGCTGCTGAGCCCTGGGACCTGAGGGGGCCAGGTGGAGCACGAGGGAGGCAAGAGCACTGGAGGCAGAGGGGACAGAGGGGATGGTGAGTGACCCTCAAGTGGAAGGAGGTGCGAGGTCTGGATTTCTGCAACTTCACCTCTTTGGAATCTCAAAAACAGTGCTGAGAAGTAGGTCACACAGACACTGCCCATTTTACAGAAAGGGCATTAAGGCCCAGAGGGGAACAGCGGCTTAGTAGGTTTATCACAAGAAGGCTCAGAGGACAGGAGGAGACAAGCCTCAGAAGAGGCCTTTGTCCCTTTGCCTGCTGGGGTGGGAGCAGCAGGAACTAAGGCTGCAGCTGGCCACCAACAGCTGTGGTGGCCAGAGCTGCATTCCTTCTCCTGCCAACAGAGCAAGTCCAGGCTTAGGCAGGGGCCAAGAACTTTCTTTTGGTCTTTACAACACACACACACACACACACACACACACACACACACACACCACCCAAAACCAACAAAGAAAACCCACTTTAGTAAACATTAAGTTGTGACTTCAAACAGACACAACTCCAAACTGTCCTCCCTGGTCCTGTGGCTCTCCATCTCCCCAGGGTAAGTGCCGAGGCAGCCAAGTTTCTGTGAAGGGCAAGGAGGCCTGGACTTGAAGCCCCTCCAACTTGCTGTGTGACCTCAGGCAGGTCACCAGCCCTCTCTGGGCCTGAGTGTCCTCTGCAAAACAGAGGGAAGGGAGAGTGGGATGACATAAGAGGGGTGGGGAGCCCGGTAACCAGCTTCAGCCAGCTGCGGCAGCTTTGCTGCCCTCCAAGTTTGAGGCACTGGGGCCTTGGGGGTCTGGAAGCTGGGGACAGGCAGCCTTTCATCTCTGCTGGCCCAGGGTCACTGAAGGTTGGCAGGCCCCACATCCCAAGATCGCATTTCAGGCTGGAAGGGGCCTTCCTGTGACCTCAGCCGGCCAGCCCTGCCTGCCTCCCTCCTCCCCATCCTCACCAGAGGGAAGCAGGCAGCATCCTGCCCAAGGTCACCAGCCAGCAAGTGGCTGTCCTTCTGCCCGCCCTTCCCTCCCACCCAGCCAGCCCCCACTATCCTCCCCCTGTAAAGCCTCAGGTCTCCTGGGCCATTAGGAATCTGCCAGGCGAGGCGTGGTCTTTTTCCTCTCTCTTGTTTCTTGGCTTGTTTTCCCAGTTCTCCAACAGCCGCCTCCTGCAAAAGCCTCCGGGTGCGTGTACAGGAACATTTTTCTTTAAAAAAAAAAAAAAAAAAAAAAAAGAGAGAGAGAGAGGGAAAGAGTCTGAAAGAAAGGGAGAAAGAAATGTAACCATGGTTTGGATGAAAAAGCAACCAACTCAGTCCTTCCCTGTAACCTCTGGCTTCCCAGCCGGGCTGGCTCCAGGCACTGGAAGGAAGGCCTGCTGGGGTGGAGGCCCGAGCATGTCTCCCGCCCCCTCCTCTCCTGCCTCCCTTCTCCTACAGGATTTGGTCTGGCTTTTGGAGCCAGGAGGAGGCAAGCTGTAGGGCTCAGCAGGGCTGAGGAAACGTGGGGGTGCTGAGGGGGCTGGCTGGGGACCTGCCCCCTGCCTGCTTGACCACCTTCTCTGGAGGTTACAGGATCGGGGCTTTTCACCCCTAACCCATTCCCTCTTCCGGCTTTCATTTCTCTTTTGTTTTCCTTCTGGCTTGTGAATCACTGGTCTCTCTAGTGCAAATTCCTTGAGGGCCACCTGCCACCTCTGTATCCCAATTGTACCCTCTGTACCGTGGCAGGACTTGACTTTCTATTTTGAGAAAGTCATTCACTTTCACACTGTCTTTATCCATTGAGACCTTCTGAAGGGGGGGGACACCCAATGTCCCACCTTTGCTCTGGCTGAGGACCCCTTAATCGTCTGTTGTAGTTCTAGCACCTGGGTTAGCGCCTGACACACAGTAAGTCCATTGTGGTGTTTCTTCAATGAATGAATTCAAACCACGAATAGGTCTCTCGAAATATTCAGAGCAATCTTGCAAAAGGGCCATTTGATTATGACACATCGCTGTTAAAAGCCTTCCATGCCTCCCCATCACCTTCAGGATCCTCATCTCCAACTTTTCACACTCCCCAACCCTTCCGGGGGGATTTCCTTTCCTTGTAAAGAACCATCTTTTCTCTGGCCTCTGGGCCTTTGCATATGAATCTCTCTCTGCCTGCCACACTCTGGGGTGCATCTGGCTGACTCCAAGCAGCCTGTCCCCCTGTCAGACCACCCAAGGAACAGAGCAAGCATGGGCTGGGAGCACCAGCAAAGCAGGGACACTAACATTTCTTTTTTCAAATAATTTGACATTTAATAATTTTTAAAATCCATCAAAATGGCATTCAGGGAAAAAAATCAGACCCTTACTGGAGTACCAGTACTCTTACCACATGGTTAGTGCTGTTTCTACGTTGAGTTTACACATAGGCCAGTGTTGCAGAAGGTGTTATAACCTGGCTTTGACATTTAACACTCCTCCTGACTCCTGTAGATGGGCTTAGGTCTCTTCTTTTCTTGGTGCTTCCAAAGTCCTTCTGGACTTTTCTTCTTCTTCTTCTTCTTTTTTTTTTTTTTTTTTTTTTTTTTTTTTTGTGGCACTGGGGATCAAACCCAGGGCTAGGCAGATGCTCTACCTGGAGCTCCATCCCCAGCCCTTTTAAATTTTTTTTTCCGTACTGGGAATTGAACTCAGGGCCACTTGACCACTAGGCCACATCCACAGCCTTTTTTTGTATTTTATTAGAAACAGGGTCTCACTGAGTTGCTAAGTGCCTCACCATTGCTGAGGCTGGCTTTGAACTCATGATCCTCCTGCCTCAGCCTCCCAAGTGCTGGGATTACAGGCGTGCGCCACCACGCCTGGCCCAACAACTAAAAAAAATTTTTATGTGGTGCTGAGGATCGAACCCAGGGCCTCAGATGTGCGAGGCAAGTGCTCTGCCACTGAGCCACAGCCCCAACTAAAAAATTTTTTTTAAATTATAAAATAATTTAAAAGGGGCTGGGGTTGTGGCTCAGTGGTAGAGCGCTTGCCTAGCATGTGTGAGGCACTGGGTTCGATCCTCAGCACCACATAAATAAAATAAAATTTAAAAAAATAATAATAATTTAAAAAACCTAGCCAGAGCCGGGTGCGGTGGCACATGCCTATAATCCCAGCACTTGGGAGGCTGAGGCAGGAGGATCGTGAGTTCAAAGCCAGCCTCAGCAATGGCGAGGCACTTAGCAACTCAGTGAGACCCTGTCTCTAATAAAATACAAAAAAGGGGCTGAGGATGTGGCCCAGTGGTGGAGTGCCCCAGAGTTTAATCCCCGGTACCAAAACCAAAAAAAAAAAAAAAAAAAAAAAAAAAAAAACCTAGCCAGAGAAGGCAGCAATGTATGCTTGTTAGCCAGGTGCAGTGGCATACACCTGTAATCCCAGTGACTCAGGAGGCTGATGCTGGAGGATTGCAAGTTCAAGGCCAGCCTCAGCAATTTAGTGAGGCTAAACAAAATAAAAAGGGCTGGGGATGTAGATCAGTGGTACAGTGTCCCTGGGTTCAATATCAAATACCCCCTAGCTGCCCCCCCCCCAAAAAAAAAATGCTTATTGCATGAAAAGACTGGAAAAGTAGGTAAAATTCAGACAGGGTTTTGGCTTTTGTTTTGCAGGGTGGAGGGGCTGGGGATTAAACCCAGGGTCTTGTGCATGCTAAGCACTTGCTGTTACTACCAAACTACACCCCCAGCTGCAGGCAGAATTTTGAAGGTGAGAGCAAAGAGAATAACATGTACTGAGGGCACAGAGTCAGTATAGATAAAAACAAACCATTGTCATCATCATGGCAACTGTCACCGAGTGTGCCTTAGTGCGGTGGGTAAGAGTGCAGAGGAGGCGCTATCCCTTACAGGCTCTGTGAGTTTAGGGAAGTTATATAATCTCTCTGTGCCTCAGTTTCTTCCTCGGCAAAATGTAATCATCTCCACCTCACCTGGAATCAAACAGGTTAATCCTTCAAGGTGCTGAGAACGGTGCCAGGCTCACACGGCCTCTGTGTGTTTGCTGTCATTGTTATTATCTCTATCTCTGAGTACTTGGGTCGTGCCAGGCACTTTGATCTGCCATCTCACTTAGTCCTCACAGCTGCCTGACAGGCAGGATTGTTGTCCCCTTTTCCAGAGAAATGAAGCGTAAGCAGGCCAAGCAGCTTGCTAAGGTCACTTGCTGGGTAAGTGGCAGGAATGGGATTTGAACCCAGGTCTCTCTGGCCCTGCCGCCCACCACCCATGTTCCTTGACTGTGGCACTTGCCTGCAGGAGGAAGGGGAGGAGGAGGAGATGGCATGGTGGGAAGGCAGGGAGGCTTCACCGAACTGGGGCCTCAGCAGAGCAGCAGGCGGTTTTTTCCAGAGCTTTCATTTCCTCTGCCTCTTCTAAGCAGGTGAAAAACCCCACAGAGGGCCCTTCCCCGAGTCCCCCCTTCCCTCCCCCTCCCAGTGCTGTCTCATCCCCCACGCTGGGAGGGGGGAGGTCAGGCATGCAGCGTGGGGGCTGCAGGGGAGGGGAGTGAGGAGGTGGGGGAGCATCATTCCAGATCCTTCCCCTCCTGCACCCCCCTTCCCCATCAAAGGGGCTCCGGGAGGAGAGAGCATTCCAGGTGGAAGGAATGGCAAACGCAAAGGCTGCGGATTAAGGATGTGGAGGCGGGGAAAGCCTGAGAGCTGGGCTGGAACTGAGGTTGGGGGGGGGCCCCCTGGGATTGCTCAGTGGAGAAGAACTTGTTTGACGAGAGGGAGGGGGGAGGGGGAGAGAGAGAGAGGGAGAGAGAAAGAGGGGGGCGGGCAGGCTGTGGACCCAGACAGAGCTGAGGGTGTCAGAGGGAGCAAAGTGGCCTGGAGACCATTCCGGGCTGAGCACCGTGCTGTTTACCCACTTCCCCTGGGACAGAGGTGGGGGGATGCCGAGGGGTGACTCTTCTTGCTCCGTATTCTGCAGGCTCTGTACCAGGCCCGGCTCCTGGCTTCTCATGCATTCTCTCACTGTCATTGTGTGTCCTCTCCAGCTCCACAGATCCACAGTCTTCACTCCATTTTAGAGATACGAAAGCTGAGGTTCAGCCCGGTTATATAACTTGTCCACAATCAGACAGTGTGAAAGGCAGACCTGGGACTTGAACTTGAGTCTGTTCACCGCTGGCCTGTTACTACTGACTTAGGCTGCTTTCCCAAAGGGCTCCCCCCCCCCCCCGTGTCCTCAGCAATAATGACAGGAACTCATGTGGCCTACACTGTTGCCACCTGCAGCAACAATACCGCGGGAAAGAATTCGGAGGCAGACTGGAAACGAGTAGGTTCTTTATTCTGCTTTCTCTTCTGACTTCTCTCTCCAACTCCAACAACAACAACCCCCCTCACAACTCCAACCCTACCTGCTTAAATACCCTTAACAAGTATACACGTGTCACAAGCTCAACTTACAGGTGCGTCACACAGTGTTCACGGGCACAGAAAGATTCTTAGTAGATTACATTAAGGTCAGGAGAAAACAAATGTCTCCTCTTTGGCTCTCAGTCAGCCGCCATCTTAGCTACCTCCTCATTAAGGCTCTTACACTACACTTTAGTTGTGCTCATTTCTTTTGCTTCTCATGACAGCCTTGTAGGCTCTATTTCATAGATAAGGAAACTGAGTCTCCGAAAGAGGGTATGACTTGGCCACCATTAAGGAGCCATTAGGTAGCAATGGTGGGATTCAGATCCAGTTCCAGTGACTCTTTTTGCCTCCCTTACAGAGGAAGGAGGTCTGTTCTTGCCCTTACTGGGGAAATAGGCAGGAGTTACTTTTTAGAATTGGTGGGAGAGGATCAGGGGACTTGCTACAGGCAGTGAATAATTTCAGCGCAGGCTCCAGGTGATACCTTTTACCCCTTGGGTAGAACAGGGAGGGCTTACCCGCCTGGAATTCTCAAATTCCATGGCTGGGTTTGAACTCCAGCTTTGTTATTTTCCACTGGGTATCCTTGGGCACTTAACCTCTCTGTGCTTCCTTGTTCTCATTAGTAAAATGAGAATGATGGTAGGACCTAATTTACAGAACCACTATGATGATTTAAAGTGATTAGCACATGCCTGGCATATAGTAAATGCTCACTAAATGTTGGTGCTCTGTACCAGTAATATGTACAGCACCCACCATCAGAAAGCAACCTATCTGAGCTGGGCACAGTGGCGCATGCCTGTAATTCCAGCACTTGGGAGGTTGAGGCAGGAGGATCATGAGTTCAAAGCCAGCCTCAGCAATGGCGAGGCACATAGCAACTCAGTGAGACCCTGTCTCTAATAAAATACAAAATAAGGGCTGGGATGTGGCCCAGTGGTCAAGTGCCCCTGAGTTCAATCCCCAGTACCAAAAAAAAAAAAAAAAAAAAAAAGAAAGCAACCAATCTGTATTTACTAAGGCTTCTGTTGTTGGGCAACCTGTAAGCAAAGCCCCAGAATATTAAATTTTCTTTTTTATTTGTTCTAATTAGTTATACATGCCACTATAATGCATTTGGCACATTGTACACAAATGGAGCATAACTTCTCATTCTTCTGGCTATACACTGTGCTGAGTCACACCAGTAGTGCAACCATACATGTATGTAGGGTAATACTGTCTGTCTTCTTCTACTGTCCTTCCTATCCCCACCCTTTCCCTCACTTCCCTCTGCACAATTCAAAGTTCCTTTACTATTCCCTGTAATTTCTTTTTCTTTCTTTTCTTTTCTTTTTGGTACTGGGGATTGAATCCAGGGGCACTTTACCACTGAGCTACATCTCCAGCCCTCCTTTTTATTTTTTATGTTGTGACAGGGTCTCACTAAATTGTTGAGGCTGGACTCAAACTTGTGATCCTCCTCCGTCAGCCTCCTCAGTCACTAGGATTACAGGCATGTACTACCAGGTCCTGCTCAGAATATTAATTTCTCAAGCAGGTGGAAACTGCTGATGTAAATAATAATGGTAATTATTATTAGAGCTAACATTCAACAGTTGCTTGCTATATACCAGTCATTGTGCTAAGTGACTCATATTTGAAATAACATTTTTTTCCCCTCCAGTTTTCAGTTTTAGGGATTGAACCCAGGACTGTATGCATGTTAGGCAAGCTTTCTACCACTGAGCTACACTCCCCATCCCCTAGGTGCTTCACATTTATTATCTCATTTAATCTTCACAACTCTAGGAAGTAGAAATAATTATGATTCACATTTTATGGATAAGGAAACAGAGTCTCAGAGAGGTGAAGTCACCTGCTTAAAGTCACAGAGCTAGAAAGTGGTAAAACAGTTATTTAAACTCAGATTTGTCTGACTTCAAAGTCTCCTATGACAATTAAGGTTAGGTAATAACTTGCACAATACATGGTTGTCTGCATCAGCTCTATTCCAAACCAGCTGCTGGCTCTGCTACTTCCCTCCATGCTGGGAAGACCAAGGACCATTTATAGAGTGCCTTCTATGTGCCACTTTATTACATTTCCTTTTAATCCTTACTGCTACCTTATGACCCTCTATCATTATCCTTCCTAAAAGTATAATAATAAATATAGCTGAAGCACAATTAGGTTTGGTAACAGTTCAAAGTTACTATATCTAAGGTAAGGTGGTACAATCAAGATTCAAATCTAGGGGCTGGGGTTGTGTGACTCAGTGGTAGAGTGCTTGCCTAGCACGTGCGCGGCCCGGGTTCGATCCTCAGCGCCACGTAAACATAAATGCATTGCATTGTGTACAACTAAAGCAAATAAATAAATATTAAAAAAAAAAAAAAAAAAGATTCAAATCTAGAAGGGCCTACCTGGAAGCCTGCAATTTCTTTTAAAATACTGGTGATTGAACCCAGGGCCTTGTAAATTCCTGGTTCTGGAAACCTGCATCCTCATTCTCCCCCTGCCTCCATCCCTGAATTAAACTCAGTGGTGCTTTGCCACTGACTGAGCTACATCATGGCTTTTTTTTTTTTTTTTTTTTTTTTTTGTACTAGGGATTGAACCCAGGGGTACTTAACCACTTAGCCACATCCCCAGTCTTTTTTTTTTTTTTAATATATATTTTTAATAGAGACAGGACCTTGATAAGTTGCTTAGGGTCTAGCTAAGTTGCTGAGTCTGGCTTTGAACTTGTGAT
The DNA here is from genome assembly GCA_025594165.1 of Tamias sibiricus. Lineage (NCBI taxonomy): Eukaryota > Metazoa > Chordata > Mammalia > Rodentia > Sciuridae > Tamias > Tamias sibiricus. The sequence goes on along the minus strand of CM046658.1, from coordinate 22,456,686 downwards.
CCTCCTGCCTCAGTCTCAGCCTCCAGAGTTGCTGGGATTATAGGCATGTGTTACCATGTCCAGCACCCCCACCCTCTGTTTTTTTAAAAATAGGGTTTCTCTAAATTGCCCAGGCTGGCCTTGAATTTGTAATCCTCCTACCTCAGTCCTGAGTAGCTGGGATTACACACACTTGCCACCACACCCAGTAAAGCCTGCTTCTTTCAGGGACTATCAGAAAAGTGTAGAGAACCTTGGAGAACAGTTCCACCTTCAAAACCAACTTTACCTTCAGAACCAAAACTAAGGTCTAGTTTAACAATGACCCTCTCTATTGTGGCCCTCAGGCCTGGTGTGCTCTGCCCTCCAGCCCAACTCCCCGATACCCTCCTTGGCCTACATGACTTCATACCTACCCTTCCTCTGGCCCTGCCCTATTTCTCTCACCCTCCTCATTCATGAATGAGTGAACCACATTCATCAACTCACCGCAGACACCACCCACTTAGGGAAGCTTCCTTTGACCCCTCCCATCTCCTGACATTCACACTCATAAACACATTGTACTTTGCCTTCTTGTTCCTTATCACTTTCTAACTGTACTTCAATTTGTCCATTCATTTGTTTAGCTACTTTGCTCCTTACCAGAGTCCAAGCTCCCCAGGGTCTGACTATTTTGTTCACCATTGTAGCTGTGCCATTGGCAGGCTGCTCTACACACACTAGGTGCTCAATAATTTTTTTTTTTTTTTTTTTTTTTTTTTTTTTTTTTTTTGTGGTATCGGGGATTGAACTCAGGGGCACTCGACCACTGGGCAACATCCCCAGCCCTTTTTTGTGTTTTTATTAGAGACAGGGTCTCCCTGAGTTGCTAAGTGCCTCGCCATTGCTGAGGCTGGCTTTGAACTCGCGATCCTCCTGCCTCAGCCTCCCAAAGTGCTGGGATTACAGGCGTGCACCACCGCGCCCGGCCTCAATAATTTTTTTATTGAGTGAATGATCCATGAACAAATAAGTAGCTACCAGGCATTTTAAACACATGACTCATTAGCACCACAATTAACTCATTAAATCCTCACAACTGCCCTATCATCCCATTTTAGAGACGTGGTAGGTAAGGCTCAGAAAGCTGGAAAGTGGTAGAGCTAGGACTCAACCCCAGCTCGGATTTGACCCCAAAGTTACTGTTGCCTTCTGCAGTTGCCTCCTGCACCCAACAGCTACAGCCGGATTGAAACAGTCATTGGCTGTCAGACCATAAGTACCAATTTGAGCTTGGAGGACACCAACCCAGTCAGCACTGGGACCCTGTTGGCACCATCCACTTGTTGGGTCTCTGCCCTTCTTAAGTCTTAAGCTGCTCCCCCTCCTATTCCCTTCTTGGCCTCTAGGGAGGGAAAAGGACTAGGAATCACAGCCAAGACAGCCCTGCTGGGAAAACAAACCTGTGGTGAATAGAACTCTGTTCCAAAAGTGGAGAGACCTGGTTTTAAGTTTTGCCATGAGGCTGTCCCACTGTCCATGTCCTCATTTGGGATTCTGCCTAGGTTGCTGATCATCTGTCATCCCCGACCTCCTGATTCCTAGGATCCCAGAAACAGCCTCATCACCTAGCTTGGGAGTGGCCTATGATCAAGTCTGTGGTAACCAGGGGCGGGGGCAAATCTGGCACCCTAAAGACCATCCCTGACCTACTAAAGCGATGGGGGAGGGAAGTCTTTTTCAGGTGACACCATGCCTGGGAAGGAAAAATACAGGGATGGACGCTAAATGACACAAGTTTGAGTCCTAGGTTGTTTCTAATTCCTTGGGTGAACCTGGGTAAATCTGCTATCATAGACTCCGTTTTCTTCCCTGCAAGTTGAGGACAATACCTGCTTTGCTAACTTATTAATTTGTTATATTGTTATCTAGCTGCAGCCTTTTGTAATCAATAAGCCTTGCATGTGCCCACTCGGGCGGGCATGAATCCTCAATAACCACCTTCAGACGTAAGGAGGATATGCTGAGTCTACTGCGCCTACTTTGCAGAAGGACAAACTGAGACCCAGAGAAGCTCAGGGAGTTGTCTGAGGTTGCAGAGCAAGGCGGCGGTGGAAACTAGGGACCAGTTCACCTGTCAGAACTGGCTCCCAGTTCCAGGACACCCCCCCCCCAAAAAAAAAAAAAAAAAAAAAAAAACAAACCCAAAACCCACACTGGGATCCCTTAGGGGTGGCCTCTTAAAGCCTATGACTCACTCTCCACACCTTACTTTCGGCCCCGCCTGAGACGCAAAGTGAAGGGATATAACTATCTGCAACTTGAGGGGTGTCCACAGAAAAGTTTACAGGCTTGGCCCCTTCCTATCACCAAAAATACTGGTTCTTTGAACTCCAATAAGAAGAATTCGTCTTTCAACACACTTTGAGCGAGACTTTACCCTTTGTTCGGTGGGATCTTTCTACTCTGAACTTTGGAGTTGATTTACCTAAATTTCCACCCCCACTTCACTTGGTTTGCCTCCCGCTGTTTACTCCTATTGCGGAAGTCGCCCGGGTGGAGTTCTCGGGACAGTAGCCTTGAGTACGTCTTTTGCGTAGTTATTTAACTGGCATTGTATTCAGGCCAATGGAATGACTGGAAGTCCAGGGCGGGTGGGGCGGAGAACCAATCAGAGCCGTTGGCGGGGTGTGGCTGCGTCCCAGGGCGGGGAATCGCGTAATGGCGGACACGGGCCTGGCGAGCGCGGCTGGGGGCGTTGCGCGTTGAGGGGGGTCCGGCTGTGTGGCAGCCCGCTAGGCGGTCGGCGGGAGCAGATCCCGTATTGAGATAGGGCGGCTGGCCGGCTTTTCCTGTCTCTGAGGGGGACTGCGCGAGGCCAGGTGAGCAACAAGTCCCTTGGGCGGGCTCCGCTGTGAGGCGTCGGCCCCAGCTGGGCCGCCCCTCCCGAGCCGCGCAGAGTCCACCGGTATGGGTGCCGCACCTCCCGCCGCCGACTGGCAGAGGCCGGTGAGCAGTCAGCGCCGGGTGGCGTCTTAGTCCACCCTACCCCCCTAAGGGAGGGGGTGACCCGGCGTCCCCAGCGGATTCGTGAAGGGGCCTGTGAGGCTGTGAAAGTGTCCCGACCTGTCCTGGCTCTGTCCCCAACTCGCTTTGTGATCTTGGGCAAGTCACTTCCTTCTTCAGGCCTTAGTATCCCCATTTGTAAAACGAAGTCTGTCGGCAGGAGTACCTGAGTTGGGTCCCAGCCATTTGGGGAAGTTTTTCCCCAGGATGAGCCTCAGTTTCTGTCTCAGGACCATGCAATAATTGAGGTGCTCCTTAAGGCCCTTGGCATATTAAGTTGGGGAGCGGCGGGTAGGGCATAGTATGTGTGTGTGCGCGCGCGTGTGTCCAGATAGAATGGTCCGCAGACTGAGGAGGAGAGTTGGCCATACGGGCTCTTTTCGAAGGCGGTGGGTGCTACCCAGACCCGGATGGGATGGGATGGGCTGGGCTGGGGTGGGGTGGGGTGAGGTGGGATTGGGTTCTCTGGGTCCTCCAGCACTCCTAGAGCCTATGAAATGAGGAAGGTTGTTTATACACTTGGATATAGAATCAGAGATGGGGAAAAAATCCTTGGAGCTAAGTTTGGAATTTAGGCCCAGAAGTCAGGAGGAGGAAGCGGGAGAAGAACATTTATGGTGCTCCTACTGTGTGCCAAACCTTGGTTAGGCATATATTATTGTTTAATTTTTACAAGTTCCCTTGAGAGTTTGCACATAAGGAAACGAAGTTTCAGAGGACCCAAGTGACTTGCCCAGGACCTCTAGTAAAGTGTAGTTTACCAATGTGATGGTGTTTCCTCTGGAAATCACTGGGTAAGGGATAAGTCACTGCCTACTTAAAAAATAGTGTTTGCATTGTCACAAATATGGGGAGAGGTCTGGTCCCAGACATTTAATTTGACTTTTGGCATGAAGACAGGCAGGGTCATGATCTCTGGTGGGTTAATTGTAAATTCATCCCCTTTGTTGAGTATGTGAGTTGGAAAAGTCCAAATTGTAAAATTTTAAATTTTAAAAGTCACTTTGAAGTATGTCAGAACTTCAGGGACTCAGTTTGAATTCTGATTGGGTGTCCTATAGAAGAAAGTATACAGACTTGAGTTTTGATTGAGGGTGGTGCCAGCCCAGTGTCTTTTTCTCCTCCCTAAGAAGGCCACGTTTCCTTGGAATGGGAGAAATTTCCCATTTATTAGTTTAGATTTCATTGGATTCTGTGGGGTGAAAAGCTCAACAGCCTAGCCCTGATGAATCTTAATGTTCTTCTTTCTGTTATCTGACTTCTAGATGAGAGAGAGAAGACTGTGGACTTGGGGAAGGCAGTAGTTGGGTACCATAAATTGCAGCTCTTAATTTTTCTAAACGTCAGAATTTTGGATTAATCAAAATGGTAGGTCCTGCTGTGCCTGTTGTTCTGATATGTCAATGGTGAGGAAGAAAATTGGAAGAGGAAGTTGCTAAGAAAGAGGGCGTTTCTTAGCAGTGGAGCCAATATGTATTTTCTTTGTTTGAAATTTTAAAACTAGAAAAGCAGCAACTAAAGGAGGAAGGAAGGAAAGAACTATGAAACTGTTCTTCCTGTTCAGAGATCTTTAAGAGTTGTTCTTGCCTCTATTCATGTTGGAGGCTCTGCTTTCACAGAAAAAGTCCATTGTAATTTGTTGGACATTCAGAAATTGTCTTCATAGTGTAATTTTTTTTTGTACCAGGGATTGAACTCAGGGGCATTTGACCACTGGGCCACATCCCCAGCCCTTCTTTTTGTATTTTATTAGAGACAGGGTCTCACTGAGTTGTTAAGTGCCTAGCAATTGCTGAGACTGGTTTTGAACTTGTGATCCTGCCTCAGCCTCCCAAGTGCTGGGATTACAGGCATGCGCCACTGTGCCTGGCACAGTGAAATAATTTTAAATCTTAGATTCTGATATAATTTTTTTTCTTTTTGAGCCCAGGGCTTGGTGCATGCTAGGGAAGCACTCTGCCACTGAGTGCTTCCCTCTGATATAAATTTTTGAGAAATCAGAACATTTTACTGAGGAAATTATTTATCACTGAAGATTCATTTTCTCAACATATTTTTCGATCTTTCGCTCTATTTCTTTTTTTGGTACCAGGGATTGAACTCAGGGCACTCAACCACTGAGCCACATCCCCAGCCCTATTTTTTTTTTTTTTTAATAATTTTTAATATGTACAACTCATAGTGCATGTATTTAGCATCTTTTTACATACAACTGTTTGTATACAAAGTATATATACAAAGTATATTCGTACAGTTCAGGTCTTCAATCATGCAGTTAGGAAAATGATATCAATGTCATTCAACCACCTTTTCTTATTTCTCCCAGCCCTATTTTGTATTTTATTTAGAGACAGGGTCTCACTGAGTTGCTTAGCACCTTGCTTTTGCAGAGGCTGGCTTTGAACTCACGATCCTCTTGGCTCAGCCTCCTGAGCCACTGAGATTATAGGCGTGGGTCACTGCGCCCTGCTAATCTTTAGCTCTATTTTTTTTTTTTTTTTTTTGGTACCAGGGATTGAACTCAGGGGCACTCAACCATTGGGCCACATCCCCAGCCCCCCCCCCCCACTTTTTTGTGATTTATTATATTTATTAGAGACAGGGTCTCACTGAGTTGCTAAGTGCCTCGCCATTGCTGAGGCTGGCTTTGAACTTGCGATCCTCCTGCCTCAGCCTCTCAAGTGCTGGGATTACAGGTGTGCGCCACCGCGCCTGGCTATACTGTGTGTTATGTAATATCCCAGAGAGGTCTAGAGCAGCACCTTATACTCAAACACATTACTATTTCAGGAGTAAAATGTTTAAATGCTAACTCTAACTGGGATGAATATCTATTATAAATAGTCTCATGTCATGTTTTGTCACCACATGAATAATGAAAAAGTTGTTTTTCACAGCTTTTTGAATTTTGGAATCAAAGTGAAGGGATTGTGTACCTCCATAGGTAAAGCTTATAAGATGATGGAAACAAAGGAAAAATAATGTATAACCATGTTAATTTCAAAGTTGTGAGTCCTAAAAATAGTATTACATAAATTTTTTTTGTTTGTTTGTTTTTGTCCTATAAAATTCTGTGTGTGTGTGTGTGGGGGGGGGGGGTACTGGGGATTGAACTCAGGGGCCCTTGACCACTGGGCCACATCCCCAGCCCTTTTTTTGTATTTTATTAGAGACAGGGTCTCATTGAGTTGCTAAGTGCCTCGCCATTGCTGAGGCTGGCTTTGAACTTGCGATCTTCCTGCCTCAGCCTCTCAAGTGCTGGGATTACAGGCGTGAGCCACTGCGCCTGGCAGATTTAAAGAATTCTGTCCTTCAAGAAATCACAACACCACTTGGTTTGAGGACCTCAATTCATCCTCTTACTTAATTCCTGAGAATGGTAACTTCACTGTCTGGGAGATAGAAAGTGTGTGGAACAGTGTGTCAGGAATTGCAGGTGGAGTAGGTGTATGATTACACTAGGGAATAGGAACAGTTTCTTATCCAGACTACCCAGTTTCTCCTATTTCATAAACACTGATAATATTGCAAAAGAATTACAAATTAATGGACTAACATTCTATTATAAGTTACTCTGTTGTCAGTATGGGCAAATTCTTGAAGATGGTACTATTCCTTGTATTTATTTGGTATTCTGTAATGCCTAAAGGCCAGGGCTTCAAACTTGTCTTCTATCAGAATTTTTCTTTAAAAAATGTGCATATCTTCCAGGTGTGCATGCCTGTAATCTCAGTGGCTCCAGAGGCTTGAGTCAGAGGGATCACAAGTTTGAGGCTAGCTTCAGCAATTTAATATGACCATAAGTAACGTAGTGACTTATTCTTAAAATAAAAGAAATAAAAAGGGCTTAGGAGGTAGCTCAGTGCTAAAGTGCTTCTGGGTTCAATCCCCAGTACTTAAAAATAAATAAATAAATAAAAAAATTTTAAAAAGTGCATATCTCCCATGGGAGCCCTGGCAATACATAGCCAGGGTTGAGAATCATTGACATAGCAAATTGTAAGCACTCAGTAAATCCTGTCACACCCCCCCATGTGGTGCTGGGGATCAAACCTAAGGCCTCACACATATGTTAGGCCCGTGCTTTACCCCCCTAAGCCATATGCTTAATTTGCTATTGTTCTGACATGAGTTATACAGGGTAGAAGAGGACCCAGATTTTTTGTAAGCAAAAATAGCTTTCCAAAATATATACACATCAAATGGTTGGCAGATCTGTACCCACAGTCAATTCACTGTTGGCTACTTTTGCCAGCATTACCACCTCATTTTGTGACTAGGCAGGATTGGATGCAGTCTATTTCAACAGGCAACTGAAAGTTTTGTTTCCTTCTTGGTTGTAGGCCTTACTAGATTTGACTTAGGACAACAGCAACTAAATTGGGAATAGGTAGAAATGCAGAGTTCTTGGGGATTTGGGTATAGGAGATAGACTGCTGGACACCAAGTGATGCCAAAGGAAGAAATGGAAAGTTGTCATTTGCCTGGATCTCTAACACAGCATAATACATGGAACATAATTGACACTCCATAGCTTTATGTTGAGTAAAGAAATGGTTGGTTCCTTGTTTGGGAAGAGGAATGTAGCCTATGACGTAAGATGCTTCCTGCTCATCCTTAGAGCTGGTGTGAGAGGTCTGTTCCCTGTTCCCTTACCTAGGAAAAGTTAAGTGCCTCCCTTTTATGTCTTCTTTGTTAAAGCATTTATCAAGACAGTCATATCTGATATCAGACAAATTATGAAACTCCTGTACCTGACAAAGCTCCTTTTTTTTTTTTTTAATATTTATTTATTTGCTTTAGCTGTACACAATGCATTTATTTGTACGTGGTGCTGAGGATCGAACCTGGGCCACGCGCGTGCTAGGCGAGCGCTCTACCGCTGAGCCACAATCCCAGCCCCAACTGACAAAGCTCCTTAAGGGCAGGAGTATAATGTTCTTTTTTTGGGGAGGGTGGGTACCAGGGATTGAACTCAGGGGCACTCAACCACTGAACCACACATCCCCAGCCCTGTTTTGTATTTATTTAGAGACAGGCTCTCACTGAGTTGTTCAGTGTGCCTCGCTGTTGCTGAGATTGGCTTTGTACTCATGATCTTCCTGTCTCAGCCTCCTGAGCCGCTGGGATTACAGGTGTGTACCATTGCCTCTGGTTAGTGTTCTTTTTTGTACGATCAATGCACAACACGGGATGCCGACTTAGTAGATGCTAATAATGCTTAAATTATGACCTCAGTTTTCTTCTGCTTCATTTAGTTGGCTCATCTTTCATTTCATAATCATACAGAAATATATAAGCAGCATCTTAGTGTCTATTTACTAGATACCAGTAGCACTCACTCCTCTAATTGTGACATTCAAAAGTGTCTCCAGATATTGGATGAACCCAGGGAGACAAAATTGCTCCCTTTTTAGGTCCACGGTATTAACAGGGGTAAAGGTGATGGGGTAATGAGTATGGACGTCCTCAGATATGTGCTCTCCTTTATTCCTTCTGTCTGGTTATATAGTCTCTTGTCACTAACCCTGGATAAAAAAGGAAAATGAGGGAATCAGAAAGTGACAAATTTAAAATTGTCCCATTATTTTCATTCTGTTCAAATTTTATTCAGTTTAAATATATTAGAACAGTATAGATAGCTGATTTATTTATGCAGATCAATGAAATTCAATTACTGTCACTGATTAAGATTATATGGGGGGGCTGGGGTTGTGGCTCAGCAGCAGAGTGTGCACCTAGCACGTGCATGGCCCGGGTTTGATCCTCAGCACCACGTAAAAATAAAGGCATAGTATACAACTAAAACAAATAAATAAATATTAAAAAAAAAGATTAGATGGCATAAAGAGCTATTAGAATATTACTACCTTGCGGGCTGAGGTTGTGGCTCAGTAGTAGAGTGCTTGCCTAGCATGCGTGAGGCACTGGGTTCGATCCTCAGCACCATGTAAAAATAAATAAAGTTATTATAAAAATAAAGAATATTACTTCCTTTTGCAAGGTATAGTGGCACATGCCTGTTATCACACACACACACAAAAAAAAGAAGAGCTGGGATGTAGCTCACCTCTGTGTTCAGTCCCCAGTCCCTGCCCTCCGACCCCCCCAAAAAGACTACCTTGTATGAAATACTCTTTCTCAGTATTACTTTTAAAAAAGAACTTGCCAAGATTTGTCACAATTCTTCTTTGCTAATTTAAAAAAAAAAATATTTATTTATTTGCTTTAGTTGTACACAATGCGTTTATTTTTATGTGGTGCTGAGGATTGAACCCAGGCCGCACACGTGCTAGGCGAGCACTCTACTGCTAAGCCACAACCCTAGCCCCTTGGCTAATTTAAAAAAATATATATTTATTTATTTACTTTAGTTGTACACAATGCAATGCATTTATGTTTACGTGGTGCTGAGGATCGAACCTGGGCCGCGCATGCGCGAGGCGAGCGCTCTGCTGCTGAGCCACAACCCCAGCCCCCCTTGGCTAATTTTTGACTTTATGAATAAGATATGTCCTTTTTTTTTTTGGTACTGGGGATTGAACTCAGGGGCACTCGACTATTGGGCCACCTCCCCAGCCCTTTTTTGTATTTTATTAGAGATAGGGTCTCACTGAGTTGCTAAGTGCCTCGCCATTGCTGAGGCTAGCTTTGAACTTGCGATCCTCCTGCCTCAGCCTCCCAAAGTGCTGGGATTACAGGCGTGCGCCACCGCACCCGGCTATAAGATATGTCTTTTGATGACCCAGAATAGGTACTTTGTAATTCTAAAAAAATGTGTTTTACTAATTGGCAGGCTTTTTTTTTTTTAATTATTTTTATTCTAAGATATTATAAATGACAGCAGAATACATTACTTTTCATATTACACATATATAAAGCACTTTTTTACAAATCTCTGGTTGTATGCAAAGTATATTCACACCATTCGTGACTTCATATATGCATTTAGGGTAATGATATCCATCTCATACTACCATCCTTTTTTTTTTTCCTTCACCCTTTTGCCCCCTCCCTTCCCCTTTCTCCCCATTGGCCATTCTAGTATTCCTCTAATTGGCAGGCTTTTTTAGTTCAGTGTTTTTTTTGTGTCAGGTAGATTGGTCAAGGCGATGGTCCTTTGGACATTCATAAATTAATGAAAATGTGAGCCGGGCGCGGTGGCACACGCCTGTAATCCCAGCACTTGGGAGGTTGAGGCAGGAGGATCGCAAGTTCAAAGCCAGCCTCAGCAATGGCAGGCGAGGCACTTAGCAACTCAGTGAGACCCTGTCTCTAATAAAATACAAAAAAGGGCTGGGGATGTGGCCCAGTGGTCGAGTACCCCTGAGTTCAATCTCCGGTACCAAAGAAAAAGAAAAAGAAAAAAATTAATGACAATGTATTAATGACATTTGGGAACTTCACTTTCTTTTGGCCAACTCTACAGCATAATATAATCATTCATGTCTTAGTCACCATTAAGGTGAAGTTGAATGAGTGTTATTTTCCTGTTCCATTTGAAATTATGAATGGTATTCTAGAGAATTCAAATGTATAGTTATGAATAGTATCTCAGAATAGTTACCATTTATGCAAATGAAATACATTTCTTAACTTAGAAACCAAACAGAATTGAATTAGAACAGAGAAGAATAGAAATAAGAATCATTGAATGCTTGCAGAGAAAATAATGTTCAGATATAGAAGGATCTCAGAAGAATTTGCTGTTCATTATGATTTCCAGACAAATAAACAGTTTTGAGATTGATAGGAGAGGGTATTAAACTTTTTTTTTTTTTTTTTTGGTACCAGGGATTGAACTCAGGGGCATTTGACCACTGGGCCACATCCCCAGTCCTTTTTTGTATTTTATTAGAGACAGAGTCTCACTGAGTTGCTAAGTGCCTCGCCATTGCTGAGGCTGGCTTTGAACTCGTGATCCTCCTGCCTCAGCCTCCCAAAGTGCTGGGATTACAGGCGTGCGCCACTGCACCGGCTGAGGATATTAAACTTTGCTTGTGGTATTTCCTTTCAAGCTCTGTTTTTCTTTCCTGGTAAAATAGGGAACAATCTGAGATACATTCTCTTAGTTGTAAGATTAATTCCAGTTGAGCAAAATTAAGTTTCTTATTTTTAGAATATAGAAGCCCTTTTGGGAAAGAGTAGTGTGGTTCATTTTGTTTCAATTTGAGTGAATACGTGTGTACATACATGCTTATTACATACATGTATAATATGACATGTGAAATTTAAACTTTGTAATCAGCATAGCCAAATAACAACAGTAATTATTTTAAGTATTTAGAATTGAAACCCTTTGTTCCAGCAAGTACTCAGTTTTCTCAATTCAGGTCTTGAGAAATTAAGTGTATAGAAGGTTGGGGGCCATGTTCATAGATATTCTCTTCCCTTCACAATTGGGACCTCTGTATTCCTGATACCAAAGGCATCTGGATTTATGAGGGATGGAAGACAAACTTTGCCTCTCTCTTAACTTTCTTTTTCTTTCTTTTTTTTTTTAATATATGCATATATGTATTCTCTCTCTTTCAAAGTTCAGTAATCAGTGGGTGATATTTTGCAAAATACAGTGCTCCCATTTTAATATCTACTATTACAATCAGTCCCCAGCACTTGAGATAAATTATGTCAGTAGCTATAGTTTATAAAGTAAATTGATTTCGAGAGATTTCCACAAAGTCATTCAACTGACGAATGGCAGATTTTAGATAGAAACTTTTGTTATAATGATATTTTCAGACATTAAAGTTACATACAGTGAAGTGTACAAATATGTAAGTGTATAATTAGATGTTTGAAAGATGTGTAGCTAACTGCCCAATCAAGAGAGATCGTGCCAGGTATGGTGGTGCATGCCTCCAGGCTGAGGCAGGGGGATTGCAGTTTCAAAGCTAGCCTCAGCAACTTAGCGAGACCCTGTCTCAAAATTAAAAAATGGCTAGCCGGGCACGGTGGCACACACCTGTAATCCCAGCACTTTGGGAGGCTGAGGCAGGAGGATCACGAGTTCAAAGCCAGCGTCAGCAATGGCGAGGCACTTAGCAACTCAGTGAGACCCTGTCTCTAATAAAATACATAAAAGGGCTGGGGATGTGGCCCAGTGGTCATGTGCCCCTGAGTTCAATCCCCGGTACCAAAAAAAAAAAAAAAAAGAAAAAAATTAAAGAAAGGCTGTTGATGTGACTTAGTGGGTTCTATCCTTGGTGCCAGAGAGAGAAAGAAAGGGAAGGGAGGGAGGGAGGGAGGGAGATGGGGATATCATTTCTTTCTTTTTTGTTTTTACACTGGGAATTTAACCCAGGAACATTTTGCCACTGAACTACATCCCCAGTCCTTTTTTATTTTTTATTGAGACAGGGTCTCAAGAAGTTGCTGAGGCTGACCTTGAACTTGTCATCCTTCTGCCTCAGCCTCACAAGTGGCTGGGATTACAGGTGTATGCCACCATGCCCAGCAAGTAAGAGCATTTTTTTTTAAATACTTTTAATTGTAGATGGCACAATACTTTTATTTTATTTATATTTGTGTGGTGCTGAGGATTGAACCCAGTGCCTCATGCATACTAGCAAGTGCTCTACCACTGAGCTACAGCCTCAGCTCCATTTGTTGTTTTTTAAATATTTATTTGCTTTAGTTGTACATAAAGCGTTTATTTGTATGTGGTGCTGAGGATCTAACCAGGCCGCGCACGTGCTAGGGGAGCGCTCTACCGCTGAGCCACAACCCCAGCCCCATGAGCTCCATTTTTTTTTTTTTTTTAATATTTATTTATTTGCTTTAGTTGTACACAATGGGTTTTTTTGTACGTGGTGCTGAGGATCGAACCCAGGCTGTGCACTTGCTAGGCGAGTGCTCTACCGCTGAGCCACAATCCCAGCCCCTGAGCTCCATTTTTTTGAAAATATTTTTTTAGTTGTAGATGGACACGATACCTTTATTTATTTATTTTTATGTGGTACTGAGGATCGAACCCAGTGCCTCATATGTGCTAGGCAAGCGCTCTACCACTGAACTACATCCCCAGCCTTTCACATCTTTTTTTTTTTTTGTACTGGGGATTTAACTCAGGGGCACTCCACCACTGGACCACATCCCCAGCCCTTTTTTGTATTTTATTAGAGACAGGGTCTCACTGAGTTGCTAAGTGCCTCACCATTGCTGAAGCTGGCTTTGAACTCGTGATACTCCTGCCTCAGCCTCCTGAGTGCTGGGATTACAGTTGTGCACCACTGCGCCCAGCCTCCACATCCATTTTTAACTTTGATATTTGCATGTAATTTATTTCCCATCTCTAATATTTATTTAAGAATCTCATTGAAATTACAAAAGTAATACATGCTCATTGTAACAAATTACACAAGCAAAAGTGAATAAAGAGTGAAATTTTCCTTAAATTTATTTTTGTTTCTGCCTTCTTCCACTTATGGAAATAATGAGTGCTATTTGTAAAAGGAAAAAAAAATTCTCAATTCAGGTAAAACCAAGAAGAGAAAAAGAATCACCTTTTCATCCTACCAGTTAACTTTTTTTTGTTGTTTTTTGTGCTGGGTGTTGAACCCCGGGAGTGCTCTACCATTGACCTACATCCCCAGTCCTTTTTTTCTTTTTCTTTTCTTTCTTTTTTTTTTTTTTTTTTGTACTGAGGATTGAACTCAGGGGCACTCGACCACTGGGCCACATCCCCAGCCCTGTTTTGTATTTTATTAGAGACAGGGTCTCACTGAATTGCTAAGTGCCTCACCATTGCTGAGGCTGGCTTTGAACTCGTGATCCTCCTGCCTTAGCCTCCCAAGTGCTGGGATTACAGGTGTGCGCCACCGCGTCCGGCTAGTCCTTTTTATTTTATATTTTGAGATGGGGTCTTGCTAAGTTGCTGAGGGTCTCACTAAATTTCCCAGGCTGGCCTCAAATTTGCCATCCTCCTGCCTCAGGCTTTTGAATTGCTGGGATCACAGGCATGCACCACTGTGCTCTGCACTAGTTAACATTTTGATGCATTTTCTCTTTCTCTGAACTTTGTTTACTGCAGCTTAGACCACAGTATAGGGATTTTTATGTTTCTCTTTTTACATTAGCTTTATCACATCCTCATTTATCAGTTCTTGTTATTTCCACGTTCATGCTTGGGGACACCCTACATCTGACTGTCTAGCTGCCTATAACCTTGGCTGACTTGGATGCATCAAACAACATTTGTGAATGCTTACTCTGTACTTCATCATCTATCTCATTGTCACATACCTATCAACCAACATTTCTCAACAGAGGCAGTATTGCTCTGTTTAAAGAGTATAGATTCAGCCGGGCACAGTGGCGCACGCCTGTAATCCCAGCACTTTGGGAGGCTGAGGCAGGAGGATCGTGAGTTCAAAGCCAGCCTCAGCAATGGCAAGGTACTTAGCAACTCAGTGAGACCCTGTCTCTAAATAAAATACAAAAAAGGGCTGGGGATGTGGCCCAGTGGTCGAGTGCCCCTGAGTTCAATCCCTGGTACCAAAAAAAAAAAAAAAAGTACTGTTTTGATCCTTATGCTGAGCACTGAGGGGGACAAAGCAGGTCTGAGAAATCAAAGAGTATAGATTCTGACTGGGTGTGGTGGTGCTTACCTATAATCCCAGCAACTGGGAAATTAAAAGGGCTGGGCATGTAGCTCAGTGGTAAAACACCCCTGCATTCATTCCCTAGCACTTAAAAAAAAAAAAAAGAAAAAAAAAGTAAAAAGGACTGGGGATATAGCTTAGTGATAAACTGTCCTTGGGCTCAATCCCTAGTACCAAAAAAAAAAAAAAAAAAAAAAAAAAAAAAATCAGAGTATAGATTCTGGCTGGACATGGTGGCATCCCCCTATAATCCTAGCAACTCTGGAAGCTAAGGCAGTAGGATCACAAGTTTGAAGCCAGCCTGGGTAATTTAGTAAGACCCTGTCTCAAAATAAATAAGAACAGCTAGAGATGTAGCTTAGTGATAGAGCATCTGTGAATTCAATCCCCAGTACCACCAGGAAAAAAAAAATAGATTCTGGAGTTAGTCTCCATTTGGGTTTACCTATAGTCTCCCTCTAAAGCCTTGGATATATGATGCAGCCTTTTTTAGCTTTGTTTTTTTTTCATCTGAAAATGGGGTATCTCTCTCAATGGGGTATATATATCTCTCTCTTCTTCTTCTTCTTCTTCTTTTTTTTGTGGTGCTGGGGATTGAACCCAGGTCTTGTACATGCAAGGGAAGCACTCTACCAACTGAGCTACATCCCCAGCCCCGGGGTATCTCATTTTATTGTAAAATGCAGAGCATATCTAGAAGAGTTATTGGGAGGATTAAATAATATTGTTAATAGTTCAGTGTTCAATAAGTGCTCCATAATTGTTATTATGTTTAAAAATGGCAACTGGGTATAGCGGTGCATACCTTTAATCTCAGCTATTTGGGAGGCCTAGGCAGAAGGGTTGCAAGTTCAGGCTAGTCTGGAAAACTTAGGGAAACCCTTTCTCAAAATAAAATTAAAAAGGTCTGGGGATGTAACTCAGTGGTAGAGTGCTTGCCTAACTTGTGAGACCCTGGGTTCAATCGCCAGTACAGCAAAAAAGAGAGAAGGAGGGTAGGCGGGCAGGTGGGCATATTTGGTCAGACACATTATCTACATTATCTAGTCCAGAATTCTATGTCTTCCTTTTCTCTTGATTGAACCTAGGGTCACTTTACCACTGGGTTATATCCCCAGCCTCCTGCACTTTTTAAATTTTTTTTTTTTTTTTATTTTTTAATTGTTGAGACAGGATCTTGGTAAGTTGCTAAGGCTGTCCCTGAATTTATGAGCCTCCTGTCTCAGCTTCCTGAGTTGATGAGATTACAGGTGTGTGTCACTGTGTCTGGCTTATTTTTTTTATATTTTGTTGGTACTAGGGATTGAACCCAGGGCCTTACATGCTAGGCAAGCGTTCTACCACTAAGCTACATCTTCAACCCCACCTTTTTTGGGGATACCAGGGATTGAATCCAGGGGCACTCAAACCCTGAACCATATCCCCAATCCTTTTTTTTTTTTTTTTTTTTTTTTTTTGGTACCGGGGATTGAACTCAGGGGCACTCGACCACTGGGCCACATCCCCAGCCCTTTTTTTTTTGTATTTTAGTAGAGACAGGGTCTCACTGAGTTGCTAAGTGCCTCGCCACGGCTGAGGCTGGCTTTGAACTCGCGATCCTCCTGCCTCAGCCTCCCAAGCCCTTTTTTTTTGTATTTTAGTGCAGGGTCGGCTAAGTGCCTTACAGGTGGCTTTGAACTCGCCACCGCGCCCCAAGTGCCGGGATTACAGCTCCCCAATCCTTTTTGTTTTTTATTTTGAAATAGGGTCTTGCTAAGTTGCTGAGGCTAGCTTTGAACTTGTGATCTTCCTGCCTCAGCCTTCCAAACTTCTATGATTACAGGTATGCGCCACTGTGTATCTTCCATTTTTTGAATGGTGAGAAAATGTTTACAGTTACTCGGCTGGATTCAGTTTAGATGATCCAAGTTTTGTTTTGTGTTTTTATTTATTTATTTATTTTTATGTGGTGCTAGGGATCAAACCCAGTGCCTCACTCATGCTAGGCAAGTGCTCTACCACTGAGCCACAACCTGGGCCCTAAGCATCATAGTCAGGAGCCAGTTGAACATATGCCTCCTTCTCTTCATCAGGCCTGATTGAGGTGTTAACCTTGGCCACTTTAATGCCATATAGTTTCTTCTTTCTTTCTTTTCTTTTTTTTTTTTTTTTTTTTTTGGTACCAGGGATTGAACTCAGGAGCACTCGACCCCTGGGCCACATCCCCAGCCCTTTTTTGTATTTTTTTTTTTTTTTGTGTGGTACCGGGGATTGAACTCAGGGGCACTCGACCACTGGGCCACATCACCAGCCCTTTTTTGTATTTTATTAGAGACAGGGTCTCACTGAGTTGCTAAGTGCCTCGCCATTGCTGAGGCTGGCTTTGAACTTGCGATCCTCCTGCCTCAGCCTCCCAAGTGCTGGGATTACAGGCGTGCGCCACGCGCCCGGCTACCATACAGTTTCTTTAAAGCTGGTTTGATCTGGTCCTTTCTGGCCTTGAGGTCCACAGTGAACATATATGTTTTTGTCTTCTGTCTTCATGTCAGACTAGGTGGTAGGGGGAGCTTATGATGGCATAGTGGTCAAGCTTGTTTCTTGGAGGGTCACTCTTCCGAGGATATTTGGGCTGCCTCCTGAAGCATGGTGTCTTGAGCCCCAGAAGTGGGTGACATGCAGGGTTTGTGTGTGTGTGTGTGTGTGTGTGTGTGTGTGTGTGTGTGGCTATGAATGGATACCTTTCAGTAATGCTTTCTTGGCCTTCAAAGTCTTTGCTCTGGGTTTGGCTTTCACTTTGGGATGGCCAGGAACTATCTTTTTTTTTTTTTTTTGGTACCGGGGATTGAACTCAGGGGCACTCGACCACTGGGCCACACCCCCAGCCCTTTTTTGTATTTTATTAGAGACAGGGTCTCACTGAGTTACTAAGTGCCTCGCCATTGCTGAGGCTGGCTTTGAACTCGCGATCCTCCTGCCTCAGCCTCCCAAAGTGCTGGGATTACAGGCGTGCGCCACCGCGCCCGGCTAAGGAACTATCTTCTTTATCTTTAGCATCATCTTGGTTAAAGGGCAAAATTCTACTTATACCCTTCTATAGGGTTTTGTTGGGAAGGCATGAAAATATCAACTTCAAAACTTAGGACTTTTTTTTTATCTAAAATTCATGATTTCAAGCTGGGCGTGGTGGTGCACGCCTGTAATCCCAGCATTTGGGAGGCTGAGGCAGGAGGATCGCGAGTTCAAAGCCAGCCTCAGCAATGGCAAGGCACTTAGCAACTCAGTGAGACCCTGTCTCTAAATAAAAAATATAAAATACAAAAATGGGCTGGGGATGTGGCCCAGTGGTCGAGTGCCCCTGAGTTCAATCCCCGGTACCACCAGGAAAAAAAAAAAAAATTCATGATTTCTTTTAGGTGTTTCTCTTTTCTTCCCTTCTTTCTCCCTTCCATAACCTTACATTCCTGTGCTGGGGATCTAACCCAGGTCCTTGAGCATGCCAAGCAAGTGTTCTGCCATTGAGCTACATCCTCAGCCCTTCTCTTGGGAGTTTTTCTTTAAACTGAGGATTGAATCCAGGAGTGCCTAACCACTTAGCCACATCCCCAGCCCTTTTTAATATTTTATTTAGAGACAGGGTTTCTCTGAGTTGCTAAGTTCCTTGCTGAGTTGCTAAGTTCCTTGCTAAGTTGCTGAGGCTGGCTTTGAACTCAGTCTTTCTGCCTCAGCCTCCCAAGCTGCTGGGATTAGTTTCTTATGGAAAGGTTACCTATTAATTTATCTATACTGACTTTGAGTTACTTTGTGTTTATATTGTATACTCTTGACCTGAGTAATGATCTTTATTACTTTTATCTATTGGATTAGGTAATAGTAAACTGTTACTTTTTATTTTTATTTTTTTTGTGCTACTAGGGGTTAAACATAGCGGTGCTCTATTAATGAGCTACATCCCCAGCCCTTTTTATTTTTTATTTTTAGACAAGGTCTTATTAAGTTGCCCAGGTTGGCCTTTGGACTTGTGCTCCTCCTGCCTCAGCCTCCTGGGTTGTTGGGAGGAATACAGTCGAGTGCTACAGTGCTGGGCCTTTTTTATTGGTCTAATAAAAGCAATAGCTGGTGTTTGGTGAATGTGTGCTATTTGCCAGGCAGTGTGCTTATCTCTAGTCTCACAGTAGTCATTCAAATTAGTTGTTTATAGAAAAGAAAGGCTCAAAAACTTAAGTAACTGGCCCATTGTCACACAGCTAAACCAACTGGGGCTAGAATTTTAAAAATCTTGTCTGAGTCTAAAACCTGGACTTAGGAAGAGGAAAAAATGTAAATGTATGTGTATGGGTATATGTATGTGTATGTGTTTATCTATACATACATGTATGTACATATACCTACACATACGTATACATATACATCCATATACACATACACATACATATATTTTTTTTTTCCTTCCTTTCTTCCTTCCTCCCTCCCTTGAGGTCTCCTTCCCATCCTTTCCATCCTTTCTTCCTTCTGGTAATGCTAAGCAAGTGTTCTACCACTGAGCTAAACCCCTGAACCCTGTCATTGTTTTTTTAGATTTGATGTAGAGGTTTCTGCTATTTACACACTCTCTTTGCTTCATGTTAAAGTGGCCTTTATATAGCTATATCTACCTATGTTTAAAAAATACCTATTATCATACAGAAGCCCCTCTGTACTTGGGTCTTTTCAGATAATGTTTCTAGTCCTTTTCTGTTTTACCTTTTTTGTGTTAAGGTGACCACAACTTCACGTTCTATTCTTCGTACAGGTTCTATTCTACGTACAGATACACTTTGATTTGTACAAGGATAGGATAATGTGTTCTGTGTTTCTCAAGCTTTCATAATAACAGCTAGCATTTTGTTGCCTTTTTGTAGCTATATTCAGGATACAGTCTAGGGATTCTGAAACTCCTTCCCTGTGTTGCAACAGGTAGCATTAGAGCTCATCCTCTGATAATTATAGTCTGAACTACTTTTCCATTACTGCATTATTTTATTTTTATCTACATGTAAGCTATTTTTCACATTTCTGGAAGCAAAAAATCTTATACCTTTATATTTCTGCCTGTAACTGTAGTCATCTGCAAACTGAGAAAATTTCACTAGTAGTTTTCTTTCTAGATAATTCCTGAAAATGTTAATTGTGATAGTTCAGTCATAATACCTGGGGATCTATTTGTTTATATACTTTATCTAGGGAAGGGACTATATCACAACTTTTTTATTTCTGTTTCTAAATGAATTTTCTCTCTGGAGGAAAAAATAGTCTATTTGCTGTTGTAGCCTTTGGAAGTTATTTCCCCACCCCCCCCCGCCCTTTTGATTCTCATTCTACCATGTCTCTTCTCACCTTAGGTGTGTGTATATATGTGCTACCAGAAGCCTTGCAAACTGCAGGTTCTCTGTAAGCCTTTTATTATATTAAACATTTAACAATAGAGTGATGTCCAGTTTTGGATTACTGATTTATTGAGTGCTTCTTGTGTGCCAGGTACTAGAGATACAACTCAGTGATCATGAGAAACAAGGTTCTTGCTCTCATGCAATTTAAGAAGGCTTAGATAGACAATAAGCACATAAATAAGATGTTAAAAGATTGTGATGTGTTAGGAAAAGAACAAAGCAGGCTGTGAGAGTAATGGAGGAACTTTTCTCTGAGAGGGCAACAAACTGAAACTGAATGAAAATGAACTAGCCAAATGAAGATATGGAAAGTAGAGTTCTAGGTAGAAAGAACCATAAAAGTAAAGGTGCCAAATCAGGAAAATCCTTACCTCATTCTGAGAAAATGGAAGCCCGCTGTGATTATTAGTGAACTGTGGTGGTCCAATATGTGATTAGAGAGAGAGGTAGGTAGGAGCCAGATGTTTCAAAGCTTTGTAGGACTGTTAAGTATTCTTTTACCCCACCCCACCTCCACCCCATTAAATCAGGGCCTCAGACATGCTAGGCAAGCACTATACCACAGAGCTGCAGTCCCAGCTTCACCCTTTAATATACATATGTACATTTATCTATTTATGTATTTTTAAAAAATTATTTAGTTGTAGATTAACACACAGTATCTTTATTTTTTAATTATTTATTTATTTATATTTTTTGTGGTACCAGGGATTGAACTCGGGGGCACTCGACCACTGGGCCACATCCCTAGCCCTTTTTTGTATTTTATTTAGAGACAGGGTCTCACTGAGTTGAGTTGCTAAGTGCCTTGCCATTGCTGAGGCTGGCTTTGAACTCGCGATCCTCCTGTCTCAGCCTCCCAAAGTGCTGGGATTACAGGCGTGCGCCACCGTGCCCGGCAGTGTCTTTATTTTTTTTTATGTGGTGCTGAGGATCGAACCCAGTGCCTCACACATGGCCAGGCAAGTGCTTTACTGCTGAGCTACAGCCCCAGCCCCTAAATATCTATATTTTAGTTGTAGGTGGACACAATACCTTTATTTTATTTTTTAAAAATGTTTTTTAGTTGTAGCTGGACACAATAAATTTATTTAGTTATATTTTTTGTGGTGCTGAAGATTGAACCCAGTGCCTCACTCATGTTAGGCAAGCTTTCTACCACTGAGCCACAATCCCAGCCCCCTTTATTTTATTTTATTTATTTTTTTAAAATATTTTTATTTATTTGCTTTTAGTTGTACACAATGCATTTTATTTGTACGTGGTGCTGAGGATCGAACCCGGGTCGCCTGCGTGCTAGGCGAGCGCTCTACGCTGAGCCACAATCCCAGCCCCTTTATTTTATTTTTATGTGGTGCTGAGGATCGAACCTAGTGCCCCAGGCATGCTAGGTGAGGGCTCTGCCACTGAGCCACAACCCCAGTCCCCCCTTTTGAGACAGGGTCTCCCTAATGTTTCCCAGGCTGACCTTGAATTTTCAGTCTTCCTGCCTCAGCCTCCTATGTAGCTAGGATTACAAGCGTGTATCACCATGCCCTGTAGTTTTGTGAGTAAGTGAGTGTGTGTGTGTGGGTGGGTGTGGGTGGTGGTGGTGGTGGTGCTGGGGCTCAAATCGAAAACCTTGTAGCATTCTAGGCAAGTGCTTTCCCACTGAATTATACCCGTATCCCTGTGGTTTGTCCTTTCTTTTCTTTTCTTTTTTTTTTTTTTTTTTGGTACCAGGGATTGAACTCAGGAGCACTCGACCCCTGGGCCACATCCCCAGCCCTTTTTTTTTTTTTTTTTTTTTTGTATTTTATTAGAGACAGGGTCTCACTGAGTTTCTAAGTGCCTCACCATTGCTGAGGCTGGCTTTGAACTTGTGATCCTCCTGCCTCAGCCTCCCAAGTTCTGGGATTACAGGCGTGCGCCACCGCGCCCGGCTCTTTATTTTCTTGATCATGATCTTTAAAGCAGGAAAGTTTAAAATTTTGATGAAGTCTAATTTGTTTTTCTTGGGTTGCTTATGTTTGAGGTGTCATAACTATTTTTTTTAGTCTATGACCATACAAGATTTCCTTCCTTCCTTCGCAATGGTGGGGATTGAACCCAGGACCTCGCATAACCTAGGCAAACACTGAACTACATCCTTGCCCTTTTTATTTTGAGACAGGGTCTTGCTGAGTTACCCAGGCTGGCTACAAACTTATGATCCTTTTGCTTCAGCCTCCCATATACCTGGAATTACAGATGTGTGCTATTGTACCTGTCTGCCTTTACTTTCCTTGCCTATTTTCCTGGCTAGGACCTCTAGTACAGTTTTGAACAAAAGTGGTAAGAGAGGACATCTAGTCTTGTTCATGATCTTAGGAGGAAAGTGTTTTATCAGTAAGTGTGATGTTAGCTAATAAGTGAATGAATTTACTTGGTTACTTTTTCCAGTACTGGGTACTGTACAGGAGTGCTCTACCACTGAGCCAAATTTCATTTGTTTTTTTTATTTATTTATTTATTTATTTTTAAATATTTATTTATTTGCTTTTAGTTGTACACAATGCGTTTATTTTTAGGAGGTGCTGAGGATTGAACCTGGGCCGCGCACATGCTAGGTGAGCGCTCTACCGCTGAGCCACATCCCCAGCCCCCTTTTTATTTATTATTAAAAAAAATTTTTTTTTAGTTGTAGTTGGACACAATACCTTCGTTTTATTTATTTATTTTTATGTGGTGCTGAGGATGGAACCCAGTGCCTTGCACATGCTAGACGAGCGCTTTACCACTGAGCCACAATTCCAGCCTCCCTTTTTGTTTTTTATTTTGAGTCGGGGTCTCACTAAGTTGCCAAGGCTGGCCTCAGACTTGCAATCCTTCTGCTTCAGCCTCCTGAGTCAATGGATTACAGGCATGTATTACTGTGCCCAGTCTTATTTTTGCTTTTTTGAGAAAGGGTCTGGTTATGTTATCCAGGCTGGCTTTGAACTTCTAAGCTCCTGTGATCATTCTGTCTCAGCTTCCTGAGTAGCAAGGATTACATGTGCATGCCACTGTTTCCAGCCAGCTGGGATTTTGTTGTTGTTGTGTTCTTTGTTTTTTTTTTTTGGTACCCGGATTGAACTCACAGGCGCTCTACCACTGGGCCACGTCCCCAGCCCTTTTTTGTATTTTATTAGAGACAGTGTCTCACTGAGTTGTTAAGTGCCTCGCCATTGCTGAGGCTGGCTTTGAACTCGTGATCCTCCTGCCTCAACCTCCCAAGTGCTGGGATTACAGGCATGCGCCACCACGCCCGGCCTGTTGTTGTGTTCTTGATGATGTTGTTTGGTAGTGGGGATTGAACCCAGTGGCATATTAGTCACTGAGTCACTTCCCCAGCCTTTTTTATTTTGAGACAGAATCATGCCAAGTTGCTGAGGCTTCATGGTTACTAGGCAAATGCAGCACAAACAAGCTACACCCCCAACCCTTTTTAAATTTTATTTTGAGACAGGGTCTCACTAAGTTGCCTATGCTCAAATTGCAATCTTCCTGCCTTAGCCTCTGAATGGCTAGGATTATAGGTATATGCCACTGCAACTAGCAAAAGATACTCTTTTTTAAAAACATAACCATAGTATATCAGTGCATATTCAGACTTCTAAAATTGTGTTGTCTTCTTTTCCTTCATCAATGCCACCTTTTCTCGCTAAACTTTTTTTTTTTTTTTAATACTTATTTATTTGCTTTAGTTGTACACAATGTGTTTACTTTTACGTGGTGCTGAGAATCGAACCCGGGCCGTGCACGTGCTAGGTGAGTGCTCTACCGCTGAGCCACAATCCCAGCCCAACTTTTGGTTTTTTTGAATCAGGTTTCAAACAAGGCCTATGCGTTGATACGGCTTCTCTCTCTCGCTCTCTCTCTTTTTTTTTTTTTTTTTTTTGGTACTGGAGATTGAACTCAGGGGCACTCGACCACTGGGTCACATCCCCAGCCCATTTTTTTTTTTTTTTTGTGGTACTGGGGATTGAACTCAGGGGCACTCGTCCACTGGGTCACATCCCCAGCCCTTTTTTATATTTTATTAGAGACGGTCCCACTGAGTTGCTAAGTACTTCCCCATTGCTGAGGCTGGCTTTGAACTTGCAATCCTCCTGCCTCAGCCTCCCAAGTACTGGGATTACAGGCGTGCACCACCATGCTGGGCTCATTGATATGGTTTCTATGGCTTCTAAGTCTCTTTTAATTTGTAGGTTGTCTCACTTCTTGTTTTCCCATTTATTTTTGTTGCTGTTGCTACTGTTAAAGAAACTAAGTTGTTCTATAGTTTTCCCATACTGGACTTTGCTAATTGAACTTATGTGATTCATTATGTTCCTCCATTCATTATATTCTCTGTAAACTGGTTAGATCTAGAGCAGTGTTGTCTAAGAAATATTAAAGTTTTAGCCGGGCGCGGTGGCGCACGCCTGTAATCCCAGCACTTTGGGAGGCTGAGGCAGGAGGATCGCGAGTTCAAAGCCAGCCTCAGCAATAGCAAGGCACTTAGCAACTCAGTGAGACCCTGTCTCTAATAAAATACAAAAAAGGGCTGGGGATGTGGCCCAGTGGTCGAGTGCCCCTGAGTTCAATCCCCGGTACCAAAAAAAAAAAAAAAAAAAAAGAAATATTAAAGTTTTAAATGAAACTTAGATTTTCTAGTTGGAACATTAAAAAGACAAGAGGAAACAGAAAATGTGTTTTCATAATTTATTTAACCTAGTAATTGCAAATTTATCACTTAATATGTAATAATGAAAGGTTATTGGGCTGGGGATGTAGTTCAGTGGCAGAGTGCTTTTCTAGTATGCATAAGACCATGGGTTCAATCCTCAGCACCAGAAAAGAAGTTAGTGAGCTGGGCAACATGGCATATGGTTATAATCCCAGCTACTTGGGAGGCTGAGGCAGGAGAATTGCAAACTGGAGGCCAGCTCAGCAACTTAGTGAGACCCTGCTCAAAATGAAAAGGGCTAGGGATGTAGCTCAGTGATAAGGTGGCCCTGGGTTCAATTCCCAGTATGGGGGAAAAATTATTATTATTATTATTATTATTATTATTATTTTTTTTTTGGTACCGGGGATTGAACTCAGGGGCACTTGATCCCTGGGCCACATCCCCAGCCCTTTTTTGTATTTCATTAGAGACAGGGTTTCACTGAGTTGCTAAGTGCCTCGCCATTGCTGAGGCTGGCTTTGAACTCGCGATCCTCCTGCCTCAGCCTCCCAAGTGCTGGGATTACAGGCGTGCGCCACCGCGCCCGGCTGGGAAAAATTATTAATGAGGTATTTTAAGTTCTTTTTTATACCATTCCTTTGAAGTTTGATGTTTTGCATTTATAGCACATCACAGTTTGGATTAGTTGTGTTTTAAATGCTCATTAGCTATGCGTGTATAGTAGCTACTTGTTGGACAAAAGGATTGACCTGAATGAGGTTCCTGTTTTTTTGTTTGTTTTTGTTTGTGGTACTCGGGCATTTGACCAGTGGGGCCATATCCCCAGCCCTTTTTTGTATTTTATTAGAGACAGGGTCTCACTGAATTGAGAGTGCTTTGCTGTCGCTGAGGCTGGCTTTGAACTCGCCATCCTCCTATCTCAGCCTCCCAAGTGCTGGGGTTACAGGCGTGCGCCACCGCGCCTGGCTAGGTTCCTGTTTTGACGGTAATACTTAATAAGTGGTCCTGTATTTCTTTTTCAAGTTGATTTGTAATGTTCAGGTATCTCTTTTTGTGTTGTAAGTGGTTATGGGTAATGATTACCTAGATCCAAGATTTCATTAGATATCTGCAAAATTATTATATTTCAGTTATATCTTTCTTTCCCACTTTTTTCTTTCTTTTTTTTTTTTTTTTTTTTTTGTGGTACTGGTGATTGAACTCAGGGGCACTCGACCACTGGGCCACATCCCCAGCCCTTTTTTGTATTTTATTTAGAGACAGGGTCTCACTGAGTTGCTAAGTGCCTCGCCATTGCTGAGGCTGGCTTTGAACTCGCGATCCTCCTGCCTCAGCCTCCCAAGTGCTGGGATTACAGGCGTGCGCCACCGCGCCCGGCTCTTTCCCACTTTTCAACTGGAATACTTTAAGAAAGAATAAACTTTCCTTAACAACTCTTCAGTTACCTTGAGGTTTAATATATATAGGAAAGACAGGATTAATAATTAATTCATTCCTTTTATTTATTTATTTATTTATTTATTTATTAGTTTTTCAAAATGATGAGTTGGTTTCCTGATATGCTCAAAGGGGACCAGTGAGTTGTTTTGATTTTTTTTTTTTGAATATTTATTTATTTGCGTTAGTTGTATACAATGCGTTTTATTTTTACGTGGTGCTGAGGATTGAACCCGGGCCGCGCACATGCTAGGCGAGTGCTCTACCACTGAGCCACAACCCCAGCCCCACAATTCCTTTATTTTTACGCGGTGCTGAGGATAGAACCCGGTGCTGAGGATAGAACCCGGGCCACCCAGGCTGTGCACTCTGCTAGGCGAGCGCTCTACCACTGAGCCACAACCCCAGCCCAGTTGTTTTGAATTGTTAAAGAATCATTATGAACTTTTGGGTTTTAATATATTTGATTTGATTTTTTTTTTTTTTTTTTTTTGGTGCCAGGGTTTGAACTCAGGGGCACTGGACACTGGGCCACATCCCCAGCCCTTTTTTTGTATTTTATTAGAGACAGGGTCTCTCTGAGTTGCTAAGTGCCTCGCCTGCCATTGCTGAGGCTGGCTTTGAACTCGTGATCCTCCTGCCTCAGCCTCCCAAGTGCTGGGATTACAGGCGTGCACTCAGCTATTTGATGTGTTTTAATTGTAGTTATTCTTATGGATATTTAGTTTGTTCTATCTTAGATCAGTGAGAGGCACTTCAAGTTGTCTCTTGATTCCTTTTGGCATACTGCAATCGTCTTTACAAGTGTTCCTTGATTTTTGGTATGATGTGTCAGACCCATCTTTTACATTTCCTGCCCTTTCCTCAAAGAACTCTGGATCCTAGACCACATTATTGGCTCCCTGATTTTGTCCAGTGATTTAACCAAGGTCACACAATTTAGTGCCATAATTTGCCATAGAACCCTAGCCCTTTGGCTCTTATTTCTATGCTATTGACATTTTCTCTTCTTTCCTCTATCTAGTTTCTAGGACAGGTGGTTTAGCTACATTTCAGCTTCTACTCTAGGCCATCAGGGGAAGGCGGCTTTTGTGGGTCATTGTTGGAGGTACTAACAATCCTCATTAATTTGAGCTAATTGGGGGAAAACATAGTGAGATTGTTGTATGTTGTTTTTCTTTAGGTGCAGCTGTTACTTTGAGTTCATAGAGTAACTGAAACTAGGCTAATAGTGTTACCAGGTTATTTTGTTAGGTAGAGGTCCTTGTACCTGGTTTAATGAATAGCTGAGAATGATGTGCAATTTAACTTTAATTTATGTAAATTAGACTCTTGAAATGCTTAAGAACAGCTCATTAAACATTTCTCCCTGCAATCTTATTTGCACTGTTTTCTAAGTCTTTACTAGAGTAGAGAGGTAAACTTTAGCTCAAGATCTGAATTTATCTTGTTTCAAATGTGTGGAATCTATATTAATACTGGATAGCCTATAAAATTTGAAGAAGTTTTGAAAGATATTTGAGACAGTGCAGAGGAAGAGCATCCTAAAGTCAGACATCTGGCAGTTTCAGCCAACCAGAACTGTAATTCCTTGCATCTAAAAGTAAGCTGAAACACTGAAAGTGTTTCTGAGTAGCACAGAGCTTTCAGAAAGCTCCTTCACTTTACCTCAAAAGTAGCATCACCCCTAGGGCCTCACTCATCTGTGGATATTGAGGCACAGAGGACCCAGGTGTGTAAAGGCTGATTGTGTTGTCTGTTGACTCCAGAATAAGTCACTTGACCTCTTTGGGCCTTAAGTTTTTTTTTTTTTGTACCGGGGATTGAACTCAGGGGCACTCGACCACTGGGCCACATCCCCAGACCTTTTTTGTATTTTATTTAGAGACAGGGTCTCACTGAGTTACTAAGTGCCTCTCCATTGCTGAGGCTGGCTTTGAACTCGCGATCCTCCTGTCTCAGCCTCCCAAAGTGCTGGGATTACAGGCGTGCGCCACCGCGCCCGGCTTTTGGGCCTTAATTTTTATCTAATAAGTAGTTAAAATTAGGGGTGGTAGAGAGGTAGTTTATTGGTAGAGCACTTTCCTAGATGCTCGAGGCCCTAAGTTCAGTCACCAGTATGGAACAAAAAATTAGGGGTGGTGACGTATTTTTTTACCCTCACAGACTACTTATGAGATTTAAATTTTCTGATTAATCAAATTACATAATAGATATTTATTGTATTTATTGAATTAATGAGAGATGATATGAAAGTCTTTTTAAACTAGAAGCCTTGTGTTGCCATAAGCATTATGAAAATAATATAGATAGATGCACTGATACATTTTAATGATCAGAAGCATGACAATAGGGATAGATTCAAGAATTGTGAATTTGTACACAACTTTGCAGCTGTTTTACTGCAGAACATACAGCCTTCACACCCTAAGAGCCTCTTTTAGCAACATTTAAAAAAAATATTTATTTGTTTTAGTTGTACACAATGGCTTTTTATTTATACGTAGTGCTGAGGATCAAACCCGGGTTGCGCACGTGCTAGGCAAGCGCTCCACCGCTGAGCCACAACCCCAGCCCTCTTTTTTTTGTTTTTAAAGTTGTCATGGGGATTGAATCTAGGGCCTTGAACATACTAGGCAAGTGCTCTACCACTGAGCTACATCCTCAACCCTTTAAAAATTTTTTTTGTTTGTTTTTTTGGTACCAGGGATTGAACTCAGGGGTGCTCGACCACTGAGCCACATTCCCAGCCCTATTTGGTATTTTATTTAGAGACAGGGTCTCACTGAGTTGCTTAGTGCCTTGCTTTTGCTGAGGCTGGCTTTGAACTTGCGATCCTCCCCTCTCAGCCTCCCAAGCTGCTGGGATTACAGGCGTGTGCCACTGCTCCCAGCTAAAAAAAAATTTTGGAGACAAGAGTTTTACTAAATTGCCTCGGCTGGCCTTGAATTTTTGATTCTCCTACCTCAGCCTCTTGAATAGCTGGGATTTCAGATGTACTTCAGGTATGTGCCACTGTGCCCCACCCAGCACCACTGAGTCACCAAGGAACCAAGGAAAGGTTAAGTTATATTTATTATATTTATTTTTGTGGTGCTGGTATTATTAGTATACTTTTTTTTTTTTTTTTTTTTTTTTGTGGTACCGGGGATTGAACTCAGGGGCACTCGACCACTGGGCCACATCCCCAGACCTTTTTTGTATTTTATTTAGAGACAGGGTCTCACTGAGTTGTAAGTGCCTCACCATTGCTGAGGCTGGCTTTGAACTCGTGATCCTCCTGCCTCAGCCTCCCAAAGTGCTGGGATTACAGGCGTGCGCCACCGCGCCCGGCTTTTTTTTTGTTTTTGATACCAGGAATTGAACTCAGTGATGCTTAACCACTGAACTGCATCCCCAGCCCTTTTTATTTTTTATTTTGAGACAGGTTCTTGTTAAGTTACTTAGGGTGCCACTAAGTTGCCAAGGCTGGCTTTGAACTTGCAATCCTCCTGCCTCAGCTTCCTGAGTCACTGGGATTACAGGTGTGCCACTGCATCCAGCTGGCATATACTTTGCTTAAGAAACAGTTGATATGCACAATATATTTTATAGATTTTCTGAAGTGACTTCAAAAAGTAGTGTCTAAAGAGTTATTTTTTGTTATCTGACAGTTCTGCCTTGTATAGAGTCTGTCATTCTGTAAAAGCAGAACACCTGCACTAAATGCCAGCAACTATTCTCAGTTCTCTGTTATATTTACTCCTTAATTTCTCCCACTAATTCCTGTCTGGGACTGTCACTGATCTCCATTTTACAGATGGGGAAGCTGATGTACAAAGAGATTCAGACCTGTCCAAATCCTGAATTGAGGAAAAAACTGCCATAAAGAGCATTATTGGAATCTGGGCATAATGCACATGTTTGTAATCCCAATGACTTGGAAGGCTGAACAGGAGGATAGCAAGTTTGAGGCCAGCCTTTGGACTGGGAGTGTAACTCAGTGGTAGAGGCTCCTGTGTTTAAATCTCCAGTAACACTCCCCCCCCCCCACGCCAAAAAAAAAAAAAAAAAGAATTATTGAACTAACTGGTAGGATTTATTTCATTTATTTATTGTAACGCTGGGGATTGGACCCAGGGCCTTGCACATGCAAGTGCTCTACCTTTGAGGTACATGTCCAGCTTCATAACTGGTAGAATTTAGACATGGATTTTATATTACATAATAGTATTGTATTAGTGTTAAATTTTCTTTTTTTTTTTAATATTTATTTATTTGCTTTTAGTTGTACACAATGCGTTTATTTGTACGTGGTGCTGAGGATCGAACCCGGGAAGCGCACGTGCTAGGCGAGCACTCTACCGCTGAGCCACAATCCCAGCCCCAGTGTTAAATTTTCTATTGTGATAATTGTATTGCAGTTTCTTTTTACAAAATAACTCAGTGGTAGTTAGAGAAAGGGCATGATATCTGCAACCTATTATCCAAGGGATAAAAAATTAGTAGTAAAAATATGTTTGTATGTACGTAGAAAGAAAGTAAATGTGGCAGAATATTAGTAATTGATGAACCTAGATGAAGGGTGTATGGGAGTTCTTTGTACTGTTATTGGATTTTCTCAAAGTTTAAAATTATTTGAAAATGAAAAGCAAAACACCACCACCAAAACTTTCCTAAGGTCACATAGCTAAAGAGTATATATAGCAGGGTTGAACTTTGAACACAGGCCATTTGGTTCCAGACTCCATTCTTTTTTTTTTTTTTTTTAGTACTGAGGATTGAACCCAGGGGCGCTTAATCACTGAGTCACACCCCCAACCCTTTTTATATTTTATTTTGAGATAAGTTCTCGCTGAGTTGCTTAGGGCCTTACTAAGTTGCTGAGGCTGGCTTTGAACTCAGGACCCTTCTGCCTCAGCCTCCTGAGCTGCTGGGATTACTTGCGTATGCCATTGCACCCAGCTGTAGAATTCATTCTTATTTACAGTGCTATTATGCCGTTCTGTTTACAGTAGTAGATAAATAAGGTATATATCTATAACACTTGTCTTGTTTTAAAAAACATTGGCATTTAACCATGTGTAGTTGCTCATGCCTATAATCCTAGTTTCTTGGGAGGCTGAAGCAGGAGACTCACAAACTCAAAGCCAGCCTGGGCAATTTGTGAGACCCTGTCTCAGAATAAAATGTAAAAAGGGCTGGGGATATTACTTATTGGTAGAGTGTTTGCCTTGTAAGACCTTATGTTCAAGCCCCAGTACTATTAAAAAAGGAGGAGGTGAGGAAATAGCAAAACAATTGCCATTTAAAACCATAAATACTCTTATGGTTTAGATATTAGGTGTTCCCCAAAAGTTCATGTGTGAGATAATGCAAGAAAGTTTAGAGGTGAAATGATTTGGTTGTGAGAATTTTAACCAAATCAGTACATTAATCCGCTGATAAGGATTAATTGGGTGGTAACTATAGGAAGGTATGTTGTGGCTGGAGGAGAGGTGGGTTTTTTTGTCTATGGTGAGGGGAGCTATCTCTCTCTGCTTCCTGACTGTCATATCCTGAGCTGCTTTCCTCTACCACACATAAATAAATAAGTAAGTAAGTAAGTAAATAAATAAATAAACGTCCACCAACAACTAATAGAATATTTAAAAAAAATAAAGTGTATTTTAGGGCTAGGGTTTTGGCTCAGTGTTAGAGCACTTGCCTCGAAAGTGTGAGGCATTGGGTTTAATTCTCAGCACCTCATAAAAATAAATAAGATAAAGGTATTGGGGCTGGGGTTGTGGCTCAGTGGTGGAGCTTGCCTAGCGTGTGCGCGACCTGGGTTCGATCCTTAGCACCATGTAAAGACAAATGCATTGTGTACAACTAAAGCAAATAAATAAATATTAAAAAAAAAAAGATAAAGGTATTGTGTCCATCTACAACTAAAATATTTTAAAAATAAATAAATAAAAATAAAAATGTGGCCGGGCGTGGTGGCACACGCCTGTAATCCCAGCACTTTGGGAGGCTGAGGCAGGAGGATTGCGAGTTCAAAGGCCAGCTTCAGCAATGGTGAGGCACTTAGCAACTCAGTGAGACCCTGTCTCTAAATAAAATACAAGAAAGGGCTGGGGATGTGACCCAGTGGTCAAGTGCCCTTGAGTTCAATCCCCGGTACCACCCAAAAAAAGAAAAAGTATTTATAGTTCAAAGTTTGTTAAATTTCTTATTCCTTTAAATCAGTAAATTGATGGACTCTTTCTTTTTTTTTTTCTTTAAAAAAATTTTTTTTTTTTTTAATTTGCTTTAGTTGTACACAATGCGTTTTATTCAATGCGTTTTATTTGTATGTGGTGCTGAGGATCGAACCCGGGTCGCCCACGTGCTAAGTGAGCGCTCTACCGCTGAGCCACAATCCCAGCCCAGGACTCTTTCTTTTTTTGTGTGCTGAGTGTTTAACCCAATCCTCACACATGCTGAGCACATGTTCTACCACTGAGTTATGTCCCCAGCCCCTAAAATGTTAGTTTTTTTTTTGTTTTTTTTTGTTTTTTTTTTGATAATAGGGATTGAAACCAGGGTCCTTAACCATAAGCCATATCCCTAGTCCTTATATTTTTTATTTTGTGACAGGGTTTCACTGAGTTGCTTGTGGCCTTGCTAAGTTGCTAATGCTGGCTTTGAACTTGTAATAAACAAATGTTAGATTTTTAAAAAGTAAAATTTCTTGAATGAGAAAGACCCCTGAAACCATGTTGTTTTTTTAAAATTTCATTTCTTCTTTTTAGATATATATGACAGTAAAGTATATTTTGACATATTATACATACATGGAGTATAACTTCCCATTCTTGTGTTTGTACATGATGTGGCGTTACATTGGTTGTATATTCATATTTAAACACAGGAAAGTTATGTCCCATTCATTCTGTCTTTCCTATTCTCATCTTCTCTTCTCCCTTCCCTTCATTCCCCTTTCTCTAATCCAATGAACATCTATTCTTCCCTCCCCCACCTTATTATGTGTTAGCATAACACAATATGATCCACATATCAAAGAGAACTATTTGGCCTTTGGTTTTTGGGATTGGCTTACTTCACTTAGCATGATAGTCTCCAGTTCCATCCATTTATCGGCAAGTGCCATAATTTCATTCTTCTTTATGGCTGAGTGATATTTCATTGTGTGTATATGCCACATTTTTTTTAATATTTATTTATTTGCTTTAGCTGTACACAATGCATTTATTTGTATGTGGTGCTGAGGATCGAACCCGGGCCGTGCACATGCTAGGCAAGCGCTCTACCGCTGAGCCACAATCCCAGCCCCGCCACATTTTCTTTATCCATTCATCTGTTGAAGGGCACCTAGGTTGGTTCTTTTTTTTTTTTTTTTTTAATAAATATTTAGTAATTTACTTTAGTTGTACACAATGCAATGCATTTATGTTTACGTGGTGCTGAGGATCGAACCCAGGCCGCGCACGTGTGAGGCAAGCGCTCTGCCACTGAGCCACAACCCCAGCCCCCGCCCCCCCTCCTCCCCCCGTTGGTTCTTTAGCCTAGCTATTGTGAATTGAGCTACTGTAAACATTGATGTGGCTGCGTCACTATAGTATGCCGATTTTAACTCTTTGGGTATATGCCGAGTGGGATAACAGGGTCAAATGGTGCTCCCATTCCAAGTTGAAACCATGTTATATTTATTTAATATATTTTTAAAAATATTTATTTATTTGCTTTAGTTGTACACAATGCAGTGCATTATGTTTACGTGGTGCTGAGGATCGAACCCGGGCCGCACACGTGCTAGGCGAACGCTCTCCCCGCTAAGCCACAACCCCAGCCCCTATTTAATATTTTTGAAGTGGTGGGGATTTAACCCAGAGGTTCACCCTTGCTTGGCAAGTACTGAACTACATTCCTGGGCCAACTTAATTTTTTTTTTTTTTTTAAATAGTCTTTTAGTTGTAGATAGACACAATACCTTTATTTATTTGGGTACTGGGGATTGAACTCAGGGGCACTCGACCACTGGGCCACATCCCCAGCCCTGTTTTTGTATTTTATTAGAGACAGGGTTTCACTGAGTTGCTAAGTGCCTCGCCACGGCTGAGGCTGGCTTTGAACTCACGATCCTCCTGCCTCAGCCTCCCAAGTGCTGGGATTACAGGCATGCGCCACCGCGCCCGGCTATTTATTTATTTTTTTTGTGGTACCGGGGATTGAACTCAGGGGCACTCGACCACTGGGCCACATCCCCAGCCCTTTTTTTTTTTTTTTTTTTTTGTACCGGGGATTGAACTCAGGGGCACTCGACCACTGGGCCACATCCCCAGCCCTTTTTTGTATTTTATTAGAGACAGGGTCTCACTGAGTTGCTAAGTGCCTCGCCATTGCTGAGGCTGGCTTTGAACTCGCGATCCTCCTGCCTCAGCCTCCCAAGTACTGGGATTACAGGCGTGCGCCACCGCGCCCGGCACCTTTATTTATTTTTATGTGTGCTGAGGATTGAACCCAGTGCCCGACACATGCTAGGCAAGTGCTCTACCATTGAGCTGTAACCCCAGACCCCCAACTTAATTTTTTTTTTTTAAGTGCTGGGGATTGAACCCAGGGCCTTGTGCATGCAAGGCAAGCACTCTACCAACTGAGCTATATCCCCAGCCCCCCCAACTTAATTTTTAAATATCTTTATTTTCAAAGACAATTGCATATGTCACTTGGATCAGCTATTCACTAATCAAATTCAATTATTAAAATAATAAAATACCTGTTTGTTTTGAATTTTGTAATAAAATTATATATATATACATATATACATATATATTTAGTTGTAGATAGACACAAATATCTTTATTTATTTATTTATTTATTTATTTTATTTTTATGTGGTGCTGAGGATTGAAACCAGGGCCTTACACCTGCGAGGCAAGCACTCTACCACTGAGCTATAGTCCCCAAATTTTATAATTTTTCTTTGGTATGGGAAAACAAAAAAATGCTGTATTTCTTAAAAAAAGTTATTTAGTTATAGGTGGACACAATATCTTTATCTTATTTTATGTGGTGCTGAGGAGAAGAACCCTCTACCTCTGAGCCACAACCCCAGCGTCCCAAAATACTGAACTTTTTTGGTACTGGGGATTGAATTCAGGGGCACTTGATCACTGGGCCAAATCCCCAGCCATTTTTTGTATTTTATTATAGACAGGGTCTCACTGAGTTGGTTTAAGTGCCTCGCTGTTGCTGCGGCTGGCTTTGAACTCATGATCCTCCTTGCCTCAGCCTCCCAAATGCTGGGATTACAGGCTTGTGCCTCCGGGCCAGACTCAAAATAGTGTTTTTTTTTTCTTTTTTCTTTGGGTACCGGGGATTGAACTCAGGGGCACTCCACCACTGGGCCACATCCCCATCCCTTTTTTGTATTTTATTAGAGACACAGTCTCACTGAGTTGCTAAGTGCCTCGCCATTGCTGAGGCTGGCTTTGAACTCGCGATCCTCCTGCCTCAGCCTCCCAAGTGCTGGGATTACAGGCGTGCGCCACTGCGCCAGGCTCAAAATAGTGTATCTTTAAGAACACAGCATATGCAATATGGTAGGCACAATCTCCTGTCCAGAAACATATTCTGAGAACTGTTGGGCGTACGCTACCATGCCCAGGTCCTCATTTTGTCTTCTTTCTTTTAAAAAATCATCTATCCTATCTATTATTATCTATCTATCTATCTATTATCTATTGATACTGGGGATTGAACTCAGGGCACTTGACCACTGGGCCACATCCCCAGCCCTTTTTTGTATTTTATTTAGAGATAGGGTCCCACCGAGTTGCTAAGTGCCTTGCCATTGCTGAGGCTGACTTTGAACTCATGATCCTCCTGCCTCAGCCTCCCAAAGTGCTGGGATTACAGGCGTGCGCCACTGGCCCCCGCTAAATATTATTTATTTTTTATTTTCATGTGGTGCTGAGGATCGAACCCAGTGCCTCACACATGCGAGGCAGGTGCTCTACCACTGAGCCACAGCCCCAGCCCCCTCTCTCTAATTTTTTTTTTTTGTGTGGTGCTGGGGATTGAACTCAGGGCCTTATGCATGTGAGGCAAGCACTCTACCAACTGAGCTATATCCCAGCCCCCCCAACTTAATTTTTAAATATCTTTATTTTCAAAGACAATTGCATATGTCACTTGGATCAGCTATTCACTAATCAAATTCAATTATTAAAATAATAAAATACCTGTTTTTTGAATTTTGTAATAAAATTATATATATATACATATATACATATATATTTAGTTGTAGATAGACACAAATATCTTTATTTATTTATTTATTTATTTTATTTTATTTTTATGTGGTGCTGAGGATTGAAACCAGGGCCTTACACCTGCGAGGCAAGCACTCTACCACTGAGCTATAGTCCCCAAATTTTATAATTTTTTCTTTGGTATGGGAAAACAAAAAAATGCTGTATTTCTTAAAAAAAGTTATTTAGTTATAGGTGGACACAATATCTTTATCTTATTTTATGTGGTGCTGAGGAGAAGAACCCTCTACCTCTGAGCCACAACCCCAGCGTCCCAAAATACTGAACTTTTTGGTACTGGGGATTGAATTCAGGGGCACTTGATCACTGGGCCAAATCCCCAGCCATTTTTTGTATTTTATTATAGACAGGGTCTCACTGAGTTGGTTTAAGTGCCTCGCTGTTGCTGCGGCTGGCTTTGAAACTCATGATCCTCCTTGCCTCAGCCTCCCAAATGCTGGGATTACAGGCTTGTGCCTCCGGGCCAGACTCAAAATAGTGTTTTTTTTTTCTTTTTTCTTTGGTACCGGGGATTGAACTCAGGAGCACTCCACCACTGGGCCACATCCCCATCCCTTTTTTGTATTTTATTAGAGACACAGTCTCACTGAGTTGCTAAGTGCCTCGCCATTGCTGAGGCTGGCTTTGAACTCGCGATCCTCCTGCCTCAGCCTCCCAAGTGCTGGGATTACAGGCGCGTGCGCCACTGCGCCAGGCTCAAAATAGTGTATCTTTAAGAACACAGCATATGCAATATGGTAGGCACAATCTCCTGTCCAGAAACATATTCTGAGAACTGTTGGGCGTACGCTACCATGCCCAGGTCCTCATTTTGTCTTCTTTCTTTCTATCTAATCTATCTATCTATCTATCTATCTATCTATCTATCTATCTATCTATTGATACTGGGGATTGAACTCAAGGGCACTTGACCACTGGGCCACATCCCCAGCCCTTTTTTGTATTTTATTTAGAGATAGGGTCCCACCGAGTTGCTAAGTGCCTTGCCATTGCTGAGGCTGACTTTGAACTCATGATCCTCCTGCCTCAGCCTCCCAAAGTGCTGGGATTACAGGCGTGCGCCACTGGACCCCGCTAAATATTTATATTTATTTATTTTCATGTGGTGCTGAGGATCGAACCCAGTGCCTCACATGTGCGAGGCAGGTGCTCTACCACTGAGCCACAGCCCCAGCCTTTCTCTCTCTTTTTTTTTTTTTGTGTGGTGCTGGGGATTGAACTCAGGGCCTTATGCATGTGAGGCAAGCACTCTACCAACTGAGCTATATCCTCAGCCCCCTTATTTTGTCTTAGTAACAATATTTTTTTTGCTAATCAATTTAAGAATTATTATAAATGCTGTGTCAATTAATTTGAAACCTTATCTAGATAAATGTGGACAAACTCATAGCAAAAGATAACTTACCAAGATAATTCAAGAAAAAAATAGAAAGCCTTTATTATTAAAAGAATTGAAGTTGTGCTTCTCCCAGAGAAAACAAGATACCCAAATAATTTTCTAAATGAATTCCATAAAACTTTCAAAATTCAGCCTGCAATTTTAGAATCAGCTGTAAATTTCACTTTTCCTTCCAGTTGTTCCCCACATTAAGAAGGTGAATTTATGGTTTACATTTTTACTTCCTGGTCTATCTGACATTGGTCTTTACTAAGGAGTCCTAATTGTCACATTTAATTCTTTATTAGCTCCCCCTACCTTTCTACTTTTTTGTCTTTTCTCTGATTTTCTTTCTCCTTCATCATCAACAAGAGTCTTAAAGAATCTTTCTATTATTATTTAGAGGTTTTTTTTCTCCCCGCAGATTCTGTTCCTCTTTCTTTCCATTTATCCAATATTTCATGAAGGCTCAGTGGGGGACAGAAGTGCCATGTAGCACCTGAAGATTTAAAAGATAAGTACTTTCCCTCCAAGAGCTCAAAATCTATCCTGTTTCAACTGTCATATGGAGTGGATGCTATAATATAGAGAAATAATAGAATGCTGTTAGAATAAGGATCTTGACTGAGTGCTGTGGCCCACACCTGCAATCCTAATGATTTGGGAGGCTGAGGCAGGAGGATGGCAAGTTCCAGGCCAGTCTCAGCAACTTAACGAGACCCTTTCTCAAAATTAGAATAAAAGAAGGTGCTGGTAATTCAGTGTTAGAACACCCCTGGGTTAAATCTCTGACACCACATACACCCAGGAAGAAAGCAAGAATGGAAGTGAGTTTGATTAATTCTTTCTGTGGAACAGGGTTAGGAAAGCTTCATGGAAGCAATTATATTTGAACTGGGCAAGGAAAGATTAATAAAATTTCAAGAAGTAGGGGAAGAGCAAAACAGAGAAAGATGGATAATTCTGAAAGTGGAAATTTTTTTTAGTAAAATCACAGAGGTGGGCTGGGATTGTGGCTCAGCAGTAGAGCGCTCGCCTAGCATGTGGGCGACCCGGGTTCGATCCTCATCACCACGTACAAATAAAATGCATTGTTTACAACTAAAAGCAAATAAATAAAAATGTTTTTAAAAAAATCACAGAGGTATTTGAAGGGCCTTTATTATGAACAGTGGCTAGAGGGGAGAGCATTGGAAAGGTGTGGCCAGAGAGAAGGCTAAAAAAGAATGTTAGTATCAGATAATGAAAGACCTTAACATACTACATATTTGTCCTAATAATTCTCCCTCTGATTTTTCTCAATCTCAGTCCTTAATCCCTAACCCACCCCTAGTTCTCAGATAAAAATGTTCACATTTGCCTCTGTTAGGTGTTAGTATGGCTGAGATTTGTTCATGCAGTTTTACTTTAGTGCTGAAAGAAACCAGTCTTCCTTTGGTTAATTACTAGAATGCAGCTGTTGCACATAATCCAACCTTTCAGAAAAGGAACTTGATCTTAGTGTTTTGAAAAACTAAAAAGTAACTCCTTCATGCAAAAAGATACTCAGCTTCATTAATAATTGGGGATACTCAGCTTCATTAGTGATCAGGGAAATGCAAGTTAAAACTACAGTGATATACTGCTCTTCTGTCCATCAGATTGGCAGTAGTTAAAGGCTGATGAAAAATGTTGGCAGAGATATAAATAAAGCACCTAGAGTGCAAAGGCTGGAGTTGGAGCATAGCCATAGAACACTTGCCTAACTTGCACAAGGCCCTGGGTTCTATCCCTGGCATTATCTCATGATTGAAGGTATGTATATTCTCTGACATAGCAATTCCATTATTCATATATATATATATATATATATATATATATATATATGACATAGCAATTCCATTATTCATTCATATATATATATGACATAGCAATTCCATTATTCATATATATATATGAATATATAGTGTCCATAGCAACACTGTTGGCAATAAAATAATTTTAAAAATCCAAACTGGAAAAAATTACAATGCCCATCAATTTGATACTGGATAAGTTAATCATGATATGTTCATATAATAGGATACTATATAACAGTGAAAATGAATAAATTGTAATTACAACAATATAAATTGATCTTGGAACAAATGAGTGAAAAAGTTGCAGAAGAATATATACATTAGGGCTGGGGTTGTGGCTCAGCGGTAGAGCGCTTGCCTAGCACGTGCGTGGCCCGGGTTTGATCCTCAGCACCACGTAAACGTAAATGCATTATTGCATTGTGTACAACTAAAAGCAAACAAATAAATTTTTTTTTTTTTTTTTTTTTTTTTTTTAAGAATATATACATTAAAGTAAGAGGCACCTGTAATTCCAGCACTTGGGAGGCTGAGGCAGGAGGATAGTGAGTTCAAAACCAGCCTCGGCAATGGCGAGACACTTAGCAACTCAGTGAGATCCTGTCTCTAATAAAATACAAAAAAAGGGCTGGAGATGTGGCCCAGTGGTTGAGTGCCCCTGAGTTCAATCCCCAGTACCAAAAAAAAAAAAAAAAAAAAAAAAAAAAAAAAAAAAAAAAAAAAAAAAAAAAAAAAGGCATATGAAGTTCAGGAAGTTGAAACTAAATGTTTAGAAACAAATATGATAAAATTATAATTAAAAAAAGCAAGGATAGTGGTTATCCAAGAGTGAGAAGGGAAGAAGATGGATTTGGAAAGAGATGGCATGCAGAAAGTTTTAAAGCTAATGGTAATATTCCATTCTTTAACTGAATGGTAGATACACTGATATTTGCTATAACATGATTTGTTATACCTTGTATGTATTTTTAAAAATTTATATCTATAAATAATTTTAAAGTATTAATAAAAGGTTGGTGACACTTGATAATAGTCTAGTGTTCTTTTTAGTTCTGTTTTTATACATAAACACATATGTAAATGCTGAGAGAGATTAAGTAATATAATTGTTCAAGAGAAAAGCTTATCAGTGACAGAACCTGGTCTCAAACCCAGTGGTAGAACACTTTCTATCATCTTATTTGTAATTCTCCCATTACGTAGATTCTATCGATCAATTAGAAGTGCTTCCCCTTGGACTACTGCCTCAGTCTTTCACCCCTTCATGTAGTACATTCTCCGCACTGATGCCAGAGAGAGCTTTCTAAATGCAAATCTGATCGTGTCACTCTCTGGCCTCAATCTTAAATAGCTCCCTATAGTCTTCAGCACACTCTAAGTGCTATAGTGCAGCATACAAAGCCCTCTATGCCTTGGCTTCTGTCTGCCTTATTAGGCTCATCACTCATGACTTCCTGCACTTCAGCCACACCAAGCCATTTGCTGTTCCTGGAACACCATTTGCTTCTGCTCTCACTGCTCCCTCCACCTGGAACTTCTCTTAGCCAACCTTATTCATTGTTTAAGACACGCTTGCCTGCCTGCCTGCCTGCCTGCCTTCTTTCTTTTTTGCAGGACTACAGATTTAACACAGGAGCACTCTACCTCTGAGCAGCATCCCAATCCTTTTTATTTATTTTTATTTTTTAATTTTTTAAAAATATTTATTTATTTGCTTTAGTTGTACACAATGTGTTCACCTGTACGTGGTGCTGAGGATCAAACCCGGGCCGCCCACATGCTAGGCGAGCGCTCTACCGCTGAGCCACAATCCCAGCCCCCCTTTTTATTTTTTATTTTGAGACAGGATCTCGCTAAGTTGCCGAGTCTGGCCTGGAACTTGTGATCCTCCTGCCTCAGCCTCCTGAGTTGCTGGGATTTGTATAGGCATGCACCACCTTGTCAGGCAAGGTAGCCTTGCTTTCTAATTTTTGTTTGTTTGCCTGTTTGTTTTTTCCGGCAATAAAAAAAAGTGAGATTGAACCCAGAGGCACCCTCTACCGCTGAGTTACATCCCCAGACCTTTTTTTTTATTTGGTGTGAGTGGGGAGGAGCAGAAAATTGAACTGTGTCCCCAGCCCTTTTTATTATTTTTCTTATTTAAAAAAATATTTATTTTTTAGTTGTAGTTGGACACCTTTGTTTTATTTATTTATTTTTATGTGGTGCTGAGGATCGAATCCAGGGCTGCCCACATGCTAGGTAAGCACTCTACCACTGAGCCACAACCCCAGCCCTATTTTTCTTATTTTAAGATAGGCTCTTGCTGAGTTGCTGAGGCTGGCCTTAAAATTTCAGTCCTCCTGTCTCAGCCTCCCAAGTAGCTGGCATTACAGGCATGTGCCACTGTGCCTTACTTACTAATTTTTATCTTTTTACTCTGCCGTGTCCCAGATGAGACTCCTTGTTGCTTCCCTGGGCTTGCAGGTTATATGAGATTCTTTTTTATAATCTGGTAAGCTGCCAAGAATCTTTTTTTTTTTTTTTTTTTAAATATTTATTTATTTGCTTTAGTTGTACACAATGCATTTAGTTTTACGTGGTGCTGAGGATCGAACCCGGGCCGCTCGTGTGCTAGGCGAGCGCTCTACCGCTGAGCCACAATCCCAGCCCCAAGAATCTTAATTCTAAAACAGAGGTAGAACCTAAGCTATTCAGATTGGGTTCTCTTCCCTCTGGAAGCAATGCCAAAAGAACTGAAAGTTTAGACATCCTCCCCATCCTTCCTTTGTAAGGGTTAACATACAAGAGCCACCTGTATCATTCATTTGATAAACATTTCCTGAGCATTCTCTTGGTACCCAGCATGGTGATAGACACTAATATTAGAGATTACTGATATCACCAGCCT
Source organism: Tamias sibiricus (assembly GCA_025594165.1). Taxonomy (NCBI): domain Eukaryota; kingdom Metazoa; phylum Chordata; class Mammalia; order Rodentia; family Sciuridae; genus Tamias; species Tamias sibiricus. The sequence continues at coordinate 22,414,138 of CM046658.1, read as the reverse complement.
TGGAGAGCTCACTGTCTAGTGGAGAGGAACTAAGAAAATCAGTTATTGTAATCCAGTCTGATGGTATAGGTGTGGATAAGGTATATTAAACCTTAGAGAACCAATATGGCATGTAAAAATTTAGTTAACTAATCTCCTTAGGGAAAAGACCCATCAAGCAATGTTTTACTTGAGTTAGATCTTAGAAGACCTTTGAAGTTTGTGGGGTTGTGGTGAGCGGTCAGACTTGAACAAAAGTGTGGTGATAAGATAAAATGCGGTGCGATGGGGATACTGGACTTGGAGTCCTCTTTCTTTTTATTCTTTAGGTGATTCTGCTTTGAGTTCTGTCTAGTCAAATCCTATATTCAGGCATTGTAGAATGGGTGATGCATTGCTTTTAAGGCAGTTTGGAGGAAGGAGAATTTTAATGACCTTCAAACACTAATGTCAGGCCCCCATGTCAATGTCACTGCAATTCATGCATGCATGGAGAGTGGAAAGAGAACTTAATTATGGAGGAGGGGAATTGTAACCCTGCTTGAATGGGTAGTTGAAAGTCCTGGGCCCGCCCCTTAGCCTCAAAAAAGGACTTTTTCACATTTGCTGCCAAGAGGTCATAGGGAGAGCCCACATAAATACCATCCTCCCTCTAGGGTAAGTCTTATTCTTTTACTTCCACAGGTGCAGAATAGGTTCACCAAATAGAATTCTGATCTCCATTGAACAGAATTTGGCATCTCATTGTCCTTCGCCAGAAAATCAATCCCTTTAAAGCATGGAACATGGCAATTTTAGGTCAGCAGGCATTTAAAGATACCTTTTTAACTTTAAAGAGCTGGCCTAATAAGATATATTTTGTACAGAAATAACACTGTTATCAAGATGAAACTTGAATCATTGAAATTTTGAAAGAGGCTTAGTTTTAGCTGCTCTTGTACCTTTTACCTGTGAAATTACTTCTTGTAGACTTTTAATGATGCTGTCCTCTGGAGTACTGTGGTCATCATCAGATATTAGGTAACTGTTCACAATCCAGTACAATGTTTGGGATGAAGGAACCCACAGCAACACTTATTACTATCCTTTTGGACTATAAAATAACTTCCCAAAGTTAGATTGGATGACAGTAGAAGTTAGCCTTATGTAGTCAGGAACTACGATAAACTGTTTCAACATGACTATAGTCTAAGTAACCATGAGAGTTTAGTCACAGTCAGCCTCATTAATTTGTTTTAGGCTATGCTATCAGTGAGGCAGAGCTGTGCCTTTGGCTCATTAATACAAGGTCTGAACAGGAAAATCTATTTCAGTGAAATTCTTTTTTTTTTTTTTTAATTAATTTATTTACTTTAGTTGTACACAATGCAATGCATTTATGTTTATGTGGTGCTGAGGATCGAACCCGGGCCGCACACGTGCTAGTCGAGCGCTCTGCCGCTGAGCCACAACCCCAGCCCTCAGTGAAATTCTTGAGTAGCTGAAAGCACATGATGCTTCCTAATGTTTTAAATAATACTTTCCTATTTTGGAGGGAAATTGCTGTATAAACATGGCCCTAGTTGCTACCTTTACAATGTATATATTCAAACAGTTCTTGCTATTTCTGAAGTTTGAAAAAAGTTCTGTGATAATATAGATGTATACATCTTTCCAAATACATATTCATATCTTTTTTTTTTTTTTTTTTTTTTTTGTGGTACCAGGGATTGAACTCAGGGGCACTCGACCACTGGGCCACATCCCCAGCCCTTTTTTGTATTTTTATTTAGAGACAGGGTCTCACTGAGTTGCTAAGTGCCTCGCCATTGCTGAGGCTGGCTTTGAACTCGCGATCCTCCTGCCTCAGCCTCCCAAAGTGCTGGGATTACAGGCGTGAGCCACCGCGCCCGGCACATATTCATATCTTAAAATAATGTTTTTTGTTTGTTTTATTGTGGGACTGGGGATTAAACCTATTGCCTTGGATGCATGCTACAGCCCAAAATTACACTCATTGTTAGATTTTGATAGGAGGTAAAAAAAACAGAGCTTAATCTTTTTATTTTTTGGTACTGGGAATTGAACTCAGGGGCACTCAACCACTGAACCACATACCCAGCCCAATTTTGTATTTTTATTTAGAGACAGGATCTCACTGAGTTGCTTAGTGCCTCACCAAGTTGCTGAGGCTATTTTTGAATTTGAGATCCTCCTGTCTCAGCCTCCCGAGCCTCTGGGATTACAGGCGTGCGCCACTGCGCCCAGCACAGAGTTTGATCTTAATCTCTTTAAGCCTTTCCATCCATGCTGATAGATGTTCTTCAGTGCACAGACCATAGCAAAGCCCATTTTCAGAGCAGTTCAAAGAGGTTTAGCTACATATTTATCACTGGTAACCAAGAAAAAGTAAGAACCAAAGAACCAGATGGCTACTGAGGGATAAATGTGATAAAAGCAAATTTGAGGGTCTAGAGGCCAGAGAGCAAAGAATGCTTGGGAGGGAGCTAATAGTGACAGAATAAAAATTAGGAAAATTTGGTTACTATATCAAACATGTTCTTCTAACAAATTTTGTCTTGGAATTGTCTTTCCCAATAAAGCCTTTGTGATGATTGAAATACCACAGAATTCATCTGTTGTCTTTTTGTCCCACCAAGGCATTAGAATTTAAGACAGACACCTTTAACATGATTTATGGCAGATAAGAAATACCAGTTCAGTTTGGGCAGGTGGTATATAATTATTTTGCTCTGTGGGAGTGGGCTGTTCACACTGAAATTGTTTGTGGGTGAAATTGCAACAAAGATCCATAAAGTTGGGCCATAAAGTACAGCTTTATACATATATTTTTAAAAAACATCAATTTCTTGCATTTTTCTAATGTCAGGGGTTAATTTAAAATATTAATGCTGAAAAGATTAATTTCAGATATTAAATCTACTAGGCAAGAATACATGTACATATTGTAATTACTTCCTTTTTACAATTAAAGTAATTGGATTATATTTAATGAGCTATTTACATTTAATAATTAAAAAAAGACTTATCTTTTCAGTATTCCCTATATGCAGAAAGAGATGGGGTAAAACTTCTGGTATAATTATCTTGACTTGGGCTAAATAGGAAAAACAACTGTGCTTTTTAGAAAAAGGGTCAGAGACTATTATTTTAAAATATACATGTACAGATTAGGAATTACCCACAGGAATATGTTTTGATTCGTTGTAAAAGAAGATGAAAGATTAGGTGCTTTAAAAAAAAAGTCCCTGATGACAAGATTTGATGAGCTGAACAGTGAACACAGAATGAAGCTTAAAGTGATTCTCTGAGATCCTGTGGATAAAAGTAACCCATCACAAGCGACGGAACCCCAAATGCCTAGCTGTTTGAAAATAGGAGTTTGTTTGAAAAGCAGTAGCAACTGAACATGTTATCTGAGGCTAGCACTTTAAATGAGCTAGTGTTTATGTTGTTTAAAGTGAAAGATGTGAAGTCCCTGAGCAGCTGGCTAAAATTGGGTGTAGAGAGGGAGAAGCAGTGTGTTATCCTCATTAACACCATTTCTGTTCTGTGGTAAATATGTCAGGAAGATTTCCGGTGCTAGCATGCAATCTTTTTTTTTGAGAGGGGAGATATTAGTCTAGGGCCTGGTGCCACTTGTGTATGAAGATGAGAAATATGGGCATATTTGTCTGAATTCTTGGTTTGGGTGTTTTGTGATGAGTTGGCTGCAGTGCGTCATGAAAACACATAAGTTTGAATTTGTGTGACTTTGATAAAGTTACAGAACTGAGCCGGGCACAGTGGGTCTAGCCTATAGTTCCAGCTACTTGGGGACTAAGGCAGAACTATCTCAAGTTCATGGCTGGCCTGGGCAATTTTAGCAAGACCCTCCAAGTCAAAAAAATCAAAACAAAACACAGTTTGAAAATTAATCTGAGTTTTAGTTTTCTCATCTATAAAATCAGAATACCACTACTTCCCATGCAGAATTCTTTTGAGGGTTAGACTCAAGAAAATGTGAATAAATAAATAGTACATTTTAGGAACTTAACTATTTATTGAGCAAACACTATAGGATGCAAAGATGTTTTAAGAATCCCAGGCTTGACTCCAGATAACTGCTATTACTACTACTACGTCTGTCAGGTTTAGAGATATTTTGTATTTCAGTTCCAGTACTCAAAAATAGTTTTATATCCTAAAAGGCTGTTACAAAATAGAATGTAGTAACTGCGGGCTGGAGTTGTGGCTCAGCGGTTGAGCGCTCGCCTAGTACGTGCGCGGCCCGGGTTTGATCCTCAGCACCATGTAAACATAAATGCATTGCATTGTGTACAACTAAAGCAAATAAATAAATATTTAAAAAAAAAAAGAATGTAGTAACTGCCATAAAAAAGGTTAGATATACCCCTTTGGCACTTTTGGAGAGGGAGAAATTGCTTCAGATTAGAAGAGTCAAGGTAGGCTTCTTAGAATTGATGACATTTACCTTGGGTCTTTAAGATGAAAGGGTGTTTGTTTGTTTGTTTGTTTTTTATTTATTTATTTTTTTATTATTTATTTACTTATTCATCATGCACAAGTATAGTATCTTTTTACATACAACTGCTTGTATACAAAGTATATAAGTACCATTCAGATCTTCAATCATGCATTTAGGATAATGATATCCATCTCATTCAACCACCAATTTTTTTCCAACCCCCCCCTTACTCCCTCCCTCCCCTCCCTTTCCGTTGACCGTTCTAGTGTTCCTCTGATCCTATGTACCCCCTTCCAACAACACTGTGAACCAGCCTCCTTATATCAGAGAAAACATTCGGTATTTGGATTTTTGAGATTGACTAATTTCACTTAGCATTATATTCTCCAACTTCATCCATTTACCTGCAAATGCCATTATTTTATTCTCTCTTATTGCTGAGTAAAATTCCATTTTGTATATATACCATAATTTCTTTATCCACTCATCTACTGAGGGACATCTAGGTTGGTTCCATAACCTAGCTATTGTGGGTTTTTTTTTTTTTTGAAATATTTTTATTTATTTGCTTTTGGTTGTACACAATGTGTTTTATTCAATGCGTTTTATTTGTACGTGGTGCTGAGGATCGAACCCGGGTCGCCCACGTGCTAGGCGAGCGCTCTACCGCTGAGCCACAATCCCAGCCCCTGTTTGTTTGTTTTTTGAGATTGTGTCTTGCCATGTAGCCCAGGCTGGTTTTGAACTCATGGGCTCATGTGGTCCTCTTGCCTCAACCTCCTGAGTTCTGGTGCTATGGTCATGTACTACCATGCCCTGGATGTGTGTTTTTAAAAAGACATGCTATAATTCAGATAATGGTGCCTTTGAGATTATTTTGTACATAATACGAAAATATTGTATTGATACGTGTGGTATAGGGGCCCATACTTAAGGCTTCACACATACTAGTTAAACTGTCTACCACCAAGCTCCACCCTAGCCCCTATATTGATTCTTTTATTTTATTATTATTATTATTCACTTATTTTTGTTTTGGTTATAGATGGACACAATACCTTTATTTTATTTATTTAGTTTTATGTGGTGCTGAGGATCGAACACAGTGCCTCACACATGCTAGGCATGTGTGAGCCACGACCACAGCCCTTAACTCTTGACTGTGATACAGAAGTCTGATATTCTGTTGTAATCCTTAATATTGGCATAATATAAGCTGAAGCCATCCATTTTTTTTTTCTCTTTTTTTTTTTTTTTTTTGTGTGGTACCGGGGATTGAACTCAGGGGCACTCGACCACTGGGTCACATCCCCAGACCTTTTTTGTATTTTATTTTAGAGACAGGGTCTCACTGAGTTGCTAAGTGCCTCGCCGTTGCTGAGGCTGGCTTTGAACTCCCGATCCTCCTGCCTCAGCCTCCCAAAGTGCTGGGATTACAGGCGTGCGCCACCGCGCCCCGGCAATTTTTTTTCTCTTGTATTAATCTTTATACTTCCTGGAGAGAGTATTATTTGAGAAGTTGAGGCCACTACTTGGTCTCCACTGAGACCAAAGGGGAAAAAAAGGAGCAGTTAGAAGAGTCCTTGTGTAATGCTCAGTGTTGTTTAATTTGGCCTGTTCTCCTTATTCTATTCCATTACCACTAGGAGATGAGTCCAAAAAAACACATCATTCCTTTGAGTTAGTAGTAATAATGAGAGAACCTACTAGGTTACTAGGTGCTTGGTACTCCTTTAGAAGGCTTACATGTTATCTTGTTTTATCCTTAGAATCATCCTGAGGCAGGTTTTATATTTTCCATTTTATAGATGAGGCTCAGAGAGAGAAACCCAGCCTAAAGTCATATATCTAGTGGCTCAAGGAATGTGTGTGTACGTGTGTGTGTGTGTGTGTGTGTGTGGTGCTAGGGATTGAACCCAGGGCCTTGTGCATGTGAGGCAAACACTCTACCAACTGAGCTACATCCCCAGCCCCAAGGAATTCTTTTGTCCCTTGACTAAATATTCTTCTGGGTTCACCAAACTTCTTTTCATTTTAATATAGAAAGCACCCATATGAATGTTAGCTTTAAAAAAAGAAAATTGTTTGGTCATTGTTCTCAATTGTGATCATTCAAAATATTAAATAAGTTATTCACATGTGTTATGCTTATAATGATAATATCCTACTATTTGCAGTTTGTTGGATTTCAGGATGTCTACTTTTTCCTCTTACTACTTCCAAAAGTACAATTTGGTATATACTTATTGAAGACAAATTGAAATTAATCTGACTTCAAGAATTCTGGGAGGGGACTGGGGGTGTAGGTCAGTAGTAGAGCGCTTGCCTAGCATGTGTGAGGCTGTGTTCGATTCTTAGCACCACATACAAAATAAATAAATAAATAAATAAATAAATAAATAAGTAAGTAAAATAAAGGTATTGGGCCCATCTACAACTAAAAAAGTAAGATAAATAAATAAATAAAATATTTCTGAGGGCCTGCTAAAGCTAGAATGGAAATCATTCTTGGCTTAAATAGGAAGTATAGGTCTGTGATCCCTGGAAAAAGGGAAATAAAGATGAATCTGCTGATTTCCCCTGGCTCTCTATCCAGATGCATATTCTGAACCATTCAAAGTAGAGTATCCCAAACAGAACACAGTGGTCTTGCTGTACTGAAGAGATAGGGATTATAGTTTAAGGGAGGCTAAGGTGGCTGGAAGTGATGGGGTAAAGTTCTAGAGGAGAGACTTATTCAGAAAAATTGCTCTAGGAATCTCCATTGAGTCACCTTGAATCTTTATTGACAGCACACACACTCTGTTAATAGGGTTAAACTCTAGGAGGCTGTCTAAGAGTGACCAGGAAGTGAACTAATTGGTTCCCAGAGCAGGGATGTGAATGAGTTTCTACCAACTAGAGTAGAGTTGATATGACCCACTTAGGACACTCCATAGAGATCCCAGAAGAGCCACATGTTAGTACCAGAGCTAAAATATTCCAGGAGTAAAGGATATTTTAGACCTGCCCTCATAAGACTCATAACTACTCATAAGACTCAGAACTACCAAACTGAACCAAAAGTCATTTCGTTGACTATCAGAAAAAGTTCAGCACTATTGAAAGGCTGAGATAGGAGAATCACAGGTTCAAAGCCAGCCTCAGCAACTTAGAGAGCCCTGTCTCAAAATTTAAGAATTTTTTAAAATTTAAAAAGCAGGGGGAGGGAGCTGGGGATTTGGTTCAATGGTTAAGTGCTCCTAGGTTCAATCCCCAGTAACAACAAACAAACAATGTTAGACACTCAAGAATGTAAAACATAAAATAATGTCCAGTGTCCAATTAAAAGTTAACAAAACAAGCCAGCTGGCTGTGTGGTAATGCAGGTCTGTAATCACAGTTCATAGTGCTTTGGGAGGCAGAGGCAGAAGGATCACAAGTTCAAAGCCAGCCTGGACAATTTAGAAGACCCTATCTCAAAATGAGAAACAGGGTTAGGCTCAATCTCCAGTACTGGACTGAAAAAACAAAGTTATAATATATGCCAGGAAATTTGACCTATTAGTAGGAGAGAAATCAGTAGAAACAGATTGAGAAATGATGGAGGTGATAGAATAGGCAGGCAAATGTATTTAGACACTTGTATATTCAAGTATAGAAAGTAAAACATAAACATATTAGAGATATTTTAGCCTTGCAAATTGTGGAGTATGATTTCAGTCTTATTTTTATTGTCTTTGTTCTTGTGGTGTTTATGATTTGGTAAAATTTAAATATTCTCTTGTAAACTTGAATTATAGAAGTATAGCATTTTAGGTTAGAAAGAACTTTTTTTTATTTTTTTTGGTACCAGGGATTGAACTCAGGGGCACTCGACCACTGGGCCACACCCCAGCTCTTTTTTGTATTTTATTAGAGACAGGGTCTCACTGAGTTGCTAAGTGCCTCGCCATTGCTGAGGCTGGCTTTGAACTCGCGATCCTCCTGCCTCAGCCTCCCAAGTGCTGGGATTACAGGCGTGCGCTACTGTGCCCGGCTTGGAAAGAACTTTTAAAAAGATCATCTTGTTCACCCTCTCGTGTTATTAAAAGTAAAGATTTTAGATGTGCACAGCGATACACATCTGTAAACCCCAGTGATTTGGGAGGCCAAAGTAGGAGGATCACAAGTTGCAGGCCAGCCTTGGCAACTTAGCAAGACCATGTCTGAAAATAAGAAGGGCTAAGGATGTAGCTCAGTGGTAAAGCACCCCCAAATTCAATTCCTAGTACTACAAATAAATAATACTAAATAAAAAGATTTCATTTGTTCTGAAATGTAAATTTCCCCCACATTTTAACATCTCTATCTTATCTATCATCATGTGTCTTAAAATAAGTGGCATCTCAGATTTGATGAAATAATGTAGAAGTCCTTGTGACGTTTCTGTGATTACTAGTGGTAGAATTCGTAAGACTTTTGTTTAACATTATTAATTCTACTTGGAAAACTTCCTGGTCTTTTTTCTTTATGTACAGATCTTCCTATTTTATTTTCAAATCTATCCGTTTTCATATTTTTGTTTCAAGAAGTCTGTTCAGTCTATCACAGAGATCTTTTCATCCTTTCTGTTGCCATCATTGACTACATCATTCCTGTGATAATTCAACTCCTATTTATTTGCTATATTATTACTTAACTGAGGCTTTATCTTTCTCAACTAAATTATAAGCTCTTGAAATCAAGGGAGAAATTTTATATACTTCTTTGTATCTTTGAGTGGCTTCTTTTTTTTTTTTTTTTTTTTTTTTTTTTTTTGGTACCAGGGATTGAACTCAGGGGCACTCGACCACTGGGCCACATCCCCAGACCTTTTTTGTATTTTATTTAGAGACAGGGTCTCACTGAGTTGCTAAGTGCCTCGCCATTGCTGAGGCTGGCTTTGAACTCGCGATCCTCCTGCCTCAGCCTCCCAAGTGCTGGGATTACAGGCGTGCGCCACCGCGCCCGGCTTGAGTGGCTTCTTAATAAATATTCATTGATTGATAAGGATACAATAATTAATAGTTAACCATTAATACAACCTGAAGTTTATTAAGAGAGAATATTATATAATGGTTAAAAGAATCACATATAAAACATTTAGAACAGTATAAGTGTCAGATAGATACTACCATTGTAACACTACCATTACCACTTCTACTATTACTTCTACGTGCTCCTGCTGTCGTATCAATTATCTTTTCTGTGCCATGCATTGTGCTAAGCATTTTATACATGCACTATTTTGTTTTTTTTTCCTCATAATAACCTTACAAATTAGGAATTGTTAAAATAATTTAACAGGTTAGGAAATAGACAAGGTCCCAAAGCTGAAATGTGGCAGTGGTAGGGTAAAACCTACACCTATGTTTCTTAACATTCATGATCTTTTTTTTTTTTAATATTTATTTATTTACTTTAGTTGTGCACAATGCAATGCATTTATGTTTACATGGTGCTGAGGATCGAACCCGGGCCGTGCACGTGCGAGGTGAGCGCTCTGCCGCTGAGCCACAACCCCAGCCCTCATGATCTTTTTTTTTTTTTTTTTGTGGGGGTGGGTACTGTGGCTTGAACTCAGGGGCACTCGACCAACCACTGAGCCACACCCCCACCCTATTTTGTATTTTATTTAGAGACAGGGTCTCACTGAGTTGCTTAGCGCCACGCCATGGCTTTGAACTCGCAATCCTCCTGCCTCAACCTCCCAAGCTGCTGGGATTTATAGGTGTGTGCCACTGCTCCTGGCAACATTCATATCTTGCTGCTCTGCCCCTCTCCTTATTAAATTTTGAGGGCTTTTGTAACTGTCTAATGAATTGAAGGTAGAATAGAAGAGAATTCAGCAATAAAAAAAAAATGTGGGAAAAAGAAAAGAAGGGAAGAGGTATTTATTTTTCCTTCTGCTCAAGGACTTTCCCTGTAAATCCACTGTTTTGAGTGGTGGCTAGACCTTGTGAGAGGAAGTAGATGTACAGTTGCCCTTTGCTGCTGACTCTTAGTCAGTTGCTGGCGGCTTGGCTGTTAGTGACAGATGATTGTGTGACACTTTTTCAAGAATGAATTCTTGTTACATCTGGCAGAATAGAATAGTTGATATGGAATTGCATGGCAGTTTGCTCCATAATTCTACTCCCTGTTGCTCAGATGTAGTTGTGATTGCTAGGTCTCCCCTCTCTCTCAAGTTGGTATATGAACAGTCACATCTCAGGACTGCTGCTTCTGCTTGCTCCATGACCACACGGTGTGTTTGTATTTTACTCTGAGCTGTCAGCAAAACATTTTGCTGAATTTCCTTTTTCTGTTGTCGCTCTGCAACCTTCTTTTCCCTGGCCTTTCTCAGTTGTGTAAAGTCAGTTTCTTTTTTGGCTATTCCATCCCAGAGAGGGAGCAATTACTGCAGAGAGAAGCTTGAAATATGAAGTGAGACATTGTAGACATTAGAATGAATGGTTAGACAGTTGGCAAGATGAAATGAGACTTACTGTGTGCCTGATGTGCAGTTCAGCTCTGATTATCAACTTCCTCCTTCATTTCTAACCCCCCTGCCCCCCACTATATTCAGAACAGCAGTGGGTACTCCAATGCCTTGTCTATAGGGGACTCATCCAATACAATACTTACTACTACTTGCATGAGCCAGGAAAGAAAGGTTATATCCTAGTACCATGTTCTTCATCCTTAAGTAGGGAATTAAGTGGGGGTGAGACCCTTTCATAAAACCTACTGTGTGTTCCCTCCTGGCATTGCACTTTAACTCTCCAGTTGTCTGGGAGTCTAGAATACATGCTCAAGTTGGCTTCGTCCCAGTTACTTGTCCCAGAATTTCAGTTACCATCAACTAAAGATCACTTTCTTCTGTCATTGGTTATAAATAAAAAGAGAAAACATTTGAAAATGAAGGATACTGAGGCTTATGTGAATTTTGACATATTTCTAGTAATTCTTTGAATTTGTTGAGGTCTGCTATGTTTGTGGGTAGGGAGTATGTGGAGGTTTGTTTTCAGAGCGTTGTGGGTTTTTTTTTTTTTTTTTTTTTTTTTTTTGGTACTGGGGATTAAACTCAGGGGCACTCGACCACTGAGCCACATCTCCAGCCCTATTTTGTATTTTATTTAGAGACAGGGTCTCACTGAGTTGCTGAGTGCCTCGCCATTGCTAAGGCTGGCTTTGAACTTGCAGTCCTCCTTGTCTCAGCCTCCCAAGTGCTGGGATTACAGGTGTGTTACCACCATGCCCCGTTTGTAATTGTTTTTCATGTTAAACTCCTGTGTGAATATAATGCTCAATTGATGATTATGGCTGAAAGAAATCTGGTACCCACAAATGTTAGGAGTAAGATTTCTACATAGTTGAGGGAAATTATTCATAATTATATTTATTTTATCAAAGTAAACCCATTTAAGTGATGGATAATTTGAAGTCAGTCTCCCCCTCCCCCTTTCTCTTTACTTGGGATTGAACCCAGGAGCATTTTGCCTCTGAGCTGTACCCTAGCCTTTTAAATTTTGAGACAGATTCTTTTTTTCTTTTCTTTTCTTTTTTTTTTTTTTTTTGGTACCTGGGATTGAACTCAGGGGCACTTGACCACTGGGCCACATCCCCAGCCCTTTTTTGTATTTTATTAGAGACAGGGTCTCACTGCGTTGCTAAGCGCCTCGCCATTGCTGAGGCTGGCTTTGAACTCATGATCCTCCTGCCTCAGCCTCCCAAGTGCTGGGATTACAGGCGTGTGCCACCACGCCTGGCTGAGACAAGTTCTTGCTAAGTTGCCAAGGCTGGCCTTGAACTTGGGATTCTCTTGCCTCAGCTGTCTTAATAGCTGGAATTACAGGTGTGTGGCACCAAGCCCAGCCTGAAGTATTTCAAACCATATTGTTTTGATGATTTGGGTATTCTTAGAAATTGACACGAGGTTGGGAAAGTAAAATGAACTTTGTGTGTGTAACTGAAAGTTATCAATGACAACATTGTAGATGCTATGAAATTTAATTAGATCCGTAACAGTGAATTGGGCCAAATGAAGATACAAGAAATACTAAAATAAGTCTATTTTTTCAGAGCTGAGTTTCATATAGCATCTCTCAAGCTTTTTTAAAATCTTATCCACAATTGCCAGTCATCATTAGACTAAGAACTAGAGTCCAGATTTCCAACTAACAGTTTAAATGTATTTTTTTCTGGACAACCAGATAGATCCTACTAAAAAGAGAGCCTAATTTTGGTCACTTATGGGGAAAATTTCTACAGAAAAGTTGATACTGGAAGAAACCAATTTTGAAGGTAAAAGTGATCCCCCAATTTTAGTCTTAAGAGCAGTGGTATGATTAGAGCCTAAAGAGTGATAAAGGTAAGAACAAAAAGGTGGAATTGCTTGGGGCTGGGGTTGTGACTCAGCGGTAGAGCTCTCGCCTAGCGTGTGCGCGGCCTGGGTTCGATCCTCAGCACCATGTACAAATAAACGCATTGTGTACAACTAAAGCAAATAAATTTAAAAATATAAGCCGGGCGCGGTGGCGCACGCCTGTAATCCCAGCACTTTGGGAGGCTGAGGCAGGAGGATCGCGAGTTCAAAGCCAGCCTCAGCAATGGCGAGGCACTTAGCAGCTCAGTGAGACCCTGTCTCTAAATAAAATACAAAAAAGGGCTGGGGATGTGGCCCAGTGGTCGAGTGCCCCTGAGTTCAATCCCTGGTACCACACACACACACACACACACAAAAAAAAAAAAAAAAAAAAAAAAAAAAAAAAAATTAAAAATTAAAAATATATATATTTTTAAAAAAAGGTGGAATTGCCCCCAAAAGATAATAGAAAGCTCTAGAATTACCAGGTGT